>CM048745.1:788005389-788605389 GCA_026315105.1 Locusta migratoria | reverse complement strand
AAAAAAAAAAAAAAAAAAATTAGGAGGAACAAAAAGTGTGGATGGTGAAGTAAATTGCTTAATGCAAATGCTTCTCTTATTATAACATCATCCCAGGAATCCTCTTCTTCAATCTTTTCAAAACATTCCAATAAGTGCAATTTCTTTTCTTTAACGGTATTTACAATGTGGGACTGGAAGTTCCATCTAGTTGAAGAGACTGAAGGAATACTCTTGTTGCAGACTGACTGTAAAAATCACTTCACTTGCGAGATGAAGAAAAAATGTTGTAAAACCAGCAATATTTGTGAAGAACAACCTTTGCTTTTACTGCAAACATTTTGAAGAAGCAAATTCATTTGGGGCATATAGCAGTGAATGTACTTGGCAGGTGGGAAAGTGTTCTGCGTCTGTGTCTGCTATTTATTACTGGGGCACCAACCTATGCCTGAGCAATGAGTTCTTCTACAAGAAGATTTTGATAGAGTGCTGAAGTATCTGAGTCAAAACAAGGCCCCTGGAGTAGATGATATTCCGTCTGAACTGCTGATATTGGTAGGAGAGCCAGTCATGAAAAAATTGTTCCACCTGGTATGCAAGATGTGTGAGACAGGGGAAATACCCTCTGACTTCAAGAAGAATACTGTAATTCCAATTCCAAAGAAAGCAAGTGCAGACAAATGTGAAAATTACAGAACTATCAGTTTAATAAGTCATGGTTGCAAAATACTAACACGAATTATTTACAGACAAATGGAAAAACCTGTGGATTCTAACCTCAGGGAAGATCAGTTTGGATTTAGGAGAAATGTAGGAACACTGGAGGCAATATTCATGTTACGACTTATCTTAGAAGATAGGCTAAGGAAAGGCAAACCTACATTTTTAGCATTTGTAGATTTGGAGAAAGCTTTTGACAATGTCAAATTGAAGACACTATTTCAAATTCTGAAGTCAGCAGGGGTGAAATACAGGGAAAGGAGAATTATTTACAACTTGTACAACAGCCAGACCGCAGTTATTATACTCGAAGGGCATGAAAGGGAAGCATTAGTTTAGTGGGAAGGGAGTAAGACTGGGTTGTAGCCTTTCTACAATGTTTTTCAATTTGTACATCACGCAGGCGGTGAAGGAAAGCAAGGAAAAATTTGGAATAGGGGTTATAGTTCAGGGTAAAGAAATATGCTGATGACATTGTAATTCCGTCATTTTCATAAAGGGGTTTTCTTAATATGTATACCCAGCTCCTGACCTGCCTTTTGTTTGCAGGCCTTGTTATATAGCAAATTATCAGCTTTCACCCAGCTGTTGTGCTTCGATGAAAAACCAAGCCATTTTACATATGGTTTGTTACCTTCTCGTCTGAAGAATCGTTCCTTGATATATACTCTTGGTTAAGAACTTTACTGTAGTTAATTTGTATAAAAACTCCCCGTGATAACATCATTTTTTATCCTGTAAGATGTAGTTCTGGATTTGTTTGTTGGACTACAGAGATGGTAAATATTCCCGCTAACCAATTCGGTAGATAACATTTGTATTTTGAAATGCGCACTACATCACCCTCTTTCAATTTCTGTTTGCGCGGATTAATTATTTTTATACAACTGTAAATGGTATTTAGCTAGTAGTCCTTTGTCTTGAACATCAGTTGTCCTCATTTTCATAGTGTGATGTATCACTCAATTATAATTTTCAATTATTTGCAGACGGGTATCCAACCATTTGTATGACCCACGAAACTGAATCAACATTTTGCCTCTAATAGTTCTGTCCAAATGTCCCCCAATAACAGCTTTCTTCCGGCTGAAAGTCGAGTAGTCATTTATTCCATAGCATTAGAGTGACTGTCTTGAAATTAACTTTCTAGAATTTACCTCCGAGATCGGTTTGTACATTGTCTGGACAGCGATTTGCTACCATTTGCAAAAGCTGTTCAAATACACACGCAACCTCATTACCTGTATTTTCTCTCTCTGGGAGGGCCCAGTCGGACTTGTAATATGTATCTACCACCATTAGCATGTATTTGAACGTTCCATGTTGTGTGATTAGTATCTCATATCTACAAGATCCACTTGGCATAAATCGTCAAGACCTTTCGTTATAACACACCTGCAAGGATACATTTTGCACGCTGGCTTATGGAACTCCCCATCTCCAGCGTTATTCAGTGATATGTCTTTCTTGAAGTTTTGGAATGATTGAAACGATTTCATTCATGTGGGCTTTATTACCCACCACTGGTGAAGCCATAAGCAGTTGGAAACATTGTTACTGTATTTCGGTCAGATCGTCGAAGTAGATAAACTGCAGCGGTAGATTGTTCAATTTCTTATTCTCAGTATCAGTACCTTTACCATATTCCAATTTATAGGCTTAATATTATTCTTGTACTTCTCACTGCCTTCTGCATTTTTTACGCTCCCTAACCGTTTTTTCCCGTGTGTGTTTGTTATATGAAATATTTCTAGCTTACTGTATGCGTCTCTTGGTCTCCCTCTGTTCTTGTTACCTCACATACTTCCCTCCAATGCTAAATTCACAATTCCTTGGTGTCTAAGAATGTGTCCTAACTGTCGATCCCTACTTTTAATCGAGGTATGCCAGAAATTCCTTTTCTCCCCAATTCTGTTCAGTACCTCCTCATTAGTTACGCAATCCACCCACCTAATATTCAGCATTCTCCTGTAGCATCAAATTTCAAAAGCCTCTATTCTTATCCTGTCAGCACTGTTTATTGTCCATATTTCACTCATGTACAAGGCAACACTCCACACAAATGTCTTCAGAAAAAAACTTACTTACAGTTAAATTAATATTTGATGTTACCATTTTTTTCTTTTCCAAAAATGCTTTTCTTGCCATTGCCATTCTGCATTTTATATCCTCTGTACTGCGACCGTCATATGTTATTGTACTACCCAAGTAACAAAACTCATCCACCAACTTCATTGTTTCGTTACCTAATCTAATTTCTTCAGCATCGCCTGGTTTTTTAGACTGCATTCCATTATCTTTGTTTTGCTCTTGTTAATGTTCATTTTATACACTGTCTTCAACACACAGTCCATTCCATTCAACTCCTCTTCCGGGTCCTTTGCTGTCTCTGACGGAATTACAATGTCATTAGCATATTTCTTTACTAGAGGTCTGCATTATCTCCGATTTTTACCGGCTAGTCCCGCTCGCCCCTGTGGCTCTCGGGAGTACGCGGCCGAGCGTCCTCTGCCGCCGGTTGCGGGCAACCGATCGCCAGCGCTCGGCCGAGCGCGCCGAACGCTCGGTCGGTCGCCAGTGACCGGCGTACTCAGCGCCAGCAAGCTGCGCTTCGCCCTAATCTTTCAGATCAGTGGCCACCGCTTCATTAACCACTCACTTATTTCTTTTACAAAAGACATTCGTTGTTTACTATCAGTTCTATAGAACTGATAGTAATATTACAATTGAACTGACAGTAATATTACAATTGCAAATGTTACATTTGATGTTTGTTAATATGATGTAGACTACATGAGTTTCGTCTTTGAGGTGATCTTGTATTCCAGTAATTGTATCGTTTAAACTGTAATGTCTGTATATAGTATTTTGTTCCGTTCGGTAGACAAACGGGAACACAGTAGTCTAATCGTGGGCTATGTGTAGCGTATCTACAAACTCGGCCTCGTATACGTTGTACCATGCGCATAGTCCGGGGTGGTGGTTTCTGGGGTTCAAACCCCTCCCGAAATGTTGACAAAGCTAACAATAATTGGCAACATTGTGTATCATGATGAAGTCCGGCTACATTTTGCCAAGTCTGGTAAACAGTTAAACGTGCTCCATACAGTCTCGATTTCTCCCCATGTGGCCGGCCGCGGTGGCCGAGGAGACTAAGGCGCTCCAGTCACGGTCTGCACGGCCACTACGGTCGGGGGTTCGAATCCCCCCTCGGGCATGGATATTTGTGCCGTCCTAGTTAGTAAGTAGTTCATAAGTAGTTTGTAAGTTTAGGGACTGATGACCCCGTAGTTAAGTCCCATAGACTATACAAACATTTGAACATTTGATTTTCTCCCCATGTGATTCCCATATGTTTTGGAACCCTGAAAAGAGACATTCATAGCCATCGGTATGTTTCTGGTAAACATGTGTACATCTGGGTAAAAAAACATGGTTCTGTGGCTAACTGCAAACATCTGTGCATGGAGGAAATGACCATCATGTCTCACAATGGGTTAAATGTATTAACAGTTATGGTGATTACTACTGAAATAATGAACAGTTTTACTATCGGTAATTAAAATTTCAGCCATATATTACAATGTCAGTCACCAATATTTCTTGATGTTCTTATGTAAACGACGCTAGGTTCTCGCCTAGTCAAAGCGTATCTACACACATCTTTCTTGACACTGCCTACACGTACTACAAAGATATGAGTGCTTCACGCACTGCCTTTACGATTACCGTCCGTGTTTCGATCAGAATTTTCCTATCTTCATTAATTAATTTGCCTTTTGTATCTATAGCCTGAAGGATCTCTAGTATACAGTCATTTGGAATGAAATATAACATATACACTATTAGTGCCGTTTGAGTTTTTATTAAGAGTTCACGTTATTACAATGTTCATTCATTGACAACCCCTCCCGAAATCCTGGCTACGCCTATGCGTTGTACTAATATTGAATGCAGGATCGGGAAGGAATGACGGAGTTAGGAGTAATATTCACGAAATTTTGTTTTTTATATACTTGGAACGGAAAGTGGTCGTTGGAATCCTGCTCCGCATTTACTTTTGCAGTGTCGAATCATACCTGTTGTGCTTGACTGGTACGAAACTATAGTATTACATGTGGTACATTGCACAAAAACTGCAGAAGCCTGCGTGACACGATCCACTACAAGTGCAAACTATTTCTAGCTTCACTTTTCGCCTCCAGTTCCGACATGTCTTTTTTCTTCAGGACTAACTAGCCGCTCCTAATTCTCTCCATAATACTTCTCTTCGTTTCATGAATTGAACATTTACGGCCCTATACTTCTTTAATCCATAACGCTATCTGCGTTGCTAAAAGTCATGTCGGTTTCTAATGCGATTCCACAGTGCTGAGCGCACGGCGGTCGCGCTGTCACCGGCCGAGACTACGAGTGCGCTCGAGCGGCCGGCGGTGCTCGACGGTTGCGCCGGTAACCGAGAGGCGGAGGGCGACCGGCCACATGGGGCATTAGACGGCCGCAGCCGTGCCGCAGCGTGCGCCTACCCCAGCCGTCGAGCAGCGGCACGAAACGGGAAACGCTCGAGCGGTTGTTTTCATCGAAATGCAGACCTCTATTCTTTACCCTGAACTATAACCCCTATTTCAAATTTTTCCTTGCTTTCCTTCACCGCCTGCTTGATGTACAAATTGAAAAACATTGTAGAAAGGCTACAACCCAGTCTTACTCCCTTCCCACTAAACTAATGCTTCCCTTTCATGCCCTTCGAGTATAATAACTGCGGTCTGGCTGTTGTACAAGTTGTAAATAATTCTCCTTTCACTGTATTTCACCCCTGCTGACTTCAGAATTTGAAAGAGTGTATTCCAATCAAAATTATCAAAACTTTCTCCAAATTTACAAAAGCTAAAAATGCAGGTTTACCTTTCCTTAATCTATCTTCTAAGATAAGCCGTAAAGTGATTATTGCCTCCCGTATTCCTACAGTCTTCCTGAATCCAAACTGATCTTTCCCGAGGTCAGCTTCTACCAGCTTTTCCATTCTTCTGTAGATAATTTGTGTTAAAATTTGGCAACCATGACTTATCAAACTGATGGTTCTGTAATTTTCACACCTGTCTGCGCCTGATTTCTTTGGAATGGGGATTATTACATTTTTCTTAAAGGCTGAGGGTATTTCGCCTGTCTCATGCATCTTACACACCAGGTGAAATAGTTTTGTCATGGTTGGCTCTCCCAGAGACTTTAGTAGCTCTGAGGGAATGTCATCTACTCCTGGAGCCTTGTTCCAACCGAGGGCTTTCAGGGCTCTGTCAAATTCATCTCTCAGTATAGTATCTCCTATTTCATCTTCATCTACTTCCTCTTCCCTTCCTACAACATTGTCTATAAGTTCATTTCCTTTGTAGAGCTCCTCTATGTACTCTTTCCACCTTTCAGCTTTCCCTTCTTTCCTAAGAACTGAAAACTTATCATCCAATATTAATTAAAATGTTAGGAAGTCTTTTCCGAAAGCATTTGTCTGGAGTGTAGCATTGTATGGGAGTGGTGCTACAGATGAATGATGACAATTAGATGGGTAGATCACTATATTCTGAGTGCCACACAGTCTGTCTCCTCCGGGTAAAAACGGGGGGGGGGGAGGAGGCCACAACCAACATGATGGTGAATCTAGATCACAGATGCCTTCTGCGACGGCGTCACATAATGATCCATCCAACATGCTCCGTCCCACTGTTAGAGGAGCGGGGGAAACACCCATCGTCTCACTCCTGCTTCCTAACCCATCTGATGCAAATATAAGAAAAACACCGTTTCATTCGGAATACTACCGTGAATACATTTCAAAAGCCTTGTTTGATTTTTTATTGGCTAATTCAGTCTATAGTTTTAAACACTCCTCATTTCTCACAAATAGTATTACATCATATGTGAAACGTGTCCATAGAAAATTATTTTTATAAGAAAATGTCTAATATTGTGCCTCCTGTTTTGTATCGAGTAACTTGCTTGCAAGAAAATGTATAATATCGCTTCTACTGTATGTATCGATATGTGTAAAGTTTCATCTCTGGCAAAGATCATGTATTGCATAGCATTGTAGCTCGCACAGAGAGAGAGTAGCACTAGTGCTTCAGCTCGCTTAGAGAGCGGTTGGGTTGTGTGTATGGCTCCGATGTAGAGCAGAGGTTGCTTTGCCAGCAAGTCAGAAGTTGTATTATGTAGGTAATGTAATGCTGTTTATCAATAATAAGTAACTTAACCCTGTTTCATATTTCATTTACGTAGTTAGAAAATTAACCCACTTCCTTCATTTGATAATTACTTGATTTAGTGGAGTGTTGATTTGAATAACATTATTGAACATATTTCATTATTGGTGCGATAGTAAGATAATAGTTGATTTGGATTTCAATAATAACTGATCGACATAAATTCTCACAGTCAAGCATTAAGAAAGTGATTTGTGGTTTTTCTTATATCTTTCTCGCAGTCAAAATTTTTGAGTATAGTCAGTGTCTGTTTCAAAAGGTTACATGTCACAGTTGTTTTGTTAAAATATCCGTTGCGCACATAATCAGTTTAATGCACTGTTTCTTGTACATTAATATCAGGGCCATAATTAAACCAAATAGCTGTGTTAATGAACAATTTATTGTCTGATTTAACGAAAGGTTCAACATTCCAAAACACGCGTACAGCTTTTATCTGGCGCCCTTTCTGCCAGGATAGTTCACAAACAGGATCGTGACGTAGTTAGATACGTAGTCTTATTTCAGTTAGTTTGTCTTTTCCACTAACCAACTTACCTTTTGGCTCTTAATTTAATTTTTGTAGCACCATCCTCTGTTGTAGCAACAGTAGCATAGTAATTGTTTCTGTAGTCTGTTACTTACCATTCTTGAGATTGTGTAGTATTGTTTATAGTAGATGAATTGAGTATACAAATAATTGCATTACTACTGAACAAGTCTCTCTTTTATATTGTCTGATGTTTGTTGTGATGAAAGTTCTAGTACCGCGGAACTCGTGTGATAATTAACGGTTTGCGTAATCTCGATTGTGATTGTATGTTGCACTAGCCCGATTCAACCTATTGTTCTCTCATAATTACCGTGTGTAATTTTCAAAAAAATAGCAGTAGGTGAAAATAAATATTATTGGTCACTTTACTGCAAAATTCTGTTAACAATGTCGAAGAATAGGAGAGTCCGCGCTGATGCTAAAACTGCTTCCGAAAATGAGACCTTGAATGATACAAGGAGAGAAGAAGAATTTTCATAAGAGCCTTCTCACTGCACTGATACAAATACGACACTAAATACCGTGTCCGAAAACGCGGAACAGATTAGTTCAGGAACAGACAATATGGATAATGACAAAGTACAGGATTCGACAATACAGAATTCCGATTCTTGTAACGTGGTTGCGGAAAATAATGCATCGGTTCCGCCTAGCTCTGCTACAAAAAATACTTGTGCGACGGCTATGGAAAACGTATTACCAAATGATTTCATACAAATTTTATTGTCACAGCTCTCTAAATTAAATGAGAATAGTCAATTACAATCTCAGGAATCTCAGAAATTAAATGAAAAACTTGAGAATAGTCAATTACAATCTCAGAAATTAAATGAAAAACTTGAGGAACAATCTCAGAAATTAAATGAAAAACTTGAGAATAGTCAATTACAATCTCAGAAATTAGGTGAAAAACTTGAGGAACAATCTCAGAAATTAAATGAAAAACTTGAGAATAGTCAATTACAATATCAGAAATTAAATGAAAAACTTGAGGAACAATCTCAGAAATTAAATGAAAAACTTGAGAAAATTGAACAAACGTGCGATTCGAGGTTTGTGAGTATTCAAAGTAGTTTTAATAAGATAAACGAGGACAACAATCGGTTCAGGGAACAACTGCTCAATACTTTCAAACGTGAATCTCAGCAAATAAGACAAGATATTCGCGACGAGATTAACCCGGTAGTGGAAAGCCTAGCGTCACGAGTGGAAAATATGGAAAGCCTTGCGTCACGAGTCGAAAATATGGAAACTACTAAACTCGCTCAATTGAAGCAACAGAGTAATCTAGTTGTTGAAAAGTTGCAGAACTTCCAGTCAGTCACGACGGAACAGATCAATAAAATTAATAAACAGTTTGAGGATATTACTGTTAAGATTACCCAAATTAGTGATAACACTGACAAAAGTTCTGATGTAACGCATCCTACCCCGTTTAATGAAACTAATGAATATCTCGCCCTTGACCGTTTCAAACAAGGTCAAATGACCATTAATCAGCAATACAAGGCTGAGGTCAGAAAATTAGATGATCGCGTGGCGCGAATAGAGAGGAAATTTGACCACACTTGTGGAAATCCATACAAAGATGTGGAAGAAAATTTGAACGAAAATGACAATGATGATTCGAGCCAAGTAGGTCGCTTGGTACGTGAACGAAGTGTACCTCATAGTAACAACAATGAAGACGCAGTGCGTAGTTTACGCTCACTTACGCCGCACGGGCGAAAGGAAGCGTTTGACTACAAGCATTTCCTGACTGTACGTAAATTCAAGACATTTAAAAACTCTCCGAATGACTTGCACCCTAAAGAGTGGTTGCAGCAATTCGATTATTGTCTTCCCCCGAATTGGCCACTTGAGCACAGATTAGAATTTATATGTGGTTATCTGGAAGGCGAGCCAGCCACCAGAATGAGAGCTATTGCACAAGAGTGCTATAGCGAGAATCAGTTCCGACGCTCATTTCTATCCGCATACTGGTCGGAAGCGGCACAAGACCGCGTTAAAAACAGTATTGTGACATTCAAAACTTTTGAGCGATCAAATTTCTCGAGCCCTGTGGAATATTTCCAAAACTTAGTATACAAAAATCAATTTTTATCGGCACCTTACTGCCCTGCGGAATTAATCAGAATTTGTTTGAACAAATTGCCTCTACACTTGCGTCAAATTGCCATTGCGGCACGATGCAAGAATGATATTGAAGCCTTTAGAAATCTCTTACAAGACTTAGAAGAAGAAGACGAGGAAAACTCCTCGCGCAGTCGATATTTTGAAACAAACAGATATGATCGCCGGTCGCAACAAAGCCCGCCGCGTACTAAACGTTATTCAGAGCACGACGATAAACCAAAAAATAATTCTTTCACTAATGAATCTTACAAACAAAGTCGCGACAATGAGAACGGTGAGTTTCATGATCGTGACATTAACCGTGGAAGTTTTCGTGGCCGCAACCGAGGTGGTGGTTTTGGTCGCGTAGGACGCTACAATAATTACTATCATAACAGCAATACTTCGAATGATACTAATTGGCGTGATAGACGCAATACTGATAGTGATCGCAAGACTGAAAATCACAACAATAACGCTGAGAAGCGTAGTCGGGAGGGCACACGCGATAGTTCTCGTGATCGCCTTCCACGATACGAAAACACAAATCAGGGTCAAAGCAGATCGCATACCCCGGAAAGACAAGAGCAAAACATTGAAATCAGACCTGCTAATCCACGCTACAATTCGTCAAAAAAGGGGCCGCGTCAGGTATGACTAGCGGACTCGACGGCAAATAATTCGGCCGTACAGAATTTGTGTGATCCTAACTATACGCTGAAACTTGTTCATTGTGAACTATCTCACAGAGAGGAAGATTACGATGAACAACCTCCCGAACAAAACAGAATAGTAGTTTGTGCGGAAGTGCACAATACTGATGCTGGTAGCACCTCAGTAAGTGATAAGGCAAAACCGACACAACTTGTGTCAAAACCTAAAGCCGTTACTCCTGAAAGTAATGACAGTAACAAAAATTGTACTATCAAATTTAACGAAACAAATGAAAAGGTATCGAACAAACGTTATACTGCCCAACGGTTAAACGAGATAATTGTCGATCAGCAATATAATGACGACAATTCAGATTGGGAGACAGAAGCTTCGTCTTCAGACTCTGAGGAAGACACTACATACGAAATAAAATTCTTACAGTATCAACCAACAATTGCATATGACAGACCGGTCATGTACTTTGAAAGGCACGACACAGTACTGCCACACAATAATGCAACTAACAGTAACCTTGGAACAGCAAAAGATGATATCGAACAATTAGATTTGCAGCACACCTCTGTTGCTGATTGGATAGACAATTACATGTTTTCTAATGACGATGATAGCGAATGCGAAGTTGATGAACAACCAAGATTTGAAAAGCATTTATCTTGTGAAAGCCTCATTAATCTTGGTAACACTTGTCTCAACAAAGAAATTTCTTATGAACCTTCTACCGAACAAGACGTAAAATTTGTACAGTTAGATGACATAAAAGAGGCACTATTAGAAGAGAAGGTAGAATGTCTCGATATTCCAATTCACCCTATTGTATCTGTGAAAATTGGCAAAATCAATCTTTCTGCTGTCTTAGATTCTGGTAGCCCAGTATCAGTAATCAGTGAAGTGACTTTCAAAAAATATCAGAACTTGCTTAATGGTCCCATTCTGCCTTTGCATTGTACTAAAATTCGTGGCGTCATTTCTAGCAAACCTGTCGAAATCCGACAGCAAACATACGCAGAATTTTTATGTCAAGGTCATCTCTTTTCTGCCAACCTATTGATTGTCCCCCGTTTAACTACACAGATAATATTAGGTGTGGACTTCCTATCCAAGTACAAGGTTATTTTAGATTTCAATACGGCTTGTGCCACTGCTTTTGTTCAGGAAAATGCCATTCAAATTAAATTCGAAGACTGGATTACCAGATATGAAGAAGGTGCCAGTTGTTTAAAATTTTTATCTATTTCTAATGCGACGCAGGATGTCAAACCTGATGATGATATAACAGATAAACATTTCGAGACTGAGCGAATTGACTTGATTTCTGACATCATTAAGAAAAAATTAGTAGAAGTTGAAGGTGCCTCAGAACGTGATAAGGAAGAATTGTTCCTTATCTTGCGGCGTTATTCCCGTGTATTCGCTAACAGTCCTGGTACCATAAAAAATTTTCTCTATGAATTCAAGATCAAAGAACATAATAAATTTTTTGTACCTCCATATCCCATTCCGATAGTATACAGGGAAAGAGTTAAGGCTGAAATTCAGTCCATGCTCAGTCAAGGTATAATTGAACCTGCAGTTAGCTCGTATAACAGTCCCCTACATATTGTTGAAAAAAGAGATAAGTCAATTCGATTAGTGCTCGATTCCAGACAAATTAACACTATCATTTTACCTGAAACCGACCGACCCCAAACCCTTGAAGAATTGTTACAAAAATTCTATGGTGTCAAAGTTTTATCCTCATTAGATCTTAGGTCTAGTTTTTGGCAAGTGAAACTGCACCCCAACTGTAGGAAGTATACCGCGTTTCTCTGCTTCGGAAATTGTTATCAGTTCCGTAAATTGCCTTTCGGACTGAACATCTCCTCATCTGCTTTCATCCGCGCGATGAATGCCACACTCCCTGAGCACTTAAAACAACAAATCACAATTTACGTTGATGATATTTTAATTGCAGAATCTTCCTGGGAAAAACATAACAGTACGTTGGCATCTTTACTTGAAGTGTTTGCTCAATCCGGGATTACTGTCAACTTAGAGAAGTCACAGTTTGGTCGTTCTCAGATTAAATTTTTAGGGCACATTATTTCTAAAGATGGGATCCAGCCCGACCCCGAAAAGTTAGAGGCGATAATGAAAATGCCTGTTCCCACTACTAAACGCCAATTAAGAGCTTTCTTGGGTTTAATTAATTTCTATCGCCGTTTTATAAATTTGAAAGACCTAACTACTCCCAGATTATATGAATTAACTGGAAAGAATACTGTTTGGTTCTGGGATGAAGCTGCCCAAAGAGAATTTCTTTGCTTAAAAGATGCACTCCTTCACGCACCTATTCTGCACCATCCAGATTTGTCTAAGAACTTTTGCATCTCTACCGATAGTTCAAAATTCGGACTTGCCGTTCACGTGTTTCAAGAGGATGAAGAAAATGGCTTTGCCACACAGAGAACTATTGCATTTGCTAGTCGCATATTATCCAAGTCAGAGCGGAACTATTCCGTCACTGAGCTTGAAGCTTTGGCAGTAGTTTGGGCATTCGAAAAATTCCGTTATTTCTTGTTTGGCAGACACACTAAAGTTTACACGGATCACCGTGCACTTCAATTCCTCATGTCGGCAAAACTTAACCATGATAGACTTAGACGATGGGCTTTGTTCCTTCAAGAATTCGATTTCTCTGTAATTTACATTCCTGGTAAACAAAACATCGTTGCAGACTCGCTATCTCGTTCGCCTGTTGGGCTCATCAAGGCGACGGAAGAGGCATACTTAGAAAATAACTTTACTATCCTCTATATGCAGCAAGTTGCTTTCGAAAATTACATATCTGCCACATTTTCTGACATTGCTAAAGAACAAGACAAAGATCCAATCTGGCGAGATATTAAAATAAAATGGCATGATAAATATAATGTTTCCATCAGACAATTTTACATTATCCATAATAACATTCTCTTCAAACGTAAAGCCCCTGACAGTCAATTTTGGTTAGTGTGTGTTCCGGAGGAGTCCGTGAACAAATTGATTTGGTATATTCATCTCAGTTACGGACACTATGGTGCCAAGAAGTGCTTCGCGAAATTACGCGACTCTTGTTACTTCATCAACATGGAGAAACGTATACGCAATGTGTTATCTCGATGCAAATTGTGTCAGAAAGCAAAGCCGCCGACCATATCGCATTCTGCTCCACTTTTTCCGATTATACCTTCAAAATTAAAGCAGTTAGCAGCCGTTGATCTGTTTGGACCTCTTCCGAGAACTAACAATGGTTTCTCTTTTGTTTTCGTTGCTATTGAGCTCACATCAAAATTTGTATCTTTTACTCCGCTCCGCCGTGCCACGGCGAAGACAGTAACTAACGCCTTTGTCAAAAACTTCCTAAAAGATGTTGGCCATATAGATAAAGTCATCTCCGATAATGGACCTCAATTCCGTTCTCATGATTGGGCACGGATGTTGCGGCGCAGAAACATCAAACCTGTGTTCATATCACTTTATCATGCCGCCTCTAACCCTTGTGAACGAGTGATGAAAGAACTTGGAAAACTTTGTAGGCTATATTGCTACCGACGACATAACATATGGGATAGATATCTTCTTTCATTTCAAAATATTATAAATGAACTTCCTAATGATTCTACAGGTCTTTCACCAATTCTGGTTCTGAAAAACAAGCAACCTCCCGACCGTATCAAGGAATTGATACCTTTTCCTAAACACAGAAGACTACGTCATCATGAGATCATTGAATTGGCGCTTAAAAACATTAAGAAAGCCGCTGAAAAAAGGAAACGCTCTCAACGTAATTGTTATGCTAAACAACTCTATGTAGGACAAAAGGTATTAATTAGATCCCACCACTTATCCCACAAGGGAAGATCTATGATTCACAAATTCTTCTTACTATACAATGGTCCGTATCGAATCAAACGTATCATCCACGACAACGTCGTTGAGGTAGAAACTTTAAAGACGCACAAGTCGAAAGGCATACACCACATTTCCAATATTAAAATTTTCAGGGAATAAAGATGGGGTAGAGAGTCCATTAATCTGTTTTGGACACACCAAGTGGCGATTGGTGCCCCGTTCTCGAGCTGAGTGTCACTATTCTTCCGCTTTTCCTTAGTGCGCTCTATCTACCTCTTTTTCTCACTGTTACTTTTCTCTAACTATGAATACTTATGCTCTGTGCTACGCTGGGATATTGTCATACGAAACTTTGATTATCTTGCAATTTGCATATAACGAACTCTGTGGCTGTGCAAGACAAATAAAATTAATGGAAATTTTTGATTGTGTAATCTAATCAAGTTCCTATGTTTCAGAAAATATCAGATTTCTCTTCTGTGTTACTAATTGCATAACTTACGAAGTTCTGAGCGAGTAAAGAAGATTTTGAGTTGACATGAGCATTTGGTAAGCCAAGAACATTATGGAGGATGATGAGTAAGGCAATACACAATATGTCATGGTGGTCTTTAAAATGCATTATTGTTTATGGATAAATGATGGTAAGGAAGGTATTGGTAACAGTCAAAGATGTTTGATAAATGTAATTATGTGGACGAGATTATACAATGATTATGAAGCAATTATGAGGAGAATCGCTATGTTGCTAATGATGACGAGATTATACAATGATTATGAAGCAATTATGAGGAGAATCGCTATGTTGCTAATGATGACGAGATTATACAATGATTATGAAGCAATTATGAGGAGAATCGCTATGTTGCTAATGATGCTATGTTCTGTTCTTTTCTTATGTGCTTACTCGCACTGCCCTTTTGTGTTTTCTCTTTGTGCTTATGTGCACCATTTTGTATGTTGATGCATTGTGCCTTCAATGGCATGTGTAATTGGTGAGATTCATATCCTTCTGATGATCTGTAATTATTTGTAATTATGTGTAATGGATATTTCTAATTATGCTTGCAGCTATGTGTATTGCTCTTGTAATCAAAGCTTACCGCTATGCTCACTAATTATATACCTAAGCCCTACCACTATGCTAATTAATTTTATAATGAAGCTCAATGACAATGTATGGTTATGCTTATACGTTGCACACAGCCATCTATCTTGCAAACTTGCAGCTATGCCATAAATTGCGCCTAGTTAAGTCTAGAAAGATAATGCACAGAAATATTTTGCTTTTGCTTACTACTATCTTCCAAATTTTATTGATGATCTTGTTGATGAAAATCTGCAGCTATGCCTAACGAATATTACGTCTGTGTTTATGTTATTGGATGATTTACTGTGATGTACATCTAGTACTGTGCCAAAATTTGCACTAATTGTTTTGTTTGACCCTACTGTTGACTCAGACAGACACAGACATGACCTGATGACTTGAACCTCTTTTGATATTCTCACGAAACTACCCTGATGTGTTATACCTTAAGGCAATGAAATATGTAGCTCAGTTGAGACAAAAGCCTGGCCATGGCAACTTATGTAATTTAAGTGTTATAATTTGTGGTAATGTAATCACCACCATAGTGATATATATTAATTTAAAGACATATGAACTAATGGTAATTGGAATGTCAATTTAAGTTATATCATGCCAAATTGATGACAAGCACCCTCAATGTATTTCATACGATTATGTGTTTGTAAAGCAATATGTACATAGTATGTAAAGCCTTGTGCTTATATGAAATGACACTAATGTTGTAGATACTCTAAAATAAGAATTAAATTACTCATTAGTATTCAAATGTATCCGTCTTCAAGACACTACTTGTAATGTAAAAATATGGTTTAATACCATGACCCCATTTGTACCACTTGAATTTGTGGGAAAATATTTCTGTAGATATGTTCTAATCAATGACTTTTCTTTCAGTCTAAACTGAAATATCATGACTATGTTACTAATTTGTGTGTAAAATGCTTTATTTCATGTACTTTGGACACGCATGGGAAGTGGCGATTTCGCACACGAGATTCCAGAATGCACACAGAACAATGGACGAGTTACTATACACCACTGATTTTGGGCCTTTTAATGAAGATGTTTGTTGGATGATGTTTGGCCACACAGTACTGTCCATTGCAGCCTTGGCCACCCACCACCAGTTTGCTCTAATTTTGGCTATGCTGATGCAGTCTGCTAATAGCTCTGTTGGTTGGAGCACACTTGGTTGTCGAATTGCATGGAGGAATACATCAGAACCTTTTCCCCATGACTTCCACTTCAATGCAACCAGCCAGCCCGCCTACAGTGTGGTGTAATCTCACAGTGTTTTGTGTTCGTGTGCAGACCTAAAATGAATGTTAGGAGCTAATGTGCTATTCGTGTGCATATACTATTCAGTGCCTCCCATTGCAAACGTTGTCCACAGGTTCATTACCAGTGTTTAGGTATATTTCATGGTTCTTTCACAGTCAGTGACCAAAATAAAATTGTGCTCTTGATAGATACATATACTTAGTCTGAAATGTCATTGTGCCTATTCGATTGACAAACGTTATATTGAAATCCTATTGTGCTGAAGCAGTAACATTATTTTGTACATGATCAGAAGCCTATGTAGTCAAAAATTTTACATGTATGTTCTAGCATCCATGAAAGTATAGCATTTTAAATGCATCACAGAATACAAAACTGACACTTTATCTTATACTAAGTGCACTAAAAATTTACATAGACTACATTGTGCACAAGATACAAATGTTCATTTTATGTTCCCAAAAATACTGATCTCTTGTACAAAATTTAAACCCATGTAACTTACACTACTGTGTGTATTACTTGTAATTACCACATTTTCTTTAAAAAATGATGACATTAGTTAAAATATCTTTTGTAAAACTTTGTATATGTTCATGTTTATTATTGTATTTTTTTTTCCATTTGTGTATTACTTCTAGCTATCTCATTTTCTCCACTATATCATTTGTCAAACTATGTTTTCTGAAATTCTATATATATACTTATGTTTACCATTATGTATAATTGTCATATATTCCACTTATTGCTGATGTTCTGTAAATTTTGACATTTGCTTATGCCTGTCACACCCTGTACCTCTCCATGCATGACTTTTGATGGTACTGTTCTGTAAAATGGCATGTATTTATGACTGTCACATTTTTTTTTAAATTTTCTATGTACTCCATCTGTTGTTTTGATCTTGTTATATTTTGGATGTCATTAATGGATTTTTGGACTTGAAATTCAGTAATTTTGCTGGCTAGGCAATGCCATTGGCATCACCCACCCTACAAAATTTTAATAGGTAGGAGGGGGGTGATGAAACGTGTCCATAGAAAATTATTTTTATAAGAAAATGTCTAATATTGTGCCTCCTGTTTTGTATCGAGTAACTTGCTTGCAAGAAAATGTATAATATCGCTTCTACTGTATGTATCGATATGTGTAAAGTTTCATCTCTGGCAAAGATCATGTATTGCATAGCATTGTAGCTCGCACAGAGAGAGAGTAGCACTAGTGGTTCAGCTCGCTTAGAGAGCAGTTGGGTTGTGTGTATGGCTCCGATGTAGAGCAGAGGCTGCTTTGCCAGCAAGTCAGAAGTTGTATTATGTAGGTAATGTAATGCTGTTTATCAATAATAAGTAACTTAACCCTGTTTCATATTTCATTTACGTAGTTAGAAAATTAACCCACTTCCTTCATTTGATAATTACTTGATTTAGTGGAGTGTTGATTTGAATAACATTATTGAACATATTTCATTATTGGTGCGATAGTAAGATAATAGTTGATTTGGATTTCAATAATAACTGATCGACATAAATTCTCACAGTCAAGCATTAAGAAAGTGATTTGTGGTTTTTCTTATATCTTTCTCGCAGTCAAAATTTTTGAGTATAGTCAGTGTCTGTTTCAAAAGGTTACATGTCACAGTTGTTTTGTTAAAATATCCGTTGCGCACATAATCAGTTTAATGCACTGTTTCTTGTACATTAATATCAGGGCCATAATTAAACCAAATAGCTGTGTTAATGAACAATTTATTGTCTGATTTAACGAAAGGTTCAACATTCCAAAACACGCGTACAGCTTTTATATGTCCCAAGCTGTAAACACAAATCACCAACTACGTCTGTGAAAACGGGACACTTGAAAGGACATGCTCTGGTGTACCTGGAGTGAGAGCACAGTCACACCCCTCTGTGTCCCTCTTCCCAATCCTGTGCAAGAATACAGGATATGGGCCGTGGCCAGTAAGGAAGTGAACCCTACTAGGTTCATACTTCATCTTCATCCTCTCCCTGACATCTGGGAAGAAACCATAAACTCTTTGTGCCATCTCACACTCATCACACTGACACTGTCAGATGTTCATCACCTCCTATCTAATTTCCTTCCAGCTTCCCAGATGTATCCCCGTGATATCCTCAATTTTCTCAAAATTCATCTTCTTCAGCCAATAGTCAGCTGCCTGCTTCCTAACTTGCAGATCCAGGGGACAAAGCCCCATGATCACCAGCAGGCCTTCAGTGGGTGACGTGCCAAAAGCACCAACTGAATTCACAAGTATATTCTGTTGGACTCTCCTTACCGCCATCAAGAGGCACACAAGGTGCAACCTTTGAGACCAGGAGCTCGCGCCATGCCTACCATCGACTCAAGAACCGATCCATGGTACAACCGCACCAGTCTCAATTCCAGATAGAACCCCTGCTGTCCAATTCGAATTAATTTCTGCAGTACCACGACTGCTTTACTTCTTATAGTCTCAATGTGTGTGGCATAGGTTCTACTCTCATCTAGGTACACCCCCAGACCAATTAACAGGTTTTCTCCTTATAACGCAGTTGTTAATATGAATACTAGGGTCTCTCAACAAATTTCCCTTGAAGAACATATATGTCGTTTTATATGGTGCCACAGCCAATTTGGAAACATTGCACCACCTTTCCAAGATCTCAAAAGCAGTTCTAGACCTGTTCTCCAACTGCAACCTACTGTTGCCACGCACCAAAACGAGCAAGTTGTCCGCATAGACGACTGCTCCCATCACAGATATGCTTCCTCCTGCTGGGACTTCAGCAGCAGCTCCATTTTTATATCCCAAAACACAGGTCCGCATACTGAGCCCTGCGGGCATCCTTATGGCGGAGATCGGCTCTGAAATTCCTTGGGGCAAAACTAATCCACTACAAATAATGTAGGCGACTCACAGAACTGCATTTCATTGACACTTTAATAATTCATTAGTGCCCAGTTGTCACCATTTATGGCCAGCGCACAAGTCTCATTGATAACAGTCGACACAACCCAGTATGTACATTCCACACATCAATAATACAAATTTACACAGTTCATGTGTGGAATACTAAAGTCCGAGGTGTACAGTGTGGCACAAATATGAAGGATTAATAACTACAGATACACTTTCTACACGCCTAAAATTGAAGAACTTTTACGTAATCCTTCAAAGTGATGTGGGTTGCGTCTCAGATACATCACTTTACAGTTTACACGATTCAAAACAATACTCGGAACTGACACGTATTGTGCCGTAGATCAAGGATGATACAAGACTCTCCATGGCGCAGAAGCATCCTATTTATATCATTCAAACAATGTCACTAGAAATTACTTTTTTAACTATATACGTTAATTTAATTATAATGGAAAAATTTAGCGTAAATAATACTGAGTAAATTGATTTATAAAGCTTAGTTAAATTAATATTTCCTCACTTTCAAATATATGTCAATAAGTTTTTATACAATTATTTCTTAATAAATGGTAATTATACAGAAACTATGAGGGGGAAAAACTTTCCTAACATTAATTGTGAAACATAATAATACCTACTTTAATATTATGAGAGAAGAATTTACTTAGCCTTAACAGAAATACTAATATATGGCCTATAACAATATACAACTTGCATAATCTAGTTAATATTTGCTAATTAAACTTCTGTGATGCCAAATTATAGGTTGGGACAGTGAGATACCACGAACACCAGCTTTATTGGAGTTAATATTTCTAGAGAAAAGTTAAGCTAGAAATATTTCATATAACAAACACACACGGGGAAAAAACGGTTAGGGAGCGTAAAAAATGCAGAAGGCAGTGAGAAGTACAAGAATAATATTAAGCCTGCTATAGCCGGTAAATTGGAATATGGTAAAGGTACTGATACTGAGAATAAGAAATTGAACAATCTACCGCTGCAGTTTATCTACTTCGACGATCTGACCGAAATACAGTAACAATGTTTCCAACTGCTTATGGCTTCACCAGTGGTGGGTAATAAAGCCCACATGAATGAAATCGTTTCA
Organism: Locusta migratoria; assembly: GCA_026315105.1. Taxonomy (NCBI): domain Eukaryota; kingdom Metazoa; phylum Arthropoda; class Insecta; order Orthoptera; family Acrididae; genus Locusta; species Locusta migratoria. The sequence goes on along the minus strand of CM048745.1, from coordinate 788,584,836 downwards.
ATCATTCCAAAACTTCAAGAAAGACATATCACTGAATAACGCTGGAGATGGGGAGTTCCATAAGCCAGCGTGCAAAATGTATCCTTGCAGGTGTGTTATAACGAAAGGTCTTGACGATTTATGCCAAGTGGATCTTGTAGATATGAGATACTAATCACACAACATGGAACGTTCAAATACATGCTAATGGTGGTAGATCATATTACAAGTCCGACTGGGCCCTCCCAGAGAGAGAAAATACAGGTAATGAGGTTGCGTGTGTATTTGAACAGCTTTTGCAAATGGTAGCAAATCGCTGTCCAGACAATGTACAAACCGATCTCGGAGGTAAATTCTAGAAAGTTAATTTCAAGACAGTCACTCTAATGCTATGGAATAAATGACTACTCGACTTTCAGCCGGAAGAAAGCTGTTATTGGGGGACATTTGGACAGAACTATTAGAGGCAAAATGTTGATTCAGTTTCGTGGGTCATACAAATGGTTGGATACCCGTCTGCAAATAATTGAAAATTATAATTGAGTGATACATCACACTATGAAAATGAGGACAATTGATGTTCAAGACAAAGGACTACTAGCTAAATACCATTTACAGTTGTATCGAGAAGGTAACAAACCATATGTAAAATGGCTTGGTTTTTCATCGAAGCACAACAGCTGGGTGAAAGCTGATAATTTGCTATATAACAAGGCCTGCAAACAAAAGGCAGGTCAGGAGCTGGGTATACATATTAAGAAAAACCCTTTATGAAAATGACTTCATGGCTGCAGGCTTAAGATTCAGAAACGCTAAGAAAGCAGACCAAAGAAGTCTAAAAAAGGAAGAAAGGGAGAAGCAGTTGCAGGAGCAAGAAATGTAATGAAAAATAAAAGAAACAATAACAAGACACAAAGTATGCTTTGAATACCCAACACATCTGGCTGTAATACCTTATTTACTTCTTGCAATTCCAGGTCTATTGGCAATTGGATCACTGGTTGGTGGTGCAGCTGAAATTGCATACCGTAGCATGTAAAGAATGCAGAAACACAACTGAATGAGCCCAAGAGACATAGGGAGGCAATCGAATAGGTAACTACTGTAAAGAACTGTATTTGAAGCAGTTCAGGAATGGACTTGGGTTGTTCATAACGAAAAAAATACTGCCGGACACACATTTGCCAGACACATTTAATCTCGCCAAGAAACTCAAAATCCCAAAGTTCTGTGGTGTTTTTTAAGCGAGATACTCGACCTAAAAAGATGTGAAAATCCGGTGAATCTGGATAGTTGATCTAGATGTATCACAGGATCATGGAACACACTGCACAGTTAAGATGAAGGAAAAAAATAAATAATAATCGATAATTCGTTTGGAGACCTGAAGACACCTGTAGAATTTCATGGTATTTTGCATATGCATGTGACATATATTACAGCTTTAATCGTTACCAAGAATTTGGCATATGTCTCTGCGATCATATATGTTTTATGTAGCTTCTGAAAAATACATAATACAAACTGCAAATTTAAAAAAAGGCATGTGGTGTTGCTCTCGCAATAGCTCCGGCGGGGACTCTACCGCTTTTGGCACACGACCTTGTGCAGGCCATTTGTGCCTAGTATGTGAATAAATCTGTAAATAAAAAATCGCACTGACGTGGTTTACGGCCCACTTTAGATTTGTAGTTTTATACGTTTTTGCAAACATTTTGGACCAAAATAATAATCTAAAGCCGGCCGCGGTGGCCGAGGAGACTGAGGCGCTCCAGTCACGGTCTGCATGGCCACTACGGTCGGGGGTTCGAATCCCCCCTCGGACATGGATATTTGTGCCGTCCTAGTTCGTAAGTAGTTTATAAGTAGTTTGTAAGTTTAGGGACTGATGACCCCGTAGTTAAGTCCCATAGACTTTACAAACATTTGAACATTTTTGAATAATCTAAATAATAAAAAATTAATAAGAGTGTCTGAAACCCTTTTAGGAAAAAAAATTGGGTAGTGGCGGGTTCCGAACCACGCCTTACCCACTACACTACGGCTATCAATCAAACAATGAGTCATTTAATCTCATACTATTGATGGCTGTTGTTAACTGATGCTAAATATGGCATTTGTAAACACTAGATTATCATTTATCGTACGAAGAACGATGTGTTTATGTTAATTCTTCAGTGCGCCATTGCTTTGAAATGACAACGTGTAAGTTACAATAAGAAAATTATCAAATACGCAACGCAAGATGGCATATGCCAGAGAGAGTTCTGCGCGAGGAATGTCACGTGACATCTCCGAACGGCTGGTTTTCGTTAATTCAGTGAAGAGTGTCAAATCTCCGTTATTTTTTGCAAAAATGTCTCAAACGATACGAGATATGAAAAAAATATAAGGGAGCTAAGTTACAGAGAATTTTCTCCTCTACCAATTAGGTTATTCAATTTTCGTTTCAGATGAACGGTTCGTTTGCAATTACAATTATATTACAAACGGCTTTTTATAGTATTACTGCCGTATTTTTATCCGAAAAATTTGAAAAAGGGAGGTTCTGGTCTCTGGCAGCCTACAATCATGTTTGTAAAATTTGATGCTCATCGGTCGAACGGTTCGTCTTAAAAACAGTGAACACGTTACGGACGGACGGACAGACAGACATACATCCCAAAATCGCCGTTATGTTTGCAAATATCTTGGAAACGCTACGAGATATGAAAAAAACATAACAGAGCAAAGTTGTAGAGAATTTTCTTCTCTACAAATTTGGTTATTCAATTTTCGTGTCAGATGAATAGTTAAGCCGTTATTTTCATTTAAATTTCGAGCTGTCAGAAGACGATCGCAAAGGCCCACTTTTAGTGTTATACCGTAACCTAAAGTAGGCCAAAATTGGATACATGTGTACCATCGTGTCAGTGTTTCAATAATGCACGTGCTTTTAAAACATACAGCTTCACATCGATCTCCAATTTTATGTGCAAATTACTATCCACCAATTAATTTAAGCCAATTGATGAATCACTTTGATCAATTTGGAAGCCTGTAACAGCACTTATAACATTACCGAATCAAACAACAAGCTGCATCTAGGGAGTGGTGAGATCATGGAAATTTCAACTTTTGCTTATGATGTCGTAGTCGTAACTGTGTGTGCCGTGTTGGAGTAGCCAAGCGCTCCAAGGCGCCTTGGTGCAGAGCACACAGCTGCTCGCCATCGGAGGTTCGAGTCCTCCCTGGGGCGTGTGTGTGTGTGTGTGTGTGTGGGGGGGGGGTTATTTTAAGTAGTTAGGTTATTTTAAGTAGTTTGTAAGCCTAGGGACTGATGACCACTGAAGTTAAATCCGATAGCTTTACAAACATTTGAACATAATTCTGGCTATAAACCAATCCGTGAAGGGCATTGAGCTACATGCAAACAATAACACATTAAAGACCAAGATTAAAAAATTGACTTTAGCCAAAAGGAATCAATCAGCCTGGATTCTTAGAAATGAAATATCTGGAAAAGAGCACTGATAAAGTTTATGAGTCAAAGCAGGGGCGGCTCATTCTAAAGGGCCACAGGAGCCCAGCTCAGCCCCAGCAGAAAACTTATGATATACTTTTGCAGTATTATATCAAATAGTTGGAGTGTGACTTGATCCCCTCAACATTCTAACTCAATTTCTACTCGCTGCAGCATAGCTGGGGGGCCCGCTAGCATGTGCCTGCTCATAGAGTAACTATACAGAGAAGAAACCCCCTCTAAACCACTGTTCTACACTCTCCTCGTAGTTCCGTAAGATGCTAGCAGATGTCAGGCGCTTCCTCGGCTTAGTACCGGTAGACCACACTAGAGGCGCTTCTGAGGGCGCCTCACATCAGAGGGTAGCGTGGAGGGGAGGCTGACCGGAGAGCTTGTGCCACCTGCCATGAGGCCATGGCTGTGTGTGGCGCGCCGGGGTTTGAGGGGAGGTGGTGGTGGGGCAGCCGCTACCTGCTGCCTGCTCTGCCCAGCTTTAAAGGGCTGCTTCTGACCTCAGCGCCATCATGAGACATCTTACAGAACTACTGGAAGCCCCCTCGTCCCGCACCCCTGCGTGTGTGACTGGGCGCTTATGGAGGTTTCAAAAAAAATGTTCAAATGTTTGTTTAGCTTATGGGACTTAACTACAGGGTCATCAGTCCCTAAACTTACAAACTACTTATGAACTACTTACGAACTAGGACGGCTCAAATATTCATGCCCGAGGGGGGATTCGAACCCCCGACCGTAGTGGCCGTGCTGACCATGACTGGAGCGCCTCAGTCACCTCGGCCACCGCGGCCGGCTATGGAGGTTTCCCGTCTGTATATTTTTGTCTGTGGCCTGGTGGATGTAGACCCCCCCCCCCCCTCTCTTCATTATGCTGGCATGCTGACAGCCGAAGGCCAGCGGCGGCTGGCCCCTACTCCCACTGCACCCTGTGCTCCTAAGACCGCAGTCACAGTGACGTCACAGAGCTTTTTCCCTTTCTCCTGCTCGTCCCCCTCACCCTAGTGCTGCTTGGGGCCCGGCATCAGCGGCCTGGCGCCCCCTCTCCCCCCCTGCACCCTGGTGAAGCGAACTGTACTTGTCATGCTCCAGCTCCCCACCCCTCGTGCACCTGTCCACAAGTTCGCAGAGTTTGGGGCCGGCGACCCTGGGCTCTTAGCACCTACATTCCTTCCCCCTCCCCTCCTCCCCTCTCCACTGCCACTCGTGAAACGTGTGAAACGGCAAACAAGGCCACCTGTCAGTAGTGTTCTCTATTCTGGAGCTGTGTCATTGCAACTTGAGTGTTCGTAAACAAAGTATAATTTGAATAAAGTAGACTCTTTGTTTAAAACGACCTTTCATTTGTTAAGTACGGAAGAGAAGCTAGAAATCAAGCTGTTAAGCACACATAAACCAAAAGATTTCTTGATGTCTGAACTCGACGGAAAGAAGAGAACTTTCTACAATATGGTACATGGTTCTGCAAAACGTCTTGGCTACCTGTGAGTGAAGAGATACAAATATTGTTTTGTTTCTACTGTGTGTAATCTGGTGGTGAAGGATTGAGTACAACAGTTGGCTGCAAGGGTCTAAAGCATTTAACTGAAGAAATTGAGAAACATGTGGAAAGTGGACTTCGTTTAGAAAAAACTTGTAAATTTAAAAAGCTTGGCACAATTAACATTGCTGCTCAGATCGAATCAGAAACATAATGAATTACACTACTGGTCATTAAAATTGCTACACCAAGAAGAAATGCAGATGATAAACGGGTATTCATTGGACAAATATATTATACTAGAACTCACATGTGATTACATTTTCACACAATTTGGGTGCATAGATCCTGAGAAATCAGTACCCAGAACAACCACCTCTGGCCATAATAACGGCCTTGATACGCCTGGGCATTGAGTCAAACAGAGCTTGGATGGCGTGTTCAGGTACAGATGCCCATGCAGCTTCAACACGATACCACAGTTCATCAAGAGTAGTGACTGGCGTATTGTGAAGAGCCAGGTGCTCGGCCACCATTGACCAGACGTTTTCAATTGGTGAGAGATCTGGACAATGTGCTGGCCAGGGCAGCAATCGAACATTTTCCTTGTCCAGAAAGGTCCATACAGGCCCTGCAGTCGTGCATTATCCTGCTGAAATGTAGGGTTTGGCAGGGATCGAATGTAGGGTAGACCCATGGGTCATAACACATCTGAAATGTAATGGCCACTGATCAAAGTGCCATCAATGCGAACAAGAGGTGACCAAGACATGTAACCAATGGCATCCCATACCATCACGCTGGGTGCTATGCTAGTATAGCAATGACGAATACATGCTTCCAATGTGCATTCACCACGATGTCGCCAAACACAGATGCGACCATCTTGATGCTGTTACAGAACCTGGATTCATCCATTCGTGCACCCAGGTTCGTCGTCGTGTACACTATGCAGGCGCTCCTCTCTGTGATGCAGCGTCAAGGGTAACTGCAGCCATGGTCTCCGAAGTGATAGTCCATGCTGCTGCAAAAGTCATCGAACTTTTCGTGGTGCAGATGGTGGTTGTCTTGCAAACGTCCCTATCTGTTGACTCAGGGATTGAAATGTGGCTGTATTATCCATTACAGCCATGCAGATAAGATGGCTGTCATCGTGACTGCTAGTGATACGAGGCCGTTGGGAATCAGCACGGCGTTCCGTATTGCCCTCCTGAACCCACCGATTCCATATTCTGCTAACAGCCATTGGACTGTGACCAACGCGAGCAGCAATGTCGCGGTACTATAAACCGCAATCGCGATAGCCTACAATCCGACCTTTATCAAAGTCGGAAATGTGATGGTATGCATTTATCCTCCTTACACGAGGCATCAACACAACGTTTCACCAGGCTACGCCGGTCAACTTCTGTTTGTGTATGAGAAATCGGTTGGTACGTTGTAGGTGTCGCCACCGGCGCCAACCTTGTGTGAATGCTCTGAAAAGCTAATCATTTGCATATCACAGCATCTTCTTCCTGTTGGTTAAATTTCGCGTCTGTAGCTCGTCATCTTCGCGGTGTAGAAGTTTCAATGGCCAGGAGTGTAGTTACGAAGAACAGACATATATTAAACAGAATAGTAGAGTGCTTAGTGTTTTGTGGAACTCGTGAGTTAGAACTAAGAGCTCACAATGAAATACAAGAGTCAGTATACCATGGCAGTTTCATAGACCTCTTTTGGGAAACTTTGTATTAGATGACGCCTTAAGCAGCTGTAGTAATTCCGTGTTTAAATATACGTCACACATCATACAAAATGAGCTTCTGGACTGTATGTATCAGGTTTACATCGAAGAACTGATTAAAGAGATTAACGATGCCACTTTAGTTAATGTGCTGGCTGATGAAAAACAGATATTATGTGCAAAAGTCAATTTGTCATTATACTGTGGCATGTTAAGGGGAAGAAACCGGTTGAAAGAGTTCTTTCCTTTGAAAACCTTAATAACAGGACAGGATATGGACTTAGTGAGGTTGTAAAAAGAAGTCTGGAACCTTTCACTGATACAGAGCACTTTCCCACATGCCAAGTGCGTTCACTGCTATGCGTTCCAAATGAATTTAGTTCTTCAGATTGCTTGCAGTAAAAGCATAATGTAGTTCTTCGCAAATATTGCTGGTTTTACAACGATTTTCTTTTCATCTCCCAAGCGAAATTATTTTTACAGTCTGCAACAAGAGAATTCCTTCAGTCTCTTTAACTAGATGGAACTTTGAGTCCCGCATTGTAAATGCTGTCAAAGAAAACAAATTGCACGTATTGGAATGTTTTGAAAAGATTGAGGAAGAGGATTCCTTTGATAATGTTGCAATAAGAGAAGCATTTGCCTTAAGAAATTTACGTCACAATCCACACTTTTTGTTCCTCCCAAATTCTTTCTGTGATATCATGAAGTACGTTAATATTTTCTATAACACAGTTCAGATGCAGAGTGCATTTTGCATGCACACATTAAGTGTGCTGCTACCATTTGTGGCAACGGATTTATGGAGAACACAAATTGTAAGTAGCAACATTTAGGCCTAAGTCAATATTATTATGTCAGTTATGCTCGCCACATAGTTCACTTGTTTTTTCCTTTCTAATTATAAGATATGCACAAATTCCACTACACATCATCTGTAATATAAAAAACCGTCCACCATCCGATGATGATATGCTAGGCATATCGAAACTGGTGATGGGAGAAATGTAATAAAAACATTTTGCATAAAAGGCGACTCGTTGCTGTCATTCAAGATACCTTATTTCACCACAGTCGCAATGTTCCTCATCCATAATGGATAAAATTTTGATGTCCATGTGGATATGGGCGAAACACCCTGTCGTTTCGGGGAAGGTACTGACGGTTGCGTGCGCATGCCTGCAGACTTTGGGGTGCTGGCATGCTGTGCAGGTACATGCCCACTGCCGGCAGTTCTTGCAGAGGCGAGGCTAGACGAAACGCGCGGCGATAAGCGACACAGTGGTATTTACACCAGGGTGTGACAACCCGTATACACAGTCGAATGTGATGCGTCGGAGCTTCTCCTGGAGAAATTGCCAATGCACTCCCGTTATGACATCAACCCAATTTTTTTGGGGCAAGCTGGGGATCGGCACGAGTTCTAGGCGTAGGCCGCTGGTGATGTTGTCACGAAATTTTATCATTTCTTCGTCACTTCCTTGGGCTTGTGCGACGTTGTCGAAATCCATCGGCGACGAGACGGCAGCACAGTCGCAGGACAAGCAGTCTGTGACGATGTTGTTCATTCCGGAAATGTGACGGATGTTGGTCGTGAACTGCGACACTTACTCCAACTGCTGGAGCTGACATGGTGAACAGCTGTTGTTGTTCGGCCTGAAGGCAAATGTTATTGGCTTGTGGTCCGTAAGTATAGTAAGGGGACGGCCTTCTACCGACGATCGGAAGTATTTGACTGCCGGTATAGAGTGAGCAGCTCGCGGTCCAGGACAACTGTGGTGCCGAGAGCTTCTTAGAAAAGAAAAAAGCGGTTGCCAGCTGCCGTCGATGCGTTGTTGCAGAGTGGCGTCTATAACAGCCTGGCTGGCGTCCACCACAATGGAGATCTCAGCGTCGTGTACGGGATGGGCGAGCAGCGCCACGTTGGCGAGGCACCGTTTCGATTTGACGAAACTGCGTTGCATGTCGTCCGTCCACGTGACGAGAGTCTTCCCTTTTCTCTTGGGACCTTGTTGGGCGGCAGTCAGGGGCTCAAACACCGCAGCTGCATTACGCAAATGACGCCGGTAGAAATTAAATATCCCAAGGTAACGCCACATGCCCTTGTGTGTCTCAGGATGTAGCATTATCATAACTGCCTCGACTTTGTCCGGCAGAGACATGGATCCGGTAGTTGTGATCAAGTGACCTAGGAATTCGATGTCACCATCCCCCAATACGCATTTCTGTGGGTTAATTACAATGCCCGCATTGCTGCGGCGCCTGAGACAGTTGTTAGGTGGCTGCACTGGAGCTCGGGTGTCTTCGAGAACACGAGGTTGTCATCTAGGTCCAGGAAATGCTGCCAGGTCTGGGCAGCATTCTGTAGGTCAAACATCATGAACATACTCCCGAAGGGCTCAACGGAGTTGTGATGGCCGTTTCTCGCTATCGTCAGGTGCTGCCAGAATCTGAGTGTACGCCTTCACGCAGTCCACCTTGTTGAACACCGTTCTGCCTGCCAGGAAGTATTTATAGTCTTGCAGTTGCAGCACCGGGTATCTGTCTGGCACTGTCCTTGCATTGAGTGCGCGGTAGTCACCGCATGGGCGCCACGAGTTGTCCTTTTTCGGCACTAAATGCAAGGAGGACGACTACAGGCTGCATGATGGTCGGACGATACCCTGGGGTAACATTGCCTTGAACTCGGCCTTCGCGGCCGCGAACAGGTCGGGAGCGAGATGGCGTGGGCGGCAAGAGACAGGAGGGCCGGGAGTTGTGACGATGTGGTGCATAGTCGAGTGTTTGGTCACCTTTGGCACACCACATGGGCGAGTTCACTCCGGAAATTTATCGAGAATATCTATAAACGGCCCAGACCACGCGACGAGTTTCACACTGCAAAATGCGGCCTATCTTTTTGACCCGCAATTTTCAAGGTAGTCATTGAGTCTATTAACTGTCCACGGGCAATGTTGGCGAGCAGCTTGTAGTGTGCCAAGAAATCTGCACCTAACATTGGCTCGTTGACAGCGGCGATGATGAAGCTCCAGGCAAATGTGCAGTAGAGTCAGAGGTCCACATCCTGATGGTGGGTGCCGTACATTTTGATTGACGAATTGTTCGCTGTCGTGAGGCACAGAGTTTCCAACTTCCTCTTTTCATGCAGCAGGGACCTAGGAAAGATCGACGAGTCCGAGCCGGTGTCTACAAGGTAGCTCACACCTGTGCCTTTTCTGCTACATGTAGACGCCTAGATATCATGGTGTATCTGGGTGCGTCTAGGACCAGTTGCAGTTGGCGTTTGGGTGTGAGCAGGGGGCGCAGCACTTCGTTGCGTCGTTGCTGAAGTGCACGTGGTACCAGCAGAAGTCAGCCTGCCCTGACATCGGCAAGGTACCGTTGAGTGGCCCACGTTGCCGGCTGTGTGAACCGCAGCGCCTGTGGCCCGATCTGCTGCCGCTGTGGTGAGTGCTGTCATCTCTCTGTGAGCATGCCAACTGATCCACTTGCACGGAGAGTGCTGCCACTTGGGCAGTTAGACTCTGCACTAGAAGGTGCAGGTTGCCGTCAGCTGTCGGGACTGCTGGCTGCGTGGGTGGCCGCGGAACGAAGGCTGGAGGAGGGGGGCGGCGTCGTAAGCTGTGTTGGCGGCAGTATTAGGCGCCGTTGCTAGCGCATCTTGCACCCTGTCCGCCAAGTCTGCAACCGAGTCCAGAAGCATGTACATCTGCGCGGCGATTACTGCCTGAACTGTGCAAGAGAGGCTGCGCACCCAGATCGTATGGCACCATCTCAGGCTGTGCGAAGCTCTGAAGATGCAGGAACTGAGACGGTCGTCAGCCACCACATTCATCCTGTCGCATCAAGTGTTGCCACTCGTTGCTCCTCTGATGACGAGACTCGTCGGATGAGTTCGTCCTTGAGTCTTTTATACGAACCTTGGGTGGCAAAGGCGGTTATCACATCTCGTTACCTAAGCAGCGTAATTTTGGTCCAGCTGGCTCATGGCGTGACCAAATTTTGTGAGGTCGATGTGATATTATTACATAGGAAGACTGCCTCCACCTGGCTGAACCACATTACTGGGTCGCGGGGCCAAAAGGGGGGCAGCCTGACCAGCACACATCCTGTTGCTGCTGAGTGGATGGACGTGCGAATTGGTGTGACGGCGCTTTGTGCATAGACGTGTTCATCTCTTGAGACTGTACGTGCAGAGCGCGCCTGCAGCTCATTCTCCAGGGTCTGGTTGTGCGCTGCCAGCTCCTCCGCCATTTTCCTTAACTCGTCTAAGGTTGCCATTGTAAAAGTTAACGTGCAACAGGGGATAGACACACAAAACAATTGTAACGTTACACTAATTACACACGAATTAACGCGACACAAAAAATATACATGATAATAATAAAAGAAAATTCGATAATTGTTCACGGATGCTCGCGAGGGCGGAAATGTTTTTGTACCGTTCGCGGTTATGTACCACACGTAATTATAGTTCATCATTCGTCACCACGTGTCCTTCCCTACTGATCACTTCAGTGTCACCAATTGAAGCGTGCACATTTAATTAACCACACTTCTTTATGAAGCTCTTTGTAGGCAGTGGTGACGGAAAAGATGCAATAATAAGATTGGTTTTATACAAGAGTGTATTAATTTAAAAAATACACTATTATGTCAGATAGTTCTTTATGCTGGTCCTAGGAGGGTGTACACTCCCCCAGCGATCGAGTTCGTCGGCCGGTTGTGTGAGCGCGGACGTTGGACTCGCGTCCGCGGTAACGCGCGTTTTGCGTGCGGCGCGATAAATACCGTACTGCGAGTTGCGACGGTCTTGCGGCGGTCGGACGGCACAGCAATAATACACTCGCGTTACAACAGAAATTAATGTCTACAGGGGGTATGTTAACCTGTCCTATATCATTTCCTTTCCTCCTCCATGTTGTCATGAATGACGCACAACAGTTTGCGTTTGTATCGCAATGGCAGGGTTGTAGTTACTGCCCACTGCACTGTGCGAAGAGTAGAAACTCTTAGAGTTCACCAACCTGTGGTCACAGATGGTAGCACGCAGGTCGGTGTTCTTGAATGAGGCTGAAATTGCTAAACTATTGGTAGGAACTGATCTAGTTACGGAATTAAACTGTGTTTTTTTTTTTTCGGAATGCCACGTTATTTTATTTAAAGTAAGCAGAAGACCACCACTTGGCACACTTTTTCTTAACTGAATGTAAATATAAAGTTATTTAGTCTTGATCTAAGATGATTAAACATAGTCTTATGACCACTTGCGTATGCATGTTACTCCTCCGAGTGCGTGTACTGAAGTCACATGTTACTCTTCCAAGTGCCTGTTCTGAACAGAACCTTTGCGACTCGATGCAAGACTGCCTCCGTTCCGCAATTTGGCGCGCAAACATGGCTGCCGTGCATCGTGCGTCTGAAATTAATTTTATTATTAATGTGTTTTACCTACGCAGCCATAGCTTAGCTTTGAGGGGTTTTTATGAACTGAGTTTGACATTGAATATATCATTACTTTATTAAATATTAATAAAAATATGATTGTTTTGGCGCGTGACCGCCAGTGCTACAGCCAATCGGCGTCCAGTGCCTGCCGCTCGGGGACTTCCCTAAAATTCGGGGAGATTTGCCAGTGCGCTTTCCCATGAGAACCCGACTTATTGCACCACCTGTCGTGGTTCTCACTAGCTTTTACCATCTGTCGCCTACTGGTCGTAACCGGCTGCACTGAAGCAATACTTCGAACTTAAAATGATGGCTTTAAACCAGAAATATTACAGCGTATGCGTGGGGAGCTCGCAATTAGCTCGACCCACGTGGTCAGCGGTAAAACGCTGGTGGTGCGGAGCTGGGATACACCCCCTCGACTAATCGAACAGTCATGGGCCACTAAGTGTGGCACCCGTGCTAGCCTAAGGACAAGACTTGGAAAGCGATAACTATGTTTGAAATAGGTGTAGCTTATAGCAGTAAAAGAAATCTGATTACTATGAAACAAAAATTAACTTAGGTAATTTGCAATACTATTGTTGTACTAATTAAAATTATTAACAAGATGTTTTATTAATACAAATCTATAAACGGTCGCCAGCCTAATGAGGCATAAGAATACCAAGCAGTAATAAAAATGCAGTTAAATTTAGAAGCTGGTGTAGAATAAATAAAGGGTGGAAGAAACTTTGCCACCAGTTTCATAAGAAAAAAAATACCAATCACAAAAATAATAAAGATTTAAATGAAAGCAGTAATTATTTAAATTATTATAATGGTAGGACTCACCTCATCAGTTACTTTCTGTCACTATAGAACATAGCGTGGAATGTAGTATTGCAATGCAAATGACACTCAGAAACAAAGTTACTAAAGGCTTATACTTAGTGTTAAAAATAATAAAAATCGACTGATGTTATGGTCAGCGCTGTTCTTAATGTTATTTGTAAATAAGTGAGAAATTGTTTATGATTATGACCTCTGTTCAAAAATCTACATAAAGAACACTAATTAGTATGTATCACTTTGTTGAAAATAATGAAATCTTTCTCCCTACCATGAAACTAATGATTCTGTTACAGTTAACTATTTTTTTTTAATTAACACTTTGCTGAATAGATTCATCAATTAAATCTGCTAGCCTGGAATCTAGAATGGGGTTACTCAAACTGTACTGACAATTTATAGGAACATAGAAGTTCTTGTCTGAACTATTTCAATTATATGAACTGATTTAAATTAGTTATGTGGCAAAACGGTAACTTATTCCTACCAATACTATTGTGCAAGAGCAAAGAAATATATAGTTGCAGTACTGTATATTGTACTAAGATTAAAAAAAAAAAAGGATTACTCGGTTAATAATTCTGTACAGGAGAGGATCCCTATTAGGTTATGTGACTTGGCATAAATTAGGGTTACGTACACACTACTTTTAACAGAAATGTAACCTCTATTGAAAAACATTCAAAGCACAAGTTAAATCTTTCAATGACCAGTTTATAAACAGTAACAATAAATATTGTGACCTGATATTAATGCGGAGTAGTGGCAAGGTGGCGGCGTAGAGTATACAGCTCAGATTTCATCTTTATGCAGTTTGTGAGCCGACATTGTAACAGCGGTTTCCAGTAGCTTCTATTTAGCTCCATATGCAGACAGTATAAGTGTTACCATTGCATCAGCACGTTCACCGAGGCCATTGTACGTAGATTGGTTTTCTGCCTCAAGTGAAACAAACATTTGGCCAGAATACAGTAGCACAAGTCTGCCACTACGCCTTGCTGCTGTGCCCTCAGGCTCACTACTGCTGTGAGCTCCCACCACAGACTGACTGCTGTGAATGCCAACCTTCGACTGACTACTCTGTCTCTGTTAGCTGCGCGCCAACACCACCCTTTCATTTACAACGGAATTCCGTTCACATTGGAATCACTACATGTTTTACATTCATGCTGGTCGTGAGATATTACAAATTTACATAATATTCACATACATAAAAGATTAAAAAATAAAACTGACATTATTAAAGCCCATTAAAATTACAAAAAATAATATGCAAAAAGAAACATGATATAGATATTCATAAAACATACAAAGCACATGAAGTACAGACATCACATACCATATAATAGTGAAATCGATTGTAACATGAATGAAATTTAGTATCTAACATACCATAAAAACTGAAATATTATTACCATAAAATGGTAAAAATTAGGCAATGGCGTTATAAATTATAGAATAAGTATACCCTATATATTGTTGCATTTGTGGACCCATGCTGATAAAAGTTGAATATAACATATTTATTAAGTAAATGCTTAATAACTGTTTTCAGCTATCACTATTATTCAGTTCTGCCCTTCAGGTCAACCATATACATTTTGTGAACACTATTTCAAGGATTACCCAAGGTTTTAATGTTCTAATACCCAGTAGTGCTGAAAATTAATGATACACGTACATGACATTTTTCATGTTATTGTTTATCTATGAAGTATTCTTGGGTGCAAAGAAGAATATCCTTGTATGAATGCATAGTTTCGCAGCGAGTTGTGGTGATAAAATTTTCTCGGGCTTCCAGCCGCGTCAAGTGGTTAGATATCCACGAGCTTTCGGCCGAAATCTCTTCGGCCATTGTGAAGTGGTGACTGTCTTATCAATTTCTCTCTCTCTCTCTTTTTTTTTTAAATACTTATCATTCCCGCACCTGAAGGGTGACGGGCGGGCAACTGGAGAGCATTTCGCTCTATTGGTGCCATAGGGGTTACATTATATATTTCATTTACGGTTATTTTATTGAAGATTCCTGTTTTACATCTAAAACTTATAAACTAGCTTATTCTAAATTAACTTAGTTTGTCTTTTCTTTTGTTTTGTTTGTTATTGCTTATAGAATGAAGAACATTTGACATTAAGTTTTATTGGTGGGTTGCAAGAGTGAACATTTTTGTTGGGTGAGATTGAAAATATTACAAGTTGGTGCAGATTCATGGTGGAGTATTTACAATATTTATAAGTGTTTGATACAGTTTTGTACAATTTTGGTTGAAGTGAGTTATTTTAAAATACAGTTTTGTACATTGTTTGTTGACGTGAGTTATTTTAATATACAGTTTTGCACAATGTTTGTTGACGTGGGTTATTTTAATATACAGGTTTGCACAATGTTTGTTGAAATTAGTTATTTACAGAATATGTTCAAATGTTTGTTAAGCTTAAGGGACTTAACTGTGGGGAAAAGTCCCTAAATTTACAAACTACTTATGAACTACCTTATACTAAAGACGACACAATCATCAATGCCCGAGGGGGATTCGAACCCCCGACCGTAGCGGCCGTGCAGACTGTGACTGACGTACCGCAGACCACTCGGCCACCGCGGCCGGCTATAGAATACGATCAGAGTGAAGTAGGAGAGTAATGGGGAGGAATGTCTGTATGGAAGTGAAGGCGTGATATCAGAGAGTCCTGATTCTGCTCTGGGAGATGGCGAGAAAGGAGTTGTGTGTTAGGTGTGGGTGGGGTTAAGTGCCAGTAAGTGAGGTGGTGCTTGTGATTCTTCTGCTATGTGTGTTATTTGTATTGACTGTTCACGGCTGTGTATGATGTCGGGAAAAGTGTTCAGTGTGTTGTGTATGATGGTTCAGGAGGAGGCGGTAAGTGCATTTGAATTTGGGTTTGTTGATGTATCTTGGTCTCTGTGTGAAAATGTGTACCATGCCTGGGCGACTGGTGAGGATGCGTCGGCCGTATCTTACTCGGAGGGTGGATAGTCTGGTTTGGAGAGGGATGATTTTGACTTCGTGGTACGCTTCTTGTCTAGGGGTGATCGGGTGTAGTCGGAGTAGGCTTCTCATGAGTCTTCTTTCAGTCTGGTAAAGTTTTTCGCCTTTTGTCTGTAGCATTCCGGCGAGAGGGGCGGAAGTGTATTCAAACAGTGGTCTGACAAAGTTTTATAAGTGTTGATGGCGTTTCTGTCGCTGCACTCTTCAAATTTGCCCTGTACTTTTCTAATGAGAGACTGTCTTTGTCGTGCTTTGTTTAGGGCCAGTTTGATGTGTTCGTCAAAGTTGAGGTATTTGTCTAGCGTCACTCCTAGGTATTTTACTTTGTCAGAAGGTCGAAGTCGGGATCCCTACAGTGAGATGTTGATTAGATTAGATTAGATTAGTTTTTCGTTCCGTAGATCCAAGTTGAGGAGATCCTCGTGGATGTGGAACATGTCAAGAAACAAAATTTACAAGCTGAATAATAGATAATGCTAATAATATAAATACAGATACATACATTTTTAAGTTTTTTTATTTTTTTTTTACCTGATAATATAATAATAATAATATGAGTACCGACACATGCATCATTTGGTACAATTTAGAAATTCACTAATGGAGTAGAAGGAGTTGGCCACTAGAAAGTCTTTTAGGTTTCTCTTATACAGATCTTTGTAGCTAAATTTTTTATACTTGATGGTAAATCATTGAAAATGTGTGTTCTTGAGTAGTGGACCCCTTTTTGAACTAAAGTAAGCGCTTTTAAGTCCTTGTGTAGATCATTTTTGTTCCTAGTATTGTATGTATGAACTGAGCTGTTCGTTGGGAAAAGGGATATATTATTTATGACAAATTTCAGTAAGGAATAAATATACTGAGAGGCAGTAGTTAATATACTCAGTTCTTTGAAGAGGCTTCTACAGGACGTCCCTGAATTTACACCACAAATAATACGTATTACACGCTTTTGGACTCTGAAGACTTTAGACTGACTTGAATAGTTACCCCAAAATATTATAGCATATGACATTATGGAATGAAGGTAAGCAAAGTATGCAAGCTTTGTTATTTTTATGTCTCCTATGTCTGATGGCGTCATGAAGTTGTTTTGTCTTATTGGGGATGTTGCGGTGTTTGAAAAGTATGAGTTGGGTCTTGTCAGGGTTAGGTTTGATCCTCCATTACGCATCCAGTCTTCGAGTCTGGTAAGGTATGATGTCATTTGTCGGTTGATAGACTTAGTGTTGGGCCCGGAATTCCAGTAGGCAGTGTCGTCAGTATATAGTTGTATTTGTTCGTTTGGTCGTCGTGGGAATGGCGGTGGTGTAGATGGAGTAGGGCAGGGGGATATAATGCCCCCCTGTACCACCACAGCTTGTGGAGTGAAGAGAGAGGACAGTTCGTCGTTTGACGTCTACATGGCATAGTCTGTTTTGAGTTTGACTGTCTTGGGAGGGAAGCCTGTCTTTAGTAGTTTGTAGAAAAGTCCGTCGTGCCCGCTCAATGTCCAATAGACTTGCGCATAACAGTTCGCGATCGGGAGCACTAGTTCGCTCTTTTAGTTCGTCCGCTCCCAGTGACGGCTGAGCGGCGTGGTCTGCGCGTGCAGGTGGAGGAAGAAGTTCACCCACCTAGCTGCTTCATGCGCTTGCTGCCTGAGCCGCTAACGATATCACGCAAACCAAAAGAGTTTGTGGATAATTTCTCGCGTTTAAGTTTAGAGTTGTCTCTATATCTTGGCATTATGGAATTTATTAGTGAGATATTGCAGAGTGCAGAACACATCAAAACAGAAATTTTGTAGCACTGAACTATGTAACCTAGCAGGCAGACGCTCACCTCGAAATGACTCATCAACAAAAGGCAAACACGTGATTTTTAATTCTGCTACGCGCCCTCTCGCTATTGCCCGTCGGTCTTCGGAAAAGAATCCAAAGAACTATGAAGCGAGATACGTTTGACATAATCGTCCGCTGCTCCTAGTTCGTCCGCTGCTCCTAGTTCGTCCGCTCTTTTTGGATTTTGTTACCGCTACTAAAAGAGCTCTTTTTTATGACAGCTTTTTTATATAATGAATCAGTGTTGTCAAAGCGTATTTTTGGGCAATTTGACATCAAATACGTAGGCAAATAACCCAGTTATTTACACGTATGGGTGATACAATGGTATTCAACTACTTTGGATACAGAGTACTCGTAGTACTTCATTTTTAAAATAGATTTCTTGTGGCAGTGAACTATGAAACTACAGCTGAGCTGCATCTCAGCTCGAAATGAAGGTAACTGGCAGAAGGGAATCACGCGATTCTGCGCGCTCTCGCGTCATTTCGCTGTTCCCCGTCAGTCTTCGGAAAAGGAGCGGACGAACTAAGAGGCGAGGGATCTGCGAACTAGTTCGCGTAGTTCGACTGTGGCAGCGCTCTTCCGAACTAGATCGTTCGCGAACTACACAAGGCAAATGTCCAAGAAGACGGCGAGCATGCACTGTCCAAGGTTTATGTATTTCGTTACGTCGAAGGTCAGTCGGAGGGGGCGCATTGGTGGAATGGTTTTACGGATTCCGGATTGAAGGTGGGGAATGATTTGAAGTGTCTCTGTGTACGCGTAAAGTTGGTCGGTTAAAATACGTTCGAAGGATTTCCGTATTGTCGATGAGGGAAATGGGACGGTAGGATTTTGGGTCAGTCAAGTTCTTGCCATGTTTGGGGATCATGATGGTCTTTGTCTTTGTCCACGCTGTCGGGATGGTGTCGTTCGTAAGGCAGTAATTGAAGATCATGGTCAGCAGGGGAGCGATGGTGTGCATTGGGCACTTTCTGAGATAGAGTCTTTGTATTCCATTTTCACCTGGGACTGAATTTTTGCCCGAGTTGATGGCCTCAATTACCTCAGATTTCGATATTTCTTTAAGAAGCTCATGGTCATCGTTTGTGGGGACGTGGAGCATGCTAAGGAGAAGAGGGAGTTCTTGCTCAACTTTCTGCTTGAATTGGTCGTCAAATAGGACGTCATTGGGGAAGCTGTGTGTCTCAACAAGAACGTCTTTAAAGGCTTCTGAGATGTCTTTTGGGTCGCAGGTGGTGATTGGTGGTGGTGTTAACCGTTAGTTTGTAACTTATGTCTGTGATTTGTCCTGTTAGTGTTTTGAATTTAGTCCAGAATTTTGTCCTTGTCTGCAGTCGAGTTGTTTACATGTCTCGTCCCACTGACTCTGTCTATATTCGGAAACACGTCTTTTAATCGTTGCGTTAAGTCTGTTCCAGATGGGCTTCAGGTCTGGGTTATTTGTCCTTACGATTTCGGAGTGGAGTCGTCTTTTTTGTTTAATAAGTTGAAGTATATCATGGGGAAAGTGGGGCCTCCAGTTGTGGATTGTTCGTCTGGGGATGGCTGTGTTGCTGCCGCCGTCCTTATATACCTGCGCGGCCTCCCGCGACGTCACTGGTGCTCAGCCGATCGCCATATAGGGCAATTTATTGGCCGCGTGCCTGCCGCGCCAGCTTCAACCGTCCGATGGCCGGGTCCCAAGCTGCGCTCAGCTGAAAGCCGCCGTCTTTATTAAGAGATTTTTCCGATATATTGATTTCGATAGCCTCTTTTATTACTCTATTCCAGAATGTATTTGTTCTAGTAATGACTGATGTATCCTCGAACGCAATGCGATGTTTGTTTTCTAGAGCGTGCCCCTCAATTGCTGATTTCTCGGGATAACGTAGGCGGAAACATCTTTCACGTTCAACACAACGCTGTTCAATATTGCGCACTGTCTGCCCGATGTAGAACTGTCCACAACCACCCGGTACCTTGTACACACCTGGCGTTCTAAGGCCTAGATAATCTTTCTCAGGTCTCATCATCTGTCGAAATTTTGTAGGAGAAGACCGTGTCGATCTCGTGTCTCTTAAGAAGCCGGCTAATCTTTCCCGTTACGAGCCACAAAACGGCAAAAATGCAAGCTTCTTTGTCTCCTCATCGACGGTTTCCTGCTTGCGTGTCTTCGGATGGAGGGCTTCTGTTATCTGGCGGTTGCTGTAGCCATTTTTCTTAAACACTTTCCGTAAGTGGCTCAGTTCCTTCTGCAGATGACTATTTCTGCTCTGTGCACCAGCGTCCTCAGAGCAAATCGTTTTTGAGATGAGTGCAGATACAGGTCCGTGTGGGTGGGTTTCCAGTAGACACTGTGGCTAAGGCATCCATCTGTTTTGCTCCTGACAAATACGTCAAGGAACAGCAGGGCACCATCTCTCTCTACCTCCATCGTGAAATTGATTTTGTCATGGATTATGTTGATGTGGTCCAAGAATGAACCAATTATTTTACGTCCATGCGGCCAGACAACGAACATATCGTCAACATAACGATAGAAACAGCTAGGCTTTGCAGGATCCGTGTCTATGGCGATGTTCTCAAAGTATTCCATAAACAGACTAGCAATAACAGGAGCTAATGGGCTTCCCATTGCGACACCGTCAATCTGGTTGAAGTATTCTCCACCGTATAAAAATATGATGACTTAAGAGTGTGTGAATAAATTCACAACAGTCGAATAACTGGGTCAGCACGTCTATGGAATCTTTGATGGGAACGTCTGTGAATAATGACACCACATCAAAGCTGACCAATGATATCCTCCTTTCCAAGACGCAAGGATGTGATTCTTCTGATGAAGTCGGTCGTATTCTTGACATGATGCTCACGGTGACCGACGTGTGGAAAAAGAAGGATGGTCAGATGTTTTGCGAATCTAAAAGTCGGCGAGCCTATGGTACTCACGATCGGACGAAGACGAGTGTTCATTTTGGGAGGCCTGTGGAAGGAGATTTTTAATGCAACTTTCTTCCAGTGAAGACCGTTTTGAGAAGCTCGGACGTCATCCTCAGGATTTTCGATGTTGGGTCCCTCGGTTGTTTATGGTTCACAGGAGGTCGCGCAGGTATATAAGGACGGCGACCACTTGACAATGGCCGAGGAGATTTCGGCCGAAAGCTCATGGATACCAAACCACTTGATGCGGATGGAAGCCCGAGAGAATTTTATCAAGAATATCCTTTTTTTCTTTGCTGGCCGGCTGGAAGCCCGAGAGAATTTTATTAAGAATGTCCTTTCTTCTTTGCACCCAAGATTGCTACCAAATATGTAAACATTTCAGCAAAAAGTCAAGTTGAGATTCAACTGTCTACGTACCCACCCAGGACTTTGAAGTCCGTCAAATTCGATCATTTTTCTGGATGGAGTCAACTTTAACTAAAAGTAATAACTATTAAATGCAATGCAATACGCTTTCCATTATTTTTTTGTAATTAGTAGTAGGACTGAAGAGCTACAGTACCAAAATTGAGAGCTGTACTGTTTTTATAGGGAGAGTTAAGAATTTTTTAATAATCGTGATTTTAAACTGCAGTGTGAAGAAAGTGTATTTTTCAACATTTTTCATAAACAGTCTAAGTGATGCTTCTCACGTTTTATATCATATATCAACTTAGTGCTCTACATATGTGATACATAAAAAATTGAGTTCTATAAGTCAACTCATCAGTAAACAGTAGTCCTCTGAAGATGGGGACTTTGGTGCCCGACTGTTGATCGCATACACACCTTTCAGACTTCAAACGTAATTTTCTCAACAATGGTTGGAGATAGGATAGTGATAGCGATAGTTTTTCTATTAAGACATGTAGGTAGCCATGCACCAAATATGAACAAATTCTGAAATAGTCACCTTATCATTCACCAAAATATCTGATTTTTCATGGAATGACCCGAAATTGAGGTAATGTGCGTATCGACCTTGTAGGATCACGTACTACATTTATGATTTACCTTCCTAATAGCCCATATTGGTTTCATTCTTTTTTAGTATGTTCTTTCTTCCTTTCCTCTGACCACTTGCATCGTGATCTTTTAGGGATTTTATTCTCTGGCTCTGCTACCCATCTATTTATTTTCTGACGATGAAGTTTCCTGTCTGGTATATCTGACGTTCCTATCTGTCCTTTTGCAGGTCATTTTTCACTTTTTTGACCTATGGAATGTTCTTCCAGATTTGCATGTGTGTCAGAATCTTCTAAGTTAACCCTGAAGAACAAAACACACAATATACAGGGTGTCCCACTCAACTGTTTTACCCCGGATATCTCTGAAGCTACAAGAGATATTGAAAAACGTACGGGAGGTGAGCCATAAATCACGAAGGTCAATTCCAAACGATGCCTCAGTTGGTATAAGGAGTGTAAACTTTGGACGAATGAACAGTAGAAAACGTCATCTGTCAGCGTGTGTAGTGCTAACAGTAAAATTCGGAGGCGGTGATATTGTGTGGTCGTGTTTTTCATGGAAGGGCGCGGTTGCTCGCCGTGGAGGTTCGAGTCCTCCCTGGGGCATGGGTGTGTAGGTTTGTCCTTAGGTTAGTTTACCTAGGTTTAAGTAGTTTGTAAGCTACGAACTGATGACCACGCAGTTTGGTCCGATAGATTTACAGACATTTTTCATGGAAGGGGCTTGCATCCCTTGTTGTTTTGCGTGGCACTATCGCAAAACAGGCCTACATTGAAGTTTTAAACACCTTCTTCCTTCTCACAGTCGAAGAGAAAATCAGGGATGGCGATTGCACCTTTCAACACGATGGAGCACCTCTTAATAATGCTCGGCTTGTTGCGGAGTGGTTACACGACAATAACATCCCTGTAATGGACTGACCTGCACAGAGTCCTGACTTGAATCCTATAGAACTCCTTTGGGGTGTTTTGGAACGCCGAATTCGTGCAAGGCCTCACTGATCACTCTCCTCAGTGAAGCACTCCGTGAAGAATGGGCTACCATTCCTCAATAACCATTTCAATACCTGACTGAACGTATGCCTGCGAGAATTGCAGCTGTCATCAAGGCTAAGGGTGGGCAAACACCATACTGAATTTCAACGCCACGTCTTAAGTCATTTTCAACCGGGTGTCCGGATGCTTTTGATGACATAGGTTGCCTCTGTGTTTTCCTACGAGTCATTCCAGGAGTTTGTTTGGATGTTGAATGTAGAACGTCTCTCTTCTGGAAGGGGTTTTGACAGGTTAAAGTGAAGACGAAAATAACCGATATAATGGAAAACCGTATGTTACAGCGATAGCCGCCCTGCTGGCCTGTTTAGCAGGACACGTGTCTGGAGCGTGGTGGCGCTCTTGTCAGAGGGCTGCGGATCATCTGCGGCGGCCGAACCTCGCGGGAGCGCCGCTCATACGTAATGAGGGCGGGCCGCGCTGCGGCGCCTGTTTTATTAAGCGTGGCGCATTGGGGGCGTTCAAGAGGAGCGCTCGCCGCCCCCTGGAGCTGCGGGCACCAGCTGCTGGCGGGCTTCTACATCGAGGGAAGGCGGGGACAAAAATAAACATCATCATCATCATCATACAATGTAAGCTTTCACGGCCGGCGTCAACTTCATTTAAAACTTCCGGGCTCATAAGCTGTGGTCGATTTATAAAACTTTCCCCTAACGTTTCATCGTCGGCTGCGGAAGACATCTTCAGAGGTAGAATGGCGAACTGCGATGAGAACTTGAGGGAGCGCCGTATATATAGGCAATGTAGAGGGCACCACAAGACATCACGTGACGTCTGCTACGACACTATCTCTGGTATTGCCAACATTCTTGGCAGAGAAGAATCGATTGTCAAGAAGTTGCTCTGCAAAACGGAAGCGTATCCACCAAGGCTCTATGGACTCCCAAAGGTGCATAAAGGACTCCGCTAAGGCCAATTGTGAGTGCCATTGGGTCACCCACTCACGAGTTAGCTAGACATCTGGCCTCGTTGTTGCAACCCTATGTTGGAAAAACTGACAACCATATAAAAAATTCGGCTCATTTCATTGAAAAACTAAAAGAGATGAATGTTGCCCATAGTGATATTCTTGTTAGCTTTGACGTAGTGTCTCTGTTTACGATGATTCCAGTAAACGAAGCTATCTCTTGCTTAGCGGATATTTTTCTACCTGGCATAGTATCATTGTTTAGACACTGCCTCACTACTACTTATTTTCAGTACAATAACGAGTTCTATAAACAGATTGACGGAGTGGCTATGAGCAGTCCACTGAGTCCAGCGGTGGCCAATCTATTTATGGAGTCGTTCGAACAATAGGCGTTGCAGACTGCTAATAAAAAGCCAGCTAGGTGGTATCGATATGTCGATGACACTTTTGTGCTATGGAAACACGGTGCAGAGGAATTAGATGCCTTCTTAACGCATCTGAATGGTATCAACCCCAGAATACAGTTTACGACGGAAACAGAGAGCAACGGGCAGCTGAATTTTCTCGATGTTTCTGTAATCAAGCACGTGGACGGGACGTTGGGCCACAAGGTCTACAGGAAGGCTACTCATACTGACCGTTACCTGCATAAATACTTTAACCACCATCCCAGACAAAAAAGGGGTGTGGTTAAAACATTGGTTGACAGGGCGCATAAAATTTATGAACCTACTTATTTAAAAGATGAGTTGGAGCATTTACGATCCACCTTCCAGAAGAACGGTTATTCTACCAAAGAAATAGACAGAGCCCTTCGACATCCGTTGAATACACCAGGTGTATATAAAATTCCCTGCAGCTGTGGTTCAGTCTACATTGGAACTACAAAAAGGAGCGTCAATACTCGTCTGGTCGAACATAAAAGGCTTTGCCGCCTGGGGCACACGGAGAAATCGGCCGTAGCGGAACATGTATACCAAGATGGCAATCATGAAATTAAATTTAATGAGACTAGTGTCATCTCAAAGCTTCGCACTTTCATGCGCGCACATATAGAGAAGCAATCGATATCTATAAACACCGTAATAACTTTAACAGGAAAGAGGAAGCTGTTAAATTAGACAGAATTTGGACTTCTGCTTTACCCCAGCGAAATGACAATCGATTCTTCTCTGCCAAGAATGTTGGCAATACCAGAGATAGTGTCGTAGCAGACGTCACGTGATGTCTTGTGGTGCCCTCTACATTGCCTATATATACGGCGCTCCCTCAAGTTCTCATCGCAGTTCGCCATTCTACCTCTGAAGATGTCTTCCGCAGCCGAAGATGAAACGTTAGGGGAAAGTTTTATAAATCGACCACGGCTTATGAGCCCGGAAGTTTTAAATGAAATCATCATCATCATCATCATCATCATCATTATCATCATTAGAGACTGATTATGCCTTTCAGCGTTCAGTCTGGAGCATAGTACCTCTAATAAAATTCCTCCATGATCCCCTATTCAATGCTAACATTGATGCCTCGTCCGATGTTATACCTTTTACTTCAAAATCCTTCTGCACCGAATCTAAGGACTTTCTTCTTGGTCTACGTCGACTCCTCTTACCCTCCGCTGCCGAGCTCATGAGCATATAAGACAACAGGTGCCTGGCGCAGACGTTAGAACGATTTCTGGTGCTACAGTGGCAGGATTTCACAATTTGAGTCTGAACGTGGAGCTATAGTCGGCGCATGGGACACAGAACACAGCATCTCCTAGGAAGCGATGATGTGGGGATTCTCCCGTACGACCATTTCACGAATAACGGAGATCCGGTAAAACATCAAATCTTCGACGTCGCTACGGCCGGAAAAAGATCCCGCAAGGACGTTACCAACGACGACTGAAGACCCCTTTTTTGCCAGGAACTTTTTGACGCTATTGGCTGTCTGTGGGCGAGCGTTGTCGCGGAATTGAACATACACCAATACTCAACGGATCTTGATCCTCCAGTCTTCCTTCTATTCCCTCGCCTCAAACTCGCTTTGATGGGAAAGAGATATGACGATTTTCATGACATCCAACGAAACGTGACAAGGGCTTCGAGCACCGCCGCAAAGGAAGACTTCTTCCAAAGTTTCCAGAAGATGTATCGCAGAGCTCAGCGGTGCATAGTTATGGGAACTGACAATTTCGAAGGACAGTAAGGTAACTGTAGTTAATAGTTCATCTATGTTAATGTTACAGGACTATTCAGCGAACTTTATTGACAAAGGTTGTAGTTATCTTCTGTCACTGTTCTTGCATAAACGACCATATCACCCCTCCCCCCCTCCCAAACACGCACACCAGATTGACCAGTAGGTGCAGTTACGTCTGTTAAGATGTCCGCTCAATTTAAAATTGGCCTCGTCAGACCACACAGTTTTATTGACTAGGTTAGCATCATGTTTCTGTTGATCAAGCATCAATTCACTAAAAAGAAGACATGTGGATCATCTCCAAGTAACCTACTCGTAAACATAAAAGGTTAAAATTTTAAACTTATGTTTGTGTAACATTTTTTTTTACATTGGTCTTCGTGCTAAATCCAGTTTAGTTGCTAATCGTCATCATCATCATCATCATCATTAGAGACTGTTTATGCCTTTCAGCGTTCAGTCTGGAGCATAGTACCTATAATAAAATTCCTCCATGATCCCCTATTGAATGCTAACATTGATGCCTCGTCTGATGTTATGCCTTTTACTTCAAAATTATTCTGCACCGAATCTAAGTACTTTCTTCTCGGTCTACCTCGACTCCTCTTACCCTCCGCTGCCGAGGTCATGAGTCTCGCCGCGGTGGAGTAGCCGAGTGGTCTAAAGCACCTCGCTGCGGAGCGCGCGGTTGCTCGCCGTGGAGGTTCGAGTCCTCACTGGGGCATGGGTGTGTGTGTGTTTGTGCGTAGGTTAGTTTACCTAGGTTTAAGTAGTTTGTAAGCTACGGACTGATGACCACGCAGTTTGGTCCGATAGATTTACAAACATTTGAACATTTTTTCATGAGTCTCTTAGGTAACATTGCTTCTCACATGCGTGTAAGAAGACCCCACCATCTCAGTCTGTTCTCTCTAACAGCTTCATCTATGGTGTTCATTCCCAGTTTTTCTTTGATTTCCTCATTATGGACACCCTCCTGCCATTGTTCTCTTCTATTAGTACCTGCAATCATCCTTGCTACTTTCATATCTGGCTCTCTACCGTATGAATAAGGTAACCTGTATCCACCCAACTTTCACTCCCATACAACAAAGTTCGTCGAAAGATACATCTACATCTACATGGGATACTCTGCAAATCACATTTAAGTGCCTGGCAGAGGGTTCATCGAACCACCATTATACTATTTATCTTCAATTCCATTCTCGAATAGCGCGCGGGAAGAAAGAACACCTGAATGTTTCCGTTCGAGCTCTGATTTCTCGTATTTTATTCTGATGATCATTTCTACCTATGTAAGTGGGAGTCAACAATATATTTTCGTATTCGGAGGAGAAGGTTGGCGATTGGAGTTTCGTAAGTAGTCCACGTCACAGCAATAAGCGCCGTTGTTGTAATGATTCCCATCCCAGATCCTGTATCATTTCCGTAACGCTGTCTCCCCTGTATCGCTGCCCTTCTTTGGACTCTTTCGATGTCCTCCGTCAAACCCACCTCATAAGGATCCCACACTGGACAGCATTACTCCAAAAATGGACGGACAAGCGTAGTGTATGCAGTTTCTTTTGTAGTTCTGTTGCATGTTTTAAGGGTTCTGCCAATAAAACGCAGTCTCTGGTTCGCCTTTCCCATGACATTATCTACGTGTTCTTTCCAGTTTAAGTCTGAAGTAATAGTAATTCCTAGGTATTTTGTGGAGTTTACGGCCTTCACTTTTGATTGATAGATAGAGTGGTGCACTGCTAATTTAGTCTTGGTACTTACTTCCTTCTTGCAGAAGAGAGTAGATCTTAGCTGAGCACTCACTGCATTAGCTTTGCTGCACCTCGATTCCTGTTCTTTCGCTATGTTGCCATCCTGTGAGAAAATAAATCCCAGGTACTTGAAACTGTCTACCTGTTCTAACTTTGTTCCTTCTATTTGGCACTCAATCTGTTTAAATCTCTTTCCCACAAACATTACTATCGTTTTGGAAATGCTGATCTTCATATCATAATCCTTGCACCTCTGATCGAGCTCTGAAATATTAGTTTACAACCTTTCAATCGAATCGGCCATTACAACTAAGTCATCCGCATATGCGAGACTGCTTATTTTGTTTTCACCTACTTTAATCCCGCCCTGCCAGTCTACCGTTTTCAACATATGATCCATGAATAGTATGAACAACAGTGGTGACATGTTACAGCCTTGTCTTACCCCTGAAACTACCCTGAACAATGAGCTTAATTTGCCATCTACTCTAACTGCTGCCTAAAAAAAGCTCTAGTTTCTACAGGTAATCATATAACGTTTTTAGAAAATGCCTTTCCGAGGCTGTTACTTGAAATGGTCCTTCATGATACTTCCATAGGTGAGATTGAGTCAATAATTAAATCACTAAAGACTAAGGACTCTTGTGGATATGATGGGGTATCTAGCAGAATTCTAAAGTACTGTTTCCCATATGTTAGCCCAGTACTAAGCCATATTTGTAATTTTTCCTTTCAGAATGGTCAGTTTCCTAACAGATTAAAGTACTCAGTAGTGAAACCACTTTATAAAAAAGGAGAAAGGGATAATGTAGACAACTATAGACCTATTTCTATGCCATCGGGTTTTTCTAAAGTTATTGAAAAGGCTGTATTTTCAAGATTAATTGATCATTTCAGTTCACATAATTTATTGTCAAACGTGCAGTTTGGTTTTAGAAGTGGTTTAACGACTGAAAATGCTATATTTTCGTTTCTCTGTGAGGCACTTGATGGGTTAAATAAGAGGCTACGGACATTAGGCGTCTTCTTTGATTTAACAAAAGCGTTTGATTGTGTTGATCACAAAATATTGTTGCAGAAGTTGGAACATTATGGAATACGGGGAGTAGCCCACAACTGGTTCACCTCTTACTTTAATAATAGACAACAGAAGGTAATTCTCCGCAGTGTAGAAAATAGCTATGACGTGCAATCCCAATGGGGCACAATTAAGTATGGGGTGCCCCAGGGGTCTGTTTTGGGACCATTGCTGTTTCTTATTTATATAAATGATATGACTTCGAATGTAACAGGTGACTGTAAAATATTTTTGTTTGCTGATGATACCAGCTTGGTAGTGAAGGATGTTGCTCGTAATATTGTCACAATATCAAATAATGCAGTTCAAGAGATAAGTCCATGGCTTGTAGAAAACAAGTTGATGTTACATCACAGTAAAACTCAGTTTTTACAATTTCCAACACATAATTTGACGAAAGCTGACATTCTGATTACACATAATGGGCATGTGATAAGTGAGACTGAACAGTTCAAATTTCTAGGTGTTCATATAGACAGTAAGCTGTCATGGAAAGCCCATGTTCAGAATCTTGTTCCAAAACTAAATTCTGTTATATTTACCATTAGAACAATATCTGAGATAAGTGATTTTTTAACACGAAAAGTAGTCTACTACGCTTACTTTCACTCACTTATGACGTATGGCATTGTTTTTTGGGGTAACTCACCTGATGCAAAAAGGATATTTCTGGCTCAAAAACGGGCGGTTCGAGAAATATATGGTGTAAGTTCGCGAACGTCATGTCGACCCCTTTTCAGTAGTCTGGGAATTTTGACTCTGGTGTCACAATACGTTTTTTCTTTAATGTCGTTTGTTGTTAATAATATCAGCTTATTCCCACGAGTTAGTGGCTTTCACTCGGTGAATACTAGACAGAAGTCGAATCTGCATTTGCATCACACCACCTTACCACTTGTGCAGAATGGGGTACAATATTCTGCGGCATCCATTTTCAATAAGCTGCCACAAGAACTAAAGAATCTTAGCACTAATCCACACGCTTTCAAATCTAAATTGAAGAGTTACCTCATGGCTCACTCCTTTTATTCTGTCGAGGAACTCCTAGAAAAGGTAAATAATTAAGCTAATTCATTTTTTCTTTATTGATTCTTTTCACATTGTCTTAAGATTGTCGTGTGCAAAGGACTACTTAAAAATTTTCTATTACCATTCTTGTGTAACAATTAATGTATTGACTTGTTCCATGACCATGAAGTCTCACTCCTCAATTGGGTCCTATGGAACAGAAAAACCAATAAATAAACAATAAATAAACAGTCTACGTAAAGCCCTTTAATTGCCTGCAGAAGTTTGCCTCCTATACCATAATCTTGTAGAACTGACAATAGCTTCCCCCTAGGAACACGGTCATAAGCCTTTTCTAGATACAATTCGCTGTTCCACTCATAGCTCTTTTCCATTACCTGCCGTAGGCCAAAGATCTGGTCCTGACAGCCTCTAAGAGGCCTAAACCCACACTGATTTTCATCTAACTTGTCCTCAATTAATACTCGCACTTTACTTTCATCAATACCTGAGAATATTTTGCCTACAACGCTAATTAAAGAGATCCTCGATAGTTGTTACAATCTTTTCTGTTTCAAAAATGTTCAAATGTTTGTATAGTCTATGGGACTTAACTAAGGGGTCATCAGTCCCTAACCTTACAAACTACTTATGAACTACTTACGAACTAGGACGGCAGAAATATCCATGCCCGAGGGGGGATTCGAGCCCCCGACCGTCGTGGCCGTGCAGACCGTGACTGGAGCGCCTTAGTCCCCTCGGCCACCGCGGCCGGCTTTTCTGTTTCCATGTTTGAAAATTGGCATGATTGTAGCTTTCGTCCAGTCAGACGGAACCTGTCCCGATTCCCACGACTACAAATTTCCCGTCTTGTCCCATATGCGGGGAACTAGCATGCATTCTCCTCCAAAGCTTAAATAAAGATTGGAATAACGGAATACGGAAAAGATGAGATTTTAAAACATGGTTTTGGGAGTTGTAGGCCTAGTACTTTCGCATAGTACACAAGTGTGAACAACCTCGTCATCATCGCCAGCGTCCGACTCCAGTACACCGTATCCATCCAGCTTCTTTCAGAGATATCGTAGCAGCATCAACAGTCTTTACTCTCTTACTCATTGTCATTCCACCTCAGTTTATTGTCTCTTGAGCATGAACGATTCTTTAAGACGGTAACGCTCATCACTTTTTCTTTGTCATTAAGTTCTTCTTTCGCTATCCTAACTTCACTAAACGTCTTTGAGAAGAGTTTTCATTTGGATAGAAATTTTGGGGGGCTTATTTTCTTTTAATTTCTTCATGTAGTTCAGTCGTACAAGGAGTTTCAATTTAAAAAAAAAAAGTTTTTTTACGTCTGTTGGATTTTTTTTTTTTTTTTTAATCCAAATTTGGAATTGCTTAACCATTTCAGGGCTGATAACCCGTGAGGTAGAAGAAACAGACATTTCATCTTCAGTTGTTAATTTTCAGGTGTGTTAAACGACATCTCTGGTACTGTCCTTCAGTTTCTGTAACTTATGATGTGAGAGCTCGATGAATGTAATCACTTTCTTGAAACACATTTCTGTTTACAGACCAAATTTCTGTTTTCAAAAATCAAATGTTTGTAGAGCTTATGGGACATGACTACGGGGTCATCAGTCCCTAAACCTATAAATTACTTATGAACTAGCTTATATTGAAGACGGCACAAACATCCATTCCCGAGGGGGGATTCGAACTTCCGAACGCAGCGGCCGTGTAGACCGTGACTGGCTCGCTGCTGACCGCTCGGCCACTTCGGCCGGCTTTTCTGTTTTCCTAACCCTTTTCACTGGTGTGGTCAATTTACAAGTGTTGTGTACTTTTATTTGCTAAAGAGCCTAACGCATAATTTGTAAAAAAAAAAAAAAATAAAATAAAAAAAAAAAATAGGAAAACCTGGAATAACGAATAGCATTCTATTTAAAATTGTATTCGATGTATAATGTACTTGTTCGAAACCAGCAGAGAGGTAAACACATAATAGGATAAGTACGAAACGGCTGGACAAATAAAAGGGGAAGATCCCCATTCTGCCCCACCCCATCTTGCCTCCCAAGCAAGATTTCAGGTCATGTTAACCCTACATGAAAACAATTTAGTGAAAATTGATTACTGACACAGCAGTTTATTGTTAATAAGACGTACTATTCCGTGATTATATGACAACTAAAACAAGTTTTAGGACCTCGAAATTGGTAAAATATTGCAAATCAGTATCAAAATTGTACCTACCTTGCAAAGCTCACAGAACCCGCTGTGACACTGAGGTCTAGCAATGTCGAAACAATGGGAGGTGGGTACAGATGGAGTTAACGTAGCTATCCAAAGATGGCTGCACTCTGACTGTAGCTTATAGCCCTTCCCGTTGTACCCCACCTCCTTCCCCTACATCCATACTGCGCAAGCCACGTGACGGCGTCCGTAGCATTCTCACTTCCTGTCATTCCAGTCGTGTATGGTCCGCGGAAAAAACGATTTCTGGTATGTTCTTATGTTGGCCCTCTTCCCTCCAATTTTATCTTTATAGCCTTTTGCGAGCTATACGTAGGAAAAAGCAATGTATTGGTTGACTCTTCGAGAAACGTATGCTCTCCAGGGAAGTGTTATAGGGGCCCTACTCTTCCTTGTCTTTATAAACGATTTGGAAGACAATCTGAACAGGTCTCTTAGACTGTTCGCGGATGATGCTGTCGTTTATCGGTTAGTAAAGTCACCAGAAGATAAAAAGCTGCTGCAAAACTATTTAAATAAGATATCTGCACGCTGCAAAACTTGGCAATTAGCCCCAAACAATGAAAAGTGTGAAATCATCCATATGAATACTTAAAGAAATCCGTTAAACTTAGTTTACACTATAAATCAGTCAAATCTACAGGCCGTAAATTCAACTAAATACCTAGGAATTACAATTACGAACAAATTAAAATGGAAAGAACACATAAAAAATATTGTAGGGAAGGCGAACCAAATGCTACGGTACATTACGAGAACACTTGGAACATGCAACAGTTCTACTAAAGAAATTGCCTACACGACAATTGTGCGTTCTATTTTGGAGTATTGCTGCCAATTGTAGGAACCGCACCAAGTGGAACTGATGGATGATATAGAGAATGTTCAAAGAAGGGTAGCTCGTTTTGTATTATGGCGATATAGAAGAGAGAGTGTTATGGAAATAATGCACGGGTTGGGGTGGAAATCATTCATTGAAAGGCGACATTTGTTGCAGCGAGATTTATTTGCGAAATTTCTGTCACCAAGAAGTACGAATATTACAGAGTGTGATAATTAATTATAGGCACTGTGTTGGACAGAAGATCGGTGGGACAGGTGACTGATCGGTCCTACAAGAGGTGTGGCGGTTGTGAAACGGATGTGCAACCCAACACATCCTCCAGCGCATTGACATGCGCAATGAGATGGGTTGGGGACTTTTTGAACACCACTTGTGGGGTAGATCAGTCACATGCAGCACTATTAGTGCAACATAATGCCTACACAGCATTTGGCTAAGTAATATTCATACTTGTCTTCATATTCATTCACTGATGTGTGTGCGTAGTCTTCTTCCCATTCCAAATTGGAATAAATAAATACCCTGGCAATTCTGGGTTTTCAGTAGTAGCATATGTAATATTTAAAACATGAATGACGTGCATGTCATGATAAAGTGATAATTAATTATGTCTCTACGAAATCTTCGCGTGTGGCCAGAATAAACAGGAAAATAGTAACACAAGTACACAGTATGTTCGTAAAGTTTTTATTACCCCTAAAATATAGTGATATTTGGGAGTCTCCATACCAAAGAGCACTGGAATTTTAATATAGTCATACGTCCTTTCTCACTAATGATCAAATTCAGAATACATTTTTATCACTTATGGGTCAAAAGAAAAAATAATCAACTGTGTCACAACTTTAGATGTTACAACTTCGAACCGAGGGAAGTGGTGTAGAATACATACTCCTCTCGTTCATTCCTAATTACTCTAATTCTGCAATAGTATGTCAGGCAGGGCAGCACGCATGCTGACAAATGAGGGGTGCATCTTTCGGTTCTCCAGAGCCAAACGAGCCATCAGGTAGCGGGTTTCACCCCAGCTACCCATCTACATCTACATAGATACTCTACAAATCACATTTGAGAGCCTGGCAGTGGGTTCATTAACCACTTTCATAACTTTTCTCTACCGTTCCATTCTCTAATATCGCGCGGGAAGAAAGGACACCTAAATCGTTCCGTTTTCGATCTACTACCAGGCACTCAAATGTGATTTGTAGAGTATCTATGTAGATGTAGATGGGTAGCTGGGGTGAAACCCGCTACCTGATGGCTCGTTTGGCTCTGGAGAACCGAAAGATGCACCCCTCATTTGTCAGCATGCGTGCTGCCCTGCCTGACATACTATTGCAGAATTAGAGTAATTAGGAGTAATTAGACCCGGCTGGACAATGGCGAATCGCTGGAAAAGGAAAACCATTGCCTCTAAAGGGGAGACGAGGCGACAGGGAAATCTCTTAATGGACGCTCTGGCAGATACTTAAAAATATGGACACTCTCTTAACTTAGAAATAAATCTCAGTGTTATGTTTACTTCCATTCTGAAGCACCTATGATGTCAGAAAAATTAGGTGCATCTCATGAACCAACAATATGTTTAATATCTTGAAAACAACGAAAGTTAATGTTCAGAGAATCTGAATATAGCAAAATTAAATTAAAAATGACCAACTTTTGAATGTCATCTGATTTCAGCAGTCTTAGATGATAGCTTATTATCTTAAGCTATCGTCTTGAAAGCAACCTACTGTATCTTTTTATTTAAGGATTTATTACACTTGTTTTATCAGTTTATTATGCAACTAAAGTCCAATCATCGTGTCATGAACAGTAACTCAGCAATTGTAAGTAGCATGATATGCACCTCTCGTCGTCATTTTGCCAGTAACTTTACATAAATATTGTGTGGTGTGAGCGTCCAAGCTCATGAAGGCGTGCCTGTCTATTTATTTATTTCATATGTTATTTCTACTACTTATAAATAGTTCCACGGTGACTGATGCTGATAACCTTTCGATTTAATATCGTCAAGATATTAAGTTAGTCTGGAAGTGTTCAAAGTTACGTCTTTCATGCTACGAACTCTGCTACCTTTGAAGGTGATGGTAATCTGCCAGTGAGAGGGTAGCTAGGGTAGCAAACTGCTTTGGTCAAGTATAGTATTTGGACTGTTCGTGCCGCGGTGGAGTGGCCGAGCCCTCCAAGGCGCTGGCTGCAGAACGCGCGGTTGCTCGCCGTCGGAGGTCCGAGACCTCACTTGGGCTTGGGAGTCTGTGTTATCTTTAAGCTTGTAAGCCTAGGGACTGATAGTCGCAGCAGTTAAATCCTTTAGATTTACAAAATTTGGGCTGTTCGTGAGGAGAGCTCCGTGGGGCTAAAAGATCACTCTACGTTTCCTCTTCAAAAAATCGCACTGACGTGTTTTACGGCCCACTTTAGATTTGTAGTTTTATAAGTTTTTGCAAACATTTTGGACAAAAATAATAATCTAAATAATAATTAATTAATTGATAAAAGTGTCTGAAACCCTTTTAGGAAAAAATTATGAAGTGATGGGTTTCGAACCACTGACCTTCAGCATCACAGCATTGCCTACTACACTACGGATAACAGTTAGAAGCTGCGTTCTTTAATTTCATACTATTGATGGCCGTTGTTAACTGATGCTAATATGGCATTTGTAGACACTAGATTATCATTTATCGTACGAAGAACGACGTGTTTTTGTTAATTCTGTAGTGCGCCATTGCTTTGAAATGGCAACGTGTAAGTTACAATAAAAAATCATCAAATACGCAATACAAGATGGCGTATGCCATAGAGAGTTCTGGGCGAGGAATGTCGCGTGACATCTGCGAACGGCTGGTTTTCGTTAATTCAATGGAGGGTTTGAAAACTCGGTTATTTTCGCAAATGTGTCTCAAACGATACGAGACATGAAAAAAAAAAAAAAAAAAAAAAAAAAAAACATAATAGAGCGAAGTTGTAGAGAATTTTCCCCTCTACCAATTAGGTTATTCAATTTTCGTGACAGATGAACGGTTAGTTTGCAGTTACAATTATATTACAAATGGCTTTTTTTGGTATTACTACTGTATTTTTTGTCCGTAAAATTTGAACAAGGGATGTTCTGATCTCTGACGGACTACAATTATGTCTGTAAAATTTGGTGCTGATCGGTTGAACGGTTCGTCTTAAAAACAGGGAACACGTTACGGACAGACAGAAGTCCCAAAACCGCCGTTATTTTTGCAAATATCCCTGAAACGATACGAGATATGAAAAAAAAAGCGCAAAGTGGTAGAGAATTTTCCCCTCTACCAATTCGGTTATTCAATTTTCGTGTCAGATGAATGGTTAAGCCGTTATTTTCATTTAAATTTCGAGCTGTGAAAAGACGATCTCAAAGGCTCACTTTTAGTGTTACAACCGTAACCTAAAGTGGGCCGAAAAGGATGGCCTGCCTGGTTAGCTGAAGTGCTGCTTTTACGACAAGTTTGAATATGCGCGGCGAACAACTGATCTGTCGGGACTTAAGTTTGGCAAGGGCTAATGAACTTTTACTTCTGATGATTCCATTGCGGAATTGTAACTGATCAGTTTATGGGAATCTAAATGAGATTTTACGAGTGTTGATGTGTTATTTGTCAGACTAAAATTGTAACTATTTGGAGCTGACGATTATATGGGGTTGTGTCTTGGAAAACTGAAATTAGTGTCTCAGTACCATCGATGATTGCTTAGTTGGGGATTTGGCACCATTCTCATAACTCTGTTAACGCATCTGTTCTTATAATTTCGAAAGGTTATTTCTAATTCACTACTCTTGTTTGTGTAAGACCACTTCCAATAGAGTAATACATGTGTTTGAATAAACATTATTCAGCTGAGTTATCTGGTGTTGCCAACATCATTTGAAAACTGTAGAATAAACTTTTTTTGTTAATTCATCATATATCTTTATTAATATTTTATTATTATTTCGTAAAAGTTAGCCCATGTAGGATAAAAGGTGCAACGTACTATTTGCAGCTACTGTAGTTGTTGGGCATGAAAGCATACATGTACGGTTTGACACTAAGACTACATACTGACATATTTAACAGAGCCGCTCGTAGTCCGTGTACTGTACATTGTGTTTGGCGAACAGCATAGTTTGGTCAAGACGTGTAGTCAGGCAAAGTCGCTATTGGT
The DNA here is from genome assembly GCA_026315105.1 of Locusta migratoria. Taxonomy (NCBI): domain Eukaryota; kingdom Metazoa; phylum Arthropoda; class Insecta; order Orthoptera; family Acrididae; genus Locusta; species Locusta migratoria. The sequence goes on along the minus strand of CM048745.1, from coordinate 788,547,829 downwards.
CTGTCGTCTTCTTTGGGATCCAGACTGGAATAAATAAATATCTGGGCAATGCCGAGTTTTCAGTAATAGTATATCTAATATTAAAAATGGCTTAAACGTAGTGTCATTTGTGTTATTATGAATTGATAATTATGCATCTAAGAAAGCTTCTTGCGTGTTCAAAGTGAATTTGGAAATAGTAACACAGATGCACATTATGTTCAGAATTTTTTTATTATCCCCATTACCTATGATAGTCTCGCAACAAAAGCCCACTGGATTTTAACATATTGAAATGTCCTCTCTCACTAATGCTCAAATTCAGATTACTTGCAAAAGAAAAAAAAATCCATTTGTGTCGCAACTTTAGTAAATGTTACAACTTTGAACGGAGGAAAGTGGAGCCTCAGTTTGTATGCACAAAGTTACATTTCTATCCTTCACAGGTTTTCCAAACTGATTCAGATGACTTTCAGTCTGTATTGTTTGAACAACAATACTACCCATTTTGTGTCTTGTAAACAGTTGGGTTAGCAACATTTCTTGAATAAACCTGACATCTGCAAGATGTGAAACTCTGGTCATTCTTCGTCACGAAAAGATACGAATGAAGTTCATATTAATGAGTCTTCAACCTTTTCTCTGAAGTATTCAGAAGTAATATTTAGAAATTATATAAATTAGTCATCAAAATCTATTGTCTGGAGAGAGATGAGTTATGTAAACCATAGATGAGAGGATGTTAAGATTAAAGTTCCACTGTTCGACAGACGGAGTGTTGCAGACTAAGTAAGGTAAAAGGCGAAAGTCTTAAGTTTTAAAAGGATCTTCTGGCTAAGTGAAAGATAACACTGAGATAAGACCGGGGCTCAGGAAAGCTCCAGGGGGCTTGATGGTGCTGCTTTTTGCAGGACTAAGCTTAAAATACTGCCCGAGCCTTTAAACGTAGTTGGCAAGCGAGAGACTTATCTGCACTCTTAAGCACTTGGTTTTTGAGACAAAAAGGTTAAAGTTTGTACTAAAATAGTGTAAGGAGACAACATTTAATTAAAAAATTGTTTTATCACGCATGCTTGAGACGAATGATGGAAACTGAAAAAAATGATAGACGTTTATAAATTGTGTTCTTATGACTATATAAATTACACAAGTTACAGCATCTAACAGAAAATATCTACGAATGGGAGTGAGCGTAGCTCGCGAATATGTAATAGAAATTAATTGGTTGTGCTGCCGATAAGCTGGATAGGTGGCTTCTTTTCAGGGCACACTTAAAATACAGGATGACTTGAATTACGCGTGTCTGATATGTCCATCATCAGATTTGTATCTGTTTAGTGACGACTGCCACACGTATACACATACATGGATTTTTAAAATGTTTCATACACGCACATATGCAGGCTACAGGAATGAAGTAGTCTGCACATGTATGTATATGAAACAACATTTAAAAAATCCATGTATGTGCATACATCTCATAAAACAGGTACAAATCAGATGATGGGCATACCCGAAACGTGTAACTGAAATCATACTGTATTTGAAGTGTGACCCAAAAAAAAAAAAAAAAAAAAAAAAAAAAAAGCAGGCTATGCTTTCGGCAGCACTACCAATTAATTTCATCATGGTCGCCTGCCTTCCGAATGAGAGTCTAATACGCCACCTCGCTCTGTATAAACAAATAGCCAGCGACATCAGAAGACCTAGTAGAATATCTGAAATACGAGAGTGGCATTGCATTATTACTCTTGACAGAGTACAAAGTACACAAACTGCAGCCCTTACCAGCAATCGATTGTGAAATTCGCGGTAGAAGAGTTAAAACTCATGGATAATATACAAAAATATGATGTAATAAAACGAGAGTAAATTATTCTCATAGAGAATTCTAGCATGTTCAGACTTGAGAGATGATCAGAAAGAATGAAATGATACTTCAGTGACATTATATTAATTTAACTAGAGATCACTGAGCAGCAAGTGAAATAATAATTAAAAACTCTTTGTCCATCACAAGAAATGTGGGAAACTTGCAATGAACACTGCCTGAGAAAAAAAAGTGATAAACCCGAAGAAGTGGTCCAGCATTAACCCAATCTGTGTACAAACGTACCATGTGTGAGTCACGGATTGACTGCTAACGAAGGTACGAGCATACGGAATAGATAACCAAATATGTGAGTGGTTCGAAGACTACTCAAGTAATGGAACCCAGGACGTTGTCATCGACGGCGTTTGTTTATCAGAGACTAGGAGTGCCCCAAGAAAGAGTGATGATGTGGTATACAGAAAAGTGTCGTCATTGTATGACTGTAGTAGGATGCAGGATGACTTGGACAAATTTCTAGTTGGTGTGAGGAATCGCAGATAGCTCGAAAATGTAAGATGATAGAGATGACTAAAAGAAACAGTTCCATAATGTCTGAATTAAAAATTAGTTGTCTGCTGCTTGACAGAGTCGCATCAATTAAATATCTAAATATCTAGGTATAATGATGCACAGCGATATGAAATCGGACGAGCATATGACAGTCGTGCGGAAGGCGGATGGTCGTCTTCGGTTTATTGGGAGAATTTTGGGAAGATGTGATTCGTCTATAAAGGAGACCGCATACAAAGCGCATGTATGACCCAGTCATGAGTATTACTCAAATGTTTGAGATCCCCACCAGATCAGTTTAAAGGGAGACATAGGTTCGATCAATGTGCGAGTATTGAGATGCTTCGAGAACCCAAATTGGAGTCGCTGGAGGAAAGGCGATGTTCTTTCCGATAAATACTATTGAAGAAATTTAGAGGGCCGGAATTTGAAGCTGACTGCAGAACGATTCTACTGTCGCCAACTTACATTTCGCGAAATGACCACAAGATCAGAGAGATTAGGGCTCGTACAGATACATTTTTCCCTCGTTCTATATGAGAGTGTAATAGAAAAGCAAGTAACTACTAGTCGTTATGGGTAGTCTCCGCCACGCACCTTTGGGTGGATTATCGGAGTATGTATGTAGACCATAGACATACATTACTAGACTGGCAAGCGTCCATCTGTGACTGAAGCCTGACGCCACTATCTTGCTTTACCTCACGTCAAAAAGTTTCCGTGCAGTACTGCTATGAACTCCTGATATGATATGACGTTGTAAGCTTTAGTGGTTGGTTTGAACGTGAATTGCATTTGAGCTAACACTTTTGCACTAATTGAATTTAAAGGCGTAAATTGTTGAATCGTGTTATAAGAAAGTGTTACGTATGGTTAAATTTTACCTACCGTCCAGGCGGCCTCCCGTGATTATGTTGTTAATCATGTGACGTTGCCAGTCACGTGACAACGCAGATGTTTTGATATGAAGTTTCGTTTACGGGGGCAATTACTTTTATTGAGTGAACGAGGGGTACATACAAGAATCTGTCAACCACAGAGCAGAAACAGCGTTATTTATTTACTTCACTGTCTGTACGAAACACTAATCAAGTGACTCCGGTGTGGATTTCTAAGAATATTAATATCCTGGCGAGGGCTTTCTACCGTTTTGTTGATGTTGCCAACATAATCAGGCGAGACCGCCAGGATGGTAAGTAAAATTTTACCGTTACATACAGTTAAAAAGACTGTAGTTACCTGATAAACAGTCAGAAGATTAAAGATATGTCTTATCCAAGACAGATAGCAGATTTATAACGGTCATACTATTGAAAGAAAAGCCCAAGTTGATGGAAACTGGTAACCGATTAATAAAAACAGGAAACACGACTCTTTATTGTATCAAAGCAGAGATGTAGATTTCGTAAGAACTGTCAGATGAAGAAGAATACGTGCTATCTACGATAAACAACACTTATGATGACCCATACGACTGAAAAAAAATCTGAAGATGAATGAAATTGGTACAGATTAATAATAACAGCAAATCAATGCTGCTCATTACTGTACGTGTCAGAGCTTACTCCAGCTGCAAAAATTACAACCATATACAACACACGAAATTCCCAAATGTCAAAATTCTAAAGACAGCGTAGTTATGTCAGTTCATCGGTATTTTTACAACTGTTTTCTGTAATAACACAAATGACGGCTGACACATAGTATATAAATATGGCGGCGAGACTTCACTACACCAATGATACTGTATATGGCATTGCCAGTCTAGTAATATATGTCTGTGATGTAGACGTAGATTTACATGTCTGTGTAATGCATCGTACGCTCACTACGCTGCAGACGTGATGTCACCGCCCTGTGATTGCGAATTTGGTACTAGTCTGCAGGGAGTGTTAATTCTTTAGTTTTATCTCTGCGCAACGGATTTCTTATTAATTTTAAGTTTGGGAAGTTTAAGTAATTAGTTGCTGGTTACAGATCGGCTTATTCTGCACCGTCGTTTCGACTTATTCCTCCCCTGCGCTGTAAAACTATCAACCGAAAAGCTCTAGACAAGGTAATTAATTTAATAAAGGACGGCGGTCTACGTCCACAGTAAGCAAAACCTATTATCAAACTGTTTCTCAACTGCATGAAATCTTAGATTGAAATTCTAACGGTTAATAAAAGTCGTGACCCAGAGTGAGACTCTCAAAAAACACGCTTTGGAAGCTCCCTGCAAGTGGGTAATATTAAATTGCGCCTGTCACTGCACCTGTCAGATACACAGATCTGATTGTAGAATAAAGAAGTGTTTGTTTCAGGCCATAAGCGAACTTCGGCATACTATGTGCATCTGACACGCCAAGAGGGAAGCAGAATCGACCGTCTTCGAAGCTAGCAGTAGAGAGTGTCTTGTTCCCGGCTAGCAGAGACAGGTAACCGTTTCTCGTCGAAAATGCAGTCTCCCCTCTCTGGATGGTTCTCGGGGATTGAATTTGCTAATCATACCCTATGTTTCATAGGATGCCAGTATTTTTTCACACACACGATATGGCTGATGTCAACAACTATCGCCCAGTCTCACTTATGACAGACTTATCCAAAATTCTTGAAAAGTTTCACACATAGGTAAAAATAAAGTCCTAACAAAATGTCAGTTTGGTTTTCAGAAAGGTTTTTCAACAGAAAATGCTATACATACTTTCAACAAAGAAATATTAAATGCTCTGAATAACCGGACATCACCCGTTGGGATTTTTTGTGACCTATCCGAGGCTTTTGATTGTGTAAATCATGGAATTCTTCTAGATAAACTAAAATATTATGGTATGAATGAGACAGTGTACAAATAGTTTAAATCGTACCTAACAGGAAGAGTGTAGAAAGTTGACATTAGTAGTTCTCATAATATGCAAAACAGCTGATTCCTCAAACTGGGGAGCAATAAAAAATGGGGTGCCACAAGTATCGGTCTTGGTCCCTTTGCTGTTCTTAATATATAGGGTGTTTCACTAAGTGTGTTTGCCTCTGTAACTTATAAATAGGTGACAGAAAATTTTAATGCTGTAGGTCAACACAAGAAATGTTACACTTTCTGCGGAGCTATGAACATAGTTTATTGTATCATTTTCCAAAGAGTTACTGCACAAAGATATAATTTTTGAAATAGAACAATAGTTTTTTCTATCGTGCAATGGATTCGTTGAAACCAGCTGCGTTCAAATCAATTTAAACTACATTCTTATCACTGTTAGTTTGGGAGCTACAACCCTTCAAAGTTTCAGGGGCAGATACCACAAGCGCTGCGCATAATGCAATGCGCTTTCTAAATGTGGTGCGGCCGAGTTGTAACGTCGCCGGTGTCACGGAGCGAGAAGCTTCCTCGATGCGCTATTGTTGGTGTATGCCATCGTCATCCGATGTCAGTAACTGTGGTATATTGAGCCCCGGTTGTTTGTGTGGCTCCAACTGCAGGGTATACGGCAGTGTGCGGCGTCAGTCGGCAGTCTAACAGCGCATCGAGGAAGCGAAGGATGACTATAGTTATCGGAGGCTATGAAGAAATGTGACTCATCACTTCACATGATGCAACGCCATTCGTCCTCTCCAAATGCCGACACTGGTGTTCTGGTGTGAATGGCGACTGACGCATGGGGTGGTACGACACCGATCTTACAGATGCGAGTCATCAGTACACTATGCCAGAGCATATGGGATGTTATCTGCGTACGAAGGTCTGGGGGCCCACAATCGATAAGAAAAGGTGCCGAGGTTAGGGGATCCCGCATTGCTTGGCGCATTACACTTAGTCCAACGATGTGGTCTGTGTCAAATACATCCCATTGTTTAGGCTGTATGATGTATATGCGAAGCATCACGTATGTGTCGTACTGTATAAAAATTTCTTGCCTTACTGACTCACGGTAGTTGACTCGAAAGGCGTCAATCAATTGCTCGGCCCTTTCATGTCAAATCCCAACAGCCTATCACTTTAGAGCAGTCTGACTGTGATGCGTACCACGTTTAATAGCTCTAATTCGGGAATAAATAATTAAAAAGAAGTCATGAAATTGCATTCAAATGTATTGACATGTAGCTCTTTCCAAACAATAGATAAAATGAATATTTTTCTTTTAATTTGTATGCTAATGCATGATGAGTTATTAGTAGTGTGTGTGGTAGGAAGACATTATAGTTTACCAGCTCTGAGTGTGGTAGCATTTTATCTGCAAACGCAGTTGGTGAGAGTTGAAAGTCGATGCTGAAGGCCACAGCCCGCAGGCAACGGACAAGGAGCACCACCCAACTCCTCCCCTACGTGTTTTACCGTTACCTGCGGCCGGAGTAGGCACAAAGGAAGCACCTTGCTATAACGTTCACGCCCAGACCGGCGCCAGAAATAGAGCGAGGGCATAGAGTAAGACAGAGAGAGGATGCCATCAGTACATTGACCCCCGTGATTTTCGCGCGAGTCGGTCTTCTGCTATTGGCAATGCAGCCCTGACGTAGCACTGTGTGGGGGTGCGCTACCGAACTTTCCTACACATAACGAAGTCGCGATTGGCGAGATTAGATTAGTACTTGTTGCATAGATCATGAATACGACACTTCATAATGATGTAGAACATGTCAGGTTAATGAAATGTGTCTTTCAAATTATTACTTTGTACTACATATTACATGACACTTTTTTTTTTCAAATTTACTAATTGCTATCTAAAAATTTATCTATTGTGTAGAAGGAGTTGCCATGCAGAAATTCTTTTAATTTATTTTTAAATGCTTGTTGGCTATCTGTCAGGCTTTTGATGCTGTTTGGTAGGTGACCAAAGACTTTTGGGGCAGTATAATTCACCCCTTTCTCTGCCAAAGCTAGATTTAACCTTGAATAGTGAAGATAATTCTTTCTCCTAGTGTTGTAGTTATGTACACTGCTATTGCTTTTGAATTCAGTGGGATTGGTGATAACAAAATCATAAGTGAATATATATACTGAGATGTTACAGTGAAGATCCCTAGCTCTTTAAATAAGTGTCTCCAGGATGATCTTGGATGAGCTCTGGCAATTATTCTAATCACACGCTTTTGCGCAATGAATACTTTTCTACTCAATGATGAATTACCCCCAGAAAATGATGCGATACGAAAGCAGAAAATGAAAATAGGCATACTAAGCTAATTTATTGAGACGTATATCACCAAAATTTGCAATTATCCTAATAGCATAAGTTACTGAACTCAAATGTTTCAACAGATCTTCAATGTGTTTTTTCCAGTTCAACCCCTCATCAATGCTTACACCTAAAATTTTTTAATATTCTACCTTTGCTACAGATTTCTGACCAAAGTCTATATTTACTGATGGTGTCATTCCATTTACTGTATGGAACTGTATGTAGTGTGTTTATCAAAATTTAATGATAGTCCCTTTGCTGAGAACCACTTAATGATTTTCTAAAAGACGTTGTTTACAATTTAATCAGTTAGTTCTTGTCTGTCAGGTGTGATAACTATACTTGTATCATCAGCAAAAAGAACCAGCTTTGTATCTATATGACTATAGAATGGTAAGTCATTAATATACAGGGTGTTTCACTGTGTTTGCCACTGTAACGTATAAAATAATACGTGACGCAAAATTTTAATGCGGTAGGTCAACACAAGAAATGTTACACTTTCTGCGGAGCTATGAACATAGTTTATTGTATCATTTTCCAAAGAGTTACTGCACAAAGATATAATTTTTAATGGAACAATAGGTTTTTTTCTATCATGCATTGGATTCGTTGAAACCAGCTGCGTCCAAATCAATTTAAACTACATTCCTCACACTGTTAGGAAGAAGTTGTGAAGAGGCACACAGTTGTAACCCATGGAATCATGGTGACTGAAGCTGTAAGATATGGTCACCTGTGGTCGTGCTTTGGCAGAGATTGATGACGCAGCGATACGACACACATCTGTCTCCATAAGTCCTACCCCTGACGTCAGAGCACTCTGGACCAGTGTAGTAGCTAGGCAATGCATGTCAGCCCACATCACATGTCTCTATGGACTGCCACAACATCTTGAGAACGTTTTGTGGTCAGCAAGATCACTGGATCTCTTCATCGCCCCACGTCCCATTACAATCCCAAGGAATCTGGAGGGATGGGTGCAACAACTGTGGAGAAACTTCTCACAGGGGTGTATCCAAAGGCTGTTTGAAACCTTTCCGAACCACACAAGGGCACGCATTTCTGCCAGACAACCTACTAAACAGACGCCAATGTTCCAGCAGTAACTGCCAACGGTTCTGTAACTTTAATTCCAAATTATAATCAGTAAAGTAACTTAGCCTTTCATCGTTTCATTCATTTCCATATATATATATATATATATATATATATATATATATATATATATATATATGTAAGGGATGATTGGAAATGAATGAAACGATGAAAGGCTAAGTTACTTTACTGATTTTATATATATATATATGGGAGAGCGGGGCAAGACGGGGTACTTAAGCACTTAACAATTTTTTGTAGGCTTACAAAATGCTCCAGTAAAATACCAGATATTCCATCTTAAACTTCAGTATTTCTAGAGTTAATAAAAAAAATTAGGACCAAAATTGTTAGTATTTACTATTAAAAATATATATTTTCCAAGTACCCCATCTTGCCCTACAGTGAGGGCGAGATGGGGTACGCAGGTGTGGCAAGATGGAGTATGCAGGTGGGGCAAGATGGGTTACCTCAATACTGTATAAGGCAGAGGTAATTAAATTATTCATTGAACATAGGTTTACAAATTTATAAAAGAATTATTCTAATATCTAATGAAAATGCATGAAGTAAACGTTGTGTGATCTTACAGTTCAGTTTATTGTTAGTCAGTTATTATCGTCGTCTTGCAAGCAAAATGCAGACACATGATGTACCTCAGCATCCTCGTCCTCTTCTCCTGCACATGAACAGTGAGCCCATTTTTTGCAAGAGACGCGACACGAATCCTTCTGTTGACTGCGAGTAGAAACAGCCGCAATACAGGCACTCAGTGTCATCTTCTTCTAATCTGCTTTCTTCTTCAATTTTTTTATCTTCTTTGCCAAGTTCGTCATTGCTTTTTTATTCCTCCCACTTTTTGCCTTTACAAACAAAGAGGTATTTTTTAACAGTCTTCTCCTGTGAATCTTTCCTTCTCGTTTCTTCTTTTTTCCATGATTAACTTTACTTGCACTCTCCAGGAATTCTCTTCTGTAAGGGGAGCTAGTAACAACAGTTTTTCCTTTTTCGAGGACTGTTTTTCGGATGTTTTTCTTTCCGACATGGGGGATCGGGACAATCTGTTCAGCTGAAACAGCAAATGACCTTAATTGATTGGTGTTGTTCTCAGAAGCCTGCTTGTTTGTAGTGTGGTAATTGGGGTTATTATCATTCCAAAACGAGCACCCTGGGCTTAGGTCAACAGCAAGCGCAACTTGTTCTTTAGTACCGGCTTGATTGGCAGGACCATCGCTTGTCTCTGACATAAACTGCTTATGTGAGTCAACTGAAGCCTCTCCTTGGTCATTATTGACAGAAAAGTTAGCGGCCTCACTTGTAAGAGACAGAAGCTTCAAACACTGAATCGGGGAAAATGTTTGTTACGAAAGAACAAATTCCTGATTTATTTATTTATTTATTTTTTTTTTTTTTTAACCGTTTATGGCAGTCAACATGGTTGCAGCTCATGGTATGTCATGTGGGGCAAGATGTCATGGGAGGGCAAGATGGGGTACCCAACTAGATACCCCGTCTTGCCCCCAAGGATCATTTATACTTTAGGTTAATATTATAGCACCAAGGATATATTCAATTAGTCATTGCATGCATTAATTTATTGCTAAACAAGCGGTTTTTTCATTGATAATACTTAAGTGTATGTGAAACAATTACTTTTCTTACGTTTTCACGTCTGAAAATGACGAAAAATTATATCAGCACAGACGAAAACACAGCACTGTCAGGCACTCGCACAGCAAGTGCCTCCTACTTCAACTATTCGCCACTAGGTTGCGATATCTGTCGTGGTAGAAATTACGAAAACCCCGTCTTGCCCTCCACCCCATCTTGCCCCGCTCTCCCATACACACACACACACACACACACACACACATATATATATATATATATATATATATATATATATATATATATATCCTGTCGGACAGAGTTTTGTTTTAGTTATATATATACTATATACGTAGGGATGCTGAAAAGTAATGCCTCCGACTTTTTTTTCGGGAATACCTCATGGCTTTTGAAATAAACCAAACTGTATTACAATACCACATCTTTATCCAACATTTCTACATATTTATTTCTCAACATAGTCACCCTGGCGACTGTAAGGGGACAGCGCCCCCTTACGGCAGAACCGTTCACTTTCGGTGTGCGGGAGTGGTATATCGACTGTTTAGGCGCCTACTGCGCCACTTGTATTTGAGGAGAGTGTGGTTTGGTGTGTGTATGGTGGTTGCCGTGTGAAGAAGCGGTCGTGGAGTACAGGTGTACTGCCTGCAACGGCGCAGAAAATAATATACTACCGACTGGAGCGTGTGTCCCCAATCGTGAAGGACCCCCAGTAAAGATTTATACAGTGGAACGATTATTCAAGGTGCAACAGTGTGTCATTAGTACGACGACCATGTCAACCGCGTCGGTGTCATGTGTATACTTACTTGGATTACGTAGACAAAGCATCAAGATTTAGTATAATGGCGACCAGTGACTTCAATGTTTGTAACAAGAGCAGCAACCGCAATTAGAACTGTAAGACAAAAGCCGTGAACAGCTCACATTTATGCAACTTAAAGCAATAAATAACAATTCTATCAGTGCAAATTGTGTTATTTACTCAACAACCTTGAACTGTATGTACAATTATTGTGTAGCCTCAGTCATTATCTATACGGTAGAAACAGCTTCCGCAAAATCATTACCGATAGCTTTATCCTGTTGGCATGGTCAGCACTGATTCTGGATTATCTGTGACGGTAACCATATTGCGTACAGGAGAAAAAGGCGGGAGTGTTTCACGACGCACACATTTCTCCCAACGAGAGACCAGTCTGTGGATCCCGTCACTGTAGAAGTTTGGACCTCGTTGTCTGAACCACCGCCTCACCTCCGCTTGCACTGCTTCATCGGTTATAAAGTGGACACCGCGAAGGTGTTCTTTAAGCTGTGGAAAGAGGTGGAAATCGGATGGAGCCAAGTCTAAACAGTATGGAGGATGATCGATGACAGTGAATCTAACGCGGCGAATCGTTGCAGATGTCGCAGCGCTCGTGTGCTGTCTGGCATAGTCATGCTGAATTCAAATGTTCAAATGTTTGTATAGTCTATGGGACTTAACTACGGGGTCATCAGTCCCTAAACTTACAAACTACTTATGAACTACTTACAAACTAGGACGGCACAAATATCCATGCCCAAGGGGGGATTCGAACCCCCGACCGCAGTGGCCGTGAAGACCGTGACTGGAGCGCCTTAGTCCCCTCGGCCACCGCGGCCGGCTCATGCTGAATTCTTGGGGGTGTTGATCTGTGGTGGTGGTACTCCTGTGATGCTCGCTTGCTTAGGGGTCAAAATGATGCACCCAGCTTTCATCACCAGTCACAATGTTGTTAAGGAACCCACCACCCTCCTGCTCAAAACGCAACAACAATTTAGTACAAATAAACAATCCCTGAGACATAATGCCAAAGACATTATTGATAAATATGAAGCATTGAATTAAAATTTGTGGTGCGGAACACAGAAGCTGAATTAAAGTTTGTGATGTGGAGGGAAATCGTACTTGGACTATTCCAAGGCGTCTTAATCGTTAGTGGTGTGGTTAAGACGTCTGCCTAGTAAGCAAGGAGGTCCGGGTTCGATTCGCGGCTGCACCACAAATTTTAATTCAGTGCTTCATATTTATCAATAATGCAACAGCAATTGTTGACAGACGTCCAATCTTCTTTGTTTCATGCCAGGGGTGAGCATACGGGGCACCCACCGTGCACACACTTTTCTGTACCGCAGTTCTGCAATCAGGGCCTGTACACGGTCCTGTGATATGCCACATTGCAATGAGAGTTGTGCTTGTGTTTTCCGACGATTCTCTCTGACGAGTTGATCAACCCGATTCCGATGATTCTCGTCTGTTGCCTTATGCAGTCGTCCACTCCGTGCTCTATCAAAGACGTTTACGAGCACGGGCAGCCCACCGACGCACTTTACAAATGTCGATGCACTCGTCACCGTACACAGTTTTCATTCTTCTGTGGATCTCAATTGGAGGCGTGTTTTCTGCGGTTAGAAACTCGATTATAATACGCTGTTTCTCACACACCGACATAGTCACTTTACAGACCGCCATGTTACTCGGTACTACTCGAAGCCCTCTTGCGGCAGAAGGTTGTAATTTGCGTCAGCTACTCGGCAAGGACAACCGAGTAATATACAGGACATGAGAAACCTTAACCATGCTGCGAACAGACGAAACAAATTTTGAGGCATTACTTTTCAGCATCCCCATTGGGCATGCAGTCGGGTTGATTGGTCGTTGTGAAAAGAATTTTCGACGGTGTAACGTGCCATCATTATCAGGTTACTCCTGCTGAGGTTCTGCATCGGCGGGTGTGGTTTATATACCGTAGTCTTCCCTCTCCACTGAATCCTTGTATCGACCACATGTTGTTGCAGCAGGGAGAGAAAATGACGCTCGGGGGTCGAGGGACGGATCTCGACTGCGCTCTGCCTTGTGCGAATTCGACAATTTAGTATGGAATTCTACACTATCCTTGTTGAGAAGGTTCTCACGTAGCCAGGTCTCTATGTCCTCCTTGATTATACAATCGCAAAAGTGCGATGCGTTATGCAGAACTTCCATAGTACCCTGCACGGAACATAAACGCCATACCGACCTCCAGCAGCCCACAAAAGCAGAGATTGCTGAACATTGCCTAGAACCCACCAGAGAGAATAAATACGAGGATGTGGAAGTTCTGCACACCTCGCTATTGGCACAGTGTATTCGAGGGTGTCATTGAAATACTGCAGTCGACGAAGGTCCGTCCTTCGACCCCCTAGGGTCAGTCCCCCCTCCCCTCCCCCCCCACTGCCGCAGCAATATGCAGTCCATTGTTGTTGTTGTGGTCTTCTGTCCGCAGACTGGTTTGATGCAGCTCTCCACGCTATACTATCCTCTGCAGGTCTCTTCATCTGAGAATATGTTCTGTGGTGTCGCACAAGTACAAAGTGCGCGCCACCTACTTTCGCCGCGCGCCGCCATGCACGCACGGCGCGGCGTTCTCACGACGACAGCCACGAGCGCCCTCTGCTGCAACCCCGCTCGTGGCCACCACGGAAAGACACCGGTCACTTGGGACTGAGATAGCAACCAGTTAGGACCTTCGTAATCAGATAGGCACGACTGAAGACTTTGCTATTGTACAGGCACTAGGCAGGCCTCTAACAACTATGTATCAACATTCTGCAGTACTATGTAAAAGTTAAGTATTGTTACATTCTGTGCAATATATATCTCTTTCTAATTTACTCTAGTGTTTATAGTTTCTGGCTGCTCCCCTCCGTACCTGCACCAGCGTGCTGTCTTTGTTCCTGTGTCGGTCTCATCCACTCGGCCACCGACACCTACGACGAGGCTGGGACACAAAAGCGGCGACGAAGTTGGGACACAAAAGTGGCGACGAGGAGTGATAGAACCTTGGACCAGCCCGCTTGCAGCAGCCAGACAGCAGCAGTCGGAGCACGCAGAAATTGCTCCCGCCCACCCACCCTTATTATAAGATTTTTGGGGGAACATTTTCAGTTACGTGTTTGTGGACTTTTTTTTGTTGCAGAGCGTCCTCTTTCATATTGCATTTGTGTTTTGTACTAATTTACTTGTATACGCGGCGCCTAATCGGTCAGCATGGCCACTAGCCCGAACCCGAACTTAATGGAAATTATTCAGTTACAGACGGCGCAAATCACTCAACTCCTGCAAGCGGTGTCGCAGTTGACGACACAGGCTGCTCACCAACAACAACAGCCGCCGCTTCAGCAGCCCACACCTGCCGCCGCAACGCTTCCTACATTTCGCCAGTACAACGAACGTGAGGAAGAATGGAGCGACTATTTCGCACAGTTTCAAGAACTCGTCGCGGCTCATCAAATTACAGGTCAGAGAGTGAAGAACCTTTTCTTATCGATTGTGGGCCCCCAGACCTTCGTACTATTGCAAAAACTTTTCCCTCTCGCATCTCCTCGTGATGTAGACTTTGAACAAATTGTAGATGCACTGAATGCTCATTATGAGAGAAAAGTTCTTGTAGCCGCTGCACGATACCGATTTTTCAGACTTAAAAAATTACCGCAGCAGTCACACCAAGAGTGGATTACGGAATTGAAGGGCTTAACCCGCCAATGTAAATTTACTTGCTCTTGTGGACTTTTGTATAGTGACGTGATGTTGAGGGATGCGATTACGCAGAATATTCAGGACCCCAGAATTAGAGCAGCAATTCTAAAACAATCTGACCCCTCATTAGACAGTGTACTGCAGCTTATTGAAGCGCATGATACTTTTGACTTAGCAGATGTAGAAATGCAAAGTCACAGTGTAAATTCAGTGCGCCGTAACGGACGCTTTCCTAGCCGTAGTTCTCAGTGTAGCACTAGTGATTCTTTAAATTCTACCGGCCGTGCTGGACAGACAGTGAACAGTAGCCAGTGTAAAAGTGCGACGCAACGGTCGCCCCGTCGTGTTAGACAAAGTAATTCGAATAACGGGCGCCAACGCTCATTTCAGAAAACTGTTCGTAAATCTTGCCCTCAGTGTGTATCTCGCCACAAACGTGCTCATTGCCCTAGTCGCAACGCGACCTGTTATCAATGTGGCAAATCAGGACATGTACAGTCTGTGTGTATGCAAATTAAAAACTCAAAGAACGGTACCGTTAGAAACAGTGCTTCGCAGAGTGCGAGAACAGTTCATTCTGTAAATGTTATACGGGCTGTGGAATTGAACAGTGCTTTCCTTGGATCTCAATTGCAAGAAAGTAGTTCTGCGCCTATGGTAAAACTATATCGTGCACCAAGTAGCAAGCGCCGACGAGCGCGTAAAACAGTGCAACGGAAAAGGGTTCGGGACAAGCAAAATGCCTATGAACAGTGCATTCCTGTAGTGAAAATAGTGCCTTCTGCAACTGCTCCTTGTAATAGTGCCTAGTACTGTGTAGCTAGTGACAGTAGACATCAAGTAGCTGCTCAAGAGTGTAGTGCAGTAGTTAGTGACTCTGTAGTAGCCTCGCATTGCGCGGACGCCGATCCGACGGTAGTGCCTTCTAGTGACAGTGTTGTTAATCCGCTGTGTGCCGAGTCTGCGCCGCTTCCTTCACTACGCGGCCCGCGCATACGCAGCAAACAAACCGTAGCAGACGTTGCCCACCTTCGCGCACCTGTCGTGCGCCAGAAGCACAAACTTTTTGTAAATCTCTCCATAGAAAATAAGACTGTGCAATTTCAACTTGATACTGGTTCCGCTGTTACATTAATTAATAAAGACACTTATGAACTTCTGGGTTCGCCAAAATTGTCGCCGTCACAGCAAGTGCTAACAGCGTACACAGGTCAAAATATTCCCGTGCTAGGAACGTGTAGCCTGCCTGCCTCTTTTCAAGGTGTTACAAAAACAGTTGCTTTTGTAGTTCTTCAGGCCAAATCGACACAGAACATTTTTGGACTAGATGCTTTTGACTTGTTTGGTTTATCAATTCAAAGAGATGTGCTTCAAATTTCGTCAATAGTGCCTCAGGATAAAATCAATGCATTGTGTGACAAATATAGTGACTTGTTTTCGCCGGAACTAGGTTGTGCAAAAGACTTCGTAGCACATGTAACTTTAAAAGAATCTGCAGTTCCAAAGTTTCGTAAAGCTAGACCAGTGCCTATCGCCTTGCGTGATACAGTTGCCGAAGAACTTAAACGTTGGCAAGATAGTGGGGTTATTTCTCCTGTTTCTGCGAGTCAGTGGGCCTCGCCTATAGTAATTATACCCAAGCCGTCAGGAAAACTTCGTCTCTGTGCGGACTTCAAATCAACAGTGAACAGTCAAACAATTGTAGACACTTATCCCCTGCCCAGACCTGACGAACTAATGGACAAATTAGGACAGTCTCGTTTCTTTTCTAAGATTGATTTAGCAGAGGCATACTTACAGATTCCACTTGATGACGAGTCAAAAAAGTTTTTCGTCATTAATACTCACATTGGCCTTTTTCAATTTCAACGTCTACCCTTTGGCAGTTCTTCCGCTCCCGCTATTTTTCAGCGCTTTTTGGAACAGCTGACAGTTTCTGTACCGTGTTGTTCGAACTATTTAGATGATATTGTGGTATCCGGACGTACAGTTGAAGAACATTTAGCAAACCTGGAGTGCCTTTTCAAAGTGTTGACTGCAGCAGGTCTACGTTGCAATAAAGCAAAGTGTTCGTTTTTTCAAACTGAAATAGAGTACCTAGGCCATGTGATTAATGCCCAAGGAATTCATCCCTTACAGTCACATCTTAGAGCAATCAAAGACTTGCCTCCTCCTAAGAATGTGCATGAATTGCAAGCAGTGATGGGAAAGCTTAACTATTATTTCAGGTTTATTCCCAATGCCTCTCAGATTGCAGCTCCACTGCATCACTTACGTAGGAAGAATGTTCCTTTTGTATGGTCTAAAGATTGTCAGGTTGCCTTTGACAAACTAAAGTCTGCACTACTCAGTGATGCATGTTTGTTTCCCTTTGACCCACAGAAGCCTGTAGTGTTAGCAGTTGACGCCTCGTCGTACGGTCTGGGCGCTGTAATCTCACATCGTATTGGATGTCACGATCGTCCTATTGCCTTTGCATCCAAGCTACTGACGCCGACGCAACAGAATTACAGTCAGATAGAAAAGGAGGCCTTAGCAATCATTTACGGCGTCACAAAGTTTCATCATTATCTCTATGGCAGAAAATTCTATTTGTTGACAGACCACAAGCCTCTCACGTCGTTGTTCTCACCCACAAAGCCGATTCCGCCACGAACGGCACAAAAGCTTCAGAGATGGTCCTTGATATTGTCCAATTATCAGTATGAGATTTTGTACCGACCTACCACTAAACACGCCAACGCGGACACACTTTCCCGACTTCCGGTGGGCCAGGATGTGTCTTTTGATTCTTCAGAAATGGCATGTTGTCAGATAGACTCCAG
This sequence comes from Locusta migratoria, assembly GCA_026315105.1. Taxonomy (NCBI): domain Eukaryota; kingdom Metazoa; phylum Arthropoda; class Insecta; order Orthoptera; family Acrididae; genus Locusta; species Locusta migratoria. Next base: position 788,530,219 of record CM048745.1, on the reverse strand, counting down.
AGATGCTTCCGCTGTCGCAGACTTTCCTTTGAACTCTCGTCGGGTTGCACAGGAAACAGCTGTGGATGCAGACCTAAGTGTGGTAGCACGTTTTGTTCGCTCAGGGTGGCCTGCCAGAGCCAAAGACATTGATCGGCCTCTGGTTCGACGTTATTTTGCACAACGTCATGCATTATCTTTAAGTCAGGGTGTACTGTTGTTGCATACGGACAACGACCAAACAAGAGTGATTGTTCCTCGTTCCCTGCAACGTGAAGTGTTACGCCTCCTGCATCAAGGACATTGGGGTATTGTTAGGACAAAGCAACTGGCCAGACGTCATTGTACCTGGGTTGGTATGGACGCTCAGATAGAGAGCATGACGTCACAGTGTACTGTTTGTGCGGAGCATCAGGCGGCTCCTCCGCAACGTTTCTCAGACTGGCCACGCCCCAAGGGACCATGGCAACGTTTACACATTGACTTTGCCGGACCTTTCTGGAATACGCGCTGGTTAATTGTTGTAGACGCTTTCAGCAAGTTTCCTTTTGTGATTGCCATGAACTCAACGACAGCTTCTAGTACAATCAGTGCCTTAACATCAGTGTTTTGCATCGAAGGCTTGCCTGAAACTATCGTCAGTGACAATGGACCTCAGTTTGTTAGTGCGGAATTTCAACAGTTTTGTCGTGTGAATGGCATTCAGCATATTACCACTGCACCTTTTCACCCTCAGTCCAATGGTGAAGCAGAACGTTTCGTTCGAACATTCAAGTCTCACATGGAGAAGATGAAAGGTCAACACTCCAGGCAGCAAGCTCTTCAAATTTTCCTGTCTACGTATCGGTGCATGCCACGTGACGGCCCGTCTCCTGCCGAGCTGCTACACGGCCGCCGTCACCGCACTCTCCTTCACCTGCTGCAGCCTCCCACGCACCGAGTCGGTTCGTATGGCGCTACGCGTTTTCAGGTTTCCACGCCGGTGCTGTACAGGGTGTTTGCTGGCAACAAGAAGACATGGTTGCCGGGCACCATTCAGCGCGTGCTCGGTCGCAATATGTATGTTGTGCGTTCTTCCACAGGGTCGGAGCTGCGGCGCCACGCAAACCAATTGCGTCTGCATAGGCCGCGCGATCCTGTCTACGGTTTCTTGATTCCAGACCCAGTTCACCGCCAGGGAGCACAACCACATCGTTCGTCCCCTGACTACGAGATCGTCCCGATGGAGATCGACGCGACGCCGCCGCTGTCGCCGCCGCAGATGACAGCGTCACCGAGAGGGACTCCGGGACCGTGCGTGCCGCCGCCGCCTGGGCCACGCACCTCAGAAGAAGATGACCTGCTCCCTCTGGGCGGGGGGTGCGCCCTTCCGCAGGTTTCGGTGGGTTCCCTGGAGGATCGCAAGGCGGATGCCGGGGCGCGGACGGCGTCTCGATCCCAGCCTCAGCTACGACGCCCGTCCCACCAGTAACGCCCCCGCCCAGGCCCTCCTCCCAGTGCCGTCGCCGTGGCCCTCAGCCCTACGCCACGACGGCGCGGCGGTTTGGGGGGGAGGGGTGTGGTGTCGCACAAGTACAATGTGCGCGCCACCTACTTTCGCCGCGCGCCGCCATGCACGCACGGCGCGGCGTTCTCACGACGACAGCCACGAGCGCCCTCTGCTGCAACCCCGCTCGTGGCCACCACGGAAAGACACCGGTCACTTGGGACTGAGATAGCAACCAGTTAGGACCTTCGTAATCAGATAGGCACGACTGAAGACTTTGCTATTGTACAGGCACTAGGCAGGCCTCTAACAACTATGTATCAACATTCTGCAGTACTATGTAAAAGTTAAGTATTGTTACATTCTGTGCAATATATATCTCTTTCTAATTTACTCTAGTGTTTATAGTTTCTGGCTGCTCCCCTCCGTACCTGCACCAGCGTGCTGTCTTTGTTCCTGTGTCGGTCTCATCCACTCGGCCACCGACACCTACGACGAGGCTGGGACACAAAAGCGGCGACGAAGTTGGGACACAAAATGTTCGATAACCTACATCCTTTTGAATCTGCTTACTGTATTCGTCCCTCAGTCTCCCTCTACGATTTTTACCCGACACACTTCCTTCTAATGCTAAGTTGACAATTCCTTGATGTCTCAGAATGTGTCCTACCAATCTATCCCTTCTCTTAGGATATGCCAGAAACTCATTTTCTCCCCAATTCGGTTAACCACCTCCTCATTAGTGACGTGATCTACCCATCTAATCTTCATTATTCGTCTGTAGCGCCACATTTCAAAAGTTTCTATAATCTTTTTGTCTGAACTCGTTATCGTTCACGTTTCACTGCCATACAATGCTTCACTCCAGACCAATGCTTTCAGAAAGGAGTTCCTAACATTTAAATTAATATTGGATGCTAACAAGTTTCGCTTCTTTAGAAACGCTTTTCTGCCCGTAGCGATTCTGCATTTTATATCTTATTTACTTCGGCCATCAGAAGTTATCTTGCTACCCAGATAACAAAATTCATCTACTACTTTTATTGTCTCATTACATAATCTACTCCCTTCCGCATCGCCTGATTTTCTGACATTTATATTCCATTACCTTCGTTTTATTCTTGTTAATGACCATCTTATATCTTCCTTTCAAGACACTGTCAATTCCACTCAATTGCCCTTCCAGATCCTTTGCAGTCTCTGACAAAATTACTATGTCATTGGCAAACAGCAAACTTTCTATTTCTTCCCCCTGAACTTTGATTCCCTCTCCAAATTTCTCCTTGGATTCCGTCACTGCTTGCTCAATGTTAAGATTGAACAACATTGGGGAAAGGCTACAACCCTGTCTTACTCCCCAGCAGCCTCTGCGTCCCTTTCTTGCCCTTCGACTCTAATAACTCTAATAACTTTTGTATAGGTTGCTCCCTATATTATACCCTGCCACGTTCAGAATTTGAAAGAGTGTATTCAAGTCGACATTGTCAAAATCTTTCTCCAAATCTACAAATACTAAAAATGCAGGTTTCCCTTTTCTTAGCCTATCTTCTAAGATTAGTCGTAATGTGAGTATTACCTCCCGTGTTCATACATTTCTCCTAAATCCAAACTGATCTTCCCCGAGGTCGGATTTCAGAAGTTTTTCCATTAGTCTGTAAATAATTCGTGTTAGTATTTTGCAATCCTTATTGAAGTAATAGTTCTGTAATATTCACATTTGTCTGCACTTGCTTTCTTTCGAACTGGAATTACGATATTCTTCTTGAAGTCGGAGGATATTTCCCCTGCCTCATACATCTTGCATACAAGGTTGAACTTTTTTTTTCATGACTGGCTCTCCTAACGCCAGCAGCAGTTCAGACGGAATATCATCTGCTCCAGGGGCCTTGTTTCGACTCAAGATCTTCAGCGCTCTGTCAAATTCTTCTCGCAGTATCATATCTCCTATCTCATCTTCTTCCAGTTCATCTTCCCATTCTAGAATATTGCCTTTACGTTTATTTCCTTTGTACAGGCCCTCTATATATTGCTTCGACAGTGCAGCTTTCCCCTCTTTGCCTAATTCAGTCCATACACAGGGTAAATGGAGGGGTATCACAGCTGCCGGTGCAGACCTGTCAGCAGGAGCCACCAGATGATGATAGCACCTTACGCCGTCGAAAATTCGTTTCACAACGACCAATATATCCGGCTACATCCCCGAGAGACCTTCATACAGCATTCGCCGGAGAAATCCAGGAGAACACGCAACTTCTTCTTGTAAGGCAGCGTAAAAAGCACGGAGTGCAAGTTGCGTACCGGGCGTGCTAATGCGGCCACGGAAGCTCGCGACCTCCGGTGAGGTCTCCCTCCACCTCCACCTCCCTGATAACACTGCCGGCGCCAGCGCCACAACACCCGCTTGTCTAATTCGCTTCTTTAGAATACTGTTATTGAAGTCGAAGCCTACTTGGCGTTCATGACAGGATATAAATACTTATAGGAAAAAAAAAAGTAAAACTGAAAAACGAGAACTTCCATATAGAAAAGTTACCGCAGCAGTTTAGACTATCTAAACAGACAACGTAAATAGACTATCTAAATATTCCGTCTGAACTGCTGATATCGTTAGGAAAGCCAGGCATGAAATAATTGTTTCACCTTGTATGCAAGATGTATGAGACAGGGAAAATAGCCGGCCGCGGTGGCCGAGGGGACTGCGTCGCGCAAGTCACGGTCTGCACGGCCACTACGGTCGGGGGTTCGAATCCCCCCTCGGGCATGGATATTTGTGCCGTCCTTAGTATTAGCTAGTTCATAAGTAGTTTGTAAGTTTAGGGACTGATGACCCCCTAGTTAAGTCCCATAAGCTATACAAACATTTTAAAATGAAATGAAATGATAGGGAAAATACCCTCCGACTTCAAGAAGAACATCGTAATTCCAAATTCCAAAGAAAGCAAGTGCAGAGAAATGTGAAAATTACAGATCTAACAGTTTAATAATTCACGGTTGCAAAATACTAACGCGAATTATTTACAGAAGAATGGAAAAAAAAATATGGAATTCGACCTTGGGGAAGAACTGTTTGGATTTAGGAGAAATGTAGAAACACGTGAGGCAATACATTACGACATGTCTTGGGAGATAGCCTAAGAAAAGGTAAACCTACGTTTTTAGCGTTTGTAGATTTGGAGAAATCTTTTGACAATGTCGACGGGAATACACGCTTTCAAATTCTGAAGGTAGCACGGGTAAAATATAGGGGGCCAAAGTTATATTCAACCTATACGAAAACCAGACAGCAGTTATGAGATTCGAAGGTCAAGAAAGAGGCGCAGAGGTTGGTAAGGGAGAAAGACAGGGTTGTAGCCTTTCCCCAATGTTGTTCAATCTGTACATTGAGCAAGCAGTGAAGGAATGAGAGGAGAAATTTGGAGAGGGAATGAAAGTACATGGAGAAGAAATAAAAACTTTGCAGTTTGCAGACGACATAGTAATTTTGTCAGAGACTGCAGAGGATCTGGAAGAGCAATTGAATGGATAGGACATGTCTTGAAAGGAAGATATAAGATGAACATTAACAAGAGTAAAACGAGGGTGATGGAATGTAATGTCAGAAAATGAGGCGATGCTGAAGGAATTAGATTAGGTAACGAGACAAAGTAGTAGATGAGTTTTGTTATCTGGGTAACAAGATAACTTCTGATGGCCGAAGTAAAGAAGATATAAAATGCAGAATTGTCTGTTGGAAGAAAAGGTCTCTAAAGAAGCAAAACTTGTTAACATCCAATTATTTATTTAAATGTCCTTTCTGAAATTATTTGTCTGGAGTGTAGCATTGTATGGAAGTGAAACGTGGACGATAAGGAGTTCAGACAAAAAGATGATAGAAACTTTTGAAATGTGGTGCTACAGACGAAAGATGAAAATTAGATGGGTAGATCACGTAACTAATGAGGAGGTGCTTAATCGAAGCCGGCCGCGGTGGCCGAGATGACTGAGGCGCTCCAGTCACGGTCAGCACGGCCGCTACGGTCGGGGGTTCGAATCCCCCCTCGGGCATGGATATTTGTGCCGTCCTAGTTCGTAAGTAGTTCATAAGTAGTTTGTAAGTTTAGGGACTGATGACCTCGTAGTTAAGTCCCATAAGCTTAACAAACATTTGAACATTTGAGCTTAATCGAATTGGGGAGAAAATTCTGGCACAACCTAAGAGAAGGGACAGGTTGGTGGGACACATTCTGAGACATCCTGGAATTGTCATCTTAGCGTTGGAGGTAAGTGTGTGGGGTAAAAATCGTAGAGAGGGACTGAGGGACGAATACATTAAGCAGATTCAAAAGGATGTAGGTTGCCGAACGTATTCTCAGAAGAAGAAACTTGCATAGGACTGGGTAGCGTGGAGAGCTGCATCAAACCAGTCTGTGTACTGAACACCACAACAACAACAAATATTTGTGCGAAAGTGTTTTTTTCCTTTTTTGTCTAAATTAACGAAATTGTAAGTCTGCAGTAGTCTTATTGAAGTTCAGCCGACTGTAGAAATGCGGTTGGTGACCATTAATCTCACACAAAACATCCAGATGCTAATAAACATAGTCAGAGGTGGCGAAAGTTTTTTTTTCATAAATGCTAGGTTTGTTTTGAACAGTTTTCAATAATATTATACTCCCATTTGAGGAATGTAATTGGGCGTGACCCAGCACAATTGTTGCAATCAATTTGAAAAGAATACTAAATCGTTCTATTATTACTTACGCGTTTTCATTACAAGTTACACCTTCTGGTTTACATTAGTCGACAATAACAAAAACCCATCGTCTACGGTACCAGCCGCAACAAACTGATGCAATACAAAAGCCGCTCGATGTGACACCAGGTGGGATGGAGAGAATGTACCAGAACATGCTTCGGAGATACAATGTAACGACGTTGGTGGTCGCCACATCGAGCCGCTGTTGTAATGCATCAGTGCGTCTACATCTAAGTATGCTTATACTCTGGTGCATTAGTAATTATCATGGAATGTATTGTTCATAAAGAAATACTCTGCACGCCTCTTGTTACGATAGTCTTTTTTATTGTCTGATCGTGTCCTTTGTGTTTTTCGGCATATCAATAATGTTGAACAGCAACCTCGTAAGTCGAAAAAATTCAGTTTTACAGGAGAGTGAAATAAGCATTATTATTTTACAGTTATATCGATTCCAAATAAATAAAAACAATTATTATCATTATAAATTATTTCATTAACAAATTAATTCATGAAAACATACTGGAAAATAATTTCCAAGTCACAAATTAAGTAAAAATTGTCAACGATGTTCTTACATGAAAAACCTGACATACGAGGTTGAAATTCAACACAATCGATATGTTTTTTACAGACTGCACATCCTTTTGTTCTGTGGTCGTAATTTCTCATGTATGGTGCGTAATGTATATGTTACTACACTTAAGAATATATCATCTTACAGATTAAAAAGTAAACGTTTGTTTTCATATGTAATTATTTGATGTAACATTAGATCTGCAATTGCCCTAGAATGAATAATTTTTTAAGGACCGCAATATGTTAATTGTTGGCAGCCATATTGCCGCCAAAATTATTTTCATAAGTTACCGTGACAATTTTACCTCTACAATTTGTTGGTGGCTTTCATTTATTATAGATAAAAATTTCTGTGCGGTTGACGAAATCGTTTTCAGGAATATTTAGCCGGAATAATAGTTTTTTGCACACACCAGATTTGTGTAGGTTATGACGCTGTAACATATCGATGTATTTTTTCCCTGAATATTAAGAATGATTACCAGCTTGTTGTAGTAACAACTATAATGAACCCGACTGAGATTGCCGTGCTCTATAAAAAATTCATTCCGGCAATTTAAATTCCTTTGTGTTTGTGACGTTAAAATAATTTGCGCAAATAAAAAAAGCGACATTTCATTTATTTCATACGATAGCCCTAAACCGTATTTATAAAATTCATACCCACATTAATCATAAGTACAAGAAAGAAAAAAAAAATTAACTTTTTAACTTCATATCGTTTCTGCGACGCTGATGTACTCATTACAGCAAAACATAATGACTTTCATATTTTTTCCTCTGACGCATTGTACCTCTGCCTGATAGAATTTTTATAAGCTCAAATAACTTATTCATTCCAAGGCACCTTTGTACAACTGAAGATTGATATTTAAGGGTATACTGCTTTAAAATACTATGCAAAAGTTATATTTAATCGGAAGTATTAACTGCATTTTCATACTGCAGTAATTACAACAGTACAAAGAATACCTCTAACATGACTACAAATTCGTAGTGAGCTGTCGGTAGTGTATTATCAGCAGTCTTAGCTCAGACAACTGAAGCTCAACATCCATGTAGTATAGACTGGCGAAACTACATGTCTTTCAAAACTAAAAATGCGAGTGTAGATCAGTTGTGGCCTACTTTAAAAGGCGTAATATCAGTAGCAATCAAGAGATTTATACCATATTTTAAGATGTTCTGTAAACTCGACAGTTGAAAGTTGATTAATAAGAAAGAGGTATTTCATGTCATGTAACTCAAAGCAAGTGATGATGTTTCAGATTTTTCTGTCTGCATATCCATCGCTGAAATTAGCACACGATTATCGCTTTCCACCTCCAAGTAATAAATTTTAAGTGTGTTCCTATCGATCTTATAACATTTTCCTATACTGGGAAAAACCAAAAACGCGTTTCTGTGCATTCTTTTAGGAACACAGTAACACAGAAATCGGAATAATACTATCTCTACTGAAGCAGCAGAAACAGGCTCAGGTAATAGAATGTCCAAAAAGAGTCAATAGTCCCCCCCCCCCCCCATTTTTTTCATATATCTCCCATATCCAGTTATAGGACTGTGAATAGCCTATAATACACAGCCAATGGGGATGTGCCGAGCCATGTAACAAAAATGTCTTCTGGCAAACCATAAACTAACAAAAAGCTAGGAAATAATAGTTTAACAAATTTACCGGTAACTGGATTCGATCTGGCGACCTTCACATTACTAATTCAGTATGCAACCTCTACACCACATGCATGCTACACAAGTTACAATTTATTTACTGACTTTCATCAGAGCCTTTCTTGCACTGGGCAGTGGGATTGGGCGGTGGGGGGGGGGGGGGGGGTACTGCAGTGGAAAATACCGGGTGGTAAAAAAGTCAGCATAAATTTGAAAACTTAATAAATAAATAAATCACGGAATAATGTAGATAGAGAGGTAAAAATTGACACACATGCTTGGAATGACATGGGGTTTTATTAGGAAAAAAAAATAGTATCGCTAGACACATGAAAGATCACTTGCGTGCGTCGTTCGGTGATGATCGTGTGCTCAGCCGCCACTTTCGCCATGCTCAGCCTCCCAGGTCCCCAGACCTCAGTCCGTGCGATTATTGGCTTTGGGGTTGCCTAAAGTCGCAAGTGTATCGTGATCGACTGACATCTCTGGGGATGCTGAAAGACAACATCCGACGCCAATGCCTCACCATAATTCCGGACATGCTTTACAGTGCTTTCATAATAAGTCGCCTTTACGATTCCCGCTAGCTCAGCTAACTTTCATCGCCCACTGTTTCTGACTTTCTTCATTCCTTGCGAACACAAGCATCATAAGCAATCTGGACTTCACTTTTTACAGCCAACAGCGGAACAATGAGTCCTTTCTTTTGAATGTCCTTAATGATTATGTAATACGCGTTATTAATTACACTCAGTAAATCAGTTCAAATCGACATTTAATCTTACAAATTGCAGGAAAGTTCTAAAGTTACTGTTAACGGGTGACGAACAACACGTTAATTTACGTAAATATGAGGCGCGTACAGAAAGTAAGTTCCGTTTGGTAATAAAATGAAATTGTACACAGATACAAAAGAAATTTTTATTGCACAAAATTCTACCACTCTTAAACTACTTTCCCACATAACTGCTGAAATTTTGCAGGCATTTGTCATAGCGTGGCACCAGGTTTTGTATACCTTCTTCGTAGAAATCTGCCGCCTGTGTCTTCAACCAGTTGGCAACAGTTTCTTTCAGCTTGTCGTCCATAGCGAGAGCACTAATTGTAAACCTACGGTTTTCCTGGATCTTGTCATCAATCGCGTGAACCAGTTCTTCTGTAACCAATGGTGGACGCCCACTTCGTTGTTCATCGTGCACATCACTACGCCCGCCATTGAACTGTCGGACCCATCTTCTCACCATCGAATCCCTCATCGCATTTGGTCCGTAAACATCGCAAATTGCCAGCCTCAGTGGCCGAGGGGACTGAGGCGCTTTAGTCATGGTCTGCACGGCCACTACGGTCGGGGGTTCGAATCCCCCCTCGGGCATGGATATTTGTGCCGTCCTTAGTTGTAGTTCATAAGTAGTTTGTAAGTTTAGGGACTGATGACCCCGTAGTTAAGTCCCTTAAGCTTAACAAACATTTGAACATTTTGAACATCGCAAATTTGCCGATAAGTTTCACTTGGTCTCACTTTCCTCGCATTCAGAAACCGAATCACCGACCTGATTTCACAGGCGGCGGGATTTTCAATCAACGGCGACATTTCAAACAAGAACAACAAAGCGTACGTAACTGACAGCGATCTCCAAATGGCGCACGTTCTTCTCCTTGATACACATCGTCTACAGCGCATGCGCGGAACTGCAATCGCAGCGCTGCAGCGGAGATAAATTGAAACGGAACTTACTTTCTGGACGCGCCTCGTATAACAGACAGAAGAGGTACAAAAGTGCAGCAGTACCTACGTAATACAACCTGCGTATAACTGTACAGTGAAATCGCTGTCAGAAGCGTCTAAGACCCTCTACAGTTGCAGAAATGCACACTGTAGCTATTCTGACATTCACAGAGGCCGCCATGTTTGGTAAAAACATGGCGTCCTCGGCTCTCGGCCAATCAGCAGCGGTCTCACTCCCTCTAGCTGACGCCGGTCGGCAGCGCCGCCAGCGGTGGTATCCGAGGTGTCGGCCCTGCGGTGCAGGTAGTGGCGGCGGCGAGGTGTGGCGCCGGTAGCCGGGCGCGTCCCGCGGGTCCGCCGCCGCCTGCTGCGGGGGCGGCGGGGGCGGCGCGGCTGACCGCAGGCTGGCGCGCCGCCACCCATAATGCCCTGCGGCCGCATCGCTCCCCCCCCCCTGCCGTAAGCGGCCGCCCCGCCCCCTAACAAGCGACCGCGCCGCTCCATCGGCTTACCCGCCACAGCGCAGCTGATCAACTTACTGCGGCCTGCTTTCTGGGCCGTTCCGAATTAGTTCCAAACGGGGCACCGGCACTGTTTTAACGAACACGGAACGACTTTGTTCCAATCGACTGCTAATAGCATTAATGAATTACTAATGTACGAAGAGAACGATCTATTGACCCAAGGTCAACACGGATTTAGAAAATATCGTTCATACGAAACACAACTAGCTCTTTATTCACACGAAGTGATGGGCACTATCGACAAGGGTTCGCAAATCGAGTCCGTATTTCTTGATTTCCAGATGGCTTTTGACACCGTACCTCACAAACGGCTTTTAATCAATTGCGTGATTATGGTAATCGCCCCAAATTTGCGATTGGATAGGGGATTTCCTGCCAGAGAGGACATGGTTTGTAATAATCGATGCTAAGGCATCGACTAAACCAGAGGTGATATCGGGCGTTCCACAGGGTACTGTCATTGGTCCTCTACTGTTCCTTATTTAAATAAACTATTTAGGGGAAAATCTAAGTAGCTCTCTTAGGTTGTTTGCAGATGACGCCGTCATTTACTGTCTAGTACCATCATCTGAAGATCAAAACCAACTGCAGAACGATCTGAATAAGATATCAGTATGGTATAAAAATTGGCAATTGACTCTAAATAATGAGAAGGATGAAGTCGTCCACATAAGTACGTAAAGAAATCCGTTAAACTTTGTTTAGAAGATAAATCAACCAAAAGTGAAGGTCATAAACTCCACAAAACACCTAGGAATTACTATTACTTCAGACTTAAATTGGAAAGAACACGTAGATAATGTCGTGGGAAAAGCGAACCAGAGACTGCGTTTTATTGGCAGAACCATTAAAACTTGTAACAGAACTACAAAAGAAACTGCATACACTACGCTTGTCCGTCTATTTTTGGAGTATTGTTGTCCAGTGTGGGATCCTGATCAGGTGGGTTTGACGGAGGACATCGAAAGAATTCAAGGAAGGGCAGCTCGTTTCGTATTATCACCACACAGGGGAGTCAGCGTTACGGAAATGATACAGGATCTGGGATGGGAATCATTACAACAACGGCGCTTATCACTGCGGCGTGGGCTACTTACGAAACTGCAATCGCCAACATTCTCCTCCGAATACGAAAATATATTGTTGACTACCACTTACATAAGTAGAAATGATCATCAGAATAAAATACGAGAAATCAGAGCTCGAACGGAGAGATTCAGGTGTTCTTTCTTCCCGCGCGCTATTCGAGAATGGAATGGAAGATAAATAGTATAATGGTGGTTCGATGAACCGTCTGCCAGGCACTTAAGTGTGATTTGCAGAGTATCCCGTGTAGATGTAGATGTACAATGTACTGTTGAAGTCTTTTGTCCCAAGACTGGTTTGCTCAACTCTTCTCAACTCGCACTACGTACATGAAGCGTAGCCGAAGAGCAACGAGCTATGCTCGCACTGACGTAAAAGTACACAGAAAACGAACTTCGGGCTTTACTCGCAGGTCGTGTGTTTCGTTATGCAGCTTGATGCGTTAGTTACGCAAAAAATCCTCTAGAAGGCAGCACCAGGAAGAGAAATGTTCTGACATATCCATGCATAAGCAGTGCCCCTAAGATGTCGCAGTGCAGACGATCGCTTATAGATCTGTTCAATGATTCGAGGTCTAAAGGAGAATTTAGTGATGACTAGCTAAAAACTCGTCGTTATCCGGGTATTTATTTACTTATTTATTCCTGCCTCGAATTAGTACTTCTACTATCCCTTCTCTCTGGCTATCCCCTTTTTTCTAAACAGATGTTATATTTATCGTACATTATATAAGAAATTACACTGTCTTGCATAATGTAGAAAATTATACGTGCAGTATAAAAAAATAGATAGCAATCAAAATGGCATATAAAATTCGTACGATCCCATATTTATTGAGTTATAAGTTGTAAAATTGAGTAATTTTGCAGGTATATATTTGTATAAGTGCTGTATATCTGTAAAATTTGTTGCGAATACAATTAGTAGTAAAGAAATAATGGATTAAAACTAGGTACGTGATAGGGCGGTTTTCTATAAACGTTACTGTTTATGTGCTCATATCTCATGAAGTACGTGTCGTACTGTGATACAATTTCGAACGTACATTCAGCTATATATGTGTATACTGTCTGAGACTTTTCCTGCGGCTACAGTTTGTAGTAGAGAAATTATAAATTGTAACGTCATACGAGTCATAATCTTAAAAATTGCCACGAAGTTTTAAAGTTATCGTTAACAATCGACGTACAACATGTTAATTTACTTAAATAGAACCGACAGAAGACGTGCAAAAGTGAGGTAGGGCCTACCTAATACAACCTGTATCTAACCATACAGTAAAATTGCTGTCAGAAGCTTTTAAGACACTACACAGTACAGAAACGCTCACTGCTGCTATTCACACACACATATACAAAGCCCGCCAAATCTGGTAAAAACATGGCGTCCTGGGCTGTCAGCCAATCAGGAGCGGTATCACGCTTGGCCACTCTCCCTATACAGGCTCTCTCGCGTCAGCAACACCACCCTTACAGCATAGCCTACTCTACACGAGCCAGAGTCATGATAAGTGGCAACGCTGTGAAGACTGTGTGATAAGAGACGTATATTTGCGATGTTTCCGAATCTGTTTCCGTGAGATATCCGACCTTTCTTACAGTTTTTGTATTATCTATACGCCAACGATCGCTTCTACATCTATGAAGGTGAGTTTTCTGCCAAATGTTGTTATAGATTCGGCTTTAAATGTGAGTGTGAAGCCATGTGGTAAACATGCTAGTGAAGAGCAGTTTGCTAATACAGTAAATGAGTTACTGGTAGTGCGCTTGCCCGCGAAAGGCAAAGGTCCCAGGTTCAAGTCCCGGTTCCGGCACACAATTTTAATCTGCCAGGAAGTTTCATATCAGCGCACACTCCGCTGCAGAGTGAAAGTTTCATTCTGGAAACATCCCTTAGGCTGTGGCTAAGCTATGTCTCCACCATATCCTTTCTTCCAGGAGTGCTAGTCTTGCATGGTTCGCAGGAGAGCTTCTGTGAAGTTTGGGAAGTAGGAGAGCGAGGTACTGACGAAAGTAAAGTTGTGAGGCGGCATCGTGAGTCGTGTCGGGATAGCACAGTCGGTAGTGCGCTTGCCTGCGAAAGGCAAAGGTCCCAGGTTCGAGTCCCGGTTCCGGCACACAATTTTAATCGCCCAGGAAATTTCGAGTTACTATTGATATAAAGATAATTTTCAGATGTCAGACAAGTGTCCTGGATGTGCACCTGGATGTGCGAGTAATTATCGTTCTAGTGGCGATAAAAGCTACTATATGGTGTTCAGATTCCCAGCAGATACGGACATGCACCGTGAATGGCTAAGAGCAATTCCGAGAAAAGACTGGTTGCCTTCAAACAGAGCCGTGGACTGTTCTACGTTTTTCGAAGAAGAGGACATTGTAAACTTCGACACGTTTACAGATGTAATGGGAAATGGGCAAGAGTGCGACCAAAGTTAAGCGGTGGAGCAGTACCAAGAATAATCGCCAACTTGCCAAGTTATCTAAGCAAACCATCAAAATCTGACTCTAGGAAAGAACCTCAATGAAAGAAGATTGCAACGGTATACCTGTTCTTCAGCATAGGGATGGGCAACTTTTTAAATATCGATTTGTATTATATCGATATAAAAATTGAGGTGTTTGTGCCTATTTTTCAACCTGCAGCGAAAACTAAACATCGCAAACGATTAGTATTTGTATGTGGTAGTAGGTATCAGTCTCCCATTTTGCACTATGATGGTAGAGGGTTGATAACGATAAGGGGTTGGAAGATATGGGAGTTGAAATTAACCGACTTATATAAAATTCTACGTGTGGGTGCAATATTTTGCTATTCAGAAAAAAATGCACAATGGAGACGAACGATCTGTCTATGCTGTTGTAGTACAAAGTGTCTCGTTGTACACCATAGCAGTTGTAGACTAGCTTACATGCCCGTGCTTCGCAACGGATATTAAAGAGGGACCTGTGTATATCATGGTTTTTTAGGGTTCCGGACCTAGGTCAGTAAAAACAGAATCCTTGTTGGATCGCTCTGTCAGTAAACTCATTTCTCCTAGCCAAGATGTCAAATTTAAGTAAAAGTCATTGTCGAAAACAATGAATGTTGATAAAGTTTTTCATACAAAAAGTGAAATTAATTTAACTTCGCACTCCGGAACGATGTAAATTCATAACGTTAAGACTGAGGTGTGTAATTGTCTGCTATAAACTTCTGAAAACACTTCTATCGTTGAAATGAGAAATAGTAATGATAATAACAGCGCAAGGTATTCGTTCTATTTCGTAGTATTTATCTCTCACAGTAAGTGTATGCTGAAGTATTAGTAGGTTGCAGTGTTGCACTGGGGACAATGTAGTTATTCTGTATGCAGCGCTCAATATTGTAGAAAACTGGACGAATGCTTAAAGTCTGGTAATTCAATCAACAGAGCCGTTCATGTCTGTTTAAATAAGACGTCATGGCGGTGTCAATGCGATAAAGTAAGTCTGGGTAAACGTTGAAGGAATGGCGTCAGCTGAACGCCTGTATAGAACTTTCCATTAAATATAGAAGTCTTTTCAAGGGATTGTATTGACTGTGTTAGCAGCATCGGCCACTCTTTCAGCTAATACATGTCCTCACGTCTTGCAGTTATTACTTCGTAAATCACGAAGTTGAAATAGATCTTGTGTAATATAACTATATATTCAGAAGTCGGATACAGCTCTAAGTACAATTGTCTTTGCAAAAGAAGAGGTCTTTCTCTATTTTAATGAAGTCTTCACCAAAAGTAGTAATTGCAAATTTTAATCACAGTATTGTACCGAATAATTATGTAGGCAGAGGGGTTTCTGATGAGTTTGTCGCTCGCGTATGTATATTATCTCTAGTGGCAGGCACAGATCAGAAATATCTCTAGAGTGAGCATTCAGATGCGCATAACAGATTTTCTGTCCTCAACATTAGGGTGGAAATATCACCTGATATTGGGAAAATCTACTAGTCGCTGGCTTTATCTTTGTCCTTTCTTGTTCGGTTAATACGGACGACTATGTATAAACGGCCCTTTTAGCGACGCTTCCTCAACTTTCTTGTGGCTTCTGTGACACATTTATTTAGATATTATTTCATGTTACGTGATAGCTCTGCGAAAAGGAGATGGAGCTTCTTTGCAGCCAATGCGGTACGAACCAATCGTAAGAGCAATACCTTGGATGAATTGTGTCAATATCTTCATTTGTGGAGGGTTAGCTATATGGTAGTCTACATACTGGTATATTATCAGTATGTTCATTAGCGTACTCCAATAATGACGTCGCACCTAACTCAATTGTCAGAACGTCCTGCAATTGTGCACATAATTCAACAATCTGGTGCTTAATTTCCTCCGAAAAATGAAAAAAACATCTCACAATTATGCTGTGCTGTACCCTCTATCAATATTGTATGTTGCAACTCTTTGTGAAAGATGGGATTGATACACTTGTCATACTGACAAAATGCCACTTTATGTTCCAGAATAAACCCAAACCAAAAGGTATTATTCGTCCAACAAGAAATAAGATCTGTCTTCCTTATGAAATCAGATCATAAAATGCGATAAGTTGGCTACCCAGAAAAATTTTCTTTGCCATGTATATGGACCTATTCTAATTTCACCATTACACATCCTTTAACTCTTGTCTTGTTATCTTCCACGTAACTACAAATTTCCTGACTAGCCTTGGTCACCTGCAGTGTGTATGGAATGCAAGAGAAATCACTCTTCGTCCAATTCAGTAATAACATTTCCTGAAGCAAGTAGCGCACAAACCGGTTCTTCGTTGATGGCACAACATACTAACGGCATATTTCCTTGTTCCCTGCAAAATTTCCTGTATCGCTTTGTCATGAGCTCAATAATTCAAAATATTGAGTATGGAACCCGACACCCGCCGTCAATCTAATCGTGTCGTCGATTATGTTCTCCACATTGATGCGGGATGAGTCCTGTTTTCCCAGAACCGCAACACTGTACTTTCGAAGTTAATCGGGCGACAAATAATGGTGTCTGTTGTGTCGGCTTTAGAAAAAGACAAAATAAGAAACTCAGTGTCTTCTTAATCTTCAAATGCTGCTCATTCAAGAAATTGAAAGTACAACTGCTTATCATGGTCCCCATTTACAATCATAAAAATGTCATCAACATAACTGTAATAAAAATATAGTTAACTGGTCTCTAGTTCATATGAAATATTCTAATCTCCAAACTATTAATAAAAATATCAGCCAACAATTCCAAGAGATAACTAACTAAGAGATAACTACCAATGTCAAGGCCATCCTACCCAAAACAATTATGTAATGAACTAAAGTGTTTCTCAAACCTGCATTCCTAGTAGCATTATGTGCAGCATCATTTTGGATAATATGCCGAGTTTCATCAGCAGGAATGTTTGTATACATGTTCACAATATCTAAAGAACCCACAATCATATCCTACGATCCCGTAAGTATACCTCCGACATTTTTAGTTCTTCACATTCCTTTCCAAAAGCCACACTTTCAGCACTCTAGGATTACAAGGGAACTAGTAAAAACCTTTAAGTTTCCAAAGGAGAAACTTATAAAAAAGGATAATTCGAGAAAATTGCTATTAATTACGACCAGCATGCTTTGGTAGACTTTATGCAGGTTTATTTGGGTATGAAGCACAGACAATTTTTCATGCAATATATTCTCTCTGTGTCATCAATAACCGCAAATCATCAACGTTCTTTCTTAAAGCCACATTTGCAAATTAGCTGTTTTCTTGCCTACCTATCGTAAGCCATTACTTACTGAAAAATTCATGATATCATCTGGTTTTACAAATCATCTGGTTTGTCAACCATAAAGTTATCTTTATGGTATTAATTATTAAAAGACTCTTATCTCCCAAATTTCTAGTTAACTCCTGAAAGGCATAGTTTCATGTTCCATTTGCACGCGACATTGAAACGCTCCCTGGGCAACAGTTCTTGTGTCTTCACAGCAACCCTTGTTTCTTCAAGACAATCCAGTTTGCCGCGCGTATTACTCGGCAACTGATTCAGTAGTAACTTTTTATCTGTAAACTGAAAGCGTATCAGATGGATAACTCTCTCGACAATAGTGTGAAGATCAGGGGTAACACTGTTAATAACATTTTTAACAGTTCAGCACCCCAGTTTTTAATGATTAATTCCATGTGTTGATTGTACATGCGTGAGACCCACTCGCCAACGTGCTTTCTAAGAAGCAGAAATTGAAAAGAAACCACACACGCCATTTCAAATGTAACGAATAAAGGCCTTTATTAAACATGTCGTTCGCAATAAGAGCTATTCTGATTTGACTCTTAACCGAAATGGTTTATGCTCGCCTCGTTATCGACACTACACTTACCGGTTAGCTGTTACGGACCAATTTTGCATCCTTGGAACGATGGCATTCTGCAGAAGCTTTCGATTGAACTGTATTTTTGTACGAGTCTTTGCACGTTTTTGAGGACATTGAGGACCTCACAGTAAAAAAGTAATGATTTGAGTCCAAGACTGACACACATTTGTAATCTACCATGAAGTTTCATGTCCACCCGCGCTCCGCTCCAGGGTGAAATATCCTTCTGCGGGAACCATAATTTTTGTTTAAAGACAGACCTTGTCGTAATACCCCGAAGAATAACTTCAAAATAATAGCTGCTAGATGAGATCATAAAAAAACCATACATGGACAATGAAGTGTGTCCTCCTTTTTTGTGTGTATTTCAGGGGCCTGAACTGAACTTTGATGGCAGGAGTCGTAGTTCGATAACTTGTTAGCATGACCATGAGCATGAGCAACAAACTGTAAGATATCAGAAAATATAGTGCAATTGAGAAAAAATTTAATTCAATACTTTGATTAATTATGTTCTGGTTGTTTGATTTTGATATGGACTGCACTTGAAATTAAAATTTTTTTAACCGCTGGCTTGACGAAACGTCATACCATTGACTTGCACTGAGGTGACAACAAAATTCAGATTGCTACATCTACATGGATTCTCTGCGAGTGACTTTGAAGTGCATGGCAGAGGGTTCATCGAATCATTTTCTTGATATTTTTATAGTCTTCAAAATGAAATGCCAAGATCGCACATTAATAATTTATTCGATGACGACCGGTTTCGGTGAACTGTGTCACCATCATCTAGTCACATATATATGTTACAAGCTGGTCATCTAGTTAAAAATGAATATAAAATAATAAGTGCAACAAAGTACTTAGTCACTGTACAAAAATACACAAGTTAAAAACATGACAGCTTACAAAATATATGTGACCAGATGATGGTGACACAGTTCACTAAAACCGGTCGTCATTGGATAAATTATTAATGTGCGATCTTGGCATTTCATTTTGAATACTATAAAACTATCAGATCATCTCCAAAACCGACAATGTGAGGTGGTCTTCTTAATATTCATGGTAGTTAACTGTAGTTCCATTCTCTAATAGCTCGCGGGAAAAAGGGACCTAAATCTTTCTATCTGATCTCTCTTATTATGGTCATATGTCTCTCTATGTAGGTGGGTGGTAACAATATATGTTCACATTCTGAAGAGAAAGTTGGTAAAACTTGATTTCCTCCCCAACTAGTACATCATTTCCGTGACACTCTCTCCCCTATATCACGATAATCTTTGAATCTTCTCCAAATCGTCCGTCAGTCCCACCTGGTGTGGATCCCACAATGCGCAACAATATTCCAAAATAGGACGCACAAGAGTAGTGTACGGAGTTTCTTTAGTAGAAGTGTTCTGCCAATGAAACGTAGTCTTTGATTCGCCTTCCCTACAATATTTTCTATGTGTTCTTTCCATTTTAAGTTATTCATAATTATTACTCCTAGGTATTTAATAGAATTCACGGCTTGTAGGTTTGACCGATTTATCGTGTAACTGAAATTTAACTGATTTCTTTTAGTGGTCATATGGATGACCTCACACTTACCATTATTAAGTCAATTGTGAATTTTTGCGTCATGCTGATATCTAAATCATTTTGCAAACGATAAAAATGACAGCATCATCCGCGAAAATTCTAAGGGAGCTACTCTGTCTCCTAAATCATTTATCAAAATAAGGAACACTTCCCTGTCGAACGCCAAATATAATTTCTGTTCTACTCGATGACTTACCGTCAATTACAACGTATTGTGTCCTTTCTGACAGGAAATCATGTATCCAATCGCACAACTGTTGCGGTATTCCATAAGCACACTATTGGATTAGAAGACGCTTATGAGGTACAGTATCAAAAGTCTTCCGGAAATCTAGAAATACGGAATCTATTTGACATCCCTTGTCGATAGCACTCATCACATCATGTGAGGTGACGTTACAGCTGTGTTTCACAAGAACAATACTTTCTGCATCCGTGTTGACTATGGGTCAACAGGTCGTTCTGTTCGAGGTAGTTCATTATATTTGAGGAAAGTATAATGCCGCAAGATGCCGAGTTAACCGACTGCCTGCGTGGCGCGGCCAAAATTTCTTCTTTGTAATTATCATTTCCAGAATGTTCTAGGCCTACATGTTTCTTATGTTCACTTGTAATTTCAACATGTTTCTTATGTTAACTATCAATTTCTGGTACATTCTGTCCGTGCGTAACTAGCAGAGCACTCTGCCCGAGAGGCAGTCATTGCTGCGTTTATGTTTCAGTTCGCAATTAACATGCTTTCAGTATAAGTGCTGTGTTCAGTTGACATCTCTGCCTTTGAAGTCAAGCCATTTCAACGCGACATTGTTTGGTGGAGGCGCCGGGTATCCTGTGCAACAGCTGCATCACCGTGGCTCCGATTAGGCAATGTAAAAGCCGTCGCTTACACGGACTAAAGCCGGAACAAAAGGGATATGCCCAGTACATTCTTCCGAAAGTCCGTATCATCAGAAGAACCATGGACACGAAACCAGCGATAAGTACAACCGTATCAATGCTTACGTCATCCATTTCTGGTAAAACATCATCAAAAAAATCGTGTGATCACTGCTTTTTAATAACACCATTTCAATACACGTTTGTTCATATCTTCAGTAAAAATTGCCACTAGTGCAAACTCCTTACCACCAAGTTTGAAGATTCAAAATTTTCCTTTGTTTTGCAAAATACTCACATCCTTAGACAAATGGTCTTACAGAACGTCCGTCCTGATCCATATAAAGTAAGGGCAGTCACAGAATTTCCAACTCCTCAGCACATTCGTGATGTGAGAAGTTTTCTCGGGCTGTGCACATACTACCGACGTTTCATATAATGGTTTTGTAACAAGGCACGTCCATTGCAAGAACTTCTGCAGGGATACGCCAGGTTTTACTGGAATGAGACGAAAGAAAGAGCTTTCCGTGCACTTAAGAAGGCTCTAACTTCCGTACCAGTTCCAGCTTTGTACAACGAGAATAAAAAACTGAACTTCACACACCAGTGGTTATGGGATTGGTGCAATGCTTGTACAAGTTCAGGAAGGTGCTGAAAAAGTGATAGCCTATGCATCAAGAGTACTCTCAACGTTCGAGATAAACTACTCTACAACTGAGAAAGAATGTCTCGCAGTTATCTGGGCTATCAACAAGTTCCGGCCGTATTTATTCGGCAAACCATTCACCGTCGCGACAGACAGCCATTCTTTATGAAGTTGACTAGCTTCAAGGATCCATCATGTCGAATAGCAAGATGGGCACTAAGACTCCAAGAGTACGACGTCACAGTGGTATTAAAGAACGGGCGCAAACATAAGGATGCCGACTGCCTTTCGAGCAACACAACAGAATGGATGAAATTTCAGCCCTCACTGAATTAGATGACGCTACAGCTGAACAGAGGGAAGATCCAGCACTGTTAAAACCATAGAGGTCTTGGAGAAAGGAGAACTGACCAATGGAGAGTTCCAACTTATATACGGGGCATTGTATAAGAACAACTACGATCCACTGGTCCCCAAATGGCTACTGGTCATGCCAGATATTCTTAAGTATTTCCACGATGCTCAAATATCTGGTCATCTGGGATTCGTGATGACCCTAGACAGAATCAGACGCAGGTATTACTGGAAAGATCTCTACTGATCTGTCAAGCACTGCATGAGTCACTGTAAAGAGTGCCAGCGATGGAAGCATGTGCCGCAATTACCTCCAGGACATCTCGTACCAATTCCACCTGCAGCAGCTCCATTCCACGAGTTGGGATCGACCTTTTAGGGAGGTTCCCGAAGTCGACAACCGGTAACCGATGGATAATAGTCTGCAGTGACTACCTCCCACGCTGCCGGTGCCGACTGAAGAAACTCCAGAGATGGCAAAATTCCTTGTAGAAGACATTATTTTGAAGCATGGAACAACACGTGTGATGATGTCTGATCGTGGAAAAGTATTCCAGTCAAAACTAGTATCAGAGGTAATGTCACGCTGCGACATTGTCCACAGAATAACAAGTGCATGCCATCCTCAGACAAATGGTCTTACAGAACGTTTTAACGTTAGCAGATAAGTTTTAGATGAACGTCGATGTTGAGCAGAAGGATTGGGATGCAATTCTGCCAGTCGTGACATTTGGTTACAATACCGCAAGACAAGACACCACAGGCTTCACTCCGTTTTTCCTTCTCGATGGCCGTGAAGCTGAGACAACAATGGATACGCTGTTCCCGTTCCAACCGGACGACACTCAGGATGACTATGTTAAACAGCTCATCACCAGGTTCGAAAAAGCAAGACAGCTGGCTCGCATACGGAGACTGGACGCCAAGGAGAAGGACCGTCAGAGGAATAACAACAAGCACCGACCTGTTGTGTACAGCCCAGGAGATCTGGTATGGATGTTCACCCCTGCACGGATAGTTGGACTATCAGAAAAGTTATTGAAGCGATACTTTGGTCCGTATCGTGTCATACGCCGCCTGTCAGACGTCACATACGAATTTGAGGATTATGAGATTGAAGAACGCTCTTTTCTCACCATACACTCAAATTAGATATCAAAATACAAAAGCAACTGAGTGATCCCATCTATCTGAGAGAAGTGAACAACTGAGACACAAGCTAGATTGATGAATTTTCACGTCTTGTACACACACAGTACAGAACAAAGTACAGTGTGATAATTTAGCTTGTCACTCCTTTGTGTTTTTATATATGATTTATTTCTATGTAAATTTTTCCAGAAGTTCGTTCTATTTTCTTTGTTTAATTTGAAAAAAATGGAAAATAATCAAATGACGACTTTATGTGATTTTTAAAATAATCGGCGCAGCAAGAGAGTGGGTGCAACAACCTCCAAAAAAATCTGGTAAGAGTGTAAAGTCATCAATTACCCTTCCTTGTGTGCTAACAGATTCTTGCTTCTTGGACCCCAATATCATGAGAGTGCATCTAGGGAATTTCTACCTCGTAGAAAGGAAGGGACAATCACAGATAGAAGGAGGGTGGATGACCGAGAACTGCAGGGGGGGGGGGAGGAGGGGTGATGACTTCTACAATAAAGTATGTTCCTCGTTGTTTGACCTAATATCCCTCGAAATACTGGTTAGATTTTCGAGATATATTGAAAGGCAGTTCAGGGTGATTTTAAGATGTTTACGTATAGTGCGCAAGAGGAAAGTGCCCATTTTATTGCTTTTTAAAATAACTGATATTGCTGTTGCTGGAGTAAACTTTTACTTAGTCACTTGATGTTCAACAACAGTTTTTCTCCAGTGACCATAATAGCAGTGAGTAATAAATTTATGAAGTTCATGGTGATTTATCATTGAGGTAGGCAGACAATACGTGATGCCAAATTTAAACGAACACAAAATAAGATCTTAATGCTAAATAACTAATCCGATGTACATAAACTCAAAATTTACTGCGGACTTCAATACGAAAAGATTATAATTTCCACAACGACACCCTCTCTCGTAGTTAGTTAGAAAATTTAAAGAAATTCTGGTCATACTTAAAGTACACGAACCCAAGACACAATCAATACCTTAACTGCTCGATGGAGATGGTGTTGTTACCGATGATAGTGCTGCTAAAGCACTAAATGAAGATTTCCGAAATTCCTTCATAAAAAAGACGTGCTAAATAGTCCGGAATTCGAATCAAAAACAGCTGCCAGCATGCCTTATTTAGAAATGTGTATCAATGGAGTAGTAAAGAAACTTAAATCACTCAACAAAGGCCAGGTCTTCCGGTCCACACTGAATACTACTTAGGTTCCTTTCAAAGTATGCTGATCCAACAGCCCCATACATGGCTAATGTTTACAACCGCTCGCACAGCGAAAGATGCGTAGGAAAAGACTGCAAAGTTGCACATGTCATCTCAGTAATCAACAAAGGCAAAAGTACTGGCATGTGTCACTGACGTAGATTTGCTGCAGGGATTTGGAACATATACTTTATTCGAACATTATGAATTACCTCGAAGAGAACGACCTGTTGTCCCATAGTCAACACGGATTCAGAAAGAATCGTTCTTGTGAAATACAGCTAGTTCTATAATCACAGGAAGTAATGAGTCCTGTCGACAAGAGACATCAAATCGATTCCATATTTTCAGATTTCTGTAAGGCTTTTGACTCTCTAACTAACAAGCGGTTTCTAATAAAATTGTTAGCTTATTAGAATATCGTCTCAATTGTGGGATGGATTCGCGATTTTCTGTCAAAAAAGATTTCGTAGAAACTGAACGCAAGTCATCGATTAAAACAGAATTAACGGGCGTATCCTCGTACGTGTTACAGGACCCACTTTCTTGTCTTCATAAACGATTTAGGAGACAATCTGAGCAGCCATCTTTGGCTGTTTGTGGATGATGCTCTTGTTTATCGTCTAGTGAAGTCACCTGAGAATCAAAATCAACTGCAAAACGATATAGATTAGACATCAGTACGGTACGATACAAAAATGGCAGTTGACCCTAAATAACGAAAAGTGGGAAGCATTAAAAGAAATCTGCTGAAGACGATAAGTCAGTCAATTCTAAAGCCCATGAAGTCAACTAAATTCATGGGTTATATATATGTATATATGTCATCTGTTCTTTAAGCCAATGCCTGAAAGAACAGATGTTATTTTTTGATACTGTAGCTATTATCGATCACGATAGGAGCCTTTCAGTGAACAAACATCGTAAATTTCTTTCTTTCTTAAATACCTGGGAATTATAATCACGAACAACTTAAATTGAAAATAACACTCAGAAAATGTTGTAGGGAAGTCTAACCGAATGCTGAGTTTTATTGGAAGAACAATAACAAGATGCAACAGTTCTACTAAAGAAACTGTCTACACATCAATCGTCCGTCCTCGTTTGGAGTATTTCTGTGCAGTGTGGGATCCTCACCAGCTGGGACTGACGAAGGAGATAGAAAAAGATGAGAGAATGGCAGCTCGTTTTGTATTATGGCGAAACAGGGGAGAGAGTGTCACGAAAACGATGCACGAGTTGGAGTGGAAATTACTAAAAGAAAGGCGTTATCGGTTGTGACGAGATATGTTTGCGAAATTTATTTCACTATCTTTCTCCTCCGAAAGGAAACATACTTTCTAGGCGCCCACCTTCATAGGCAGACATGATTATCAGAATGAGATAGATACAGATGTTCCTTTTTCTTGTGCGCTGATCAAGACTGGAAAGGTAGAGAAATAGTGTGAAAGCGGTTAGATGCCTTTGCCAAGTACTTAAATGTTAATTGAAGAGTATCTTTCAGAATGGTCAGTTTCCTGACAGATTAAAGTACTCAGTAGTAAAACCACTTTATAAAAAAGGAGAAAGGGATAATGTAAACAACAATAGACCTATTACTATGCCATCGGTTTTTTTCTAAAGTTATTGAAAAGGCTGTATATTCAAGATTAATTGATCATTTCAGTTCACATAATTTGTTGTCAAACGTACAGTTTGGTTTTAGAAGTGGTTTAACGACTGAAAATGCTATATTTTCCTTTCTCTGTGATGGGTCAAATAAAAGGCTACGGACATTAGGCGTCTTCTTTGATTTAACAAAAGCGTTTGATTGTGTTGATCACAAAATATTGTTGCAGAAGTTGGAACATTATGGAATACGAGGAGTAGCTCACAACTGGTTCACCTCTTACTTTAATAATAGACAACAGAAGGTAATTTCTCCGCAGTGCTGAAAATGGCTATGACGTACAATCGCAATCGCAATGGGGCACAATTAAGTGTGGGGTGCCCAAGGGGTCTGTTTTGGGACCGTTGCTGTTTCTTATTTATATAAGTGATATGCCCTCGAGTGTAACAGGTGATTGTAAAATATTTTTATTTGCTGATGATACCAGCTTGGTAGTGAAGGATGTTGTTCGTAATATTGACTCAATATCAAATAATGCAGTTGAAGAGATAAGTTCATGGCTTGTAGAAAACAATATTATGTTAAATCTCAGTAAAACTCAGTTTTTACAATTTCTGACATATAATTTGACGAAAGCTGACATTTTGATTACACATAATGGGCATATGATGAGACTGAACAGTTCAAATTTCTAGGTGTTCAGATAAAAAGTAAGCTGTCGTGGAAAGCCCATGTTCAGGATCTTGTCCCAAAATTAAATTCTACTATATTTACCATTAGAAAAATATCTGAAATAAGTGATTTTTCAACACGAAAAGTAGTTTACTACGATTACTTTCAATCACTTATGGCGTACGGCTTTTTTTTTGTTTTTTTTTTTTGTTTTTTTTTTTGTTTTTTTGGGGGGGGGGGGGGGTGGATCGGGTAACTCGACTGAAACGAAAAGGATATTTTTGGCTCATCGAGCAATATGTGGTTTAAGTTCACGAACGTCATGTCGACTCCTTTTCAGTAGTCTGGGAATTTTTAAACTGGCGTCACAATACGTTTTTTTTAAATGTCGTTTGTTGTTAATAATATCAGATTATTCCCACGAGTAAGTAGCTTTCACTCGGTGAATACTAGACAGAAATCGAATCTAAATTTGCATCACACCATCTTGACACTAGTGCAGAAAGGTGTGCAGTATTCTGCAGCATCCATTTTCAATAAGCTGCCACAAGAACTAAAGAATCTTAGCACTAACCCACACGCTTTCAAATCTAAATTGAAGAGTTACGTCATGGCTCACTCCTTTTATTTTTTCGAGTAACTAAGCTAATTCATGTTTTTCTTTATTGATTCTTTTCACTTTGTCTTAAGATTGTCGTGTGTATAGGACTACTTAAAAATTTTCCATTACCATTCTTGTGTTAAACTTCATGTATTGACTTAGTTCATGACTCCTCAGTTAGGTCCTGCGGAACAAAAAAACATATTATTATTTATTACTATTATTATTATCTATGTAGATATAGTTTTTTTTTCTTTTTTTATGATTACCATTGTGCGGACATGATTTTTTGGTGACAATGCAAATTTTGTGAACTTTATTTACGAACGCCAAAATATTGATAAATGTGTTGACTTATTGCTTGGTATGTCCAACACATTGCCGGCACAAATGAATCCTGGAAACAAATTCCTAGCAATGAAATGCAACCAGGTTAATTCAAAAATGTTCAAATGTTTGTAAATCTATCGGACCAAACTGCGTGGTCATCAGTCCGTAGTCTACAAACTACTTAAACTAAGGCAAACTAACCTAAGGACAACACACACACACACGCACACACACACACACACACACACACACACACACACACACACCCATGCCCCAGGGAGGACTCGAACCTCCGACGGTGAGCAACCGCGCGGTCATCAGCGAGGCGCCTTAGACCCCTCGGCTACTCCACCGCGGCAACCAACCAGGTTAATTAATTCATCGTTTTATGAAATCCAAAAATTGGATTTGTGCCATAATATCCGACGACTTGGGACGTTACCGAGTCATTGTTCGTTGCCTCTTGAAGTTCTCGTTGGTCGGCCCTCTCGGTAACGTCTGGCTGAAGTAACATGGAGCGAAAGTAACGTACTGTAGGCGAAATATTAGTGTCCAGTTGTCCTCATATATGGCTAGCATACCTCATTAATAACAGTTACTACAACCCAGAATGCAATTTGTATCAATAATACAAATTTACACAGTTCGTGTATGGAATACAAAAGTGCGAGTTGTAGAATTAGTGTGGCACGAATATTAATAATCAGTTCATTATACCTGTAGAAACACTTTCCACACGACTAACACGGAAGAACTTTTACCACAATGGTTCAAACCAGAGTTCAGAGTGACGTGGATTGTGCCCTCGATCAGACTCGAAACAGGACTCATTTATATGGCGCGAAAGCATCCTATTTATATCATCCAAACAATGTCACTGGAAATTACGTATTGTTTATTGATTCCATTGACTTAATTATGTTGGAAAAGTAAACAATTACATACAAATGGATACAGTAAAAGATAGCGTAAATAATACTTAGTAAATTGATATATAAATCTCAGTTATGTTAATAGTGTTTCATTTACACATTTAATGAAATGGTTTGTCAGCAATAATTTCGTAACAAACAGTAATTATACAGAAACAAATGAGGGCACATCTTTCTTAACATTAATTGTGAAACATAATAATATCTACTTTAATATTATGAAAAAAGAATTTAATTAGTTTTATCAGAGATAAAAATTAGCCTGATATGTGACCAACAACAATACGCCCCTTGCATGAATTAATTAATAGTTGCTAATTAAACAAACCTCTCCGGCGTCAAATAATAGAAAATAACTTCAGCCAGTCATGTTAGAAAAAAGAATAACTAAAGTTTTGGCAGAGAAAATGATAATAGACTAATTACATTTATACCGATTATTATGCAACATTGGTATCGGGAAGTTCCGTAATGCAAGCAGCTGGGAATAAATCCCATGCTTCGTTACAGACTCGGAATTTATTTATGGTCCAAATGTTTGGGAGACAGCACAATAGCAGACAGCCAGAGGGTGAAATAATCTCCCAACCTCATCTCGTCCATTCATCGATAGCACGTTTGTGTGTTTGCAACAGCGGAGGCTTTGTGCCACCGCATTAGCAGCACATGGAAATCTACACGGGGGATGCCGCTTC
Source organism: Locusta migratoria (assembly GCA_026315105.1). Lineage (NCBI taxonomy): Eukaryota > Metazoa > Arthropoda > Insecta > Orthoptera > Acrididae > Locusta > Locusta migratoria. Next base: position 788,501,400 of record CM048745.1, on the reverse strand, counting down.
CCTTTAATGAAGCCTCTGCTTTGGTATCAGTGGAGGAACAGGTAGCGAGCATGTAGCCTCTGAAAGCTCGTTAACCAACCAGCCTCTCTGCATAACAAAACTGTCGTTTGTATCGTGGATTACACTACGCTGGAGTTAGGTGCACGTTGTCCTAATGAGCTCATGCAAGTATCGAGTTTCATTTATCTGAGACATTGGTAGATGCGGAGGTGTTCTTTTTCCGTGGTGTTATGTTTTTGCCATGTTAGACTAAAGTTAGTTGAAATTGCAAGACTTGACATGCTGTCGCACAGGTAAGAGACTGAAATTCCATTCTGGTGGGTTCATATCTGGTCTTCCTATTCAGACAGTTTTTTTTTTACAGTTATTTATTATGTAAACTAGCTTAAACCCGCGGCTCCGCTCGCGTGTTGGTTGATTATGATAGATAAGCTATCTTTCAGTAGTGTGCTATGAAACTGGTTTCGAAGGATGAAATACAATACCTTCTTTAGAAACAAACATTTTTAATCAACATTATCCGGAAAGTAAGTAGTGTAGATCAAATCACACGTAAAAATGCACTCGTTTCGAAGAATCCAATCACGAAATTCAACAATAATGATTGTAATAGTACCACAGATCGATCACTTGATGTAATGCGCGAAACGTCAAATCTCTTTTTTTTAAAGAGGTGTATTATAGAAATTTCTTTTTTGCTGCTTTATTTATTCATTCTTATATTTCCTTATTCGTATGCTTATCCTTACAGAGAAAGAGCTGCAGACATTGTAGCACGCATAGACCAAAGATATGGTCTGTGGTATCACGTTTCGCTGTATGTAACCTCCTTGCTATAGAGTTGCAAACTTCATCGCTGGCCTTGTCCGAATTTTTTTATAATTTGACTTTCAACCACCATATCTTCCAACGCCTTATAGCTATCGGCATGGAACTGCTATGGTGTACAACGGGAGACTTCGCACAACAATTACACACAGAACATTCATTTGCGTTTTGTAGTTTTCGTTGCAGAGCGAAATTTTAACACGCATACACACGTAGAATTTTATATACACCGATAACTTTCCATCCCAATATATTTCACCCTTTTATCATTATCAACCCACAAGCAACAATGCAATCAATAAAACCATTTTCAAAGAGTAAATATAATTTTCAAAGAGTAATTATTGTTCCGCATTTCGCGTTATATTCTTCAAATTACTAAATATCTATCAGATCGCTATAAAACCGTGCCTGAAACCTTCCTCAGGTATAAATTAGTAACTACACAAATATTTAAGTATCTGCATCTTGTCGTTCGGACGTGATAAGCGTGCACCGAACTGACATTCACATTAATATATGTAGATAAAAAACTATCCGATTGCCATAAAATGGTGCCTAAAGCCTTCCCCGGGTAGACATTAGTAACTGTACAAATTTTAGCTCTTTATGTCTAGTGGTTCAGAAGTGATAAACTTACACCGAACAGACATTCACATTTATAGATATAGATGACGGTATGGTACCGTTGAAATGAACCTGCCCGCTTTCATTTTCTCATCGTTGTTGCGTCCGAATTTGTTATTCGTCGCCCTTAGTAGATGAGGAACTTACAGACTGCTAACAATATGCAACCAGACACAAATGAATCTAAAAAGCGATATTGTATCTCTGTTTTTGGCCCTTTGTCATTCATCAGAAGGAGAAAAGAATGCATTCCTTACACAATTCCTGTATGTCTACATCTTATTAAGCGTCACTTTAAGCCGTTATACAGGACTGGAGAACCCAATGGGCACCGACCGGCCGCCGTGTCATCCTGCATCCCAAGGCGTCAATGGATGCGGAATGAATGGGGGCGTGCCCTCTGTTCTGCACTTAAATGCGATTTGCAGAGTATTTATGTACAATGAGGGATACGGACTGATGACCACGCAGTTTGATCCGATAGATTTACAAACATTTCAACATTTCAATTTCATACAATGAGGGACAAAAAGATTACCCGGCTCGAATAATTTTAAGTCAATGAACAAAGCATTGCGCAAGCCTTCGTTCCAAAGTGCGAGTGTTGATAACTTTAGCTGTCTTCGAAGCTTCAGCATGGTGTTTACATCGTCAAAATAATAAAAGCAATATAGCAGGATACAGTATATCTCGAGATTCATAGCAGCTTAACTCATGTACCATTTATTTTGCAAAACGTTATTCGAGCACGTAGAAGCGATTGAAGTATAAGCACCGCACGTGGGTAGATTTACTTCAACAAACCACTTCTTTCATATGTTTCGTTGACTGAGTGGATAGACTGACGGTATTTTTCATCTGACCTCCCAAAATACAACCATTTTCAGTATTATTACTATGAACATGTGTTTCTCTGTTTAAGACAGTCTATAATCTTCTATAAACATATAAAAGCGTACAACTACACACTTTTTAGCGAATTAATATTTGAAATACTACCTGCAAGGGGTCTAAAATTAAAAATAATTGATTCCAGAGAGATTCGAATGCGCGCCTGTTGCGTTCATAAATTGTCAGCCTATTCACTTTTTTTTTTACCTTAGTTAGATCAATGCTTTGCGGGCATTTGTTCATGTTTGATTTTGGCTGTTCGTTGAGTATTTGGCTCAGCTCTTTTTTATTATAGAGTGAGTTGGGCCCTCTGACTAGGCGTGCTGAGGCACGGTACCCGGTAGCCATTATACCAGCGCACATAGATAACACTGCAGAAGCAGTATAAGGTATCTTACGACACCAACAGACAACTCGCAAGAGTAAACTAAACACAACACCGAAGGGTGAAAGGTCTGTCAACAGAAGAATATTCCTAGATTGCTTATATTCACAACCAAAAACATGATAATCTGTGCAGAGGCACTAAAAACTTAAAATACACCAGATCGAGCTCTGTGCTGGTTTTAGGGCAAATAAAGTTACTGAGCACAAACGTTCACATCACAAACAACGGTTCATATCTTAGTATGACTCCGGCTAGTTCTCCAAATTATGCTTTTGAGTGATATTTCTAGGCGAAAAACCAAATGACCCACATTTGGGGGAAAGGTACAACGCATCCTTCGATTCCAGATCTATTCTTTGAGACGTGTGGTATAGAGATAGATTGATCACGTGACTGAGTTTTAGAGTAAATCAAGCCGCTGATCACAAAATTCACACCACAACCAGTGGTGAACCCCAAATAATACTTTTGAGTGTTATTTCCAGGTGGAGTATCAAATAACCCACATATGGGTGAGGCCTCGTTTAGTGGAATGAAAAAAGAAGTCACAATAAAGGATCTTGGAGTATGAATTTTGTGGGTAAAGGGATTGTCGATCTTGTTTGGAAAATATGTGTTGCATTGGGCAAGTAAAGTACTACCTCGGCTCCGTGGTTGCTGTTCTGTCGAATGAGGGTGTTGTTAGGTCAATACTTTCGAGAAAAAAAGTTTTAGTGTAGACGGTCGGAAATCGGTAAATTATTTCTCGCACTTTTTATTGTGATTCTCCGTTGTACAATAAGGTTTAAGAGTCTTCTGAGACATTCGATTATCGGTATTTGACCTGTTGTAAAGAATGTATAATTAAACTACCCTTATTGTCGAAAGGCGCAGAACTGGATATTAAGTGAATTACAGGATGACTGAAAACTTTGCAGTAGAAGTAATGGATATTATACAGCGATTCCTCGATCTAAGGAAACGTAACAGGGTATGCGAGAGAGAATATTACATTTCAGAACTTGATAATTTTAAGAGCGGGCCATAAAGTGCAGTTGGTATGATTTCTAAGAGAGAGCAGTATGTCTTTCTGGGCAGGATACCTGATAAGATCGCTTGCAGATCTAAATTTAGACTCATTCCATCCAGGTGTACGGGCTTTTGAGTGACAGAGCAGTTTTCACTGTATGTTTGCTTTCAGGATGGGATTTCGACAGTGGCCTCTGTTGTCAGGCACTCAGCTGTGTCCAGTTTCATTAAATAAATGCAGTGCACGCTATCCTCGTCAAAGTGGTGTCTGTGCAGAGTTTATGCGTAGAAGGTTTTGATCATTTAGGTATGTTGCTAAGATGTTTTTTGAGAGAGGATGCCTGAAACGGTATGTATTTTGTTTATACATGTAGCATATGTTTGTTTTATGCAGCCTGGCGAGAGAATACTGTGTTTGTGATCGCACTGGAAATCTAGCTACGTTACTGTTAAGCGTTTAAATAAGGATCGTTCGTACCGTTTCCGAGAGAAATTGACACTCAGGTTTGGGGGTATATATAATCGTGTAATGAACTACACATTGATAATTAAGTACAATCATACTTAAATTAGTAGATACAGGAGTGTATATATTAAAAACACATCCGTCAGTTGGGACTTACGTCATCAAAATTAAAAGACAAGCACATATAAAACAAACACACGATAAAATTCATATCTCGCTCATTCAGAATTCGATATATAGAGCAGCCGTCTCGTTATATCTCATAAGATCTTCCTGGGAGCATTCTCAGCACGTATTCATCAATGGATACCTCAGGAGATGCACCATTGTTTGTATCTCCTCGCATTTACATCTATCCGTGTCCGTATAACCCCATTTGTACATTACTTGTTTGCATCGGGCCATGTCCGAGCGGAGTCGGTTTAAAGTTCTCCAATGTTGACAATCTAGGTGGGAGCCAGGGGGAAGAGCTTCCTTATGACTGAGTGCGACCGGGTACTTCTGTTTCCAGTGTGATTCTAGACTCCGCAGTTAGGGAGTGATCGTTACCGTTACAGTTATTTTATCCATGCGAACCGACGGAACATTAGTTCTAAAATGCACGAATTCTGGTGGTGCTAATTACAAGAAGGGTTTTTTAACACACAGTACCTCTAAGTACGTGGCCCTTCTTGGGGAATTGTGTCTTCGGAAGGTTTGTAACTATATTACTTTACATTTGTTACTCTATCGAAGTGCTGGATCATTTTATGATATAATTGGTTGGGTGTTACGGTTTATCGTTTGTAACGAATGTCATTAGCAGAACACGTGGTGTTAACCATATATGAGACACTTAACCGCTATGCTATCTCGAATCACTTCTCCATTAACATCTACGCAGGAGAACAAGGCATACAACGCAACTAAACATGCCTAAAGTCTGGTTCGATGTATTAAACTGTTTGTAGCGAAGTAATGTCCTAATTAAAACACTGGGTGTCGCACTTAATTATTGGTATCGGTGGTCGATGGCCTGGCGGCCGGCAGGGTCAGTTTGTTTACGAAACTCTCGTGTTATTCCAGGTAATTGTACTGTCCAAAGTATGCAATAAGTGGATCCTGTAAAATTATTTTCGGGGGTGCTGGGACTGTCTGTGGCGGCGGCGGCGGGGGTGAGGCCATGGCTTAAAATTAATTTGATATGCAAAAATTTATCGGGGGTTGCGACTGATGTCTCGCGCTATGCTTGTGAGCGCGTCGGTCTATTTTGGTCGCTTGTGTACACATTGACCGGCCGCTTGCGGTCACTGGTATTCGGTTTCTCTTCCTTAAGGTGTAGCTCCAAACATTTACGAAACATAATTAGACTGTGTACGTACGAATCTCTCGGAGGTGCACGGGTCGAGGGTTCTGGGGGCGGGGGGCGGGCGGGAGCGGCGGTGGGCGGTTGATATGCCAATTTAATAAAATTAATCGGGAGCGGAGGTCGGGCAGTTGAGCGTCTGCTGGGGGTGGAGTAACGGTACTTCGGCGGCTCGGTGGCGGCAGGGGGGCGGGGTGCGGGGTCGGGGGAGGTGGCGTCAGTCTGGCAGGGGTATGAGACCGCGCCGTCATTGTATAAACCCTATCGACGTTTCGGCCACTGTTGCAGGCGGCCTTCATCAGGGTCTGACTCATACCTGGAAGAATAGTGATAACAGCCGAGGAAGCCTACGTTTGCAGGTATGGACCTGTCGGAGGTGCCGCCAGTCTGGCGGCGGCGCTGGAGGTGGCGTCAGGGTTTTCCCAGATGTGGCTGGAGGTGAGTTTTTCCCGGCCGCCATCTTGAATTTTGGCGTGTGCTCTCGGAGGGGTTGGGGTGGGCCTTTCCCAGGCCGCCATTTTGAATAACGTCATGGGTTTTCCTGGCCGCCATCTTGAATTTTGGCGTCGATCCATCAATCTATTACTACTCTCACATGAAATTCTTATACATCAACCGTTTCTACATGCTCTAATAATGTTTTCAAAAATAAATGATACGTGAGTGTGCAATGAATCTGGATATACTGTATCTTAACTATTGTATTGCTTCTATTTGACGATGGAAACAGCAAGCTGAAGCTGCACAGACCACTGCAGTTGGCACCACTGAGATTGGGCATGTACAGTGCTCTGTTGTTGGACTTAAAATTATTCGGGCCATGTAATCTTTTTGTCCCCCATTGTACAATGATCAGTTCCGCACACGGCCCGCTGCTGTCGTGTGTTTCGTAACCGGATATGCTACTTCTTAATCAGGAAGCTCCTTATTCCGACAAGGACTAAGTGCACCCCACTTGCCAACTGCGCTGGACAGAAGCAGACGGTGACCCATCCAAGTGCAAGTCCGACATTGCTTAACTCTGGTGCTCTAACGGGAACCTGTGTATTCACTGAGGCACAGCCGTTGATTAAGCGACATTATTCTGCAGAAATTCACGATCAGTAGGTAGGTTAGTCAAAGTGGGAAAGTAATTGAGAACGTGGAACAGAAAAAGTATTATGAGAACTGCTGGAATGAAGTACAAGTTGAGATCAAGACATATGTTCCTTTTAGAGAACACAAAATGGAGGATATTCAGGTAGAGGATTTATTATAAATAAATAAATTAAAACAATTATACAGATACTAACAGAATGTCAGAACTTATTTTAAAAAGAACCCTTAGGTATTCCACGGAAAGCATCAAACCTTCATAGCAAGATGCTCATACTTTGATGAGAAGACGAAAGAAATTTCTGAACAGTAACAGTATGTAATAAGGTATAATGAATCCCACAACAAGAAGATAATGATTTTAATACTGAATTAGGACAAAAATTAATGAACAATATTTTTGGGACAGATCTTGAGTGTGATGCTGAAGGAAAATAATGAAGTCATTTGCTGAGCAACAATCATTTATGTTGTTATTTCAGAAAGAAACAAAAGGAAAATCAATTTTTTAAAATCGGATGGATTGAAAAGTGAATTATATAAAATACTTTGAAGGATATTGCAAATATAAATCACTTTATCATTACTATAAGTGGCAGTGGGTGAGCATGAGGCAGAATAAAAAAAAAAAAAGATACAAAATAAGAAAGATTTATCAACCATACGTTAAGAATAAAAATATGAATATTTCCACATTATGTACTTTTTCGTTTTGACCGCACTAAGTTGTATTGGTCAAACATGACATACACATATTGGGATAAGCATGGCTCAATAAATGAAATATCGCTCGATGTAGTCTAAGTGCTGAGCCGTACATGTCCGCTTTCATGCCTATAATCTACAACAGCTGCAAATGATGCCTTGTGCCTGTAATCCTGCAGTTAAACACCCTGTGCATAGGCTAACGTTGAAAGACGGCTATCTGCCGTCTTGCCTAGGTTTTTAACTTTGTAATTTATCTAAGTTCAGTAGACGGGCTTTTTGCTAAATGAGAACCCCCTTTAGTTCGGAGGCAATCAGGAATAGCAGTTCATTTTATGTTTTTAAATGTTAGTTTCTGTAATACTGTGTTAATCTTGCTGGGATTTTATTATGCTAATAATTTATCATTCTGGCTATGAATGTGGCAATATGAACGGTTTCTCCCTGACGCCACTGTCCCTGTGAGAATGTGTACTTGCTTTATTCTGTATGTGCATGTATGAGTATCTTCTAGCTTGGCAGTCTGAGTGTATGTTTGATAATTTGCGTCGTCATCTGTTGGCTGCGCGCTTTGCATCTCTGGCTTCGAGTCAATAGGCAGTCGTTACCAACCTCTGCTTTTGATGCTACCAAAGAGGTTCCTTCACCCTTTGGTTACAAGGTGGGTTGGCAATGCCTGGTAGCCGGCCGCGGTGGCCGAGGAGACTGAGGCGCTTCAGTCACGGTCTGCACGGCCACTACGGTCGGGGGTTCGAATCCCCCCTCGGGCATGGATGTTTGTGCCGTGTTTAGTATAATGTAGTTCATAAGTAGTTTGTAAGTTTAGGGACTGATGACCCCGTAGTTAAGTCCCATAAGCTTAACAAACATTTGAACATTTGAATGCCTGGTAGTGAGCCTCGGTAAGACACGTGAGGCAAAGCTCTCCCCACCACCTCGTTTTTCTTGCATTTTTACGGATTTCCGGTGGGTGGCAGGGGTCTCGCGGGTCGATTCGGCACTCTGTGGCTGCGCTTTGACATGGTATGACGTTCTGAGTTTCTTTCCTCCTTTGAGATGGTAGCGATTATTTGTCTGGTGTTCAAGTGAGACTTCAGAACTTAGGTTCATTTTTCGGAATAAGTTTCTTCAATCATGTACGGAAGTGTATTCAATTTCATTTCGGTGATTTTGCGTAGGTAAATGTGGTGAATACGTAACTAATTCGGTATGATAACGGCTGGGAATCGGTAACCTTTGTGAGACTAGCTGGTGATGTACGAACTAGGTTTAATTTCTTTCTAGCTTTGTAGGCTTAAACTAATGAGCGAGAAAATTTTTATTGTGTGTAGTGCATGTGAAATATTCTTTTCGATATTCTCCTTCCGCGAGTGATATGTACTCCACGTGATGTGTACTTAGAACAAAGGCTTCAGCTACCCCTGTGTCTGTTTCTATGCCCTTCAGGAAAGAAATTATGCATATATCTTTCTGATTTCCCCTAGTACATGTCGATCTCCTCGTTATCTATTTTAAACTGCTGTTTCGTTTCCAAACTTGTACTCTGCATTCGGACTCTGTGAGTAAATTCTCTTCTAGCCTTGTACGCCCCCCTTTCTTAGCTTTCTTATGAAATACCACGTATTTCTAGGGGCTGCCGTATTTTTTAGTTGATTTTCTCCGACTTTGAATTTATTCCATTTTTATGATTTTTGTAGACTGGACTTCTTCCATCCGTGTAAACTCTTCCAATCACGTCTAACTGTATTTCTTTAGCTTCCTTATGATATCCTACGCATTTCTAAGGATTGCATGGCGTAGCTATTTTTCTTTATTTTTCGTATATTGAATTTTGTATTTTTTACTGGTTTCCACGCCAGTGCCTTACTATTGTGCATTCTTGCTTCGTGATCTATGATTACGTTGATTTTTGTTGAAATGAATACGACCTTTAGGCACTTCGCCTTGAGTGGGGTGCGAATATGTAACGTGCCGTGTGCCGTGTGTCTCAGTCAGTCTGCATGCTCCCGGTTTGATTTAAATGGAAATTAATCTCGCTATTATCGCGTACCATCTCAAGTAAAGAAAGACAGACCAGAGCCATCTATGAAGTTTATTTTCCTTGTGTTGTCTGGCACATCCTGGTTCGCTGAATTTCGCCTACGATAGCGGCGCCTGGTTCTGCTTCGTATCAGCACGCTCAGTTGGGTGAGTTTCGCTTTGCTTCGCGCGTGTGAGTGGCTGAATGCTTGTTGATTGTAAATCCGTTGCGCCATAAATGTTCTCATAGCCACCTTCATGAACTGGTTTAGTTCGGGGTGGCTTGTATATTAATGATTGTGTGTCATTCTTATGATCTACGACGCATGTTGGCCACCGTCTCTTTGTCTTCCTGCCGCTAAAGTAAAGCTTAAGTCATTTCTAAATTCTGGGACAGGGAAGAAGATTCTGTTGCAGGAAGTAGTCAGTAGTTCATGCGAATCCTTTAGCTGGCTTTACTGCCAGAGTTATATGTTTAAAATAAGCTTTTTAACTGGTTCCTTTCAGCTAGAATTAATTTTACAATTAACGGTGGTCTTTAAACATATGCTAAATATCGCAATGAGAATTAATCCAAGTTTGCTGCAAGAATATGCATTCAACTTGTGCTGCTTATTTCCACTACAATTTACAGTTCAATAAAGCGATAAAACATGACTTGAATATCTTCTAAAAAATGACTCTAAAACGCTTTATGCACGTCAGGCCAACTAGATCTTCACTTGGTAATGGAAATAGCTTAAACAAGTTTGTAGTGGAAATAACCAGCAAAAGCTGAATAAATGTTATTGCAGCAAACTTGGATTAATTATCATATTTTTCTCTTGTGAATACTCAGGCCCAATAGAGCAGAAAATATGCGGCATAATAATATCTTTAAAGTACAGAAAATGAATAATTAATAATGTTGTTGTTAGTTCAACAAATAACGTATCAACTCGTTAATTCTCGTGTAGAATCACGTAAACTATTCAGCTACAATTCCGAAAGGCAATCAAAGAAAGTTAAAGTCCTTAAACCGTTACACATTAGCCCTCAGAAAAGTTTAGAGTCCTGACACGGGGCATTTGGCCGCATAGATTCTGTCACTCAGAGGAATCATTTCAGCTAACCATACAGGTCCTCCTTCTTCCAAGACGAAACAAAAAATATCCTGCAGCTCCCAAGGAGTTCTCCGTCCCCACCGTCGAAGTATTTTCTTTGAACTCTGCAGTCTTCCTGCTCTAGCCGCTCTCTCACTGGCAGTTCGCTATCCTCTCCAGAAGTAGCAGAATTTGAAAGGTGGTGGTTCTTTTCGACAATTTATTTCTAAAATTTTCTCGTCTCTCCTATGTCTTATTTCTAATTAATGACTGAGTTGTGGGTTTGCTTGTGGCAACCACACTCGTACTTAGAAGTTGGTGGCTGCGCAGAGTAAATATCGTTTACGTAGCACGAAGTTATTTGATTTCGCGGGTGGGATCCTTCTCCAGTCTGCCAACAGCGACGCTGGTGCTTCTACGAGATCAACATTGGTGTGGGTGGTAAAGAATCAGCTGCGCTACCGCACTGCCTTATTAGGGTTCAATAAGTCAGTTCAGGTTGGGATATTAATTCTGTTGGCCCTCTATCTTCTCCGGTCAGATTAATATAATATTTGTAAGTCCATTTCTTATTCAATTTCATTGAATGGTAGGATCTCCTAAATATAGCGTCATTTATCTAATTTTGTATAAGGTTGTGTCTTTTAATTTTTGTTAATTTATATGACGTATTTCATGTTATTGTATTGTGACACTTGGGCATGCTGTCAATTGCTTAAAAAAGTCACTCCCAGGAGATAGGTTCCGAGAGCTGTTCGGGACGCACGGTGTATAATGGCATAGCAGAGGAGGAGACCCACACGAGTTATGGCGCCAATGGGAGAAGCTCTGTCAACAGTTGATTCTAGGTGACCACTGGCTGAACTGCAACAGAGGACGCGCTTTGTAGTCTCAAATTTAATCCCACGTTCAACACGTGACGCACAGTGTTTACGACAGAACGACGCTCAGCACTCTCAAATAGAACTAAAATCATGAGCGCTTCGACCATAGCAATTAAAACTAACCTCTACGAGTAAACTCAGAAAAAAAATCACACTGACATGTTTTGCTACCCACTTTAGATTTGTATTTTTATAAGTTTTTGCAAACATTTGGACCAAAATAATAATCTAAATAATACAAAATTAATTAATAAGAGTGTCTGAAACCCTTTTAGGAAAAAAAAATAGGGTGTGGCGGGTTCTTTAATCTCATACTATTGATGGCCATTTTTAACTGATGCTAATATGGCATTTGTAGACACTAGATTATCATTTATCGTACGAAGAACGACGTGTTTTTGTTAATTCTTAAGTGCGCCATTGCTTTGAAATAACAACGTGTAAGTTACAATAAGAAAATCATCAAATACGCAACGCAAGATGGCGTATGCCAGAGAGAGTTCTGGGCGAGGACTGTCACGTGACATCTGCGAACGGCTGGATTTCGTTCATTCAATCGAGGGTGTCAAAACTCCGTTAGTTCTGCAAATATCTCTCTAACGATACGAGATATGAAAAAACATAAGGGAACAAAGTTGTAGAGAATTCGTTTATTCAATTTGCTCGTCAGATGAAAGGTTTATTTGCAATTAAAATTACATTACAAACGGATTTTTTTGGTATTCTACCGTATTTTTTGTCCGAAAAATTTGAAAAAGGGAGGTTCTGGTCTCTGTCGGCCTACAATTATGTCTGTAAAATTTGGTGCTGGTCGGTTGAACGGTTCGTCTTAAAAACAGGGAACACGTTACGGACAGACAGACATCCCAAATTCGCCGTTATTTTTGCAAATATCTCTGAAACGATATATATATATATATATATATATATATATATATATATATATATATATATATATATATATAAGAAGGAAAAAAACATACCATAAGAGAGCAAAGTTGTAGAGAAGTTTGAGAAGTTTTTCCTCTACAAATTCCGTTATTCAATTTTTTTTGTTAGATGAACGGTTAAGCCCTTATTTTCATTTAAATTTCGAGCTGTCAAAAGACGATCGCAAAGGCCCACTTTTAGTGTTACTACCGTAACCTAAAGTGGGCCAAAGAAATTACTGCGCTAAAAGCAGGCTATTATTTCTCGCTATCAGAAAAATCTTCGCACTTGCTAGCGGTTACACGAGCTGCCGTGTAACGAACCATGTAAGGGTTCTAGTATGGGGGTTAAATTTATTTTATGGTCAGCTTTATATTTTTATTATGATTCTATATGCGCGCCCGCAGTAAGAAGAGTTTAACAGCTAGCTGGCAGGCAGAGGCGTCGTAGTTCCCAAGGCAGGAGTCGCAGTAGGTGCCATATGGCGTGAGTGGTGTGTATAGAAGATTCTGGAAGGCGCCTCCATGAGACAAGCCGTTACGCTGGGCAGCAGATAAACTGAGGAAGCCCCGATGATATGGTGCGAAGTGGGCAGTTTTATATTAATTAATAATTGTTTACAACAAATTGCTGGAGGCATACAGACGTTAGTAGTGGTCTAAGGATTATTAGTTTTGCTTATTAGTCATTTTATTTTGTTTAATTGTGAATTAACAGAGAAAAAATTGAATTACGACTTGCTACCCGAGCTATCACGAGAATTGCCGCAAGGTACGAAGTAGTGAGGAGGCCTCGGCTGCGCGCCAACGGTAGGCAGTCGCTGTTAGGACCTGTTCTGTACTGTACAAGTAGCAGCCATGCTCTCTGAGCCGTTAATAATTCGTACTGGTTAGGGCAAAAGTTATACATTTTTGACGTTGTATTATGGCGACGTCGTTAATAAAACACCATAACTGGCATCCTACATTTTTATGTAAAGACTTAGAAATTTTCAGCTCTGGCACTTACACCGATAGTCCAGTGTGCTATCAGTCTGCAAAAGGAACGTCAGCAACGAGAGCGGTTCTACAAAAACAGGTAGGAGCAAGGCCTAATAGTGTGCTCACCAAGTCAACTCAAGAACGGGTTGGCTTACATTTGTAGGTCCCGAATGGACAGTGTGGGCCGGTAAATCTTTACGCCCCAGTTTTCCAACTTTTACGGACTCAGGACTACAACTACGCAGTACAATAGGTTTGGTCCGAGGAGGGGAATCTTGCACCCAAGAAACAGTCCTGACTGGCGCTTGGTTACAGGTTATAAACAACAATGGCAGAGTCGAATCCAAACAGAATCATAGGACGAAAAATAAAAAAGACAGTACAATTCTTAGAAAGATGTAGCAAAGTATTAGAATTTAAAATAATAAATTGATGCCATTAACTGAATAAAATAACAATCATAGACACTTTGATAAGATTTAGAAATTTATAAAAGATCATGGCTTACGGCGAGATTAGAATTTGGTCTCTGGAATGGCAGCTATTACCTTAACCATTGCGCAGCACAACCATTTTCTGTTGACTGACTTAATGATACTAAGCACCAACTAACGCCGCTGAATTGTAGCCTTCGGAGAGCTCGGTTTCACGTAAATCACTCTAAGCTCATCTAATGTAATCTAGTGTATGTGATTATAACACTTGAAAATGTTAATAAGTTTGAGAAACATAGTTTCCTTTTGGAAAACAGCGAACTGCTAAATGTTTTAAAGGATACGAATAATAGTCAAGTTCGAAAACGTCTGATTGTATACCAACTAGATTCCTCTCAGAGTATGCTGATGCAATATCTTCGTTCTTAGCTATAATTTACAACCGATCACTGTGCAAAAGATCCGTACTCAAAGACTGGAAAGTTACTCCACTATTCAAGAAAGGCAATAGGAGTGATCCCCAAAATTACAGGCCAATCTCATTGATGTCGATTTGCAGTAGGATTTTGGAACATATACTTTGTTCGAATATTATGAACTACCTCGAAGAGAACGACCTATTAACCAATAGTCAACACGGAATCAGAAAGTATCGGTCTTGCGAAACACAGCTTGCCCTTTATTCACATGAAGTGTTAAGTGCCATCGACAAGGGATCTCAAATCGATTCCATATTTCTGGATTTCCGGAAGGTTTTGACACTGTACCTCACAAGCGGCTTCTAATGAAATTGCGTGCTTATGGTCGGGGGTTCGTATCCCCCCTCGGGCATTTGTGCCGTTCTTAGTGTTAACTAGTTCGTAAGTAGTTTGTAAGTTTAGGGACTGATGACCCCGTAGTTAAGTCCCATAAGCTATACAAACATTTGAATATATCTGGCGTTCCACAGGGAAGCGTTATAGGTCCCCTACTCTTCCTTGTGTCTATAAACGATTTAGGAGACAATTTGAATAGCTCCCTTAGACTGTTCTCGGATGTTGTTGTCGTTCATCGGTTAATGAAGTCAACAGAGGATCAAAAGCAACTGCAAAGCGATTTAGACAAAATTTCTACATGGTGCCAAAATTGACAATTGACAGAAAAATAAGAAAAGTGTGAATTAATACACAAGACCACTAAAAGAAATCCACTGAACTTCAATTACGCGATAAATCAGTCAAACCTTAAGGTCGTAAATTCTACCAAATACCTAGGAGTTACAATTACGAACAATTAGACTGGAGAGAACACGTAGAAAATATTGTGGGGAAGGCGAACCAAACGTTACATTTCATTGGCAGAACGCTTCGAAGATGCACCTGCTCCATCAAAGAAACTGCCTACATCACACTTGTGCGTCCTCTCCTGGAGTACTGTTGCCCCTTGTGGGACCCTCGCCAGGTGGGACTGACGTAAGATATTGATAAGGTTCAGAGAAGGGTAGCTAGTTTTGTTTTATCACGTTACCGGGGGGAAAACGTCACGGAAATGTTGCACGAAAAGTGGTGGAAATCATTAAAGGAAGACGTTATTCATTGCGGCGTGATCTGTTTGCGAAATTTCAATCACCGACTTTTACTTCTGAATGTGAAAATATTTTCCTAGCACCCACCTACCATCCCAAGAAAATAAGAGAAATAAGATCGAAAACGGAATGATTTAGGTGTTCTTTCTTCTCGCGTGCTATTAGAGAATGGAAATGTAGAGAAAAGTTATGAAAGTGGTTAATGAACCCTCTGCCAGGCACTTAAATGTGATTTGCAGAGTATATATGTAGATGTAGGATGATCTCAGAAGATCGAATCCCGTTACTTTATCTAATACACTGATAAAACCTTATGCGAACTTGATTATGAGCCGGCCCGGCTCCTGTTTCTTCGATTGAACCTGTCCTTGATTTAATTACTGGCGCAAGTACCATCGATCTCTCCGTGCGTCCACCGCTCGTGGCGCTGTTCGATCTGTCGCGCGTCGATTCTCTTCTGACTGGTTTTCTTTCCGCGTGTGGCGCTACGGTGGCGCGCCGAGGCAGTGGGAGAAGGTATCAGGCTGAGAATTTAATATGATGCATGTCATCGCTAGGGTCGAGGGTCGTTTGTGGCCGGGCCCGGCGTGTGCATCGAAGTTGTTCTGGGTGGAACTCTGTCTGTCCGTGGGGAGCCATGCATGTCATGCGCTGAAGAGGTTGGTCCGGAGAGGCCATTCTGTCAAGATAACAGCACCTCGGAGCGGGCTGTTTACTTGGTCTCCCGGCTATGTGGTCGCTTTCCTAACGGCCGTGCGATACCGCGTCCGTCTCTCGCCAAGCGTCGGAGCTGTCAACAACTGCTAGAGTACTCCGCACTCAGCCCCGGCTGCGCCTCGCATCGTTCCTACTGCTTTTCATCTGGAATGTATGAAATATTTCCGGGCGTTGGTTGACACCCTCCTCCTACACCATCGCGATGGTGCCTGCACCTGTCGTGGAGTAACAAATAAATAACTGATACACTCCTGTTCTGAAAATTTGTGTGTGAATTTGTCAGGATCGGTGTCGTTCCCCAGGGGCCGTCGTTGCCTGTGTCTACGTCGTTAGTTGTTTATTCATGTGTTATACAGCACTTTTAGTTCGGTTTAATTGAATTATTCTTTCTCTTTGCTCTGAGTGGCAAATACTCTACTTACATTAACTTGGTTAACGTAACTGGGGAATTTATCTGGTTTGTGCCCCTCTGCTGGCTCGCATATGCCTGCACGTGCGGTGGTTGTATAGCTTTGTTTTTCCTTCTTTTATCTTCTTGTTTGCAGAAAATTTTCCCTCCGTGAGGCATCGTCACCCAACGGTTGACATTTGGCGTTCTATCCGTTTGCGCAAGCCCCTTCGTGTCAGAGCTGTAGTTCTTGTTGACCGATGGGCACCTTATTCCTCTCCTTCCTGTTTTGAGTCAGCTCATCTGTTTTACCTGTGTGGGTGTATTAAATTAACGAGTAGCTAGCTCCCCATCTTTAGTGTGATTTTGATAAGTAAGCTGAGCTGTTTTCATTTAAATTGCAGGGCTCATTTGTAAATATTGTGTTATTTTATTGGCCTTATGCCTATTGATATCATTGAGCACAGTTTCCTCTTACCAGCCTCTATAATAAACTTAGACGTTACCTGATTTTTTGAGCTCGTCTTTAGTGTGTTTTCGTAATTGTATTTTTAAAGGGCTGTGTTCTCTTAAATTTTGGAGCCCCACTGTAGTGTGATATTGATAAGTTGAGCTGTTTTCATTTAAATGGCAGGGGCATTTGTAAATAATATTGTATTTACAAGGGTTGCTTTCAACTAAGACTTTCTACTCTCGCTTAAACTGTTGGGCTCATGGTGTCTGTAATTGTATTTTTAAAGAGTTCTTTTCACTAAATTTCGAGCCTTATTAACTTATCAAAAAATTGCTTCTCTCAACATGGCCTTCTGCCTTGCATCATGTATATGAACTGTCTTGTTGGGCCTTCAGCCTCTGATTGTAATATAAAATATACATATCTATATCTTAATTAAAACAAACGGAACCTGAACTGACTATGCTTGCTTCACTTCACTCACCAACTACCCACCGCTCCCACAACAAGCCTCTCAGACTGTTATTCTCATCTATTAAAATTTGTAAATGTACCGTTAAATTGCAGCTTGTGCGAAAGGACTCAGTAGCGTGTGGTTAATGTTGTGTATGAGTATGTATTCCATTAGCACCGTTATCCGTGTTTTGTGTGTGGCTATCATAAATGATGTAATTCGGAATGAAGAGGACAGACATACAAGCTCTGACAACGTTCGGTGAATAGTCCTGTAACATTAACGTAGATGAACTATGAACTTCTATTATCCTTCGAAATAGTCACCTCCAATAACTATGCACCACTGTGCGAGAGATGTCCTGAAAATGTTGCACATTCCTTTGGGATGGTGTTCAAAAGCCTCGACATGTTTCATTAGATGTCAGGAATATCGTGAAATCTCTTTCATTTCAAAGCGAGTTTGAGTCGAGGGAACAGGAAGGTTCTGGAGGACTGAGGTCTGGTGAGTATGATTGTACCACCCCATATTTTGCCGGGAACTGTCTGATGATATTAGCTGTGTGTGTGGGGGGGGGGGGGGGGCGGCGAGCGTTGTCTTGAACAAAAAACTAGTAACCTTGTTGCCGTACTGGGGTCGTACCTTACGTAGACGTTGCATGAGACGAGTCAAAATTTCAATGTACCTTGCAGCGTTCGACGTTCCTCAGGTAGAAATTCCTTGTTATCGGAAAAGGTGACGAGCATCATTTTGATGCGGGATTTTTGGCTGTGACATTTTTCCGACAAGGTAGTGTCGGATAACGCCTTTCCATGCTTTGCCATTTCGTTTGAGGGTCATACCGGAGGCACCAGGCTACATCCTCAGTGACAATACGGTTAAAAAAGTAAAAAAAAAATAATAATAAATAAATAAATAAAAATGGATTGTCGCATCCGCCGTTTCGACAGCCTGCGTCCGATCGTCAGTCAAATTGTGGCACAAGACAACATGTTTTCCTTTTCCCTAAGTTCTGGATAACGATTTGTCGCACGGATTCACAGTTAATCCGCAGTTCATCCGTTATCAATGCGTAGAGTTAAAAGGCGAGCGTAATGTCCTCCCTTTTTCAATGTTTTCGTCACTGACGGGGGTCGCCGATCGTCCGCTATGGGGATCGTCTGGAACACTTCACTGGCCTCCTAGAAAGCGAGCGAACTAGTCGCAGCGTTTGATTCCCATAGACTCGTACCAGCAACGCATGCGTTTCTTGAGGTGTCTTTCCAAGCTTAAAACAGACCTTTAAATTGATTCTGTGCTCGTTCATTGTTCCTCAGTTCAGAATCAACGAACTAAACAAGCATGTTATATATATGTGGTGTCTGGTCTTTCTGATATGTCTAAAAGAACGGACGTCACTTTTGATCGTGCAGTTTTTATCTATTCATATTCACGGAATGTATGACATTAACTGTGAGTAAAGTTGAAAAAGTGTACCCAGCCGAGATTCGAAGTCCAGTCTCCTGCTTTCTAGGCAGTTGTGCTGACGCCCTACACGACTACCCCTGCGATGGAATACTCGAGCACGCCTCCTGTCAGATACAAATTCTCAACTTTTATCAAGCCCACTATTACTTAAACTCGTACTTATTTAAATTGATTGTGAGTAGCCTAGTATCAGACGGACATCTGTCGTTTGCCAGAAACTGAGATAAACGTAATTTTTTTATTGCGAAACGTAGCGCTAATATATTTATAAGCTGATTTGAGCATTACCAACTTTAATACTCGAGGATTTATACCTGGAAGTCGCTAATATCAATTTGATTACTCAAGCACCTTCAAATTGTTTGAAAATACAGATGTCCGTCTTTTGATGTGAACACGATTTAAGATGTCCGTTTTTGTTACAGAGATTCACTTACTGCTGACGGGAATCTTTTACAGGCGTATAATGTGGGAAATAATAGGAATATCAACATAAAGTGGAAAATATTAAATTCTGAACTCTGTTATATATTGGAAAAATGAAGAACTACAATAATCATAATAATCTTTTAATTTTATGTACAAAATGAAATGTTACCGCACTGAATCTCTACAATTATTAGCATAAGGTTTGTTGAAACTGTCGCCAGATTTTTCTGTAAACATCCTTACGTCATTTCTGACATAGAACTTCTTTTCAACAAGTGATAATTTCGTACAACACTTTACAATAGAACAGTGTAGTTTACAAGCTAGTCTTAACTTTGTTTCTTTTCAATGTTTATTTTCCACTTTTTAGGTTGTCTCAACCGCTTCCTAGCTTTTCCTTCGGACGCTGCTGATATGCTCTATTTCTTTCGCTTTAAGATGATTATTAGTAATAATACTATAAAAAATTACTGACAAACTTTAAGTACGAGCTAATGCGTCTTAGTACCTGGCACATACTGTCACCATGTCTGATTTTCGAGGTGATGTGATCATATACTGTTCCCATTGGTGCCCACTGCTTCATTCAACAAGTGTCCGAATTTGATATCGAGCTCTTATGTAGGTGTCCGCTTTTGATGCGAACAGTCAAATTTAAGCAGTTACTATCTATTCATATACACGGAATGTATGCCATTAGCTGCGAATGGGTAAAGTTGAAAATGTGTACAGAGCAGGGATTCCAACCCGGGTTCTTGCTTTCACCAGGGTAGACATTTTCAACTTTGCCCAACCGCAATGTCGTGCATTCCGTGTAAACAAGCATGTTGTCCAACAGGTATAACACGGAACACACCCGATGCTCAACGGTACTACGGTGGGGGCAGGTTGTCAACACCTGCCGCTTCGCAGGTGTAGCATGGTGAGTCTCCTGTGTTACCCGATCGAGCGTTCTGACTTCATTCAGCGAACTTTGTCAGAGGTTGTGTGAATACGGAGCGAAACAAATCGAGAAAGGGAGCCAGACAAGGGACTGGAAGCGAACTGACCAGTTGTTGCGCAGTGTGGGAACGGGGGAGGATTCGGGCGTGACGTTGAGCTCTGATCGGAGGAAAGCAGCTCCAGCGCGTGGTCAACTAGCAAGCAATTGTAATCGGACTGCAGGTACACCCGTCAGTTGTTAGCTCTAATGAATAGTCAATTTTAGAGGTGAATTATGAAATCATTTTGACGTCGTTTTCGGTAAGCCGCACTTATTGCTGGGACTTTCCCTGGGCGTGGTTGGTTGGCTAGGCGGGATAAGGCCCGCAGCTGCTGGTAGGAGAAGAGTGGCGGTCACTGGGCAAGGTGAGGAGCGCAGGCTTTAATGTTTGCTGAGCAGTTCGATCGTCTTAACTCCATCCCGCTGTCATTAACCCATTTCCAGACACGGTGGATGCTTCGGGTGGGCTTACCCGGATCACACGTGGCAGTGCTGCGGCTGACAAGGAGTGGGTCTGACGTGTAGGTTACCGATTTCGGTCAAATATTGCATGATCGTTCTGTGTTTAAAATAGACACGATTTCGGCTTTTGCTAGATACCCAATAATTGCTAATAGAACAAAGGGCGAACTTGACGAGCAATCGTATTTTCAATGCTATAGCAGAGTCTAACGAAAGAGTCACGAAACTCCCAGTGAATTTTTGCAACTTCGCGACTTCAGCACTGCCAAGCGGCTCGGTCGTGTAAACATACCGTGAAACGATTTAGTAATGAATGTGTATTTGGAGTGAAGCAGCACATTCAAAATAACTCTGTAATTACGAGCTTTTGCAACGGTATAAATTGTAGCAACTATCAAAAATATAATTAGGAAATCTTCCATCTTCAAAGGATGCTCATAAGTCAGAGAATAATGTTACGAATAACAAGTGTTCGTTTACGGTGGTTAGTTACACTTTTAGCGATAGAAGTAACTCATTCACGTACAAACTTCTGCTCTTAATCAGAATGACAAATACTTGACCACTATTTCATAATATTAGCGCTGTATAAAAGTAATGTCTGAATGCTTCAGTAGAGCCTGATTAGTTTCGCACCTCAGTTTCACAAAAATTAATACGTAGCTACAAATAAATATGTCCATATATAAACTATTAATAACAGCGTGCCACATTCTTGAAGATATTCAGTTTGATACCTACCAAATAGCTAAAAAAAATTGCGATAGGTACACGAAAGGCACAGAAACAAGGACAAGGAGAAAGAATGGTTTAAAGGCGATGTAGAGTCTAGTCTCGTACAATGTAAAGTCGTGTATAGTTTTGAAAATTTTATAATGTCCGAAATCCGCTAAAAAAATTAATGCAACATGTCAGTACATACCGACAACGTGAACATAATTATAGCTACTTTTATACTTGAGCACATCAGGTTGCGATTTATTTCAGCTTTCAGAAAATTTTTGGACGATATGATTACGACTAATGTATTGTGAACTGTATGAATAATACTGCACAGACAATTCATTTTTATAGACTGCCATTAACAGAAGTAGTGATATTACTTTAATGATGTTTCATATTTGTATTAGAAAGTTCACAGCAACGTTTAGTGACTAGGAAATATGAACGTAACAGCATTAAAAACGGCAACTTCTCAGTTTATATCGTGCTATTTCACTGTTATTCCGTACTGGCAGCTACAATTTTTTCCTAGAGAGTTTCACAACTGTCTGTGATAGACTGTGGCTATACTCCGAAAGAGCGTCTAAAAACAAACAGTTTTTATTAATATAACGTGTGTTCCAAAATTTATTATCTTCGCCTTATTAACTACCGTGGTCGTGGTCCCTAGACGTATAAACTTCTCAAACTGATGCTAAGGGCAACCAAACACCCATTTCCGAGGGGGGACTCGAACTTCCGAAAGGAGCAGCCGCACAGTTCCTGACGCGGTGCCTAGAACCGCACGGCCATTCCCGCACAGCTTTTGTGTTTTCATGCTGTAGTTTGGATACTCATTAACATAAGCAGGCGCCTGACCACTGTTGGCAGTTGAGACGTCAAAGTGATAATAGACAACCGGGTAGTGGGGCTCTTTCAAATCTTCGTTAGTGCCATCTTTCATTGAATGGAAAGCTGCATGTTTATGGCTGTGTGGATGCTGGGAACTAGCAGGGATAACTGTATCTGTTACTATGGATTTTCTGAAAATACTGAATAAGTGTTTCTTTGTGCTAATGTCAATAGTAAGGTCCAAAAAGTTTATAGAAGTTCCTCCTAGCTCCATAGTGAACTTAATTTTATTGTGTTGGAAATTCCCAATAAAATAAGTTCCCAATGAAATAAGTTTTATTTTCATCCTTCCTTTTCAATAATAATCATATTAGTTTTGATTCTTTACATATTTATTATATTTTTATATAAATGTTAATAACTCACATAAGTATTTGCGATGAACTTTCCTGTGAAGTATCGATGTCTCTGATAACATCTTTGTAAATCTTAACATCTTTGAAAACATGTGTACTACATTCAGTTGTCACCTGATGATGGCCTAAGAAGCCGAAAGCCGGTTTGTGACTAATAAAGTTTTCTAGAACATCAGGAAGTTGTTCCTTTGTGGTATTGATAGCATTTCAGTTTCGGCATCTGAAACACGTAGGTGAACCACTCTTAAGGAGCAAGAAAAGGGTAAGCGTGATAGGTTGCAGGCATTAGATTTGGTGGCAACTGAAAATCGGCACGTTACCTTAAAAGATGCTGCGAACGCGGGAGATGTTTCGCAAACAGAAAATAATATTTTCTTTGAAAACCGCGTACAAAGCACAGGCAATGAGTCAGTTAGAGAAGAGAAGCTCGCCAGAAACTTCCAGCCGGGCCCCTTTTGTATTTCAGATCATGGGAATAACCCGGCGGGGTCCGCTTGTCCGCAAGTACCCGCACTACCTGTTGTGCTCACTGCCCCACTCAAATTCGTGAAATAAAAGAGCAATGGAAAGAGGCTACCGATCAAATGAAAGAACAGTCGAAACAGGTCACCAAACAAATGAGAGAGCAGTCGAAAGAGGTTGCCAAACGCTTTGCTAAAATAGAGCAACGCACTAACGACCAGTTTCGCGAAATAAGAGAGTAGTTGCAAAAGATTGACGAAATAAAAGAACAGGACACGAATCAAGAGATGAGGTTATTGCATGAAATATCTAGCCTCCGTGAGCAACTGGCTGAGGGAGTCAGTAGGAACAGCGCGCAGATAGATAATATAAAATCACGCGTTGAGACCATACAGATGCAAGTCGACAGACTTGCTGAACAGTTGGAGTGCATCGATGACATGGTCACGCAGGTGAACACTGTGCATGAACACATCGAAAAACGTGTAGAAGCGTTTCAAACCAGTATCGGTACAGTTTCTGGCCGCGTCGATGTTGTGACCACTGCAGTTACTAGTGTGCCGAGCACGCTAGATGATGTAGTGTAACTGATTGCGCGGGAAGCCTTTAAACGAGAAATGTGACTACACTGACGAACCACGTGTGCGCGTGGCTCGGCAGCAAGAGGTGCCAGCGTGCAGTAACAGCCGCGTGGCATGCGGCACTTGTAGCAGCCGCAATGGGAGGGCAGGCCGCGATTCTGATTCTGCTTTTGAGGACGAGAGTGAGCCTCTCCGGGCTAGCTCGAGCCGTGCTCAAAACAGGACTGTCCGTTGTAATTGGGACACAGCACTGGGCTTCGATTACAACCACTTTCTGACCGTACGTAAACTTGAAGTCTTCCGGAACGCGCCTGGTGCAATACATCCACAGGAGTGGGTAGGCCAATTTGACTTCTTGCTTCAGACGAACTGGCCCGAAGGGCATAAAATAGAGTTCGTGCGTGGACATCTCGAAGACGAACCCGCAATGCGGATTAGGTCGTTACCACAGTATGGCGAAAGCTATGAGAGCTTCCGCCAATACTTTTTAGAATTATATGTTTTTGACGACGTTACAGCGTTCATTTTTAATGAAATAAAACGCAATTTGCGATCACTTATGGCTTCACTGTACTAGATTTAGATGTAATACCAATATGCGGCGAATGAAAATTTGTGCCCGGCCGGGATTCGAACCCGGGATCTCCTGGTTACTAGGCAGACGCGTTGATCACTCTGCCACCGAGGACACAGTGGCCAGCCCCACTGCAGAGGACTCTTTCCCGCACGTCTTCCGCCACACCTAAATCTCCATTTCCCACACTGTCTTTCCTGTTACCACAGCCTCTTAATTCTGTAATGCTCGCAGCCACAATACTGTATTCCCGAATCAGGGCGAACAGACCATGAGGTATCGCGAGACACAATTAATTGTCGTTAGGAGACCAGCCTCGGCTTGTATACAATTATATATTTTTGACAAAATTATAGCGTTCATTTTTAATGAAATAAATCGCAGTTTGCGATCACTTATGGCTTCACTGTACTATGTCTGGATGTGATACCAATGTGCGGCGAATGAAAATGGTAATAGGAAAGAGTGTGGCGAATGGAGATTTGGATGTGGCGGGAGACGTGCAGGGAAGAGTCCTCTGCAGTGGAGTTGGCCACTGTGTCCTCGGTGGCGGAGTGGCCAACGCGTCTGCCTAGTGAGCAGGTGATCCCGGGTTCGAATCGCGGCCGGGCACAAATTGCCATTCGCCGCACATTGGTATTACATCTAAAATTAGTACAGTGAAACCATAAGTGACCGCAAATTACGAGTTATTTAACTAATACTTTTTAGCTTCGTACTGGTCAGAAAATCAGCAGGACTTCATGCCCCAGAACATACAAAAGATGCCGCCTTTCGGACAGTCGAACTTTGCCAGTCCGGGCGAGTTTTTCGAGGAAATGTTAAATAAGAACTATTATTTGATCAATCCCTATCCAGTGCCTCATCAGAATTTGTTTGGGTAAGCTGCTGCGACGTCCACGCAACGCTCTCTTAGCAGGGAGATGTAATTATGATGTGGAGCAATTTCAAGGCCTCCTAGAAGATCTAGATTTTGATTACGACCCCCCTCCCATCCTCACAGAATAACTTTCCAGTCAAACAGAGAAAGGGGAATAATAATCAAATTCAGGTTCTGGAGAAGTAACAGTAGTTCTAATCGGCAGCCGTGGTGGAGTATCCGAGCGGTCTAAAGCGTCTCGCTGTGGAGCGCGCGGTTCCTCGGCGTGGAGGTTCGAGTCCTCCCTGGGGCATGGGTGTGTGTGTGTGTTGTCCTTAGGTTAGTTTACCTAGGTTTAAGTAGTTTGTAAGCTACGGACTGATGACCACGCAGTTTGGTCCGATAGGTTTACAAACATTTGAACTTGAACTTCTAATCGGCAGTCCTGGGGAAACGGCCAGCGAACCCAGCAAAACGTGCAATGGCGCAATCAAAATGAGAGCGGGTGCAAAAGTGACTTCTGCGGAAAGAAAAAGCGCAAATGGGGGAACGGCAATAACTGTTACGCTGATAATAAAGAACCGCGAGAGAAAAATTCCAAGCGCGTTCACTGGGAACGGCCGAACACGCCACCACAGGGTATCGAAGTGCGTACGCCTGATCCAAAGCATAACAAAAAGCCAGAAGCGCAACCCGGACCCTTGACGTCAAAACAATGCCGTACTTACTAGGTTCTTTCCTGCTCGCGACATGACAAAGAACGGGAGACGGAACACGTCAGATGGAAAAAGTTTGACGACCTAAGTTCAAATGTTTGTTAAGCTTAAGGGACTTACGGGGTCATCAGTCCCTAAACTTACAAACTACTTGTGAAGTACCTGCAACTAAAGACGGCACAAATATCCATGCCCGAGGGGGGATTCGAACCCCCGACCGTAGTGGCCGTGCAGACCGTGACTGCCGCGGTGGAGTAGCCGAGTGGTCTAAAGCGTCTCGCTGCGGAGCGCGTGGTTGCTCGCCGTGGAGGTTCGAGTCCTCCCTGGGGCATGGGTGTGTGTGTGTTGTCCTTAGGTTAGTTTACCTAGGTTTAAGTAGTTTGTAAGCTACGGACTGATGACCACGCAGTTTGGTCCGATAGATTTACAGACATTTGAACATTTTGACCGTGACTGAAGCGCCTCAGTCCCCTCGGCCACCGCGGCCGGCACGACGTAAGTCCTCTTAAAGAAGGATCCTGTGTGTACTTATTTTTCTTGTGTATTTTCTATATGTTACCGGTTCCATGTTTTTATTGTGTATTTTGTATCAGTTTTCCACGGCTTTTCTGCGTTCAAGAACGCGCCGACAATGTGTCGCATAGAAGATGCATTTGTAATATTTGTTATCCTACATATGAGATATGCAGCACAGAGTGAGTTATGTTCTGTACAGTCAGCTGACGCGTGAGGCATGCTGTCTCAGTACGCACTCTTAAATGTTGTGGCACCGTCGATAATGTCGGCTCCGCTAAACAACCATTTACAGTTAAAAGGCATTTTACGCCACTGGAGAGCGATCAACAGTTTATATAAAACACTTCATTCAGCCAAGATCGCTAAAAATTTATTTTTGTCCCTTAACCGGTTTAGGTGAGCTCAGTCACCATCTTCGGAAAGTCCAGTACAATCACTGTAAAAAGTTATAAAATGTCTACATACTGCAAAGTTACTGTGGTATACATTAAAATGACAGTTAACAAAACATGTACATTACCTTAGCGTCATATGTAAAAATAGAGACGTAACCTTCTAACGCACGTAAACATCTTGTTAAAGTTTTTCATCATAATGAATAAAATGTGGTCTTGGCCCAAGCAAAAAGGAGACTGAACAGGAAAATATTGCACAACAGAGTTGCTACAGTTGCCACTAGATGGCACTGGTGTCAATGCAATGCGCCGTCGAAAGGATCTGCGGACGAGATGTAACATCGCCGTGTGACGGAGCGACATGAGTCCTCGATGCGCCGGTTTAGATCATCTGGGGATGTGGGCTCAGTGACATAAACACGATCCTTTAGATATCCCCAAAAAAGAAATCTACTGGAGTTAAATCGGGCGATCTTGCGGGTCGTCATCCACCCCAGCCGCTTTATTGCACTGCAATCTACTGACCATTTTCTCCACTTCCTCAAATGAGATCCTGTTTCCATCGTCGTTCCCATCCCATTCTACCTGAAAATCTGACACATCATTGAACGTTTCAGCTACATTGAGCAATTCTTCAAAATATTTCCTCCATCTGATCAAGGCGTCAACAAGATTGACTAGCAGCTTTCCTGACCTGCCCAAAACATTTGTTAATTCCTTCTTTCCTCCCTTTCGAAGGTTGCTAATTACACTCCAAAATGGTTTTCCCGCGGCTTGACCCAGAGTTTCTAGCTTATTTACAAAGTCTTCCCATGATTTCTTCTTGGAATCTGCAATTATCCGTTGGATTTGTTTCTTTCTTCAACGTAACTTTCTCTGTCTGCTTGGATTCTAGTATGTAGCCATTTTTGAAATGCCTTCTTTTTCTTTTTACAGGCTGCCTTGACTGTGTCATTCCACCAAGCTGTCTGCTTCTTCCTGCCTTTACACACTACTGGATGACGTATTTAATTTATCAATTCATCAACAAACCGTAAAACAAACTTTAACATGACGAACTTAACTGTTTGCATCCCTAACGAAATGTTCCCGTTGCCTTTTTACAGGAAACTGTGTCTGACACATATAATAGACGATAAGGACGTACTGAAGAATATACCTTACCAGGCATACTTGAATTTTGTAGGCGAGTAAAAGTACGCAGGCCATTGTACAAGGTCAAGCCCACGATTAATGAGACCACAGTGCGGGATGAATGCCCGAATTTGGAAAACTACGCGTGATACAGATTAGGAATATGTACTCCATGATCACTTTCTTCGGTAAATTTTAGCTGGAACCTAGGTAACATGTTCAAATTTTTACGATATTTTTATGATAAGCCTTGAACTAGGAAAGCTAATCACTAGTGTGTGTGTCTCGATTTATGTTTTTCAGGAAGTTAGTAATTTATATCGTTGACTTAATCAACTACTTTTAATTTTATGTTACGGGTGTTGATGTATTTTTTTTGTATTGTTTTAGTGTTTCTATGACTATAGGATTAGGATGTTAATTTATCCATTTATCCAACAATGGCTTCAAGCATCATGTTACATAATCAAGATTATTGCTGGAAAAATAGAAACAATTCATGAATTATTAAAAGGTGGGTCATTTTAAATAAGTAAAAGATTTCAACTGAACTGATTATATTTTCATCACATTTCACAAAGAAAACTATCTCACGCGCACTTAAATTTGGTAGTGAAGAAATCTCTGACGTGCGACTATCCTTATTGAGCGAGAAAACATGAAAGACGAAGAGCATAACCGCGTTCTGGGCACCTCGTAAAAAATAGATGAACATCAAAAATATATGAAGAGCGTAATTAGCTGCCAGAGAAAGCAGTGGTCAGCGACAAGCGTCGTAGATAAATTGTTTACTGAATAAAAATTTCAATGTAATACTACTAGGTACTCGCCGGAGAGACAAGAACAGTCCGGTGTTCTGCAAGGGGTCGAGAACTGTAGCCAGTAGATGCAGTAATTGGGCTCAGCATGTAGTTTGCATGGTAGATTATAGTACCGCGAGCTTAGGCTGGTGGCAGTTCAGTTTAATGTAATTTTATAAAAAAGAAATCGTACTGACGTGTTTAAAAATGGTCAAATGTTTGTATAGTCTATGGGACTTAGCTACGGGGTTATTAGTCCCTAAACTTACAAACTACTGAGGAACTAACTAAGACTAAGGACGGCACAAATATCCATGCCCGAGGGGAGATTCGAACCCCCGACCGTAGTGGCCGTGCAGACCGTGACTGGAGCGCCTCAGTCCCCTCGGCCACCGCGGCTGGCTGACGTGTTTTACGGCCCACTTTAGATTTGTAGTTTTATATGTTTTTGCAAACATTTTCGACCAAAATAATAATCTAAATAATAAAAATTAATTAATAAGAATGTCTGAAACTCTTTTAGGAAAAAAAAATAGACAGTGGCGGGTTTCGAACCACTGACTTTCGGCACCACAGTCCAACGCTTCGCCCATTTTTTTTTTTTTTTTTTTTTTTTTTTTTTTTTTTTTTTTTTTTGGGTTAGTTTCTTTTGTTCAATGGGTAGTTCTCTTCGTTGCGGACGCTTATCGTTTTTGTTCGTTCTTGTTCGGTGTGTTGTTGGCTCAGCTTTATTACCCTCTGACCGGGCGCGCTGAGCCACGGCGCCTGGCTCCCATTATGCTACAGATGACCATTGGAAGTTATATCCTTTTATTTCATACCATTCATGGTCGTTGTTAACTAATGCTAATATGCCGTTTGTAGACACTAGATTATCATATATCGTACGAAGGACGACGTCTTTTGTTAATTCTTCAGTGCGCCATTGCTTTGAAATGACAACGTGAAGTTACAATAAGAAAATCATTAAATACGCAACGCAAGATGGCATATGCGACAGAGTTCTGGGCGAGGAATGTCATGTGACATCTACGAACGGCTGGTTTTCGTTAATTCAATGGAGAGTGTCAAAATTCGTTATTTTTGCAAATATCTCTCAAACGATACGAGATATAAGAAAAAACACAAGGGAACAAAGTTGTAGAGAATGTTCTCGTCTACAAATTCAGTAATTCAATTTTCGTGTCAGATGAATGGTTAAGCCGTTATTTTCATTTAAATTTCGAGCTGTCAAAAGACGATGACAAAGGCCCACTTTTAGTGTTACTGCCGTAACCTAAAGTGGGCCAATATGTTGCCGCGGCAGCTCCGCACCACGCCAATTTGCGTCTATCTGCACCTGCCAACATTCTTTTCCCCACTGGCGCCTTCTTGTGGGTGTGACTGTGAGTGTGTTTCTGTCCGACTGTGGTCACAGCGTCTGGATTATTAAATTAGCTTTGTTTATGTCCCTGTGATAATATTAGGAAATTTCTTAAACATTTATCATATGTTAAGACTTTTGTTTGATAAGTGTTGGGTCACGTTCTGCCGGCCGCGGAGGCCGAGGGGACTGAGGTGCTCCCTTCACGGTCTGCACGGCCACTACGGTCGGGGTTTTGAATTCCCCCTCGGCCATGGATATTTGTGTCGGCCTTAGTCTGAGCTAGTTCGTAAGTAGTTTGTAAGCTTAGGGACTGATGACCCGTAGTTAAGTCCCATAAGTTCTACAAACATTTGAACATTTTTTTGGTCACATTCTGTAAAAGCTAACAGACCTGAACAGTGTAGTTTATTTACGATTGTGTAATTTACTTTGTTTTCACCTATTTGATTATGAATGATCTCTGTAATTTTTGTATTTGTAAGTTGATGTGACGTTTGTGAGTGTTAGGTTGCATCAGTGTAACGAACACTACTGGGCAACGAATATGTCATGAGCTGTTTTCTAAGTGCCAAAGGAAACAGTTCATCCATGCCAAACTACTACGGGGTGGCGTCCTCCGCGGTCGCATACACAGCGTCCCTGAGAGAACCAGGGCGGCCCTCCCGCCTCCAATGGCACAGAAGGGACTGGCCAGCACCTCGCAGGCAGCGGAGACGGAGCCGGCATACCAGCCATGTGCCAAGGGAAACAGTTATCCACGCCAAACTACTACGATCCCGGTATAAACAGAAATTAACTTCCAGATTTTGAAAATGTGACGAAAACGTTTCTAAAATTTCTGTAGAGAGCTTCATCTTCTTGAGAGATCTGTGCACAGAATTATTCATTAGTCCTTGCAGGAACAAGAACACTGTCGATACCAGTCATCCGTATGCAGTGATAGACTATTACGCATTGTACGAGTGTGAAACTTTTGTCACTCTGCAAAATGCAGCAAACGTTGTCCTCTCGCTTCCATATACGATATTCACCCCCTGTTTGATCATTTTTTGTCAAAATCTCGGTCAGAGGAGGCCATGAGGCTGTGGTTTGTCGTTGAAAGAGCTCGGCAACTTCAAGTACTTTATTAGTTGATATCTGTTCGTGGTTGGAAATGTATTTGGTGACTTGACGTTGGCGTGTTCTGTGTTTGAATCTCCCTATCCATGATAGAATTGCCATGAACTGAACATGTCTCCTCTGATTTATACTGCATACTTACTTCAATAGCCCGTTGCTGAAGAGTTATGTGTTATCACGTCTTACGTTTCTATGTTTCTGCTTCATACGTTGACTCTTCGCGTTCTCCTCCTGCTTCTGTTAGTGATGACATTGATCGCCAGTCTTATTTATATTTTCTGAAAGGTTACAAGTTCACGAGTACGTCGCTACTACTTCTACTTTATCGAGGTACTCAGCAATTTGCAGACCTATCACAATATTCAACATGGTCCCCTGCTTCTTCTGTGAATTTATGTCACAATTATGTGATTTTGTTTTGACAATCTGGAAGAGCGCGAGTATAATTTTCATAGACAAGTTCATCCACGTTCACAAATCTAATTTCGCGGTGCGCAATCAGAAACCTGTTAAGTTATTAGCGATCACATGGTATTTTTCAGAAATCGATGTTCTCACAGCTAATAGAGCAAATTCACTCCCTCTCGCTAAATTCAGGACATCAGTGAGTCTTGTTTGCATACACGGCATCACTGCGAGAACCGGGGAGGCCCTCATGCCTTCAACGGCACAGGAGAGACTCACCAGGCCGTCCCAACTGGCCAGCGCATCGCAGACAGCGGAGACGGAGCCGGCATACCAGGCATGTCGGCAGCCGCATTCCAGGCAGATGATGTCACGGGATCACCAGGCTGCATCTCCACTCGCTTCCGTGTATCTGCAAGACAGCGCGGCAACAGTCACCAGGTGTCCTGTCCCCGGTGAGGGGAAGGGGGCACCCCAGCTGACTGTCAATGGGTTACCAGCACACATCTACGTGTCGCTGCCACAGGCAGCTGTCACTGGCACGCCGGCCGCTGGTGGACCTACTGCAGCAGGCCGCGCTTCCCCAATCGGTGGGTACCAACGACGCGCGCGCGTGGGCAACGCCCCCTGACGCAGCCGTCGCCTGTAGCCCTCAAACTCTGGAAGTGAGGTCGCTGCTGGTCCGGCTGTCGACATGCACGCTGCTGAACGGCACTCAATGAGAGCAGCAGGGTCACAACCAAACCAGTTGCTACATGTGCCAGAACATCAAAAGACTTGTGAACCTTGCTTAACACACTTCTGTGCTTCGGCGCAGGAATTCCTCATCCTTGGTTTCTGCTTGGATGTCGGAACCTCACAAATACTATGCCACGAAGGCAGGGTACTGCCTCTTGTGAACGGTCGCCATCGAGCGTGCTCACAAAGTTCATCTTCATCTATGCCTAATGCAAGATAAAGACTGAGCCAAATGTTGGCACTGAGAGAGGAAGAGACGTCGGTGAGGCGAGATGCAACTGGAGGTGGAAAGAGGGACAATCAACTACGACCATGGACACTGAACGACAACTTCACTGTAGTAAAGTGTTAAATAAGTGTGGGTTGTAGTTTCCACCCAGTTATCCCGATGAGTTATTTTACTGAATACATTATGATTCAAAGTATAAAACCTCTGCTTTATAATTTCATGCTCTCTGTCCATGTTTAATTATCTATTCATTTATTTTTTAACATTGATTTTGTATTTGTGAAAACGTTGGCTGCTCCCTTAAGAAGTGAGCAGTAGAGCATGTACTGTGGCCACTCGCAAAGTAATTTAGAACAGCAGTGTGCATTTTAACTTTACATATGCAGATCTCAACTGCCCGAGATTTTGCTTATTTCAATAACAGGCTACTTTCACCCCTGTTCGTGAAATTGTTCTAATTAACAAAAACACAAATAAAAGTTTCTCAGGCCGCATCGGAGTGGCCGAGCGTTCTAAGTCGCCTTGCTGCGGAGGGCGCGGTTGCTCGTCGTCGGAGTTTGAACCCTCCCTCGGGCATGGGTGTTTGTGTTGTCCTTAGCATATAATATCCGGTGATGGACAATGATCCTATCGTCAGTGGGGAGGGGTGGGCAAAGTTTGAAGCCCTTACTCTTACGGGAATTAGTTCATATCTACGAGTTTGAGTACTGTGGGCAGGGCGAGCTGGGAATTTGTATCTGACGGGAGGCGTGCTTAGGTAGTCCTTGCAGGTGCGGTGATCACTGTGTCCCCAGTGGTGTAGGGGTCAGCGCAACTGCCTAGAAAGCAGGAGAACCGGATTCGAATCCCGGCTGGGTACACATTTTCAGCTTTGCCCAATCGCAGTTGATGTCATATACTCTGAATGTTCTTAGCATAAGTGACTTTAAGTTAGTTTAAGTAAACTGTAAGCCTAGGGACTGGTGATCGACGTAGTTAAGTCCCTTAGATTTACAAACAATTGAACATTTGAATGTTTCTCACACCATCCGGAAAAGACAATAAAATTCTTGCCTCACTGACATGTTGTCTGACAAATTGTTTGTGGAAACCATATCTGATTCATTTACTAAACATGGATCTGTAGGACCTCAGTCTGAATGTGTACCAATAGTATAAAAACAACTGTTTGTGGAAAGGCGCATGAATTTTGGTCTTGTAATGATGTGATCCCTTGCAATGTCACATGATTTTGTAGTCTAACGATGAAATATATTACCAGTAATGGCAGCGAAGAGGGCTACATTTCGGTAGTTCCACTTTCAAGGTGCAGGTCGGCTGAGCATCATCCAAAAAGATTCTGTCGTAGCGTGTCATGCCGGTTTGGCCACCCCATGAATCGCGTATCAGGCAAAGTTTATTTTTCTGTACCTAAGGTTTCAGAACACGATCCAGGTATAAACAGAAATTAACTTCCAGATTTTGAAAATGTGACGAAAACGTTTCTAAAATTTATGTGGAGAGCTTCATCTTCTTGAAAATCTGTGCACAGAATTATTCATTAGTTCTTGCAGGAACAAGAACACTGTTGATACCAGTCATCCGTATGCAGTGATAGACTATTACGCATTGTACGAGTGTGAAACTTTTGCCACTCTGCCAAATGCAACAAACGTTGTCCTCTCGCTTCCATATACGATATTCACCCCCTGTTTGATCAATTTTTGTCAAAATCTCGGTCAGAGGAAGGCCACCGAGGCTATGGTTTGACGTTGAAAGAGATCGGCAACTTAAAGTACTTTATTAGTTGATACTTGTTCGTGGTTGGAAATGTATTTGGTGACTTGACGTCGGTGTGTTCTGTGTTTGAATCTCCCTATCCATGATAGAATTGCCATGAACTGAACATCACTCTCCTCTGATTTATACTGCATACTTATTTCAATAGCCCGTTGCTGAAGAGTTATTATGTGTTCTCACGTCTTACGTTTCTATGTTTCTGCTTCCTACGTTGACTCTTCGTGTTCTCTTCCTGCTTCTGTTGGTGATGACACTGATCGCCAGTCTTATTTATATTTTCTGAAAGGTTACAAGTTCCTGAGTACGTCACTACTACTTCTACTTTACCGACGTACTCGGCAATTTGCAGACCTATCACAATACTCAACATGGTCCCCTGCGTCTTCCGTGAATTTGTCACAATTACGTGATTTTGTTTTGACAATCTGGAAGAGCGCCAGTATAATTTTCATAGACAAGTTCTTCCACGTTCACAAATCTAATTTCCCGGTGCATAATCAGAAACCTATTAAGTAATTCATTGGCGATCAAATGATATTTTTCAGAAATCTATATTCTCACAGCTAGTAGAGCAAATTCATTCTTTCTCGCTAAATTCAGGACATCAGTGAGTTCTTGTTTAATTTCTTCGCTCATGTTTAGTTTCTTCGTTTATGGTTTTGCTGACAAATGCAAAGTTTTTAACACGCAGCAGTTCATATTCCGCTAGCGAATGTAACAGGTTGCTGGTTCTCCAACATTCCGATAGTTCACGCAAACAACCACAAACACACGTCCACGGTGATATGAAACAATTTGCTCACGTTATATTCACACGCAAAGGAGCTCTCGATGTGGACACACTGAATTCATAAACAACACAGATGGTACCAGGATTAATTGGTCGGATGCTCAACTGCTTATGTCGTTCTGCTACATGTGTAGAATTACGTGTACTTTAGGTGTATTTCTGCCCTGTGTATCAGCATGACAAACAGATTATATACCTATTTGATTATCACGTTTTTCGATGCTTTATTTTGTAAAAAGCACAGAAAGACATTCCAAATATCATAATACTATCAGATACATCGGAAAAAATCTGACTGAAACATAGCCATGAGCAAGGTTTGAACCACGGCCCACGTCTTGGTCGTCTTCCACCTTGACCACCCGACTGGCGACAGAGCTGGGACGACTGCAGCATGAAAAAACAACGTTAATAACTCGAAGCTTATTTACTATGGATCCCATATTATAAAACCTTTTTGTTATCATATCCTTCGATGTATAGGATTGAGAAGACGATTGCTCTTCATCAACTTTGACCGCGATTTTTTAAAAACCGAAACAAGTGTCTTTATTTTCAGTATAGAACGTCCATGCGAGATTGGATCAAAATTGGTGACCACGTCTCACATCTTCTCAATCCCGAACACCGCCGGCCGAATCATCCGACAATATTAGTTAAGGAGCCCTTAAGAGCTGAATGTAATGTTGACCGTAATATACTGAATGAGATTGCAAAGCATTAAAAGTATTGACGGTTGCTCTATATAATACGCAATACGTAAGGGCGGTATTGAGCGATGAACGACAGTTGCAGTCGATACCGAGGAAATTCAGTTCACAGCCAAGAAGTTTTTAGATAACTGTAAAAAATAAATGACAAAAGATCAGGAAATGGATGTATATTAAAGCCTCATGTAGACTTTGAAAGTACCACATACCATGTTCTTTACAACATTAGAAGAAACTCGATATGTCTTGGCAGACAGCAGAAATGTTAAATTTCCATTTCAAAACTAACATATATGACCAGTTCGTCTGTACAGTGAGTATAGAGTCCTTTTTTGACTTTGCTACAGCTGTCAGACAAAAGATCACGTAATATTTCGATTAGTAATCAGTAAATAATTGTTTTTTTTTTTTTAATTTTTTTTCGATAGCAGTAGCTGCTAAAGTAGAGGAATCACGTGTTCCGGTACGTCATGAATCATACAATTGATCCCTGAAAGTTAGATTAGATTAGATTAATACTTGTTCCATAGATCATGAGTACGACACTTCGTAATGATGTGGAACGTGTCAGTTAAATGAAATGTGGCTAGACATATTACATAGTTCACTCAATAGTTGAATTTTATTTTTTTTATTTTATTTTTTTTGTAAAGTACTAACTTTTAGCTAGAAATTCATCTAATGTGTAGAAGGAATTGCCATTCAGAAATTCTCTTAATTTATTTTTAAATGCTAGTTGGCTATCTGTCAGAATTTTTATACTACTTGGTAAGTGACCAAAGACTTTTGAGGCAGAATAATTAACCCCTTTCTGTGACGGAGCTAAATTTAACCTTGAATAGTGTAGGTCACCCTTTCTCCTGGTGTTGTAGCTATGCACACTGCTATTACATCTGAATTCAGTTGGATTCTTAATAACAAATTTCATAAGCGAATATATATATTGTGAAGCTACTGTGAGGATTCCTAGATCTTTAAATAAATGTCTGCAGGATGATCTTGGGTGGGCTCCAGCAATTATTCTGATGACCCACTTTTGGGCAATGAATACTTTCTTACTAAATGATGAATTACCCCAGAATATGATGCCATAAGAAAGCAGAGAATGAAAATACAGTAGGCATAGTATGCTAGTTTACTGAGTTGTACATCACCAAAGTTTGCAATCACCCTAATAGCATAAGTAGCTGAGCTCAAACGTTTCAGCAGATCTTCAATGTGTTTCTTCCAATTCAATCCCTCATCAATGCATAAACCTAAAAATTTTGAATATTCTACCTTAGCTATAGATTTCTGGTTGAAGTCAATATTAATTAATGATGTTATGTCATTTATTGTGTGAAACTGAATATATATATATATATATATATATTTTAATTTAAAGAGTGTCTATTTACAGAGAACCACCTAATAATTCTCTGAAATACTTCATTGACAATTTCATCAGTTAATTCCTATTATTCGGGTGTGATAGCGATACTTGTATCATCAGCAAAGAGAAAACTAGCTTGGCATCTTTATGAATATAGAAAGGCAAGTCATTAATATATATTAAGAACAGCAAAGGTCCCAGTACCGAACCCTGTGGCACCTCCTGCTTGATAGTTCCCCAGTTTGAGGACTCGGCTGTTTTTTTTTTTTTTTGCATATAATGTGAATTACTTATATCAACTGTCTGAACTCTTCCAGTTAGGTATGATTTAAGCCATTTGTGCACTTTCCCACTCATACCACAATACTTAAGCTTATCTAGAATTATTCCATGGTTAACACAATCAAAGGACTTTGATAGATCACAAAAAATCCCAACCGGTGATTTACAGCTATCCAGAGCATTTAATATTTCATTAGTGAAAATATATATTGCATTTTCTGTTGAAGAGCCTTTTTGGAAACCAAACTGACATTTTGTCATAACTTTATTTTTAATATGTGAAGCTACTCTGGAAT
Source organism: Locusta migratoria (assembly GCA_026315105.1). Classification (NCBI taxonomy): domain Eukaryota; kingdom Metazoa; phylum Arthropoda; class Insecta; order Orthoptera; family Acrididae; genus Locusta; species Locusta migratoria. The sequence goes on along the minus strand of CM048745.1, from coordinate 788,463,708 downwards.
ACATTAATTTTTCAAGAATTTTTTATAGAGCGGTCAGAAGTGAGATAGGGTGGTAGTTGTTGACATCCAACATATCACCTTTTTTATGCAGTGGTTTGACAATAGCATATTTCAGTCTATCAGGGAGAATTCCCTGCTCCAGTGAGCTATTACAAATGTGGCTAAGAATCCTACATATTTCTTGGGAAAAAGCTTTTAATACGCTGCTGAATATGCCATCAATGCCATGAGAGCTTTAACTCTTGAGAGAGTTTATTAATTTCCTAATTTCAGATTGAGAGGTGGGTGGGATTTCCATTGTATCAAACTGTCTAAGTACCCCTGTTCCATTAACTGCCTAGCTTCTTCTAATGAACAGGAGGAACCTATATTCTCCAAAACATTTAAAAAATAACTATTGAAAGTGTTTTTAACTTCTGACTTATTGTTTGTAATTTTTTCATTCACTTTGATGGTAATGCTGTATTCCTGTGTTCTTGGTTGCCCTGTCTCCCTTGTTATAATATTCCAGATTGTTTTATTTTTATTACTGGATGTACTAATCTCAGACATGATGCACATGCTTTTGGACTTTTTTAATTACTTTCCTTAATACAAAACAGTAGTTTTTATAATAGTTGAATATTTCTGGGTCACTACTCTCTCTTGCTGTCAGATACAGTTCCCTTTTCCGGTTACAAGATATTTTATACCTTTGGTGAGTCATGTTTTTTTTTTTTTTTTTTTTTTTTTTTTTTTTTTTTTTTTTTTTTTTTTTTTGCTTGGTTCCTTACAATTAAATTTGACTAATTTCTTGGGGGAAACAGTTATCAAATACCCTTACAAATGTGTCATGAAATAAGTTGTATTTTAAATTAGCATCAGGTTTCTTGTACACTTCATCCCAATCTAACTGCTGAAGACTTCCCGTGAAATTTCTAACTGTCGAATCATTAATTGAACGAACAACTTTGGAGGACTGATTCAAAGTACTGGAAGGAGCTATATCATATAATGTAGCTAGCTTTGCACCATGATCAGCAAGACCATTCTCAACAGGACATGCACTAATGTTGTTAAACCTATCTTGGTCTATAAAAAAATTGTCTATCAATGTGCTGCTATTCTTTACTACCCGAGTAGGAAAATCAATAACAGAGGTCAAATTGAAAGAACCAAGTAAGACTTCCAGGTCATTCTTCTTATTACACTCTTGCAGTGAATCAACATTGAAATCCCCACAGTTAATAATTTGCTTCCCCTTATCTGACAGATAGCACAGGAATAAATGAAAGTTTTCTGAGGGGGCCTATACACTGTGACAATTATAAAAGAACCACCCTTCAGTTTAAGCTCACAGGCATATGCTTCTATATGTTTATCTATACAAAATTTTATTTTTGTTTCTAAATTTTGACACTGTGACAACTTTTGACATAAATGGCAATCCTCCCCACATCTTCTCTTACATGTGCTGCTAGTTTATACCCACTAATATTTACTTTATTCATATCGGTGAAAATGTGATGCTCAGACAGGTATAGTATATCTATTACATTGTCAGCTTCTATAGTTTCTAAACAAATCAGGAGCTCATTTACGTTATTCTTTAAACCCCCAATATTTTGATGAAAAATACAAACATTATTTTTTAATTTACAATTGTTAGAATCTTGTGATATTTTAACAGCTTTATTACCTGCCTGTCTGGGCTTCTCACTGGACACTGAACTTATCCTAAAAAAGAGGTACTCCCAAGAGTTGCAGTGTTCCCCCTTATAGATTTTCCTATCAACCCAACCAGTTTTCCCTTTCCAATTGTAGTATTTCGCGCATGACAGCTTTATGCATGTGCTGTTACCATTTGTATTATGCGATTTCCTAAAACAAGCTGTCAGGGATCAACTTATGCCGACCCAACTATAGTTGTTGAAATACTTAATGAATGCTACAGCCAATGAGCCAGGCACTTACATATGATTTTCATACCGTAACTTCCCACAAATATATACAACTTTTCACACATTTTAATGCGTAACCTTTCTGTATAATTTCCGAAAGACATTTTTTTTACAGAGTGTAGTTTATGTAAGAAATTAAATTACTGTGACAGTTGGACTCAAGACGGTCAATGTGATGGTAACACTTCATGTCAAAAAGTGGTACATTGTTGTATGGCAAGTGCCCAACTATAGTCCACTATGATTTTTATATGCTGGGTCAATGATGCAGTTACTTTTTTTATTTCACTACTTTTTTACTCATGACGATGTAGAAAGTTTTTCATGAAAAATGAAGTCACAATATAAAGGGTACACCTTCTCAAACTAAAGGTGGCACAATGTCATAAGAAAAACAATCTACCCTTGACACCCCATTTGTCTTTTAGATGTGGGATACTGTACAAATCTCTTTTTGAAGAGACTTTCACTGTCACACTAATTTTACATACAATATCTGACATTTCGAACGTTAAAATATACTTCACATTTCGCCATTTGTAAAACTTCCCATTTCTCTCCGTACAGCTAATTGTGGTGCATGATTTATGCACATTCAGAACACCAACAGGCCAGGATTCCCACCTCCGCCCTCCTCATTTTGAATTATCACATTATCACCCGCTTTAGACACGAACACTACTGTTGCATCAACAAACTTCATTACACCGTCGCCAATTTCTTATGTTTTCAAATAAAAGGTATAGTCATATGATACAAGTGATGGTGTATCCTGATCACCGTCTTCTTGGGAGTCTGAAAATTAAAATCCCTCCTGGAAAGTGGACCATAGATTTGTTCAAGTTTTCACTTTTTATTTCACATTTCTCATGTATAACGTTTGCAGATAAGAACCAAGCTAAAGATAATAGTCTATATATATTAAGACAGATAAAGAAAATTCAAATGAGTTATCTCCTACCTTGCTCTCAGTACGAAAGAAAGTTGGACGACTAAATTGAAAACGAGCCTCTTCACGTTATCGCTGTGGCTACTGTGATGCTTTACCTTGCAGTTAATCCTCCTGTCAGTGGACGGCAGACTCCTTCAGTGTGTCGAGAGCGATGGAAGCGCTCGGCGGTCACTAAACGCTACTGTGTAGAGTCTTCAAAACCAATTTGAACCGTGCTTAAGGACCATAGTTATGGGAATTTACGGTAGAAAATATGTAGATGTTGATACGCTTATTGGAATCTTTTTCTCGGTCTTACTTCGCCCGTTTTGCATTGTTTCAGTTTGTGTTCTGCAATGCAGGCAACTCGTGGCCAAAACTTATAGTTATCATAGTCGGATCTCGGAAATAAACATTGTGTCTTATTTTAACAACGTTTCTTCACGCAATATATCGACGCAGTAGTAGGAAATGACTGAAATATTAAATCTACGTTGTTTAGATGTTTATCTAGAAAATCAGTTGCCCATTTTCTAACATCTGTATTCAGTATCACGATACGCTAAAACAAAAATTATAATTTTTTAAAATAAAAAGAACCAATCGTGAGAATTGGAACATCTACACTTTCTATTCATGGCAAACCGTCGCAGTTTTTACGAAATGTTCTTTAGATGATAATTCGAGGGGGCCTTCAAAGATTTTTCCATAATACTACCCATTCCTACAATCCGTCGGAGCCTAGATACCGTAAATAAGACGTAATATGCGGTATGACGTATAATTGTAGTTTTAACTAACGTAGGCAAAGAATAGCAAGGATTCTTGGTTCGAACTTCACAAAACTATGAATAGTCCCCATTTACTCACCAATAACATAAAAGTAACGAATCATCCCATAGTTGGTCTGTAGTATAAAAATTTTTGTTTTTACTGGTATTCGTCACAGATCTCCCAATAATTAGTTTGTGACAGTGATTTTTGCATTTTTCACGCATATAGCCATAATTGACATCTGCGACGAAAAATTATGCAGGTAAGACTGTAAACCCGTAGGACATTGAAATTCATCGAGGTTGTATTGCAAAACCTTATAATTTTTTTTTAGATGGGTATGCCCATTAATTGTCTTACACAAATCTCTTTGCAGTTACCGACCCCTCCCCATCCATAGCTCTCCCGGTTACTTGTATGTATCCATGAAAATGTGTTTCTTCAGAAAAAGGTTAACTTTGTACCTCCACTGCATTCCACTAATATTCCAATAATCTTTCCATCACTGAAAAAAAATCAACAATGCCTCTGCCAATTGCAGATAATGAAAACAGCAGAGCATTGCTATTCCCCCCACCCCACCTCGTTTTCCTTCGGCAGATATCGAAAGACCACCGTTAATCGTAAAATTAATTCTAGCTGAAAGAAGCCAGTTAAAAGCTTACTTTAAACTTATAATTCTGGCCGTAAAAAACCAGCTAAAGGATTCGCGTGAACTACTAACTTCCTGCAACAGAATCTTGCTCCCTGGCCCAGAATTTAGAACTGACTCGAAATTTACTTTAGCAGCAGGAAGACAAGGAGGCGGTGGCCACCACACATCGTAGATCACGAGAATTACACATATTCATTAATATACAAGCTACCCTGAACTAAACCATTTCATGAAGATGGCTGTGAGAACATTCATGGCGCAAAAGAATTAAAAATATGAAAATATGCATCTGAATTTGTTCTCAGCACTGGTGAAAAACAACATTAAATAAAAGGGGAAGGTATTCCTTAACAATATTCATAAGGATAAAATTTTACTGACAATAAATTATTTATTCTGTTCAAACATGCGCAAATGGGGCAACCAATTTTGTTAAACAAAAATGCTTCCCACATTGGAAATTAAGTTAAAGTAATCTGAACTGAACATCGTCGGAGGAGGGATTTAAAATCAACAAGCATTCAACCACTCACAGGCGCAAAGCAAAGCTAAACTCACCCAATTCAGCGTGATGATACGAAGAAGAAGCAGGCGCCGCTATCGTAGGCGAAATTCAGCGAACCAGGATGTACCACACAACACAAGGAAAATAAACTTCGTTGGTGGCTCTGGTCAGACTTTCTTTACTTGAGACGGTACGCGATAATAGCAAGATTAATTTCCATTTAAATCAAACCCTGAGCCTGCAGACTTGCTAAGACACGCGGCACGGGTCTGCTACATTGCATATTCTCATCCCATTGAAGGCGAAGTGCGTAAAGGTCGTATTCACTTCAACAAAATTCAACGGAATCATAGATTACGAAGCAAGAATACACAATACTAAGACACTGGTATGTGAGCAATGACGAGAACTCATGTGACTAGCTATAAACCCTTGAAGTCGGAGTTGGGAATCACGTGGTTCCGAAAACCACTAAAAATACAAAATTCAATTTCCGAAAAATAAAGGAAATTAGCTAAGGCATGAAGCCTTAGAAATACGTAGGGTATCAAAAGAAAGCTACAGAAATACAGTTAGACGCGATTGGAAGGTATAACACAGATGGACGAAGTCCAGTCTTCAAAAATCAGAAAAATGTAATAAATTCAAAGTCGTAGTAAATCAACTAAGAAAAAAGGCATGCAGCTCCTAGAAATACGTAGTATTTCATAAGCAAGCCAATAAAAGGGGTAGTACAAGGCTAGAAGAGAATTTACTGACGGAGTCTGAATGCAAAGTACAAGTTTGGAAACCAAACAGCAATTTAATACAGACGAAGAGAAGATCGCGATGTACTAAGGGAAATCAGAAAGATATATGCCTAATTTCAGTCCACATCACTCGCAGAAAAACGAAAGCAATATTTCACATGCACTATACAGAATAAAAATATTCCCACATATTAGTCGCTGCCGGCGGCGGTGGCTGAGGGGACTGAGGCGCTCCAGTCACGGTTTGCACGGCCACTACGGTCGGGGGTTCGAATCCCTGCTGGGGCATGGGCATTTGTGCCGTCCTTAGTATACGGTAGTTGATAAGTAGTTTGTAAGTTTAGGGACTGATGACCCCATAGTTAAGTCCCATAAGCTATACAAACATTTGAACATTTTTTTTTATTAGTCGCGCCCCACAGTGACAGTGGCATCACAGAGAAACCACTCATATTGCCACATTCATAGACACAATGATAAATTATTAACATAATAAAATCCGAGCAATATTAACACAGTATTACAGAAACTAACATTTAAAAACATGAAATGAAACGCTATTCCTCATGCCTCCGAAGGACAGGGGGTTCTCGTTTAGCAAAAAAGCCCGTTTAGTGAACTTACAAGGAAAGTACTTGGGCTCGAACAAACACATATACACCAAAATCGTATGAGAGATAATGTAAAGATCCCTTATTGTATTAGTGATACTCCTGCATCTGCAAAACTCTACAGTGCCTCTGCGTGTGCCTTGCCACATTGCACTTTGACCTGTCGGTTCGCCAGTAGGGACGGTGCAGTGTGCCTCCGAAGTTGCGTTTTGTGACGTCATTTGTGTGGTGAAGCGTCAGATAGGGCGGCGATTGGTAATCAATCCTGCTAATGTATTGCGATTGGTTGAGATGAAGTTACGAAGAATCCTTCTTCGTGATGATGGTATTAGTATAGAAGATGAATCATTCACATGCTTTCTCGTATCTGTTATAGAAATATGAGCATAAGTTAGATACTATTGTAACACTAACACATAATGATGATAATAGGGATGATAATGACGAATAACTCATTGCAAGAAGTGGTAGTGCTGCGGTAAGTACGGGAAGAGGCGATGGAAGCAGTGGCAGTTAATACCAACAGTCTTCCGAGAAGAAGGTTAAAGTTGCAACTCTCATCACGGCTTTTGATGACAATACGCTAGAGAACTTGTACGATGATTATTACATACGTTATAGTTACGATATCTGCATTACGTATGGCGTTTACAATTACATCTACAGTGCATAATTGCAGAGCTTTGCATAAAAACGACAACCACCAGCACATTGAGGTGTACGTAGAGATTCTGTAAACAAACGTTCATACAGATATGTCTGTTCGAGACCATGTACTTTCCTAGTTACAAAGTTAAAAACCTAGGGAAGACGGCAGACAGCTGTCTTTCAAACTTCAATAACAATTATTTCATCTGCTTTACCCCGTCTTCCAAAGAACGCATTAGAATCTCTGTCGAGGAGTTATAAGCATGAGCAAGAATAGGTACAAATAGGAGATAATCGTGATTGAAGAAACAAAGCAGACTGTGAGAAAACAGGAGGCAGTAGCTGTTTTGGCGTCGCTATTAAGCCACAAAACCGGCGGTCTACGCACCTCGCCGCGCCACTCAGGGATAAAGACGCGGTAAATCGCTCCATGGTACTTCGGCCACTGGAGTCGCCCGCTGCTCCGCACGCCGGCCAATCGGAAGATGGGGTCTCGCCCAGATATGCCAGCGCACCACAGCAGCGATGGAAAGTATGGAAGTTCCAGGCAGTACGAGGCAGCCCCACGAATACTACAGTTCCAGAAGTTCATCATTGAAGAGCCAGCCTTCTGTCTATGCACAAGCCGGAACGGCTTTCTATTGCACAGCAGAACATTGTAATAGTACAAGTTTGTACCATACACGAGCACATGAAAGTTAAGTATTGATTTCTTCAGTCAATAGATCCTTTGAGGACTAATAACTTCTTTTAGTTGCTGGCCTTGTCTGCATCACTGCTAACGACGGCCCACCTCCTTCTACTACAGCAATCAGGGAGATGCAAGAGGAGCAATGTAAGAGAAAAAAAAATCGCGCTGACGTGTTTTACGGCCCACTTTAGATTTGTAGTTTTATAATTTTTTGCAAACATTTCGGACAACAATAATAATGTAAATAATAAAAAATTGTAGTCATATGATTACGACATATCTACGCACCCAACACGCAACTCTTTTAGGAAAAAAGGACCAAAAATTATTTGTGACGAGTTCCGAACCACTGACCGCGTGCTTTACAATCCAACGCGCTACCCACTACACTATTTTTTGCCTCTATGGGTAGTTCTTGTCCTTGCGGACGCTGATCGTGTTTGTTCGTTTTGGTTCTACATTTGCTGTGGTTCAGTTTTTTTTATTACAGAGAGCGTTCGGCCCTCTGACCTGGCGCGCTGAGCCACGGCGCCCGGCTAACTACAGCGGACAGTTACATTCGTACCATTATGGCAGTGGTTAACTGATGCTAGTAAGGCGTTTTTAGACACTAGATTATCATTTATCGTACGAACAAGGACATGTTTTTGTTAATTCTTCAGTGCGTCGCTGCTTTGAAATAACAACGTGTAACTTACAATAAGAATATCATCAAATACGCAACGCAAGATGGCGTATGCCAGAGAGAGTTCTGGGCGTGGAAAGTCACGTGACATCTGCGAACGGCTGGTTTTCGTATAATCAATGGACGGTGTCAAATCGCCATTATTTTTGCAAATATCTCTTAAACGATGCGAGATATAGAAAAAACATAGAACAGCAAAGTTGTAGAGGAATTTCTCATCTACAGATTCATGTATCCAGTTTCCGTGTCAGATGAACGGTTAATGCGTTATTTTCATTTAAATTTCGAGCTGTCAAAAGACGATCGCAAAGGCCCACTTTTAGTGTTACTACCGTAACCTAAAATGGGCCAATAATGGGACGTAGACAGTGGCAGAAGGCAGCGAAAAAGGAGAGAAATGTGTAAAGGCAGTGGCAGACACATAGGAGGTTCTAATGGGTGAAAAACGAGTCAACGGGAGAAAGACGTCTAAGTGGCAATGAAAGGGAGAAGTTATGTATGAAACCTTTTTTAAGCGACAGGCTAAAAGAATTTAACATGTTATGTGTTAAAGGAGAGCGAGTATGTTTGTATGCAAATTTCTTTTGTTAATAAGGTGGAATGAGGACTGGACACCTGGCTCCTCTCTTTTATGTCAATGATATTTGAACAGGAACATCTCTGCCTTTTTTGTACTCTTGACAGCAAGCTGGTAAATGATACCTGGCAAAAAATATTCGAAAAAATATTTATCTTACAGATATTAACGCTTATATTGTCCCCTAGTCAACAAAATTGTAACGTTCATCATCAAATGAAAATAGAGATTTCTAAAATCTATGTTCATCGTACGACGCAACCAGAATATAAGTTGAAACTCAGGGGTCAATCATTACGACGTTGATAATGGGAGTGACCGAGGCCCTCTGTGGCATAGAAACAGTGTGTCCTACTGCTGCATTTTACGAGGGTAAGTCAATTTTTATCCGCAATTTAGTTACATTTTTGTTTATATTGGTAGTACTGTCGTTTTACGTTGGTGACGCAAACTTTGCTTATTTGTTGTTATATCTTTGCAGTTTTAAAGCTGCTACGTTAGTTTCGTTGTCGCTGCCGTGGCATGTTGTGGCTGCTCCGCTGTCTGTTTGCACCAAAGAAGAGCAACGTTTAGTGATACGTTTTTTGTGGGCGGAAGGTGTATCAGGGCCCGAAATTCATAGAAGACTTTCAGTACAGTACGGGAGCAGTGTTTTGCCACAACGAAGTGTGTACTAGTGGATTGAAAAATTTACGAAATGGTCGCACGAGTGTTAAGAACGATGAAGGAGCCGAACGACCGTTTACCGCCACAAATGAAGAAACCATTGAGCGATTACGTGAAATGATTCTCTTAGACAGACGATTAACTATTGATGAAGTAGCTCATCGGCGACAAATTAGTCACGGTTCTGCCTACGAAATTATTCACAACAGACTTGGGTTTCGAAAAGTTTCTGCAAGATGGGTCCCACAACAACTCACACAGTTGCATAAGCAAAAGCGCCTCGACATCTGCAAAAAATATTTGGATCGCTATGGTAATGAAGGGGACAACTTCTTAGACAGAATCATTACTGGTGACGAAACATTGATCCATCATTACGAGCCGGAGAGTAAACGGCAGAGTATGGAATGGAAACATCCAAATTCGTCGTGCAAGAGAAAGTTCAAGACCCAACCGTCCGCAGGAAAACTGATGCTTACGGTTTTTTTTTTTTTCGGATACACGACGTCCTGTACTGCAACATTATGGTGAAAGGGGTACAACAATAAACAGTGTACGCTAGAATGAGATGCTTACTGACAGGCTAAAGCCTGCAATTCGAAGCAAACACCGAGGATTGCTGTCAGAAGGTGTTGTGTTGATGCACGACATTGCCCGTCCGCATACTCCTGTCCACACTGCTGAAACGCTCCAGAAACTCAAATGTTCAAATGTTTTTAGAACTTATGGGACTTAACTACGGGGCCATCAGTCCCTAAGCTTACAAATTAGTTATGAACTAGCTAAGACTAAGGACGGCACAAATATCCATGCCCGAGGGGGGATTCGAACCCCCGACCGTAGTGGCCGTGCAGACCGTGACTGAAGCGCCTCAGTCGCCTCGACCACCGCGGCCGGCCCAGAAACTCAAATTCGAAGTAATGGATCATCCTCCATTTAGTCCCGATCTTGCCCTTTCTGACTATCACTTGTTTGGTCCACTCAAACAGGCATTAAGGTGCCGTCGATTTGACTCTGACGAAGCAGTGAAGGAAGCGGTGCATTCCTGGCTCGCAGCTCAACCGAAAACCTTCTTTTATGAGGGCATAAGGAAGCTTGTAGAGCGATGGACAATGTGCACTGAAAAGCAAGGAGACTTTGTCGAAAAATGATGATTTTATTTCAACAAAATTTTATAACTGCTTTGCGGGTAGTAATTGACTTGCCCTCGTACGACCTCAGCTGGCACAGCCCCCACATCCAGGTAGTGCTGCGAGGCAGAGAACGATTTCATTACGCAGAATGTCCAGTGCTGGCAGTGGGCAGTGGCTTTCATGTTGTGCATTCGCGCTGCTGCCTGTCACGAGGCCCAAAACACCGCCATCGTCGCTAGCGTTGCTCCACGAGGCTGTGCTGAGCCCACTGTGGCAGCTAATCTGCCTCATAACATTACGGGGGCCTTGTTCAATTATTAAACAACTTCCTGTGCTCACTTGCTGTCGCGACTGCTCTAATACACCACTCAGGCTTGAGCTAATATGAACATTGTGCTCGCTGCGTAACAGACAGCATTCCCGTCAGGCAGTAAGCTGTGGGAAATTCATTCTATTTAAATTAATGAACACATAGAAACTCGCTCAAAGTTGTGAGGCCAATAAGTTGTTCTTGGAATTTTCGATGCGTCTCTAGGACTGGTGGGCACTTAGTTCAAATGTTTGTTGAGCTTATGGGACTTAAGTGCAGGTCATCAGTCCCTAATCTTACAAACTACTTATAAACTAACCTATGCCAAAGACAACACAGATATCTGTGACCGAGGGAGGATTCGAACCCCCGCCGGGGAACGTCCTCGCCATCGGAGCATACCGCCTCAATGCACTCGGCCACTCCGCCGCGGCGCAATTAGTAAATCTACATCTACCTACGTGCCTAATCTGCTATTCACACTTAATTGGCTGGCAGAGGTAATATTTTCAGACCATTTATCTACTGTTCCGTTCCCTAACAGCGCGAGAGTAAAACGATTATCTAAATGTGTGGAACTCGTGGTTCGTTGGGGCGATGTGAATCAATTTAAACAGGTTTCCAGCCAAGATCGCGTTTTTATTTCTTAGGATGACCGGTTTCGACGTTAAGTACACGTCATCTTCCGATCTCCTGTATCTCACAATGTCACATCTCATATCCTCTCATTACAAATTTCTAGGTACAATTGTATGAATTTATACAAACGTGAAATACAAGCATTGTTGATAAAGTTGCATACATCATTGGATTTGCAATACACATTTCCATAACGGCTGCACAAGAGTCACTAAGTGTAAGGTACATAAAGGACTCCTGTGCAGCCGCTGTGGAAATGTATATTGTAAATCTAATGATATATACAACTTTATCATCAATACTTGTATTTCACGTTTGTATAAATGCATACAATTGTACCTAGAAATATGTAATGAGAGGATATAGCTAAAGCCTTATGAATTGTGACATTGTGAGATACAGGAGATCCTAAGATCAGTAACGTCGAAGCCGGTCATCCTAAGAAATAAAAACGCGATCTTGGCTGGAAACCTGTATAAAAAGATTATCTAAATCTTCCCGTTCGAGCTCTGATTTTTGAATTATATATATATGCCCCTGCGGAGCAGGCTGACAGCAGCTTTATACGTCGCTCTTCAGCCACTTAGATTGATATGTCATACAGACATGATAAAACAATCGACACGGAGTTAAAATTAATGGCTTTACAATAGAGATAAGGTGAATGTGATGGATGAACTTTAAAAATACACCAATTAGAAGATAAGTAAAACATCACTTGAAGAGAATAAAAGGGGCCACGGTGTAAAGTTGACACAATACACGCACGAAGCACATAACAGTAACAGTTGACAGTAAAACAACACTGGCGTCGACGATTGTACTGCCATAGTTGGCGGGTGCAACAAGTTAAAACAAGCACAGCGATGCACTTCACTAGACGATTAGTTAAAATTGCTCTGCCACTGTCACAGACTGGTCTGGGGTGGGAGGGAGTGGGAAAGGAGGTGCAGGGAAGAGGAATGAGGGGGAATGCGCGCAGGACTCTGGGGAGGGGAGAGCCGATGGCATGCAGTGGTGGAGACGAGGCTGAGGACCAGGATGATAAGGAGAAACCAGGGGGTTATGGCAATCAGTTTTGCGGATGGTGTATTGGGCATGTATGCTTTCAAGGAACTGGAGCAGGTTGGAGAAAGGAATGAGGTCATAGAGGATCTCTCTTGGAGAGAGAAGACGGACTCAGTAAGTGACGCGGAGCACGTGACTATCTAGGATTTGAAGGGCTTTATAAAAGGAAGGAGGCGGAGGGAGGGGCGTATATCCAAGCGGGACTGAAGCACAGAGTAACATATAACATATACAGAGGAGAAGCCCCCCTAAACCTCTGTCCTACGCTGCCCTCGTAGTTCCGAAAGGAGGCGTCAGTTGGTTCCCCGGCTTAGTACCGGTAGACGACACTAGAGGCGCTTCTGAGAGTAGTGTGGAGGGGAGAGCTCGTGCCGCCTGCCACGAGGCCAGGCTGTGTCTGGTGTGCCGGCGTTTACGGGAAGTGGTGGTGGGGACAGCCGCTACCTGCCGCCTGCTCTGGCCAGTTTAAAGGGCTGCTTCTGACTTCAGCGCCATCATGGGACATCTTATGGAACCTTCCCTCCCCGCACCCCTGAGCGCGGGCCCGGGCCCTTATGGAGGTTTTCCGTCTGTATATATTTCTATATATTTGTCTGTGACTGAAGCTACAAAGGACAGGGCGCATGAGGGAGCGGTAGCTGTAGAGCATATTGGAAGGTTGGAGACCCCATGTCCGGCCGGAGTGGCGGAGACGGGTGTGGACTTTTTGCTGAAGGGTCTTATGTTGGGGAGTTCATGAGAGGGAGCGATCCAGGGTGAGACCAAGGTAACTGAAAGTGGGGGTGAGGCGGATGGGTCGACCACAGATGTAGAGGCGGAAGGATCGGATGGTGCGACCTATGATAGCCTAGAATTTATTGGGTTTTACTCTGAGGAACCATTGGGAACACCAAGACGAAAACTGGGAGATGTGCTCTTGGAGATGGTGTTGGGAGCGTTCAAGCTCTCATTTCTCTCACTTCATATGTATATAGCCACATTCCAAGGAGAAATTTGCCTATCAAAATTTCATAGATATAGGCCGCTGCAAAAAAGACAATGTTTTAATTATTGCGAACCCAACTCGTGTATTACTTCAGTGACGGTCTCTCTATATCGCGGTAATACGAAACGAGCTGCTCTTCGGTAAAGCATTACTCCAGCAGAGGGCGCATCAGGATAGGGTAGGCAGTCCGTTTAGTGGTTTCGTAGCATCTTCAGGCAATAAAGTGCAGTCTGTAGTTCGCTTCGCTAAAACATTATTTATGTGCTATTTCTTTACTATTAAAGTTTTTTGTAATTGTAAACCTAGGTATTTAGTTGAATTGAGAGCAATGAGATTCGTGCACTTTAGTGTGAAAACAAAATTTGACGGATTTCTTTCAGTACTCATAGGGATGACCTCATACTTTTCTTTATTTAGAACCAACTTATACTTTTCGCACAGTGCAGGTACATTACATATATCATTTAGTAATTGGAAGTGATCTTCTTGTAGCGTTACCATAGTGGTAGAAAGAAAGTATACATTAAGAGCGGTAGAAGAATTAATGTTTTCTTACAATATTTATTTTCACAATTGATGTAACGATTGTACATTTTTTACTTTCTGTATATTCATGTATATATTAATTAATTCATGATAAAAAGAGCAAATGTTAATGTATTTTCTTCAAAGAGGTTTCATTTGTAAAGTCAACAGTGTGAAAATTACTTTCAGATGTTAATGAACAAAACAAGCGAAGGAAGCGTAGGTAGAGACAGTCTATTTTTTGCACTCGCCAGTAGTAGTATGTTTTTCGTAGCCGTTCGAGAATGTAAGAAGTGCAAATGTACAAAATGTACAGGTTTCTTTCTTCAAAATATTTATACGTGAAGTTTTAAACGGAATTGTGCTGATTTATTTCTAATCAAGAGGAGCTACCCCATGTAGTTTGAATTTGCCTTAAATTTCGACTTACGTCTGAGATTTTCTACGTCTGCTGCAGCACCAATACTACAATGTCGGTAGAAAAGAAAAGAAAAAGATTTCTTTAAAAATATTAACATATTAGTAATGACTCTTTTACATAGAGTTGTGAAGGAGCAAGCCGGAGCTGAAAAACTATACATAACAAGTTCAATAGTGACTGAACTGCGTAACTATAAAACAAATTTCCCATTAATTAACTTATAGACAAAAAATCTTGAAAATAGTAGGAATTTTAACTATTTATTCATTTCCAGTACGATTAGTTAAAATGAAAATATCATTCTATTTACTACCATTATTTTAATTATTTAGTATCATTGTAATTGTTCATTCTGTTGACTACGGTAAATGACAGATTTACATACCGGGTGATAAAAAAGTCATTATAAATTTGAAAACTTAATAATCACGGAATAATGTAGATAGAGAAGTAAAAATTGACACACCTGCTCGGAATGACATGGGGTTTTATTAGAACAAAAAAAGAAAAATAAGGTAAAACACGTAGTGACAATGTGGTTGATCGCGCAAGGACAAGATTCTTACCAGGAGGGTATATTCAGAATCATTCCGCGAAGTGATGCACGTTTCTCTGCAGGCTTTGTAACCTTATTTTCTCATCACCCCGCGAATTTGCAAAGACATGTTGCAACGCGACAGTACGATACGGACAGTGGCGTGCAGCGTTTTTGTCTTGTTAAGGCTTCATCACGTTTCACAAATGTCATTTTAAAAGAGTCTTTTCGATGTCAGAGAAAAAAAAAAGTGAGTAGTTACATTAAAACACACACACACACACACACACACACATACAAAATGATTATTCGATGGATGTAATTGTAGCATTTTCTTTGTGCTATTCAATCTGTGGATTGAGGAAGTTTTGTGGGTAGGGAAGGAGAACAGGGAGAAGCGACAAAAGCTTTCAGGTTTACCGGTGAAATTCTATCAGACTGCAAAGGACTGGAAGAGTAGATGAACGGAATGGTCATTATCCTGGAAGGAGGGTATAAGATGAATATTAACAACCGGCCGCAGTGGCCGAGCGGTGTACGGGGTGCCAGTCACGGTCTGCACGACCGTTGCGCTCGGGGATTCGAATGGATGTTCAAAAAATGTTCAAATGTTTCTAAATCTATCGGACCAAACTGCGTGGTCATCAGTCGGTAGCTTACAAACTACTTAAACCTAGGTAAACTAACCTAAGGACAAACACATACACACACCCATGCCCCAGGGAGGACTCGAACCTCCACGGCGAGCAACCGCGCGCTCCGCGGCGAGGCGCTTTAGACCGCTCGGCTACTCCACCGCGGCTTGAATGGATGTTTGTGCCGTTTTTAGTTAAGCTAGTTCATAAGTAGTTTGTAAGTTTAAGGGCTGATGAAACAGTAGTTAAGTCCCATAAGGACATTTGAACATTCTGAACATTAACAAGAGCAGAACAGGTGTAATGAAATCGCGATGGACGTAGTAAGGAAAATATAAAATGCTATGCGAAGAAAAGCATTTCTGAAAAATCTGTTAATATCTACTTGTACATATTTGCTGTGCAAATCACATTTCAGCGCTTGGAAGAGGGTTTATCGAACTATATCCCTATTCTCTACCGTTCCATTCAGTAATAGCGCCCTGAAAGAAGGACACCTAAATCTTTCAGATTTCGATCTAATTTCTCTTATTTTATAATTATGATCACCTCTCTTTATGTAGTTGGGCGCTAACGAAATATCTCTGCATTCGGAGGAGAAATTTAGTGAAAGAAATTTCGCAAATAGATCTTTGCCGGCAACGACAGCACTGGCGTACATCTCTCACTTCTGCACGTCGCACTTCTCTACTCGTCAACGCCCCTTGATAAGCTTTCTATAACGTTAGTTAACATATATGCTCATTAGTTTAAAAAAATTAAGAAATAATTACAAACAGTCGTTATTTACCTTCGTAATAAGTAGGAGCGACAAGCTGTACGTCTGTAATGGCGCTAAATTTTTTGCTAGGTTTGGAACTTAAAAAGTGACAACACTGCTGTGGTGACACTATACAACGTTGTTCACACATCTACCTTACCTCCGAGAAAATGGACTCGCCCGTCCTACGTCACCGGCGTGCGCGCAATCTAGGGAAACACAAATCACTTGTGAGCGAGCGGTGTGTCGTAACAGTGTCATTGTTTTTGAAACAGGAACAACGATGACGTCAATGCGCAGTATTACTGTTCGTTTTTGGAGCATCACCTGCGACCAGTTTTGTGAAAGAAGCCGATGGTACTGGGAAATACTGCACCATTCACCAGAATCTACCGACTTAAGTCCTTGTGACTTTGATTTGATTCCGAAGATGAAGGAACCACTTACTGGCATTCGCTTCAGAACTGCCAGTACACCGCTCCATTCGCACCATCAACGGAAGAGGTCTTCCACATCGCTGACAATGGGTTCTACACAACGCTTGGGACTACTTCGAACGTCGGGGGGTTCGTGTCCTCCCTCGGTTCAAATGTTTGTAAATCTATCTGACTCAACTGCGTGGTTTCTAGTCCGTAGCTTACAAACTACTTAAACTAAGGTAAACTAATCTAAGGACAACACAAACACCCATGCCCGAGGGGTGCAAACCTGTAACGCTTTTGTTTCGCTTTTGAATAAATAGTTGCCACTATTTAAGTTCCAAACCTCGTATTTGTCCGGTTGTGTGATACGGCACTGTGGCCAAAGTAGGACCTTTTTTTCGTATGTGTCTTCTGTAGCACTGCAAAGTAGCAGTCATATAGCTTGAAGAAAATATGAATCTAGAGATTTCTCTCAATATACCATAGCTGCAAAGAAATGCAGTTACTACAATAACATCCATCGCATGGTCCAAGAACCATATTTACAAGAAATCCTCCGAGAAAAACTCTTCAACACGATACATCTTCTTCTTATAGGGCAAGATGTAGCGGTACAGAATTTTTTGGAGTACGTCATGACTTCTGGACGATAGAAAAACGAGAGTATACCGCATACAACTTAGGTTGACGAAATTGTTTTGTTTATATGAATGGTATATTTATACCTAATGATTTTTATTGTTGCATGTTTTCACGTGAACGCACAACGCACTGGAGCAGCGGAAGTTGAGCAAAGTAAGATGGCGTACGCTTCCCTGGACATACTAACAGCGCGGAAGCAGAGAGTAAATGGGTCTCCCGCTGAGCATAGAAGCACGTTACTAAAAAGAAACTTTATGTTAAGGAGAAAAAAAATGAATGTGTCCGTAGGTCAAGGTTTGATTCCAAAGTACTGTCGAATATTATTAAAAAAATTATATCAGCCATCTAATAAGATTTCCATGATGAACGGATGCATTCTGGAGAGCCATACGGCGAATTATCGGAAAAGGCAGCCACCTTAAAATGATGTATCAAGGTTAAAGTGCCGCAATTTAATGTTTATGGAATTCTTGTTGCATACTGACGTGCACCAGTTAGTAGTTTATGCGGTATCTTATGTGGTTTTACTCCACGAGTGATTAATCAGTATTCGATCATAATTCTTGGTCTTATTTTACGAGAATTTACTCGTAAATCAAGGGAGTATCAGGTCATGAAAGGTATATTTCATGCATATGGTTGAATTTTTTTTTGTTATCTGTTTGATGGTCCACAGAGTAATTAATAACGTCTCTTAGCCAGGTGTATAATGACGATATATTCGTAATGGAATTTAATAGTTACCCTGTATAATACAGTGGTAAGCTGATTTTATTAAAATTTTTGGACATAGCAGATAGTTTGATTTTTTGAAGTTGGGAGTCAGTGTGGATGGTAGATATTGTCGGAGGCTGCTTGTTGTCCGAAGTATCGTAAGTGTGCCGGAGTTCCACTCATATTTATTATTGAGAAGTTGGATCTATACTGCTTATGTTCCATATTTGGAAAGAAGGCGTGGAAATAGTATGATTCACCGGCTAAGAGCAGGAAGAGTAATTAAATGTAAAGTTACTTTCATGATAGATACAAAGATTTTCTTTTTAAAGTGAAAAGTTGTTTTTTGTTTATTAGATGCCGCATAAAGTCTACTGAACAAAATAACAGTTTAGTAATTATTTTGTTTGAAGTGATTACGGTACTCCATTTGGGTAGTGGCTAAAGTAAAACCTTACCTTTTGACGACTACATTCATTTTTCTTTCGTAGGCTGTTATTAAAGATCAACAGGCAGACCCTTATGGGTTGTGGGAAACCAGACCTTTTGAATGATTCATTTCGCCCACACCTGAAAAACGGCCCTCACCTTTACTTTGTAATTTTAGTCATGAGAGTTGTACGGCAAGTGGTGGTGGCACTATAGGTTATTTTCTGTTTTTGTTGTAAAAAGATAGCATAACTAGTGAGGATAAGTATTTGCAAATTTAGAGTCTGGCCAGAATTTGTGTTGAAAATATAAGACATTTTCTTTTCAATAAATCGATCCCTGTGGTCGAATTTAAACTTACGGTGTAACTTATTATAGTAGTTACAAATAGTTGACTTACGATCGCTCATGTTACCTGAGATTATCATTAGCGAGCGTAATTGTAAAATGAATATTTCTTGTCTATAGTAAAAATTTATTAAAATAAGACCAAGAATTATGATCGATTACTCATTAATTACTCGTGGAATAAAACCACATAAGATACCGCATAAACTACTAACTGGTTAGTTGACTTACGATCGCTCATGTTACCTGGGAGTATCATTAGCGAGCGTAGTTGAAAAAGGAATATTTCTTGTCTATATTAAAAATTTATTATTATTTGTTACTGCAACCGAGCTGTATTACTAGCCAACCGCAGCAACAATAAAGGGTGTAAAATAAATGATAACATGTTTAGGGTGAAACGTTAATCATCAGATGTCTTCGGACTCTGATGGAAGAGTAAATTTAGTCAGAATGTATGCTTTTCAACGAAAGTAGCCGTGGTAAGATCTTAATTAGTGCAGCGAAAATTATGAAGTCGTAACGCAAGCTGGAAAAATGATTTCACAGTGGCGTGGTGTTAGTTTTGCACTATTCGCAAAACATCGCGATAGCTGAGCCAACTCCCACGTTCGTGACTGATTTGCTAACAAAGGCACAGTTGGGATTCAGAGAGATTTACTTTTAGCAACTATTGACTTCAAAGAATGTAAATGAACCTGGATTTGTTGCGTTTCTGCCAGTAACTTCAAGCAGTGCTGCTTCTGTGAGCGTCTTAAGGTTGCCAATAACTTAAAGGACAATGCACCTTTATGTACCGGAAAGACAGAAATTTCTGCCGTGAACCCAATAAAAACTTCCGGAACGGCCCTCGTGTACCCTGCCAGCTTATGAGCAAGCACGTCTTTAACGCAGGAACGAAATAGCCGCTTTTTCCTTACTGTGCCGTCGAGACTTGGGCAGAACGGCGGGCGTTATCGATTTCGGATACACAATACCCGCGCTCTCCTCTCAAACGTAACGCTTAAAATGTTTTTGATAGAGCAGCGGAAAATTTATGAGCATGCTTCGCAGCAAAAGGGACTGCTGTGCGCGGATGCCATTTATCGGAAATCCATACAGAACTGGAATCAGCATCAGGCTCGATAGGCCAGCGGAATTGCTTTCGCTTGAAGATTCTAGTTTCGAAATTTCTGAATGCCGTGCCTCTGAGGTGGATATACCGATGTCAGCAACTTTAGTGACCGAGAGACGATTCAGGTTTTTTTCCCTATCCAGCGTACTTCGTTCCTTCGTCAATATGATGTCCTCTGCAAACTTCCGATAAGTAAAAATCACAGATTGGTTGTGATCTCATGATTAATCGATAAAACAATACATCCTGACGAATACTGAACACACACATACTGTTTCTGGGTTCTGACTAGGCCAACTGTTAGTGCCTGGGAAAAATATATAAATAATATTATGTAATATTTGTGTATTATTCTTAACTATTTCGTATAAAACACAGTTGCTGCGATGGATAAAACATGTAAATGAATAGATTTGTGGTTGATTCCGCCTTATCAAAACACTTGTTTTGTTTTAATACCCAAACTAGTTTCTGCACTTATTATGCCATCTTCCGTGGATTTCTGGTGTTTATTTTCTATAATAACATGTTACATATTTTGGTTATATAATCGTTTGCACAAGTTGTTTGGTTTGACAGTTTTGTTAGATGTTTTAAGCCCAATTTATTCAAGGTACTTACATTGTGTCATTCGCGGGATTTGCATGTGTATTAATTGTGGAATGACAAGTTTTGACAGCCTATCATCTGCAAAAAACAAGGCGTTTTTGTTTACGAAATCTGACTGATTTATTGTAGGCTTACATTAACCTGGAAATTATATTGAATTATTTCTAATGTGGCTGTTTAGGCTTACTTACGTTTGAGCTGTGGTGTTGCTATTTGTTTGTTTGTGGTCTTCAGTGCCACGCCACAAACAAACAAGCAGCAACATCACAGCTCAAAGTAAGCCTAAACAGCCACATTAGAAATAATTCAATATAATTCACAGGTTAATGTAGGCCTAATATAAATCAGTCAGATTTCGAAACAAAAACGTCTTGTTTTTTGCATTTGACAAACTTGTCATTCCACAATTAATGCACATGCAAATCCTGCGAATGACACAATGTAAGAACCTTGAATAAATTATGCCTAAAACAACTAACAAAATTGTCAAACCAAACAACTTGTGCAAACGATTGTATAACCAAAAAATGTAACATGTTATTATAGGAAATAAACACCAGAAACCCACGGTAGATGGCACAATAAGTGCCGAAACTAGTTTGGGTATTAAAACAAAACAAGTGTCTTGCATAAGGCGGAATCAACCACATATCTAATACTGCAAGCACGGAAGACACAAGAGCTGCACCATAATGGTAAATGAATGTTTGTAAACCCGGTCGATCAAAATGCTGGTCATCAGTCCCTAGCCGCGGCGGAGCAGCTGAGCGCATTGAGGCGCTATGCTATGATGCACGAGGTCGTTTCCCGTCGGGGGTTCATATACCCCCTCGGGCATGGTTGTTTATGCTGTCTTTAGTATAAGTTAGTTTATAAGTAGTTTGTAAGTTTAGGGGCTGATGATCCCGCAGTTAAGTCTTTTTTTTTTTTCTTTTTCTTAATATTTTATTAGTCCCTAGACTTACAAACTACTTAAACTAACTTACACTAAGAGCAACACACACACACCCATGCCCGAGTGAGGACTCGAACCTTCGGCGGGATCGGCCGCTCCTTTTTAATACTGTTACACAACGTAGCTACTATGACGTGGTACATTCTGTAGGACACTGTCGGGCTCTACTGAAATGTTACGGCAACTTTTTCTTTTTTTTCTTTGGTCAGTGTTCCGTGCTGGATGTCAATCTGCATGTTGTGAGTAAGGAATCCTTGTGTAGTACAGTGTTGAGTTGTAAATTCGCATGGCAACGTAAAGGAGGGAACTCCTACTACTCACGAGTGGCCTCAATGCGAAACTGGATACAACTTACACAAATGTGCACATATTATAAAAATCTAATCGCTATGGTGATAAGAGCTTCCTGCGACACATGGTTCAAGAAATGTGACGTCACGAAGAATGAGATGCGCGTAAAACTGCCACATAATGCGACTCGCGAATAAGTTTATTCTCCAGAAATTTCTTTTCTACCCAATTCTGTTCAGCACCAACTCCTTAGTTACTCGATATAACCCTCTAATCTTCAGCATTCGTCTGTAGCACAACATTTCTAAAACTTCAATCCTATTCTGTGATCCAAGTTTCACTCCCGCACAAGACTACAATCCATACTAATAGCTTCAGAGTAGACTATCTAATTCTTAAATTAATATTTGATGTTAACAAATTACTCATCTTCAGAAATGCATTATGTCCGTGACCATTCTGCATTTTATACCTCTGTACTCCGAAGTTTGTAAGTTATTTTACTGTCCATATAACAAAACTGTTGTAACACATTTATTGCACTGTTTCCGAATCTATTTCCCTCACCATCGCTTGATAAAATTTGACTTAATTTCATTATTCTTGTTTTGCGCTTGTTAATGTTCCTTTTATACCCTTCTTTCAAGACAATGGGTATTCCGTTTAATTGCTCTCCCAGCTTCTTTGCTTTTTCGGACAGATTGACAATGCCATCAGTAAACAGCAAAGTTTTTATTCCTTCTCCCTGAACTTTAATTCACATTTAAAATATACAGGGGCACTACGTAAGTAACGTGTAGGTAAGTTGAAATTTTGTAACTGACAGGGTTCATATTAAGGTAGCCCGTGCAGTTGTAGTGATGACCGTGTACGTTTGGCGTAGTGGTGAGCGCAAATGCTCAGTACGGAAGATAGCTGGCTTTTAATCCCGGTCTGGCACACATTTCAACATCCTCCATTGATATAATTCAATCCCCAAAGACGTTGTTGTTGTGGTCTTCAGTCCGGAGACTGGTTTGATGCAGCTCTCCACCCTACTCTATCCTCAGCAAGCCACTTCCTCATAAGGCGACAACCCACATTCATTTGAATCTGCTTTCTGTATTTGTCTCTCGACCTCCCTCGGCGATTTTTATCCCATACACTTCCCTCCAATGTTAAATTTACGATTCCTTGATATCTAATAATGTGTTCTACCATTAGATTCCTTCTTTTATCACGGTGTGCCAAAAATTACTTTTCTTTCCCATTCTGTTCAGTACCTCCTCATTAGTTACGTGCTCTACCCACCTAATCTTCAACATTCTTCTGTAGAACCACATTTCAAAAGCCTCTCTCCTCTTCCTGTCTGAGCTATTTATCGTCCATGTTTCACTTCTGTACAAGGCAACACTGTACACAATTGCCTTCAGAAAAGACTTCCTTACGCTTAAATTAATATTCGAACAAATTTCTATGTTTCAAAAACGCCTCTATTCTCATTACCATTCTACTTTGTATATCCTCTGTATTGCGACTATCATATGTTACTTTACTGCCCGACTATCAAAACTCATCCACTACCTTTACTATTTCGTAATGTAATCTAATTCCTTTAGCATTGCCTTATTTTCTTTGACTACCATCCATTACCCTTGTTTTGCTTTTGTTAATGTTCATCTTATACGCTCCTTTCAACACACTGTCCATTCCGTTCAATTGCATTTCCAGGTCCTTTGTTGTCTCTGACAGTATTACAATGTCATCGGCAAAGCACAATGTTTTTATTTCTTCACCCTGAACTTTGCTTTCCTTCACAGCTTGCTCAATGTACAAATCGAATAACATTGGAGAAAGGCTGCAATCATGTCTAACTCCCTTTCCAACCAATACTTTCCTTTCATGCCCTTCGACTCTTACAACGTCATGCCTGGTTTTTGTAGATGTTGTAAATAACCTCACGTTCCTTATATTTTACCCCTGCTAATTTCAGAATTTCAAAGAGTGTATTCTAATCAACATCGTATCTGTACCTCACAAGCGTCTCCTAATAAAACTGCGTGCTTATGGAATACCGTCACAATGTGCGATTGGATTCGTGATTTCCTGTCAGACAGGACACAGTACGTTGTAACTGACGGAAAGTCATCGAGTAGAACTGAAGTGACCTCTGGCGTTCCCCAGGGAAGTGTTATAGGGCCACTACTGTTCCTTATTTTTATAAACGATTTAGGAGACAATCTGAGTAGCTCCCTTAGACTTTTCGCGGATGATGCTGTCACTTATCGGTTGGTAAAAAGATCAAAGCAACTGCAAAATAGATCTGCATGATGCAAAAAATTGTAATTGACCCTTAATAATGAGAAGTGAGAAGTCATCAATAGGACCACAAAAGAAGCCCGTTACACGATAAATCAGTCAAATCTAGAGGCTGTAAATTCAACTAAATACCTAGGAGTAACAATTACGAACAACTTAAATTGAAAAGAACAGATAATATTTTAGAAAAGCGAACCAAAGACTACGTTTCGTTGGTAGAACACTTAAAAGGTGCAACAGTTCTACTAAAGAAACTGCCTATCCTACACTTGTGCGTCCTTTTTTGGAGTATTGCCGCGCATTGTGGGATCCCCACAAAGGGGGACTGACAGACGATTTAGAGAACAGAGAAGGGCAGCTCGTTAGGTACTATAGCGATATAGGGGAGAGAGTGTGACAGAAATGAAATACGAGTTGGGATGGAAATCATAAAAAGAAAGGCATTATTTGTAGCGACGAGGTCTGTTTGTGAAATTTCTTTCACCAACTTTCTCTTCCGAATGCGAACATATTTTGTTAGCACCCAACTACATACGAAGACAAGATCATGAAAATAAAATGAATCAGATCTAATCCGAAAGGTTTAGTGTTCCTTTTTCTGCGAAAGAAACATCATTAAAGCGATTCGATGAACCGTCTGCCATACATTTCAATGTGACTTGCAGAGTATTTATGTAGATGCAGATTGTGAATAGCTTTCTCCAAATCTATAAAATTTAGAAATGAAGGTTTGTCTTTCCTTAATCTGTCTTCTAAGGTAATTCGTAAGGTGAGTATTGGCTCCCGTGTTCCTACATTTTTCCTGAATCCAAACAGAAACATCCTAAGGTTAACTTCTACAAGCTTTTCCATTCTCCTGTAAATAATTCCTGTTAAAATCTCGGAATCATGACTTATTAAACTGATGATTGTGTAATTTTCACACCTGTCTGCAGCTGATTTCTTTGGAGTGGGGTCTTATTACATTTTTCTTAAAGTCTGAGGGTATTTCGCCTGAGACTTCAGTAGGTCCGAGGGAATGTCATCTACTCCAGGGGGCCTTGTTTCGACTAAGGTCTTTCAGTGCTCTGTCCAATTCATCTCTCAGTTAATGTCTTTAATTGCTTTGTCTGTTGAAGGTAAGTGATCAAGATTTTTTCCGCCATATGGATTCGTAATATCTATATCCAAGTCGAGTGTTACACCCCATGATTAAATCAAGCAAGAGTACTTGTTTTATCTTTATCGGTTCACCTCGAAAATATATCGCTTCTTTGGCAGCTATAGCTTGTGTAATAGACGAATAAATGTAACCCTCCCAAATAAAATTATTAATTAGGCTGAGACTGCACTGTCCAAAACAAAATATTAAGGATATTTTATATTGCTTGTATTTTATTAATGAGTTTGTATAATAATTTGACGTAATGGGATTGCAGCTGATTATCATAATTGTAGTGAGGAGAAATGTTGCTTTATAGAGAAAACATACACTAGATAAATGTTCAAATGTTTGTAATTCTACGGGACTTAACTGCTGCAGTTATGTCCATAGGCTTACAAAATAAAACTAACTTATGCTAAGGACAACACACATACCCTGTGTCCGAGGGAGGACTCGATCCTCCGACGGGGAGCAACCACGCCCTTCCCAACAAGACGCCTTAGAGCTCTCGGCCACTTCACCACTGCCATTCACTACACCTTAGGTAGTGTGAAATCTTACCGCCAGTAAGGAACGCAATGTGTTTCGTGATGGTGTTTCGGTCTAGTGACCGTATTTAAAATCACACGAAGGAACGCACACTAGTGACAGAATGCAGAAATTAAGATTGCTGCCCTGAAGCGTAGATACTTTATTCTACTTGGGGGGGGGGGGGGAGCTACAGTTTTCAAGTATACGAACTTCATTAGGATCAGTATCCGAAATGTCTGCGGCTGCGCTGTCGAGAAGTTTCAACGCTGAAAACTGCAACATAGGTGCATAATTGTAAGAGCAACTACAAAGAGAAAAAATATAATGAGAACGGATGAGCTTCGTTGATACAGCTCTGGCGGATGGGATTGGACCGTCATTATCTACGCCCCATCTCTGACCAATGGTTATGCTGGTGTAGCTAGATGGAGTGTCGGGAACTACAATAAAGGGACACTGGCGGTAACAGCACGTTCTGAAATGAAGTCAGATCATTCGGAAAACACTCCTTAGGTGAATGGAAAGGTTCTTGTAGACCACTTCCTCTTATTTGAAGAGAGCTGTACGGGACGTAAGCTTGCAGCCAAAATGGCACTGAACACTGAAATAAGACCCTCATCATTCGAGAGAAGAAAATGGCAGGAAAGAAGTAGTTTTATTTATTTATGATGCAAAATGCACAGGTTTAAATCCGCCAGCCAATAGGAACGTAAGTGGCCAGGGTAAGGAGTTTTACAGGGAGAATCTGTTCTTCGAGCTTCTTATGCAAACTGTCGATTAGAATAGAATTACATCTAATATTTATTCAACATCTACGAATCTGGATTTACGCTGGTTAAAAAACAGACAGCAGAAAATCGTCGGGCAAAACGGAGAGCGCCAAATCGGATCCATCAAAAGCGGGGAGCTTTACCGAATACGTCATTTCACAATAAGATCTCATTACGTAAATACCACGTGACTATGAAATACATCTTACGAAAAGTTAAGTGAGAGCAGTAATTTATAAAGAATGTACCTTTCATCTGTTATACATAGCAGCATGATACAATTTAAACGATCTGATTCAGAGAGTTCTTGAAGTTACTAGCAGCTATGATGTATACCTATTGAAGCATCGTATGACAATTTATACCAGAACCGGTATTCCAAACCGGGTCTCCTGCTCACTAACCTCTAAGCCACCGTGGCACAATGGGTTTTCACAATCGCACGGATCTATCCTGTCTTGCTTTCCTCCTCACCCCAAATTTCCAACTCTGCCTCTGTCTACATGAGTTGCAATTGAAAGATAGTGCAAAGGCTTTCTAAATGAAACTGAATATCATCTCAGAATATAACGAAACGGGGTTTCTGTATGAAACCCAGGCACTGAAATATTTGATACAATTAAACGCTTCGATTAATAACTTACCACCATAAGGAATGCAGAGTATAAGCATACAGTGAATGTTTATTAAGTGTTCCACGTGTGTGGTATTTACTGGGTTATGCTAAATTGTTTGTACACTTGACAGCAAAAAAAGTGGATCACCCCTGAATTTCTAAGTGGAGACCGCACCTGACGCTATGCAACCACCATTGCACAGCTGTGTCGCAGGTCGTCAAATCATTGCACAGTACAGTTGTTACCTACCCACAATAGGTACTAAGTAAGTCTCCTATTTCTCCTTATGGCATTCAGGCAAGGTAGAAACCAATACTTTCGTACAACAAATATTAGAATAAACGTTATTAGAGATGAGACAGTAACACTTGTGAATTAAATTTAATTGAAATAAGTGAAAAGTCAGTTACGTTATCACACTTGTTTAGTGAAATGATATGTTTTTGTTCATGATCTGAATCTGAACGCACTGTTAAGCAAAAAACAGTTCTATGCCTGATCGATATGCGATTACAGGTCACGAACTTTTTCGTGGCCCCTCTCTGATGGGCGGAAGTCGGCTGAGCTCGTGTGTCAACGGAATGGTTATGCTCTCTACCGCCCTTACCTCGTGACAGCATTGTACACCGTAGACCTCGTCAATGTGTTGTTGATTTGTGCTTCGCATTGATTATTGTCTTCCACTTTGTTATTTGCTAAAATAAGTCCACATACCCCGACGACTTCTTTTATAAGAAAGAAGTCTGTCCTTGAAAGTGGTGTGAAGAATGTTAATTCTGATTTTTTATTCTGTTACGACAGTAAAAAGAGGCAGAGAGCGTTGTTACACCCGCTTAATAAGTCCCTTTCAAATATTAACATTTCGTAGATATGCATTCCACTTTTCTATTACTCAAACATTAAAGTGATACTTAATTTCGTGTTCCATCTGTAACGTCTTAACCCCTTACATGCTGTTTCTTTTAAAACCTGTAATCTATACGCTGTAAGCTTTCGGCACTGGGGGAAAGAGGCGGGGCTTGTTCTAACAGCCAATCCGCTATGAGCTGAATGCAAGCTTGAGCTCCCAACATTCTCCGCTCAGGGGCCACGTTTAAGTGCGCGTGATCTCTAGGCATAAATAGACGTAAAACACTGACGTTTTCAATAGTTTCTTAGACCGCTGTCTGAACCCAGAAATAAATGATAATCTTAGCACTGCACCAGGAGTTGCATGAAGCTCCTATTGTTACTGAGAGGTAACCGCTGAAGATACGTAATATAGTGCAATTCACAGATATCATACATCATAAAATTGTGGATTTTATTATGTATGATATCTGTGAATTGCACTATATTATATTATTATATATTATATTATATATTGTGGACCACTCCCATGAACCACAGACATTGCCGAGGTGGGGTGGCTTGCGTGCCTCAACGATACAGATAGCCGTACCGTAGGTGCAACCACAGCGGAGGGGTATCTGTGGAGAGGCCAGACAAACGTGTGGTTCCTGAAGAGGGGCAGCAGCCTCTTCAGTAGTTACAGGGGCAACAGTCTGGATGATTGACTGAGCTGGCCTTGTAACATCAGCTAATGTGGCTTTGCCACACAGCTACTGCGAACGGCTGAAAGCAAGGGGAAACTACAGCCGTTACCTTTCCCGAGGACATGCAGCTCTACTGTATGAACATATGATGATGGCATCCTCTCGGGTAAAATATTCCGGAGGTAAAATAGTCCCCCATTCGGATCTCCGGGCGGGGACTACTCAGGAGGATGTGATCATCAGGAAAGACAATACTGGCATTCTACGGGTCGGAGCGTGGAATGTTAGATCCCTTAATCGTGTAGGAAAATTAGAAAATTTAAAAAGGGAAATGGATAGGTTGAAGTTAGATATAGTGGGGATTAGTGAAGTTCGGTGGCAGGATGAACAGGATTTCTGGTCAGGTGAGTACAGGATTATAAATACAAAATCAGCTGGGGGTATCACAGGAGTAGGATTGATATTGAATAAGAAAATAGGAATGCGGGTAAACTACTATGACCAGCACAGTGATCGCATTATCATTGTCAAGATAGATACGAAGCCAACACCGACAACAGTAGTACAGGTTTATATGCCAACTAGCTCTGCCGATGATGAGGAAATCGAAGAAATATATGAGGAGCTAAAGGAAATTATTCAGACAATTAAGGGAGAGGAAAATTTAATTGTTATGGGAGACTGGAATTCGGTAGTAGGACAAGGCAGTGAAGGGAAGATAGTAGGTGAATATGGTCTGGGCAAAAGGAATGAAAGAGGAAGCCGCCTGGTAGAATTTTGCACAGAACATAATTTAGTTATAACAAACACCTGGTTCAAGAATCACAAAAGAAGGTTGTATACGTGGAAGAGACCAGGAGACACCGGAAAATATCAGATAGATTTTATAATGGTAAGACATAGATTTCGGAATCAGGTTCTACAGTGTAAGACATACCCAGGGGCAGATATAGACTCTGACCATAACTTGTTGGTTATGAACTGTAGGCTGAAACTAAAGAAACTACAAAAAGGTAGGAAAATAAGGAGATGGGACCTGGATAAATTGAAGGAACCTGAGGTTCTTAAAAATTTCAGAGGGAGCTTTAGGCAACAATTGACAGAAACGGGGGGAAATAAAACAGTAGAGGAGGAATGGGTAAAATTGAGAGATGAAATAGTGAAGGTAGCAGAGGACAAAATAGGTAGGAAGGCAAGACCTACAAAAAATCCTTGGATATCACAGGAGATACTAAATTTAATCGATGAAAGGAGAAAATATAAAAATTCAGTAAATGAAACAGGCAAAATGGAGTACAGACGACTAAGAAATGAGATTGACAGGAAGAGCAAAATGGCTAAGCAGGAGTGGCTAGAAGGCAAATGCAAGGATGTAGAAGAATGTATAAATAGGGGAAAAATAGATACAGCCTACAGGAAAATAAAAGAAACATTTGGAGATAAGAAAATCAGCTCTATGAATATCAAGGACACTGATGGAAAACCAGTTCTCAGCAAAGAAGGGAAAGCTGAAAGGTGGAAAGAATATATAGAGGGGCTCTACAAAGGAAATGAACTTCGAGACAATATTGTAGGAAGGGAAGAGGATGTAGATGAAGATGAAATAGGAGATACTGTACTGAGAGAAGAATTTGACAGAGCCCTGAAAGACCTAAGTCAAAACAAGGCCCCTGGAATAGATGATATTCCCTCAGAGCTACTGAAGTCTCTGGGAGAACCAGCCATGACAAAATTGTTTCACCTGGTGTGTAAGATGTATGAGACAGGTGAAGTACCCTCAGACTTTAAGAAAAATGTTATAATCCCCATCCCTAAGAAAGCAGGTGCAGACAGGTGTGAAAACTACAGAACCATCAGTTTAATAAGTCATGTCTGCAAAATATTAACGCGAATTATATACAGAAGGATGGAAAAGCTGGTAGAAGCCGACCTCGGGGAAGATCAGTTTGGGTTCAGGAGAAATGTAGGAACACGGGAGGCAATACTCACTTTACGGCTTATCCTAGAAGATAGATTAAGAAAAGGCAAATCTACATTTCTAGCTTTTGTAGATTTGGAGAAGGCTTTTGACAATGTTGATTGGAATAAACTCTTTAAAGTTCTGAAAAAAGCAGGAGTAAATTATAGGGAGCGTAAGGTTATTTACAACTTGTACAAAAACCAGACAGCGGTTGTCAGAGTTGAAGGGCATGAAAGGGATGCAGTGGTTGGGAAGGGAGTGAGACAGGGTTGTAGCCTTTCTCCAATGTTATTCAATTTGTACATCGAACAAGCTATAAAGGAAAGCAAGGAGAAATTTGGTGAAGGTATAAAAGTTCAGGGGGAAGAATTAAAAACATTGCGTTTTGCCGATGACATAGTAATTCTGTCAGATACAGCAAAGGACCTGGAAGAGCAATTGAATGGAATGGACAGTGTGCTGAAAGGTGCATATAAGATGAACATTAACAAGAGCAAAACTAGGGTAATGGAGTGCAGTGTAAGAAAATCAGGTGATGCTGAAGGAATTAGATTGAGAAACGAAGCAATAAAGGAGGTAGATGAGTTTTGTTACTTGGGCAGTAAAATAACAAATGATGGGCGCAGTACAGAGGATATAAAATGCAGAATGGCAATGGGTAGAAAAGCGTTTTTGAAAAAGAGAAATTTGTTAACATCGAATATTGATTTAGGCCTAAGGAAGTCCTTTCTGAGGGCATTTGTATGGAGTGTTGCCTTGTATGGGAGTGAGACATGGACGATAAACAGTGCGGACAGGAAGAGGATTGAGGCTTTTGAAATATGGTGCTACAGAAGAATGCTGAAGATTAGGTGGGTGGATCGCGTAACTAATGAGGAGGTACTGAACAGAATTGGGGAGAAAAGGAATTTCTGGCATACCTTGACTAAAAGAAGGGATAGATTGGTAGGACACATTCTTAGACATCAAGGAATTGTTAATTTAGCGTTGGAGGGAAGTGTGTGGGGAAAAAATCGCAGGGGAAGACCAAGAGATGGATACAGTAAGCAGATTCAGACAGATGTAGGTTGTCGTTCTTATGTGGAGATGAAGAGGCTTGCTCAGGATAGGGTATTGTGGAGAGCTGCATCAAACCAGTCTCCGGACTGAAGACCACAACAACAACAAAATTGTGGAATAGAATACAGTGTATCGATGATTTGTTATCTAAGAATAATCAGATGTCACATATCAAATATGTTCACAAATAGCTTTATACTGGTACCTGAAACGACGATACAATTAATTTTTCCCCGGCAGGGACTTGAAACCAGCACCAATTACTATTGTATAATAGGAAGGAATACTGCTTTTATTGTTGCTTCCGGGCACTCCAACCCTGCACATACCGTCACTCGTGACCTGGCACCATGAGGCGTCAACTATCACATTGTCGTTCACCAGTAGTTAGGATCACACCGTTCGTAGAGACGTAGAAGGGGTTTGGTATTTTGCGAAAATTTTGTTTAATTTAGTAGCGCATGGACATGTGCAATTTTGATTTGAAACAAGGCAGAGTCCTGCGTTCTTTATTGGAGTTACCGGAGGTGTAGATGGTATTTTTGTGGCCGTTAAAAACTGTTACCCCCAGCGGAGATCGGACCCATACCTTAGCTATTACAAGTTAACCTCATCCCGGCCTCCAGCGAATTACAGATGCGTTGGCATAATGATTTGTCATAATGGAGAACTCATTAGACAGTACGGCCAGTCAAAGAACTCAGAGGTGTCTGGCTAGGTAAGACATTCTTGGCCGCACGGGATGGCCACGTAGTGTGAGGCGCTTTATCGCGGATTTTGCATGATATTATATTACGTTTTAGTATTCTACATCACGATTTGGTATGGCATTCTGTAATAAGCTTATTTAACTATGAGCTCATTATAATAAAGATTGTTGGGTAGCTGTTGCCACGATAACTTGAATATTATGTATTTTTATAGTTATAAGGAACGTGGATTATGCGTTAAAAATTGAAATTCGGAAAATAACTTCGTTTTGACATTTATTCACCATGTTCAGGAACACAAACAGACTTCGATGAAGGAGGTTTCTGTGACTTACTAGTATGGTCAGTGACAAGATATCCGATAACTGGCAAGTGTGTCGAGCAATTATTCTTCACGGTGTGGTTGCCTTCAATAGTCATACTGAGGTTAGAAAGCTTTTGACACCGGACCTCCCAAACGGCTTTTAATCAAATTGCGTAGTTATGGTATATCGCCCCAAATTTGCAATTGGATAAGGGATTTCTTGTCAGAGAGGACACAGTTCGTAGTAATCGATGGTAAGGCATCGACTAAAACAGAGGTGATATCGGGCGTTCCACAGGGTAGTGTTATTGGTCCTCTGCTATTCCTTATTTACATAAACGATTTAGGGGAAAATCTAAGTAGCTCTCTTAGGTTGTTTGCAGATGACGCCGTCATTTACCGTCTAGTAAAATCATCTGAAGATCAGAACCAACTGCAGAACGATCTGAATAAGATATTAGTATGGTGTAAAAATTGGCAATTGACTCTAAATAATGAGAAGTGTGAAGTAGTCCACATGAGTACGAAAAGAAATCCGTTAAACTTTGTTTACAACATAAATCAATCAAATGTGAAGGCCGTAAACTCCACAAAATACCTAGGAATCACTATTACTTCAGACTTAAACTGGAAAGAACACGTAGATAATATCGTGGGAAAGGCGAACCAGAGACTGCGTTTTATTGGCAGAACCCTTAAAAGATGCAACAGAACTACTAAAGAAACTGCATACACTGCGCTTGTCCGTCCATTTTTGGAGTATTGCATCCCAGTGTGGGATCCTTATCACGTGGGTTTGACGGAGGACATCGAAAGAGTCCAAAGAAGGGCAGTTCGTTTCGTATTGTCACGATACAGGGAAGACAGCGTTACGGAAATAATACAGGATCTGGGATGGGAATCATTACAACAACGGCGCTTATCGCTGAGGCGTGGGTTACTTGCGAAACTCCGATCGCCAACATTCTCCTCCGAATGCGAAAATATATTGTTGACTCCCACTTACATAGGTAGAAATGATCATCAGAATAAAATAAGAAAAATCAGAGCTCGAACAGAGAGATTCAGGTGTTCTTTCTTCCCGCGCGCTATTCGAGAATGGAATGGAAGATAAATAGTATAATTGTGGTTCGATGAACCCTCTGCCAGGCACTTAAATGTGATTTGCAGAGTATCCCATGTAGATGTAGATGTAGATGTAGATGTAGAGGTTACAAAACAGCAATGTGGATTCTGATACAAGGTCGCATCGAAAATGCGATTACATGCGAAGCACAATATCCAACTGGAAAGGATGGGGGAGAACTTCAGTCTCTGCCATTTCAAAGCTTGGATACTGGTATTTGTTGGAATAGATGTCCATTTTAATGGCGACACTAGAGCTTGCACGGTAAGGTTCAGTTGTCCATTATATCCACGTGCTTTTCGAGAGTCAACGACAGATAAATAATAAAAGTGATTAAAAATAATCTGCCAAGCACGAAATTGTGAAAAGAAGCACGGAGATGCAGATAAATATTTCAAGGGAGGGGTAGCAGGAGGGAGGGCGGAATATAGGAATGAACAGGAGTGCAGAACTGGAAAATAAAAGAGTGAAATGCTTGAAAAGTACTCCTTACTAATATATCACAGTTTGTTTTAGGGCCGAGAGAAAAGGAGCGAATGTTTTACAGAACGAAGGATTGATTATCGGAGATTTTTAAAGGAACACTGCTTCATAGAGAGGACCCAGGGGCAGTAAAGAAAGCAGACATTAAAAGAGACAGTATTGTTTTAACGGAAACCACCATTTTTTACAGCTTTTTGGGGGAATAGACCAAAAGGGCAACTGAGGTGATAATGTAAGGGAGGTGACAGAGAGAAAGAGAGAAAGTAGGGAAAATTAACAACGAATAAATACCAGACAAATCGTTTGCATATTTTTTTTAAGGGTGAAGGGTATATTAATGGATGGAGGGGAGGAGAGAGACGTATTTGGAATAACAAAAATTACTTTAACAGCGTCCATCTAAACTGATTACTTTGTAAGCATGGAGTCTACGTATAAATGAATAAAAATAGGATATTGAGTGAAATGAGAAGTATTGAATTAATGTTTGCGCCAAGGGTGGGAATCGAACCCAGACCTCCATACTTTCTTTGATTCAATGCTTTTCCTTTCACTTAATTTCTTTGACATACTGACGCGGAAAACTGTCTCTAGGTATATAAATTTATAATAAAATAGGATAATAAAGGAACTGTATATTTAAAAAAAATCAATTTAAAGGCAGCTCAAAGGAAAAAGAAACTCATATTTTATTTCTTCTATAGTCTCACTTAGGAGATTTAAAATTAAAAAAAAAATGAAGTACCAATAATTTATGCAGAATCCCTCATTATTTGTTTCTTTCATAATACATCTCAGCAGATTTAAAATTAAAAAAAAAATTGAAGTACCAATAATTTATTCAGAATCCCTCATTATTTGTTTCTTTCATAATACATCTCAGCGTAGAATCTATAACATCGTCAGACCAGCTTCTCTTCAGTAAGAGCGATGACTCTATCTCGAGTTGATTGCTCACAGCGAGACGGCCTGGTTTGTATTTCGGCTGTCTGCTTTTACTATGATGCCAGGAAGTAAACATTCTGTATTTACGTAAGAGCCCCACTCTGGGCTGTGCTGGGGGCTGTTGGGCATCACCACCAAGCCTCGCCTTGGCACCAGCTGTGGTTGACCGGCCAGCCCATAGCTCTCGAGCCACCGCTAATACAGGCACAGACCGCAAACCAGGCTCATACGTTTGTGCCAACCTACCCAAGTGTGTAGTATTAACTACCACAGCTAGAGCTATTTTGCTATAAAATGAGCAGCCACTTTATCTTTTGACATTTCATTCAAATATTTAACGAAGTTAAAGAATAGAATCATGATAAACGCAGCTACCGCATAATGTTTCACCTAAATAGCAATCATACGACATAGGAAACTATCTTTTCAGCGCTCTGCATTAGATTTAGACACAATAAAATATGTATTCAACCTAGAAAACTGCGTATGTTTTAAAATTAAACAATTCTGGTGGGAACAACAGAAATATATACAGTGAATAACTTTAATATTCGGACACCAAGATATTTTTAGAATGCTGCGTTGTAACTGTATTCGGAACTAACAAAAATATAACATAACCAAATATTATATGAAGGTGCATGTCTTGTAAATAACAGTATGAACGTTGTTTGCATAAAGTAAAACGATTGTTAAAGAATGCGATTAAAATGAACCACTCCTCGATGGTCACGTTACTTTAATATCCGGACAGATGGCAGTGTCGCACTTGTCACCATTCACGCCGGGGTGAGTAGGCCTGCTTCTAGTATGAAGGCAGGTGTGTGTTCACAAGCGCGGTCGACTGTCCAGACGGTACGATGCCACGCAAAGATAATACCAACTTTGAGATACGACAAATTGTGATTTTTCACAATGCGAAAGGAAAATCATATCGACAAAATGCTGCCATGCTCAACATGAGTAAGAGTACTGTGGCAGATATTGTTAGGCGTTTCAAAAACGAGGACCGTGTAGA
Source organism: Locusta migratoria (assembly GCA_026315105.1). Taxonomy (NCBI): domain Eukaryota; kingdom Metazoa; phylum Arthropoda; class Insecta; order Orthoptera; family Acrididae; genus Locusta; species Locusta migratoria. Next base: position 788,427,241 of record CM048745.1, on the reverse strand, counting down.
CTCCATACCACAAATGGGCCAGCCACAGAAGTTGGATGCTCGTGACAAGAGGAAGTTAATACGAAAAATAAAGAAGGATCCTACACTCAGTGCACCGAAATTAGCACGTGATCCTCTAAACGAGACTGGCAAGAAGGTACATCCTCAAATGATTCGCAGAGCATTGAAAGAAAGTGGATACAATGGAAGAGTGGCTCGGAAGAAACCTTATGTGACTCAACAGAATGGACAGAAAAGATTGGACTTTGATAGGGAGTTTATTACGAAGGATGCAATTTGCTAGAATGACGTCACGAAAGTAAATTTAACGTCTGTGGGTCGGACGGACGAACCATGATGTGGCGGAAGAAGAAAGAGGAATTTACCGTCACAAATATTAAACCCACTGTAAAGCATGGAGGTGGCAGTGTCCTTGTCTGGGGCTGTATATCGACATTTGGACCGGGCGAATTGGTGTTCATCGACAATACTATGGACAAATATGTCTATTTGAACATATTAAAGAACAATTTACGAAAAAGTGCTGAAACCATGGGGATATCAAACACCTTCAGATTTTACCAGGACAATGATCCGAAACATAAGGCTCGCATTATGCAGGAATATTTGTTGTACAACTGCCCCAAAGTCCTACCACCACCACCTCAGTCACCAGATCTCAACCCGATTGAGAATGTGTGGGGAGAAGTGAAGCGATGTATTAGAAGTACACCAATATCTTCCAAAGAAAGTCTGAAGCTTCGACCGAAAGAAGAATGGGACAGTCTACGTGCGGGCTATTTAAAAAAGTATCATTAGCAGTAAGCCGTAGCGTTTGAAAGAAGTGATAAAACAGAATGGCTACCCAACATGATATTGAAACATTTATTTTCCATAAAATTTTGTCTCGAAATACTTAGTTCCGCAAAGTGTCCGAATATTAAAGTAACGTGAATATAGGACCGAGTTGTATTTAAATTGCATTATTAAGGAAGTTATGCAAGTTATCTCAATAAAATTTATATGATTACTTACAAGACACATCACCTAATGTAATAATTGGTTATACGTTTTGTTTGTTTTGTTTTAAATAAAGTTATGATGTTCCAAGATTGAAATATCACAGTGTCCGAATATTAAAGTTATTCACTGTATATGTAGTATATCATTAACTTATAAAGTGTTCTCATTGTCTCTGAAACAATAAGTGCTACGAAACAGAAATACCTTCTGCTGAGGCCCTTCATTTACACTATTGTTCTGTTATTCATAGTGAAGTGTTTCTTAATGGGTTCATAGGATCGCTTTAGTTTCTCGACTGTTCCACGCTTATACGAAGATCGAGAAAAACAAGTGCCAAAAAGGATACATGCGAATCCTAATTACCATTATATTATTCTTAAAATTCAAATCAAATGTTCGAAAGTGTGTGGTATGCTAAGTTCAACAGTCCCTAAACTTACACACTACTTAAACTAACTTATTCTAAGGACAACACACACACATACCCACGCCCTAGGGAGGACTCGATCCTCCTACGCGAGCAGCAGCCCGATCCATGACATGGCATCTCTGTGCGGCCTTCTTACAAATGTAACATACTTTGTACGGTAATGAGTACAAAAGCTCTTTGCATTTGTAGGAGAAGTTGGTGATTTAAATCTCATAGAAGAAGCGTGCTACATTGAAAACTCTTTTGTTTTAATATTTTGCTTCCCCTCCTCATCCCCCTGCCATCTCCACCCCCTCCCCAACCTATGTAGTAAAAAAAATTCACTATACCGCCCAATCTGATATCTTTTTCCAACTTTTTCAGTGTCCTCCCTCTATACCGTCAGGTAATAATCGCACATTACTCAGCAATACTGCGGAAGAGGTGAGCAATTGTAGGGTTTATAGCCTCCTATGGAGACGTTTTAATCTTCTAATGGTTGTGTCAATAACAGGCGCTTGTTTTATCTTCACCAAAATATGTATATTTCGTAGTTAACGTTGTTTTCAATTGTACCCACTAGAAATTTTGTTAGGTGTATAATGCTTAAATTTGTTTTGTTTATCGATTTCTCAAGGACTGACGAAAATTTTCTGGTAATCATAAATCATATTTATGTTTAGGGTCAATTGTCGGATTTGCATCGTGAAGATATAACTTCAATATCATTTTAAAATTGGCTCTGCTTTTCTGAGGTGCTTACTAGACAGTAGCATAATCTGCCATAAATATTTCTCAATTCGATATAGCAGTTTGTAGCTCTGTCAGAGAGTGGGTAAAATGTTACTCTCGCTCCAATTTGTAGCTGAGAGCTACTGCCTCTTAATCTTTAGAGAGCGTCGACATTTTCATGAAGGAAGCGAACAGCTGCAGCGTGAATCGCCTCCTCATTGCCCTTGTGAAGGCCGATGCAGATAATTCAGAAAGTAGAGATCGAGAATAGTTGTAGTTGCTACGTCAAATTCATCACCCTTGTCTGTAATCATATATGTGATAAGTAAATGACACACCGAAGTTCAATTTTCAGACATTTTAATTGGAATACCACCAATAAGTGAATCTTGAAAGGTTCTTCTATATACATATATGTCTCGTGACTGTTCTTTCGAAAGAGCAGACACGACATAAATATACATAATTAAGGAGAAGACAAGAACAACTCCAGCCTTCAGCGCAAATGCACATTACGCCTGAACTCTCGAGGTAATCGGCAAAGTGCCACGAGCAGTGAGTGCAAATTGGAAACGGCAACTACGTGAGCAGTGTGAGGAAGTTTGAGTTTCGTGGGTAACGAGGGGAGTGGGGGGGGGGGGGAGGAGCGGTAGCCCGTGCACCTGCGATGATCGTTGTTTTCTCGCTCGTGCAGTGGTTACCGTAACTGCTTAGAAACTAGACCCGAATTCCAGCTGGGCACAACTGTTCAACTTCTCCAATGCGTGCACTCAGTGGCCACAAGCAGCTTGTGTCGGATTATTTCTTTTAATCTAGATTCTTCTCTGTCATTCAGGGAAGCAGTACAACTGTCACCAGACATGAACCACCATGTTGTCATTTCACTACCATAGTCGTACCAGGAAGATCATTTGTCTACAGGCAATGTCTTTCTCGAGTGGTCCAACATCTTAGGAGAACATCTTGTGCACACATTATGCATGACTTAATTACTTCTCCTACGACGTGAGGTCGAGCATTGATGTATTTATAGTGAGGGAGACGAATGGAATGTTGCACAGATATATAAAGAAAATAAAAGTAATCCAATGAGTTACAGTTCCATTGTATTGATATCGACATGTAGCAGGACGTTTGAACAACTACTTTTCCAGCGTTATGAAATATCTAGAAAAATTAACATCAAACCGGCAAAGGTTTCTAAATCTTTACTCTAATTTCATATTTAAAGAGTGCCAAAACGATTTTTGGTATCTTCAACGCCGCTGTGGAGTGGCCAAGCGCATTCACTATGTTTACTTGCAACACATCTTCCGGTAGACCATAATCGATTTTCGTAAACCGTTTTTCGCTGTCGAATCGGATTTCCTAGCTCACTTGATATGGCGGCTGAAAAACAGCTGATTCGGTTCCTGATTTAGTCAGTAGAATCGCTATTTTTCTTTATTTAAATACACAGAGTCATGTTCACTCTAAATATTTATACTCTTATTTCACATTAGAAAATATCACTCTGTCCATATGTGCCGAAAGTTATTAACAAGAAAACACAGTCTGACAAACCAAGAATGCTTCAAAAACGGTTGCGTTTACATGGGCACGAAAATCGATTGTGGAACTGGAAAACCGCTTTAGAGAAGCGGATTTCCAGAATCGATTTTGGAGTGATTACATGACCAACCAAAAGCAGAATTGGGAAATCGATTTACGAAATCCGGTTTTGAGAGCCCATATAAACGGGGTGATTGAGGTGCTATGCTCCGATGTGCGAGGCCGTTCCTCGTCGGGGGTTCTAATCCCCCCTCGGGCATGGATGTTTATGTCGTCTTTAGTATAAGGTAGTTCATAAGTAGTTTGTAAGTTTAGGGACTGATGACCCCGCAGTTAAGTCCCTTAAGCGAAAAAAAAACCCTATCTTCAGCCATAATCAACTTCGAACCATATCGCTTTCCTAAGTTGATGTGACTGGACTCGTGATGTCCTATCTGTAAGGTAATAGTTTGCAGTAACAGACGAGGAGGCATCTAGTGAAAAGGACGTGGCGAGTGTAATTCTTCCAGCAAAGTGAAGTACACTTCTCCTGATTCGAATATATATTCCAAATATTTAATGAGCTATCAGAATATTGCTCTTAGATTTGAGGCAGTTAATGCAGCCCACTACAAAACTCAGCAAAGGAAAGTCAATTGCGAAATGAATTTGAATTTGTATCTTCACGGCGCAAATGGCGACAATTGACCTTAAACATCAATATGCATTTGGCTCTGAACATAAGTAGTCAGAGTTTCGTCAGCTTTCTAGATATCGATAAGCAAAACAAATTTGAATGTTATACATATGACGAAATTCCAGGGGGTACAATTAAAAACAATGTTAACTGTGAATAACACATGTTTTGGCGAAGGTGAAACAAACGGTCTGTTATTGACTCTACCATTAGGAGATTTACACGTCTCTTAAGGAGACTGCCAACCCTACAATTGATCCCACTCTTATGCGGTACTGCTGAGTAGTATGTGATTATTACCTGATGGAATAGAGGGAAGACGACGAGAAAGTTGAAAGAATATATCAGATTATAACTCGCACATATGCTATTTGGCACTTGTATTTATTATTATTATTATTATTAGTAGTAGTAGTAGTAGTAGTAGTAGTATTTCAAGCTTAGTATAAGCGTGGAACAGTCGAGAAACTGAAGCGATTATATAAACCCATTACGAAACACTTCACTGTGAATAACAGAACAATCGTGTAAATGAAGAGCCCCAGCAGAAGGTAATTTCCGTTGTTTAGCACTTATTGTTTACCGACACATTGAAAACACTTTATAAGTACACAAAACGTGAATGATAAACTACATGTATACATTTGTGTTGTTGGCACCAGAACTGTTTAATTTTACAACATGCTTACATTTCTAAGATAACTACATATTTCATTACCTTCTAGACTAATGCAGAGCGCTGAAAAGATAGAATAATTTTCTGTGTTTTATGATTGCTATCTATGTGAAACATTATGTGGTACTAAATTTATCATGATTCTATTCTTTCACTTCGTTAAATATTTGAATGAAGTGTCAAAAGATAACGTGGCTGCTCATTTTATAGCAAAATAGCTCTAGCTGTGGTAGTTTATAATACATGTTAGGGTAGGTTTGCAGAAACTTTTCATACTTCAAGGGTTGAGTCTCGCTGTATTAGCCGTGGCTTGCGAGCTACGGGCAGGCCGGTCAACCACAGCTGGTGCCGAGGCGAGGCTTGGCGGAAACCGGCCAGCTGGCGGTCACGGTGGTGGGCAGCAGCCCCCAGCACGGCACAAAGCGGGGCCCTGACGTAAATACATAATGTTTACTTCCTGGCTTCATAGTGAGAGCGGAAAGCAGAAATACAAATCAGGCCGTCTCACTGTGAGCAATCAACTCGAGATAGAGTCGTCGCATTTACTGAAGAGAAGCTGCATAATGGAAGAAACAAATAATGAGGGATTCTGAATAAATTATTAGTCCTTCAAATGTTTTTTTAATCTCATCTCTATTTTCATATTTCGTAAGTGAGAGACTGTGGAAGATCTCTTGGCAACAGAAATAAAATATGTGTTTCTTTTTCCTTTGAGCTACCTTTTAATTGAAGTTTTTTAAAAATAAACAGTTACTTTATTAACCTATTTTTATTATAAATTTATATACTTAGTGACAGTTTTCCGTGTCAATATGTCAAAGACATTGAGTGAAGGGAAAAGTATTGAATTAAAGTAAGTATGGAGTTCTGGGTTCGATTCCTCCTTGTGGTACTAATTTTAATTCAATGCTTCTCCTTTCACTCAATATCCTATTTTTATTGCATTTATACCCAGCCTCCATGCAAACAGAGTAATCCATTTAGATGGACGCTGTCAAAGTAATTTTTGTTATTTAGGATACGTCGCTCTCGTCCCCTCCATCCATTAATGCACCCTCTGTCCTTCACAAAATACGCAAACGGTCTTGCATTTATTAAGAGTTAATTTCTCTTCTGTTCTCTCTCTCTCACTTGCTGTCGCCGCTTTTGCATCATAACCTCAGTTACCCTTCTGATCGGTTCCCTCACAATACAGTGACAAAATCTATTCGTTTCCGTTGACAGCATGCACACTCTTTTAATTTATGCTTTCGTTACTGTATATCAGTCCTCTCTATGAGAGCGTGTCCTTTCATACCCCCTTACCTATAATAAATTCTTCGTTCTGTGAAATACAGAGCTCTGGTGTTTCGATTGACCTCCTCTGCTTTCATCCCAACAGACTATATTGTTACACATGGTATATATTTCCCGTTTTAGAAACCGTTTTCTAATGCGTAAACGACGTTCCTTGCTACTTCTAAGATGCGTAATATTTCTTTTATTATGGTAAGAGCTATGTTACATTCTTCAGCGCCGCGCAGAGTAGCTGCGTGGTTTAAGGCATCATGTCTTCAATTGGGCTTCTACTCGCGTCGGTGGTTCGAGTCCTTCTGTGTTGTCCTTATGTTAAGATAGTTTAAGTAGTGTATAGATCGATGACGTTAGCAGTTAAGTCCAATTAGATTTCACACACATTTTTCATACAAACTTGAGCGAAACGAGACTATAGTTAAATAAGCATACAGCAACATGTCATACAAAATCACCACAGAGCATGCTAAAACGTAGTATATTATCATACGCAATGCTACATAATTATACATACTGTATATAACTTTTTTGTTAAAGTTCTAATGGACAAATCAACTGAGGTCATTAGTCCCTACCTAGCCTTACATGCTACTTTAATTAATTTACGCTAAGGAATACATACACACACACACACACACACACACACACACACACACACACACACACACACAACTACACATGCCCAAGGAAGGAGTCGAATCTCTGGATGGAGCGACCGCAACTCCGCGACAAGACGCCTCAGACCGCGAGGCCAAGAAATTACTGTTACGTAGACAGATACCGCCGAGCTATTTTACTTCTCGTACCATGTGTTATGCACTCTATTTTGACGAAAAACATTATACTACCACATCTGAAAATCGGTAGTTGATCGGGCTAAGATATGGCTTGATTCCTGCTGGGGAAACAGTTTTTAACAATCGCAAAAATCCCCCTCTCCACCTCCAATAGCGGAAAGTAAGGAATTTAGCACTGTGGCGTCTTTCAAAACACATTACACATGTCCATTCGCTACTGACTAGAACAAAGTTGGATTAGTTTTCGTTGTTTCTTCAAAATGCCAACCCCCTCCAGGTCTCTATGAACGGCCGATCCAAATTACTAGTAAACGAGATTGGGAGAGTTGTTACCTAGTCATCTGAGGTAAACGCAGACGATAGGTGCGGGGTTGGAGTCCCAGGCTGCACGACGTTATTTATTGCGCTACTACAAAATGTTTGTAAATCTATCGGACTCAACTGCTTGGTTATTAGTCCGTAGCTTACAAACTACTTAAACTAAGGTAAACTAACCTAAGGACAACACAAACACCCATGCCCGTAGGGGGGACTCGAACCCCCGACGGCGAACAGCCGCGCGCACCGCAGCACGGCGCTCCAGTGCGCACGGCTAATTCGCCGCGGCTTGCGCTACTTCTAGCCGAACATATGCAAAAAATGTTTGTATAGTCTATGGGACTTAACTACGGGGTCATCAGTCCCTAAACTTACAAACTACTTATGAACTACTTACGAACTAGGACGGCACAAATATCCAAGCCCGAGGGGGGATTCGAACCCCCGACCGTAGTGGCAGTGCAGACCGTGACTGGAGCGCCTTAGTCCCCTCGGCCACCGCGGCCGGCAACATATGCACATCCCACTAATGGTGAGAACAGTAACTGTTTCATCTCTCTGCGTATATATAATAAATAGCGAATAGAGCCGGGGTTGGGTCCCTGCCGGGAAAGAAGTCAATTTATCGTCATTCCAAGTTCAAATATAGAGCTGTCTGCGAATTTATTTAATATCTGACGTGTGATCGTGCTTCGTTAACGATTCATATAGGTACTGCGTTCTATTCCACAATTTTATGACGTTTGACACCTGTGAGTTGCACTGTATTATATACCTTTAGTGGTTACCTCTCAGAAACAATTTAAACTTAATGCCATTCCTGGTGCAATGCTAAAGTTAACCGGGTTCAGACATTGGCCTTGTAAACCGATACCAATGAAAACGTCAGTGTCTTACGTCTCTTCAAGCCTAATCTAGATTCGATCAGAAACGCGAGCTTTTTTTGGTCAACAGTGCGTTCAAATACAGAGCACGAACGAAAACTCATTGTGTCATTGAATGAGTTTGATAAGGTTCCCGATTGTCACTTATTGTAATTAAATTGAATTTACGTTGCTCTCTCGACTCTAATAACTTGTATTCTAATGTTTTTCGTATGACGGTATTGAATTACATGTGGACCGACTGCCATAAGGAGCAATGTTCCCTACTGCTTCTTTGGTTCCCATTGTGAATAGTCGAACGACTGTACTCTACAGGGGTTCTGATTACCATTTACTTGAACTATCATTTTCCATTCGAAGCAGATGACGCTGAAATCTACAAACTCGAATCAAGTGTGCTAGTATTTGATATTAAGAATCGACCCATTTAATTTTACATTTCATTCAAGATGGCCGGGGAATGACCGTGCACTCTAAGGCGCCTTGCTCCCCGTCGGAAGTTCGAGTCCTTCCTCGGGCATCGCTGTGTGTGTTGTCCTTAGCATAAATTAAAGTAGTCTGTAAGTCTAGGGACTGATGAACAATGCACTTTGGTCCCATAGGTTTACAAACATTTGAACATTTTGAACATTCAATATGTAAATGCAAACCTTTGTGATATGACTGTTGATATTTATCTTCGACACTTTAATTTACTGTTATAATTTTGACAATACAGGCCAATGTGGTATCAATATCTGGTTAGAATGTATCTTTAGCGTGATCTATGAATAACGACGAGGTTGTAATAGTTTTCTGTTGTGCCTCTCACCGTGGTGCTTAATTTCGGTGGGTGCTATTGTCTCTCATCACAAATGTGACTCACAATAGACACTTAAACTGACGATCTCCTATTGCGAAACATTTATTAATTCGTGCTTGGTACGCACATACGAGGAGTGATCAGAAAATTTTAGGAACATTTTAAATTTCGTGCCAGTGGATTTTGGTTATTATAGGTCTGTCAGTTATCGTCCAGTGCTGTATTGAGTAGAACTGTGTCGCGCAGTTTGCGAATTTCGAGATGACAGAGTGTGAGGAGAAAAGCGTCTGTTTTCCTTGAAACAGAAGGAACACCAAACAATGCAGGAAGCCTACGGCGATGAGTGCGTAAGCCGTGCTCGGCGTTACGTATGGTTCATGCGGGTTAGAAATGGTCTTACGGACCTTACAGATGTCCCTCATTCACGACGCAGTTTGACGTCTACCGACGACGCTCATGTCACGAATATCAGCTAAACTGTGCATGTCAATTGTAGAATCTCAGTCAGAGAGATTACAGAATAATGTAACATTTCAGTAGGGTCAAGTCATGATATCACGTGAGAAGGAAAGGGCTTGAAATGTGGTGAGAGAATTCATGCATCTTGCTTCATGGCACGCACCACACTTTCATTCCCATTGGAGCGTGACTGTTACGAAAAGAAATAAAAAAAAATTTAAAATCGCACTGACGTGTTTTACGGCCCACTTTAGATTTGTAGTTTTATAATTTTTTGCAAACATTTCGGCCACAAATAATAATGTAAATAATAAAAAATTATAGTGAGACGATTACGACTCTACTATTGCGATAATATCTATGCACCCAACTCGCAATATTCTTAGTGACCGTATTTTAACAAACAGCCAAATTTATATGATATTTGAGTTTAGCTTTGACAAACATACTCTTTTTTTTTAACTTTTACCTTGCGAGAGTGAAGGTCGGGGTGAGAGTTTAAAATAGGGAAAGAATAATTTTTAAAACTCACAACCACCAACTGCGAACCAAATTCCTAAACATGCAAAAACACTGGAACTGTGATTGCGACTGTTTGACTCGTTTTCTAGGGGATGATATCATACGTTCGCAGCTTTCCTTCCCTGCATATGATTAACAAAACAAATTCATAATAAAATCAAGTTCATGAGAGAAAAGGGTGTACTAACTACTATTTTTGAAAACACGTGAAAGTTCACTTTATGTTGTTTATTTCACAATATTAGAACCCTGTGGCTGATACGTCTGTACGTCGACAAATTTATCAAATAAAGTTATAGCTCGTGAGCCCCCAGACAAAAATGAATATTTGTCACAAATTGTTTTCACACCATGTGGCTGTCTCAAACACCGTTTATGTTCGTGCCTATGCGACGACACGTGTTACATTAACAAATCACAGTCACTTTAATTCAATGCGATGCACACCTTGTTCCACCGGCTAAATATTCACAACACACAGTAGCACTCGATACAACTTGGTGCAGTCTACCATGAGCAACCACACTTGGCAATTGCCACACAAAAATCTAAAGTCTCTACCTGGAGATTCACATGCTGACTGATGCAGAGCGACGCCGCCCGGCCAGCTACCCCACGTGCTCCCGACTCGTCACTTCATGCCCTCAAAAAGCCAAAAGCTCAACTGCTGGGGTTTTTTCCCCTTTGTCATCAACTTCCCCATGTGAGCTGTTCTAACCGATTTGTAACGTACAGAACTCAGCCAATACATTTCTAAAACTTTACTTAAAATCAAAATAATTACACTACACATTAAATAAATGTCTTCTTAGGTTTTTATATTGGTATAAACATCCTTTGTACTATTTATCATAATCGTGCAATTTCTTATGTCACAGATAAGTGATTTAACTGAATACTCAAGATAAAATACACAAGATTAATTGAAAATAAAATGAGAAATAGTTAATATATTATTTTTATAAACAAACATTGCCATGCTAGTTGTGTAACTGTCTTGTATTCATTGGTAATTTATTACTTTTCATTGTCAATTAAACATATTACGCCAGATGTGACTATATCAGCTAATGTATTGTTTATTTATCAACAGGCTATTTTGTAATGAGGGCCTTAAAGGTTCCTAACTGCATCGTATTACTTCAAATGCCAGTAGTATTAGAATATTTTATTCACGCTGTGCACTGCACTCCACCTGGCACTCGCCATTGTCCCTCTCCCCTCACCGGAAACGAAAAGTGGAAAATCCTAAGCTGGAACAACCTGCTCGCTGGCCTCTCGTCAGCTACAAGCACACAGCAAATCTCAACGTGGAGAATTTCTACCTATGACCTAACTATAAATGTTGTCACCCAACTGTGTACATGCATTGCTACCATAATTAATAAGATTAAAATTGTGTAACATTTAGTGCACTGGCATGGTCAATGTTTGCAGTGAACTTCATACTGTTTAATTATCAAATGCTATTAATTACCAGCATTTCTATTGGGCGGTAATCTCACAACCTCTTTAAACTATCATTTTAATATCTCTCCCACATTTTCATTATATTTTTCCGTTAAAATAATATCACCTGTCTTGCCTTGGTAGTTTATCCAAAGTTTAATTTCTTTGCCTGTACTGGTTACGAATGACTATATCCTGGAACGAACAATAATGATACGGTTTCCTTTCCCGACTATTAGCAAAAGAAAATTTTGTATTTTTATATTATTCCAGATGTAAAAAATAATTATCTATGAATGCCAGAGAAACAATTTAAGAACATCCCTTGCATTTTTTTTATTTTTTAAAATTTGTATTTAGTTTTTTTTAAAGGCATCTGATAGTAAGTACTTTTGGCTTGTACTCCTAGCGATAGCATCTTGCAGAATAGAGCAGTATTTTATTATTTGTGGCCAGTGTTAAGTGTATTTTGTACAGTCAGGTAAATATATGTACTGCGCGGGGATCTTACGTTTATAAATAAAGTCCTCCATTCACTTAAATTCGCACTTATGAATTTTTATTATTAATTTTGCCTTTTCCTCCCTCCGTCCATAATGCTTTCTTTCAGCCTTGTTGCATCACCGCAACAATGGATGGCACTGTTTTTAGTTAATATTGAATGGTGATATTTCGTGTAGCCAGGCCCTCTTTTTTTCAAAATTTATTCTATACTATTATCATTTACCGGCAATAGAATCGGCAGTCAGTTTTCTTGTAAATTTTTTGGAAGTCCGAAGTGTTTGACTTACGTAATGTTCCTATCCGAATTTTATCATGTCACTTATCTTACTTTACGGTCTGCTACACGAGTCGTAGTTTGATATTGACGAACTGCCATCCACTGTTCGGCGAGTGATTATGATGTTATGAAAATTTCATTTACAGCCAAATTTCAACCACCGATGGATCTCTTGTTAAAGTAACCGCTCATCGATTCTTTTTGTAATGTTCTGCCTGCACAGCACTCCAACGCTAATTAGTTTGCCATTTATTTTACATGTATGTAATAATTTTCCTAATTTTTTTCCCCGTAATTTTCTGATTGGTATCTTTGGTAGCTTCTAAGCTCTTTCTTCTGTAAATTTGTTAATCTCAAACATTAATAGCCATGCTGGTAAATTATAGAACGTAGCGACGACTGACTATAGCCTAAATGGAACACAGCGTACATTTGGCGTTCGAAAATCGGTCACGTGACATCCCTCGCCCGAAATCTCTTTTGCGTACACCATTTTGCTTTCTCTACTTGATTACTTTCTTATTATAACTCAATCGTTTTCATTTCAAAGCAATGGCGCACTGAAAATTATACAAAACCCGTCGTACTTAGGACAATGAATTATAATCTAATGTTAGTTACTTAGCTAGTGAACACCTACCATCGATGGTACGAGAATTACGGATTAGTCTCGCAGCTGTTCGCCATAGCGTAATGGGCGAGGAATTAGTGTGTGATGTACGAACATGTTAGACGGTGGTTCGAAACTTGCTAGGGCGCGGTTGCTCAGCACGCTCGGTTAGAGGGTTGCCGGATGGTAGCTCGACGCCCTCTGTAACGAGAAAACTGAGCGATCGACGAAGCCATCGAAACAGAACAAAACAAACCAACGTCCACAAAGTACCGATCAAACCGAAGAACCAATGAAAAGAGAGAAATAACCCAGAACGAACATGAACAAACGACGGCAAAGCATCGATCTCTCTGAAGAATATACAGGGTGTCCCAGCTATCTTGTCCACCCCAAATATCTCCGGAACAATAACAGCTATTGGAAAACGACTTTCACCGGTGTCAATGTACAGCTGGGGCCCATAAATGTACATATTTGGAAACATTGTAAAACGAAAGCAAAATGTGTTTTTTTTAACACAAACTTTTTTTTTCTTTTTTTTTTTTTTAAATGGACACCCTATTTTTTTTCTTCAGCAATCCATAGCATGACAAATCACATAAACAATGGCGTTGATTGTATCGCAATATTCCAATTACATCCCGAGATATTGCGACGCGAAGTTGACGCTTTAAAAACCCGAAATGCGCTGCTAGCTCACGTCCTGAGGCTCACGCGTGAACCCCATGCTGCCCGCATTCGCTATGTGATTGACATGCGTAATCGCACTTCCATACTTGCCAAGAGGTCCGAAACGAATAATACGGTCTGCTGCCATCTTGCATTAAAGTCGTACATTCCAGCAGGTATTTATCCCATAGGCTAGGGGTGATGCAGTTCTGTAACATATCCGTGTACACTGCACCGCAACGTTAGTCACAAAGTTAACTTCGCTTTACTTTACTGTAGATCTAGCGCAAGTGACAGTGAATCATTCACTCATAATAGTAAAATTCATGTTGATGGTTTTAGTGAAACGAGAAAGTGGACTAACGGTTTTACCGTTGTTTAGGTAAAAATGTTTTGATTTGGGAAGTTCAGGTAAGACGTAGAAGATGAATGTAAACATGTTTAACCAATTAGTTTTATTACCACCTAATTATCAATGTTATGTTTATCTAATGCGTTACATGACAAATTGTTTCAAACAAATGTTTCTGAACATCACTGGGTAAAATGGCCCTTTGTAGAAACTTGCACTGTGATACTAGCACTACATACTAAAGATAGCGTTCACATATCATGCTCAAAGTGACAATCATTGGCTTGCATACATAGGGTCACTCTGCGGATGAAGGATGCCCTACTTCGTGCTACTGTTTCCTCTTTGATGGCTGTACAAGCATCAATAATGCGTTGCTTTATGTCCTCTGGTGTTGTTGGTTCATGTTGGTAAACAGCATCCTTCACTGCTCCCCAAAGAAAAAAACCAGCGGTGTAAGATATACCGATCGGTACTGGTTCATATTGTGTACGTAGACACATAAAACGTGCAAGAGGGAAAACATTATGTGCTTATGAGAGTGGATGGAAAAAATAATAATAATTAAAAAAAAGATAGCAAAGTTGTAGAGAAATTGCTCCTCGACAAATTCATGTATTCAGTTTCCGTGTCAGATGAACGATTAAGGCTTTATTTTCTTTTAAATTTCGAGCTGTCAAAACACGATCGCAAAAGTCCACTTTTAGTGTTACTACCGTAACCTTAAGTAGGCCAAAACAACGTAATCTTTGTTCTCACTCATCTCCCTTATTCTTCAACTTGGCCTCTGCAGAGTCTTTTTTTTATTTCCTAAGCTGAAAGGACGAAAATTTGAAAACGATAGACGAGATAAAAGAAAATTCGCAGACGGCGTTTCGCGAGATTCAGCAATAAATCAGAACAAGACTGCTTCTGGAAGCGGAAACGGTTTAGAATGTGGAAAATGACAGTTTACAAGGAGGCCATTCAAAATAAGTAAAAGCGTAGTCTAGAAATTTTTGTGGACAAAGTTCCGTAATTGTTTGAACATATCTCGTATATAACTTGAGCGCATGTTTCTGCATGCACGTTTGATACACTTTGTAATGTTGTGCTGAGTGCTTGTTGTTCCTGTATACACTTTATTCTTCAGATAACCCCAGGAGAAAAAAAAAATGTAGGGACTGGTGTCGGGCAGTCCATGTTACCGGACCACCTCTGCCGTCCAGCTAAAACCCGCGATTCAATGCTTCTTGGGCTCTTGCAGAGTAACATGCCAGAGAACAATAACATTGCAATCATACCTTCTGCCGCACTATGAGCGTTACCTTTTGCAACAAAATGTGTAGTGCATCTTGTAGTAATTGACGATTTCTTTTGCCGTTCAATGCGCCTTTTAGAATAATTAACCGATAAGTTCCAGAATGATACTTTCACTCTGCAGCGGAGTGTGCGCTGATATGAAACTTCCTGGCAGAATAAAATTGTGTGCCGGAACCGGGACTCGAACCTGGGACCTTTGCCTTTCGCGGGCAAGCGCACTTCCGCCAGTACCCCGCCTCCTACTTTCCAAACTTCACAGAAGCTCTCCTGCGAACCATGCAAGACTAGCACTCCTGGAAGAAAGGATATGGTGGAGACATGGCTTAGCTACAGCCTAAGGGATGTTTCCAGAGTGAAAGTTTCATTCTGGAAACATCCCTTAGGCTTTGGCTAACCCATGCCTCCACCATATCCTTTCTTCCAGGAGTGCTAATCTTGCATGGTTCGCAGTAGAGCTTCTGTGAAATTTGAAAAGTAGGTGGCGGGGTACTGGCGGAAGTAAAGTTGTGGGGCGGCATCGTGAGTCGTGTCGGGATAGCACAGTCGGTAGTGCGCTTGCCCGCGAAAGGCAAAGGTCCCAGGTTCGAGTCCCGGTTCAGTACACAATTTTAATCTGCCAGGAAGTTTCAACCGATAAGTTGTTGTCCATGATGCCGCACCAAAAGTTTACGGACTAAGAACGTTGACGAGCAAGCTCAAGTGTCCAAAAATGTATTGCGTCGAATTTCTCCGTGTCTCGTAAATATTGAATCGTCAGAGAACATTAGCTGCGTTGAGAATTTCGGGTTTCTTAGTATTTCCAATTCTTAACATCACTCGTATGATTTATGGAGATTTGGCTGGGGAAGAAAATTTATCGCTCGTCTTGGAAGGAAGAGCACCTGCCAGAGTAGACGAAGTGCTTCGTTTGCGTCAGAATCTGCGTGGCGCACGGCCGCTTTGCCGGGACTTAATTTTGGCAAAGCCAAATGAGCGCCAGTTAAACAACATTACTTTTTTCCGATTCCATTGCATGTGATTTCAGACGAGATTTGACGAGTATTGATATGTTATTTGTCAGACTAAGATTTGAACTATTTTCGAGCTGAAGATTATTTCGTGTTGTGTGATCGCGAAATGGAATTAGTGTCAGAGCATCGTAGACACTACTTTGTTGGGGATTTTGCTACCATTCTCATGATGCAGTTAACGCATCTGTTCTGCTCATTTTATAGGATTTATTTCTGTTTATTGTTACTGTTTCAGTATGACTACTTCCTACAAATCAAAACCTGTGTTTGAATAAACGTTATTCATCTGCGTTATCTGGCGTTCCCAACATTATTTCCAAGCTTTAGAATAAAATTTTTTGAATCGTTTATCATTATTTTGTTTCATTATTATTTCGCAAATGATAGCCTATGCATACAGTATAGGATCACGGGTACAAGCTACTGTAGCTACTGCAGTTGCTGGGCTTGACAGCAGACGAGTACGGTTCGACCCTGAGACTGCAACGAGCCATATTTTTTGAACAGAGCCGCACAAGGCCAATACGTGTAACTTACGTGTGATCAAAACAGCATAGTTCAAAAAATGTTCAAGTGTTTGTTAAGCTTATGGGACTTAACTACAGGGTCATCAGTCCCTAAACTTACAAACTACTTATGAACTACTTACGAACTAGGACGGCACAAATATCCATGCCCGAGGGGGAATTCGAACCCCCGACCGTAGTGGCCGTGCTGACCATGCCTGGAGCGCCTCAGTCACCTCGGCCATCGCGGCCGGCAAAACAGCATAGTTTGGTCAACACATATAGTAACGTAAATTCGCAAAATAATTGAAAAGTATACGAAACGTTGATGACTGAGAACGCAGTCTACATCCTTTTTGTTACGTCCTTAGGAATACTTAACGTTCTGTGTAATTGCTGCACTGAAATCCATATTCTTACTCGGTACAAAAGGCGCGAGTAATTAGTAGTCATTTCGATAGCTCCTAATGCAATAAATTCCACGGCATAAAAGCTGCTAAAATGTGAAATCGGGCCAAGTGGTTCGCACCAGTCTTTATCGCTGATTCTCGTTTTACCTTTTTTTTTAATACTTGCCTTCCGCGTCGTTATTGCTCTTGTACTGGAACGGCCGATTTAAATTTCTCTCCATTATAGTTTTAGCAAACTTCAATGAAAACTGCTTGAACTTTCAAAGCTTGTATATCAAAGTTTTTAGGTAGACCGCACCAGACTTCGTTCCTGACCGTTCCTACACTCCTGGCCATTAAAACTGCAACAGCACGAAGATGATGTGCTACAGAACCGAAATTTAACCGACAGGAAGAAGGTGCTGTGCTATGCAAATGATTAGCTTTTCAGAGCATTCACCCAAGGTTGGCGCCGGTGGCAACACCTACAACGTGCTGGCAAGAGGAAAGTGTCCAACCGATTTCTCATACGCAAACAGCAGTTGACCGACGTTGCCTGGTGAAACGTTGTTGTGATGCCACGTGTAAGGAGGAGAAATGCGTACTATCACGTTTCCGACTAGAATAAAGGTCGGATTGTAGCCTATCGCGATTGCGGTTTATCGTATCGCGACATTGTTGCTCGCGTTAGTCGCGATCCAATGACTGTTAGCAGAATATGGAATCGGTGGGTTCTGGAGGGCAATACGGAACGCCGTGCTGGATCCCAACGGCCTCGTGTCACTAGCATTGTAGATGACAGGCATCTTATCCCCATGGCGGCAACGGATCGTGCAGCCACGTCTCGGTCCCTGAGGAAACAGATGGGGACGTTTGCAAGACAACAACCATCTGCACGAACAGCTCGGCGCCGTTTGCAGCAGCATGGACTATCAGCTCGGAGACCATGGCTGCGGTTACCCTTGACGCTGCAGCACAGACAGGAGCGCCTGAGAATGAGTATCCAACGACGAACCTGGGTGCACAAATGGCAAAACGTCATTTTTTCGGATGGATCCAGGTTCTGTTAACACCATCAAGATGGTCGCATCCGCGTTTGTCGAGTGAACGCACATGGGAAGCGTGTATTCGTCATCGCCATACTGGTGTATCATCCGGCGTGATGGTATGGGGTGCCATTGGTTACACGTCTCGGTCAGCTCTTGTTCGCATCGACGACACTTTGAACAGTGGCCGTTACATTTCAGATGTGGTACGAGCCGTGCTCTACCCTTCATTCGATTCCTGCGAAACTCTATATTTCAGCAGGGTAATGCACGACTACATGTTGCATGTCCTTACGGGCCTTTATGGATACGGAAAATGTTCGACTGCTACCCTGGCCAGTACATTCTCCAGATCTCTCACCAATAGAAAAGTCTGGTCAATGGTGGCCGAGCAATTGGCTCGTCACAATACGTCAGTCCGAGTATCCGAGCGCATTGAGGCGCTATGCTGCGATTCGCGAGGCCGTTCCCCGTCGGGGGTTCGATTGCCCTTCTGGCATGAATGATTGCGCTGTCTTTAGTATAAGGTAGGTCATAAGTAGGTTGTAAGCTTTACAAACATTTGAACATAAAACTCGAACACACTTTCTTCGCTCTAAAAAATATTCATAAGTCCCTAATAACAGCATAAAAACTTAAATATAAATTCAGCATAGTAATTAAATATTGTTTAAGATTCAGATACTAGAAGTAAAATTTTAAAGTTTTATTTCATGTAACATACGTTACTACGTTACTAGACCAGACGCGTACACATAAGTATCATAATAAGAAATGGACTTGTTTTTGACATACGTAATTGGTAAATAGTATTTATTCTGTTTTTTTTTTTTTTTTTTTTTTTTTTTTTTTTTTTTTTTTTTTTTTCAATGATTCGATTATGACCAAGGAGGTTACAATAAAGAGAGATGGCGAAATGGCGAACAATTGAAGCCTGTCCAACGTCTTGATGAGTTGTGGAATGCTATTTCTCAAAACGGCTTGTTAAATCGACCCTCTTACTGTTAATGCATTGAACTAAAAGTCAGTGCAAAGTAAATACTTTCAAACAATGTACTTTCTTGAGTAAATATAAGAAATACTCATCCTAATATATTTGAAAATTTAGTTTTTAAAGTTAATTTGTAGTCTTTTAACACTGTGTGCGTCACGACAAAACCACCGGACATTTTATTCCTCTGTTAAGTGACTTTTAACATCAGCTCTACAATACTAACACTTCTCCAAAACTTAGCAATATGGCGGAGGCAGACTTCAATTTTTCAGCGTAAGAGCGTCTCCCTGTATTCTTATCTCCTTGATTATGACGGTTGGCAACAGAATTTCTTAACAAGATCTTCTCTCGTCCCGTAGCCGCCGACCCGCGACGTTTGGGTGATTCTATTTACACTTCGGTAAAATCAGACGTGACGTCATTATGACGTATCCACACTATCGAAGACGACTGGAGCCATGATCGACTTGTGTGGTCGTTCTAGACGCAAAACTGCGGTTGCAATTGTAGCAGACGAATTAAAGGAGTAGCTGATAATATCTTCAGTTGGTAATGGTATATTCATTACAGTTTCGGAAGCTATAACTTTGCTTTCTTTTTTTGGAAGTAAGAAGCTATAAACTTTCCGAAAAAGGACCTACATTGTGAGCTCTGAAACGTTATTCAGCTAAATCTGATGTTGTCATCGTGGCCCATTTGTGAAGGTTTTGTTTAAAACTAATGCAAACTTTTTCTCTAAGCGAAAAATGCTACCGAGTTGCATTGTAGTACGGAGTCTACGTTAAACTAAGAGGACAAAATACGGTTACCAGGCTATGAAGCGAGAATGTGTACTTGGACATGTCAAAATATGTGACATACAAAAACAACATATAGTCGCCGTAGGTATATGTATGTTTTCGCCGAAACTATAAATCAAATGAGCTGGATATTAATACAGTCATTTGTTACAGAGGCTCTGCGAACATCAGGTAAAACATTTCGTAAACTGGGTACTCATCTACCGCCAAGTTGCTGCAACATGCTAGTTCTTTTTTTCGAAAATGTGTGAAGTTGTCGTTCTCTTAAGGCTCGGTCTGCGTTATTTCTGACATAATTTTCATTTTTCATTTACTGAAATTTCCGTCAGTGCTTTTCAAAACGTGATACCAATATTAAGTAAGGCCTAGTTTTGTCACTAAACTACGAAGGAAAAAAGTATGCCGTTCAGAAAGAATGTCGAATTAAGCATGTTGTCCCACCCAAAACCAACGTCTCGAACGATCGCAAAAGTCGATGCGCCGCTCTTCTGGACGTCGATAGTGTGGATACGTCATAATGACGTCACGTCTGATTTTACCGAAGTGTAAATAGAATCACCCGCGACGTTTTATAGCCAGGTATATCATCTCTGGCCCCGGCAGAGAAGATACTGTTCTCGTGGTTTGTGCCGTTGTCACATAAACATAAGATTATAAACACAAACGTTTTGAGAATCACAAAATAAAAATAATCAACATTAACCCTTTCCTGCCCAAACTATCAAATATTCGAGCACATGACGTCATATTTGGTTATTTTGTTACCAAAGTAAATAAAAGCACATTAGTGTATTCACACATTTTTGTTTTCCTTATTTTACGCAAAAAAATATTAAATAAAAAAATTGGCTTCAAAGTCCAAGAGGATGTAATGCAATTGAGAGACATTATGCAATGCTTATCACTGATAACATAAAGATTAACCAGCAACAAAGCGATAACAAAATTTTTATATCGAAATGCCATTTTAGATGTTGATCTAAACGGGGCAACAAAAGCCAACTGTAGTTATCCCTGAACCGTATTAATATTTCGAAATTCATAAACAAAAGAAAACAAAACTAAAACAATTTGTTAGTGACATCTAGCAACAAAAAGACAACATAAATAAATTACACAAAATGCCTTGGACACACTGCCAGTACTAAAAACTTCCAGTCAGAGCTCTATTCCTTGAATAATATCGGTTTTCATTAGCTAAAACAATACAAAACCAAATTACCAACGCGAGAAAACACAAGAGCGTCTTTTTGTGACAGCAAAACGTGCCTGACGAATCGTACACAAATACATAATCCGTTTTTTATTGGTCTTTGTGAGCAGAGATATTGAGAAATCTCGGCCAGCGAGCGTTTCATATGACACATCAGAGGGATACTAACGTCCCGTGAGGAACACAAGTCAGATATCACTTTTGATTTTGTTTTATGACGCTGGAAATGGGCAGGGACTTTTAAGTCCCGTCGGGCAGGAAAGGGTTAACAATTATTAACAACTGCCGCGGCGGAGAGGCCGAGCGCATTGAGGCGCTATGTTCCGACGCGCGAGGCCATTCCCCTTCAGGGGTTCGAATCCCCTCTCGGGCATGGATATTTGTGCTGTCCTTGGTATAAGGTAGTTCATACGTAGTTTTTTAAGTTTAGGGTCCGATGACCCCGCAGTTAAGTCCCATAAGCTTCACAAACATTTGAACATTATTAACAACAATAGAAATAAACATGTTTTCACCTGCAAAACTGAGCTGCTGTAAGGCAGTATCAGGGATAAAATTTCTTCCCACTACACGCTCTCTGATGTACGCGAATGAGTGAGCCATTTTAACGCAGGCTGTGACTGGAACGCGCAGTCACGCTGGGCATCAGCTATCAGCAGCTTCCAGCCAAACAGGGCGTGCCCCGGGGTCAGGGGTCGCTGCGGGCGGGGTCGTGTGGTCGTGTGGTCGTGCGCGGAGCCAGGTCTAGCGGCGCTAATCTGCTCTCTGCCTCATTACCTGCTAACGCTGCACAGCAAATTCACGATAAGGCTGCATTCGCTGTATACTTAGCCTTCGATCTCATTACAGTAATTGCTTCAGAGGGACTTTACGAACGCGCGCTTCAGCACGTTCGACACATTGTGACTGTATCAGTAATTAAATACAATGCAAATCTCATGGAAGAGACACCTAATGTCTTGTGCAGCCTCCGATGGCCCTGCGGGCCGCGCGAGACTATCCGAGCGGTCTGGAGCGCCACGTTGCGGATCGCGCGGCCTCCCGCGTCTGATGTTCGAATCCTCCCTCGGGCATGGATGTTTGTGTCGTCTTTAGTAGCCTATAAGTTATCAGGCTTGTTTCTATGGTGGAATTTGTGCTCCACGACTGTATTTGACTTTTGGAAATTTTTCAGCAATCAGTCGTGAAAATATTTATTTATTTGCAGATCTAGATTTCGACCACTGAGTGGTCATTATCAGTTCTAAGATAAATACAAAAGAACCAGTTAGAATAAAATACGTGTCAAGTTATAAGCCAATTGTACAAGTTTCAGTTAAAGTCAATGCTAAAAATACATACCTTAAAACAATTAAAATACTTAAAACATCTCGACCTCCAAGTTGAAGGTTGCGTTCGTACTGACCGTCAGCATGCGTCATTTGCGACTAAGGGGCACTCTTTAAAGTTTCATGTTAAAAAAATCGTTTACTGTTTTATATATGATTGATGGTAAAATTGTATATTAATTGGTGTCTTAAAAAATATATATATATATATATATATATATATATATATATATATATATATATATATATATATATACCGTTTTAAATTTTTTAAATATAATATTTAAAAATTAATAAAAAATTATATATATATATATATATATATATATATATATATATATATATATATATATATATATATATATATATATATAAGGATGGAATAGCCGGTAGAAGCCGACCTCGGGGAAGATTAGTTTGGGTTCAGGAGAAATGTAGGAACTCGGGAGGCAATACTCACTTTACGGCTTATCCTAGAAGATAGATTAAGAAAAGGCAAACCTACATTTCTAGCTTTTGTAGATTTGTAGAAGGCTTTTGACAATGTTAATTGGAATAAACTATTTCAAGTTCTGAAGCAAGCAGGAGTAAAATATAGGCAGTGTAAGGTTATTTACAACTTGTACAAAAACCAGACAGCGGTTGTCAGAGTTCAAGGGTATGAAAGGGATGCAATGGTTGGAAAGGGAGTAAGACAGGGTTGTAGCCTTTCTCCAATGTTATTAAATTTGTACATTGAGCAAGCTATAAAGGAAAGCAAGGAGAAATTGGGTGAAGGAATTAAAGTTCAGGGTGAAGAATTAAAAACATTGTGTTTTGCCGACGACATAGTAATTCTGTCAGATATAGCAAAGGACCTGGAAGAGCAATTGAACGGAATGGACAGTGTGCTGAAAGGTGCATATAAGATGAACATTAACAAGAGCAAAACTAGGGTAATGGAGTGCAGTCTAAGAAAATCAGGTGATGCTGAAGGAATTAGATTGGGTAACGAAGCAATAAAGGAGGTAGATGAGTTTTGTTACTTGGGCAGTAAAATAACAAATGATGGTCGCAGTACAAAGGATATAAAATGCAGAATGCCAATGGGTAGAAAAGCGTTCTTCAAAAAGAGAAATTTGTTAACATCGAATATTGATTTAAGCCTAAGGAAGTTCTTTCTGAAGGCATTTGTATGGAGTGTTGCCTTGTATGGGAGTGAAACATGGACGATAAACAGTGCGGACAGGAAGATGATTGAGGCTTTTGAAATGTGGTGCTACAGAAGAAGGCTGAAGATTAGGTCGGTGGATCGCGTAACTAATGAGGAGGTACTGAACAGAATTGGGGAGAAAAGAAATTTTTAGCATACCTTGACTAAAAGAAGGGATCGCTTGGCAGAACACATTCTTAGACATCAAGGAATTGTGAATTTAGCGTTGGAGGGAAGTGTGTGGGGTAAAAACCGAAGAGGAAGGCCAAGAGTAGTATACATTTTTACCACCACCTCAAAATGGTTCCAGGAACGTGCAGAAGTTAAAAAACAGCTTTGAGTCCAGATCACAATTCCGTCGAATATATCAGTGATGTCAAGGGTCGCAGGTTCCGTCCCATAGATCCTGCACCCACAAGCAGACCACAGTTGGCTGAAACTCTACAAGCGATTTGATTTCAGCTGCATCGAAGGGATTCACGGTATTATATATAAATAAATCCAGGAAGCTGCTTAACTGATATATTTTATTGTGCAATAGATCTATTTCGGTATTGCGTCATTTTTAAGCTCCTGCGAATTATAATAAACAGTATTGTAATTTATCTAGTTACATTTATATTATAGCTTATTGTGATGGTTTTATAATGTTTACAAAACTTTTTTTCTTACATTATGTTCTGATCTAATGTACATAATTCATCTGGTGCGGCCGCTGTCGTAAGTAAAACGTCGAAAACTTTCATTTATTTAGATGTTTCCACCGTGATGTGAACGCTTTTTAAATACGTTCACTGTTTAACTGAAGATTAAGATTTCGTATTTTTCTACAGTATTTAATGTGACAGCAATTTGACAGCGCATCTAAGGTGATATATATGTTTACTGTTGACATATATGTTCTATGGGAGATTTACACCCGGCCGCGGTGGCCGAAGGGACTGCGGCGCTTCAGTCACGGTCTGCACGGCCACTACGGTCGGGGGTTGGAATCCCCCCTCGGGCATGGATATTTGTGCCGTCCTTAGGATAAGCTTGTTGATAAATAGTTTGTAAGTTTAGGGACCGATAACCCCGTAGTTAAGTCCCATAAGCTTAACAAACATTTGAACATTTTTGAAGATTTACAGATGTTAATCCCTTAGCTATAAATTTTATCGCTGGAATTTTAATGTTAACAATTTTAACCGGTGTCTATATGTAGATGACTAATAAAGTTTTCGATGAACTGCTTATGTTTTAGATCTGTTTGATCGTCGATTATTTTATTTGGGTGCTTGTATGCATGTATATAAATTTCTATTTCTTTCAAAATGTTCATCGTAAAACATTTGGAAATTATGTGCAGCACTTTTTTAGCTTCATTAATATTGGCTGTTTTATGGTGTTCGTTTTTTAAATGTTAAAAATGTGGACGTGTTCTTTTAGCTATTTCTTATGTGTTCATTCAATCTGATGGTGAAGATACGGCTTGTTTGTCCCATATAAAATTTATCACAGTCTAAACAGTTTAATTTATAAATTCCTGTGTTGGTATGTATTGGTAATTTTGTTTTATCCGAGCGGAGTAGGGTTTTTTATATGATGTTGTAGTGTAATTGCTTGCCTGACTATTTAGGTTTGAAAAATTGGCCGTACAGAAGTTGTTGAACTATTTTAAAATATTAATCAGTGACTAAGCCTTCAATTTAGACGAACGGTTAATTTAAAAAAAAAAGAAATGAAGTGAAATGGCCAAACATTTAATTGTTTAAAACATCTTGCAGAGCAAGCAACCTACAGAATTCGACGAATAGTTACCTTAAACAGCGGTGTAGTTGATCTCGTTGATAAGCTGTAGTGAGATTGGTTGTAATCCGCGTAACTATCCGCCGACATTGGATGGAGGTTCGGAATAGTAAGATTCAATCCACGTGTAGCATAATTTTGAAAGAAGGTAATTTAGTGAATGAAAATTAATAATTAATACAGATTAATGGCAAATCAGACTCCGAACTGTTCATTACATAAAAGTGATTGCAGATTCTAAGCCAGTAAATATTGCAAAATGTTTAATTACAGTCAAAGATACTATGGCAAGCTAAACGAGATACGTAAGTTTAACATGTTTAGTTACCGAACCATCCAAAGTCGTAATAATTAGTTATACCTGAAAACAGCATGATCACTAACTGGAGGGATTGGAAAAATAAATAACTGAACAACTGACTGAAATTAACTTTAAATGAGGGCATTTATTAATTTGAACAGAAAGCAAAATTCATACCTGAGTATCCATTTTATATCTGAAGATTTTGTATAATCAGTTAAGAACAATAATCAACAGTTAATAATGTTCGTTTCAGCATATTGTAGTGGCAGATCTTATCAGTACAATTCAGACGACAGAGCTATCAGAACAGAGCAAACAATCAAACAATAGAACAGAGCACACACTAGAACAGAGAGCGAGTACGATGGGATTATTCCTTTTATAGTAAAAGTCAGAGATTTAATTAGTTACACTGATATTATAATTAGAGTTTCTTTGTATATCTTTTACGTAGCTCAAGGCAGAAAAAATGAATTGAATATTTATCCTAATTACATTTTATCTGATTTAATATTTCAAATGACTATAAAGTATGTTATTTATGGGGCTCTTGCTATATAGTAATATTAAATCGCCCCCTTTGTCATGGCGAATGGTACATGTAATGGTAAATGGAATTGTCCGTGAGCCATGGCAAACATACAGTAAAACTTTGAATTTTATCAAATTACCACTTGGAAGTTCATGCATAGTTCAACATTGTCTTTTAAATTAATATAGATATCAGTTCATTAAGTAATATATTGACTGTTTTTGCAACATTCACAATTTTGTAGGATGGTAAACTTTGATTATCTGCCTCGCTGGCTGGAACTGTTGAGGTTGGTAGCAGTGGTTGTGGCGGAGATGTGATCGGTCTCCATGGTTACGCATGGTCTGTGCGCATGCGTCAGCTGTGTCCGTCATTGGACCACCTTGTAGCCCTTCAACGTGCTACATCTCTTCCACTTTTACGGTTGGATGTTGCTCATGAAAAGAAAATATGGAAAAAATTAGCAAAAATTTATTATTTACTAAGAATTAATTTTTTCTAAAAGAGAATGTACTTTTGATTATCTCATTCATTCACACACTGACTTCGCGTGAACGTATGTTTGATTGCAAAGTGCTCATCAGGTAATGATCACTATTTGCTTTCTGTTCGAGGAAAAGTAAACGTATTTCGCGATCTGACATGAACATACGCCTGCTATATTTAAGAAATGAATGGTTTTCATTATATGGATTAACATTGGTTCACAACCTTCACTTTGAAAAATTCTCTCTGAACAACATGACATAACATTATCTGGATTTCCCGTACTTTGTAATACTCAATGCTTTAGATTGCACTTCTGATTCCTTTTATGCTACTATCTGATTCTTTAGTACTCGTGATGCTACTTACTATTCAAAAACACATATTTACAATAACTATACACTACACAAGAGAAATATTTTGAACTAAAATATACATACTCTGGATTATGTACATACATAGGAAAATTGTTTATTACTTTTTACAAGTCATAATAACAGTCCTTTTAAGGCTTTCAGGCACAGTCCTTCATTTTTAATGAGTTTTATGAACTTCATTTAAAGGCTTGTCCGTTGAGCGGGTATGAGCCTGTTTACATTTGATTGGTGCGCGCTCAACAATAAGAAGGAAACATCACGCGGCGCTGTTATGGCAGGGTGTAGAAGCTTCCTGCAGTGACGCGTTCGCGAGTGAATACCTTCAGTAAACTTCTCATGACTATGATTGATTAAGTTAAACCGTTCGTGACAAAGTGGTTCTTTTAAGCAAAGGAGCCTCTTTATACCATTTAGAATTGTCTACACCACTCGTCAGTCGGTAAGCACTGTAATCTTATTATGGTTCACGCGGCTAAAACACACGTGGTTTCTTGCACAGCACCTACTGGCGTCTTTTTGTTCGTCACACGACACTGTTTATAACACAAACTTAGATATTGATGTCTTATTTCATCATTTAATTAGAGCACAGACATTATATTAACGTTCCATGTGCATGTTTACCACCGTTCAAGAAATAAGTTATAGGACAACTTTTAACTATATGACTTTCAGTTTTTTCACTTACACATATTGTCAGCGTTATAGTCTTCACATTAAACTTATAAGTACACTTTAGTAATAGTCTGCAGGCAAATGGCATAGTTCCCATTACTGTCCTGACCTCTTATGGCACTTGTTTATCAACACAGCTAATTGTCTTTAAATTGTCACTATTTTAGAAAAATGTTTCATATTAAACCATCACAGTATCATTTGGTTTGCTTTAATAATCATATCACCATATTCAGCATAACAAGATTACTGCTAGATATTTTGAATTAGAAAATAGATCATTCCACGAGTAATGATGTATTGATTACCATTACATTTCATTAAATTATAATTATTTACAACAAATGTATCGTCGTATAGCTTCATGATAAAATTAAAGTTTTTCTTTTTAGAGAAAGGAACGTAAATGACAATTTATGTAGTTGAGCACATATTTACGGTTTTAGTAAGCTCATGGTCATGTCAGTCGCGATAAAGTTCGTGCTGTTTTCAGTTAGTACTACTCGTTCAATTGCATATGATACGAAATTAAAATCATTGCACCTGAGCACATGATATAGTTTATGATTTTTTATACCAATAACCGGTGTTACGTCATTCGTAATATTTCGTTAGGACTTAGCTCATTATTGCACATCACATTCACACACACATGTTTACCTAATTAATATTAACAATAGAAAATTTACACAAAATATTATATACATATATACATTCAAATCAAGCTAAGAACAGGCGCGGCCGCTTTAATGAGCACAGATTGTCGTCGTTTTGTTGGTACGACGGAAAAGACAGTGAAAGGGAAAGAATGAGGACATATAAGTTGAAGATTTCACAGAAAATGTTTCCACAGTATCAAGTTGCAAGTCTTACTTCTAAATAGAAAGCATCTCAAATAATAATGAAATAGAAACATTCTCTCCTAACATCTGGTGCCCTCATTTTCTTCACACTAGCAATGCTTACAATTGGGTGCAGCCGAGCCTAGTTATGACTTAGTAATTCATGTCTACATTAGTCGCTGTTGAGCAGTGTCAAATTGCTAAGAAAACGTGTAACAGTTTGCTGTATATAAATGTGTGTATTTTGTCTCCATTGCCTTATATATATATATATATATATATATATATATATATATATATATATATATATATATATATATAGACTCATCAACCAATTCTCATTTCATTATTAATGCACCTCCTAGTTCACATTGTAAAACTTATGTTCAGCGACAGCGACGACACGTACATTGACTCTTCTGGCTGTAAAGAAAATTCTTATAGCTAAACTTAGTTCTATGGCGTTTCAGCTAAGAAAGTTTCAATTTTCATACTATGGCATAAGAAAATATGTGTCTACTCCACGATGCTGGTATGTATTTATCATACTAGATACTATGACAAGAAATTAAGTTAGAGATTCCATACAGTTGCCTTATCGGTTTATACTCCCAATGATTCGTGTTTGTGTTAATTAAAATTTCTTCCCTGTAAGCTATCTTGCACACAGATTTATAGTGTACTTGAAAATAAAATACAATAAAAATGACTGCATAATACTCAAATAGAAATTCTTAATGCTTTAAGCATATTATGACATCCTTAAGTGATCATAACAGCAAATGAAGTTCATTATTGTGTAACATGCGCACGTGTTGCATTAATTTTTGTGACCAGGTGTACTTGAGATTAAGCTTTATTTCGGTGCGCGTTCTGCGCATGCGTATAAGCACAACAGATTCTATTAACGCTACGGCGCTTAGTAAAATTTCAGTAGCATGGCGTAAATGATGTTTACAGATAATAATGATTCTAAGATCTCTTGTTTAGATAAAGTTACAAAATTATTCTCCCTTACTACTTTATTATCTAGCCATAGCAATGATAAGCCGGTTTGGTGGGGCAAAATATAGTGCGGTCCGTGTGCATTGTGCGCTCCACGTCCAAATAAATAATAAATATTCCCGTACACAAACCAGAACAAATCACTACATGTTTTTTTATCCTCCTTATACACAATTATTCTATAAATATAAATTTTTCTCCTACTCACACACTTTATCCTAAAACAACAGTATAAGAATTAGCTGTCCATGCCTGTTAAACAGTTTGTATCTGCCTGCTAATCTTTAATTCTACCATGAAATAAACTGACAATATCTATATTAAGCACTTATCTGGTATCTTGAGTGATGGTTAATACAGAAGAAATGGCGCATGACATCTTGAAGCTTATAACTATAATTGCCATGTTGCTGTTATATCACTACAACATTAAGAAAAAAAATACTTCTATGCATGAAACTTCTTTACGTCCTTGTGTGGATAGAGACCTTTAATTCTTCCTGTAGTAATATTTGCTAGCAGATAGCTGCCTTTGTGTGGGATTTGAACAATTCGATAAGGTCCACTGTACAAGTGTTGCCATTTCTTATTTACTTTACGAATTCTAGAGTTGTTCTTGCCCCCACTTACCTTGTCGCTCAACCTTGGAGGGCTTGAGATGAGCCTTATTAGTTTGTTTGAGTGGCAGACGTCTGTTGGCTAGTTTCTGACACTTCGGTGATCGTTACAGTAGATGGGTGATTCCAGTTAGTTTGTTGGGCATTGTCGGTAGATAAATTTGCTACGGGTACAAAATCAGGACGTCCTGCATCATTCTGTGGACTGTGGTTTGGGTAATGTCTTTCAGTATATCCTGCATTTCGTTGAAAGTTATTTGTGTACTGGCCTCTGCCCCCATTACGATTATTATTTCCTGTATTTCCTCTATTTTGATACCCCGGATTGTATCTAAAGTCATTTCTTTGTTTGCAAATATTCCCCCCATTGTGTGTTTGCCTATTGAAATTTCTGTTGCCCCCGTTATGTTGTAGCGGAACTTGTGCACGTGCCTGTGAAGTATTAGCTTGCGGGGCGTGCGTATTGCGTTGTTGAGGTTGGCTACCCTGCGGAGGAGGCAGCGGCATCAGCTGCGCTACTCCGTTGTTATTATTATTATTATTATAGCGGCGTGCATTTCCATAAACATGGCTATTACTTTCATTTCGCCCGTTTCTTGCCCTATCATCTTCGTAGATTAAATCTATGGCATCTACGGAAGAAAGAAAATTTTCCAGGTTGTGTATGGCAAGGTGAATCAACTGTAGTCATAAGTAGGTTGGTAATCGTCCAATTAGGACTCTCAACACCTCCCGATATGACATGGTTTCATCAAAGAAACTTGCTTTATTTATATATTTTTCAAAATATCTCCTTAGACTACCACTACGTTCATTGAATGGAGGAGGGTTGTAGATTTCATTTCTAACTCTTTCCTGTATGCTAGGAGACCAGTACTTATTTAAAAATGCATTTTCAAATTCTGAAAGCGTTGCACAGTATCGATTACACACCAGCCGCCCAAGCAAATCCTTCACCTTGCATATACCCCATTACGAATCGAATTTTTCTATATTCACTCCAATTTACAGGTAATAATTCTCTAAACGATTGTATGAATGTTACAGGATGTACTGACTTTGTTTCAGAAATAAATATTGGAAACTTATGATGTTTTAGCATCTTTTCTTCTACATTAATAGAGGTATTAATTGGAGGTGGTGATTGAGATCTTTGTAATCTTTCACTTCTGTTTACATTATTCCAATCATTATTGTCTGAGTAATCACGTATTATATCACGGGTTAATTTATGTTCACGATTGTGAGAAGATTCATCACAAGATAGATGCCGTGCATGTACATCACTAGTTACAGTTTGTGGCCTATGTGTTACCCAATATTGTGCTGATTCGTCAGTAGATACGTTTTATTGATTATTACGAGGTATCTTGTCCTTTTGCAAAGATGCCTTGACACTAGATAGTTCATTTTGCAATGACTTAACTGTTACACTATGATCTTCATACACTTTGGTAGTTACACTTTTTATTATTTGGTCTAAATCATGTGTTAACTTATCATTAAGTTGCACTTCAGTTTGTTCAAGAAAAGCTTGACACGTTGTTCATTTTCTATCACAATAGCATTGGCTTGAGTAGATATGTTAGTAACAGTTGTCTTTAAGGTTTCATTTTCAATTTTTAACGCTGATACATCTTGTGTCAAGGTTTCTATTGCAGAATGCAAGTTACGTGTGTTTTGAGTAACATTTTCTAATTGCTCAGCTACTGTTGATACCTTTACCTCCACAGTAGCTAAGAGATTATTGCCTACTTTTTTTCTACATTTGCAAATTTATTATGTAATTGCTTTTCCATGTTAGAAATCTGTGTATGTAACTGTTTATTAACTTCGTCTGAAACTAAGGTTGGTAAACTCTGCTGAGCGCCTTCTAATTGTTTAAAACGATTTTCAATTTCCTCACGTGTCATTATTTGGTCAGCGAGCTCATGTTGCTGAACTTCTAATCGTAACATACTTTGTTGCTGAGCTTCAAATTGATTTATTTGTGTTTCTCTGAGACTATCTATTTCATGTTTTTGTGCTTGTTGCAGGTTAACTAATTGACTATTTTGCGCTTGTTGCAGGTTAGCTAATTGACTATCTAGTTCTTGTTTAGTTTGTTGATAGTGGTTTTCAAATCTACTATCTATCTGTTGACCCATTTCAGTAATTTGCAAAGTTAAATTTTGAAAAATAGCTTCAAAACGTGTAAACCACGAATCAACAGGATCGGAGACAGTACGCACACCTACAGAGGATGTGTTTTCGTCTGCTACCGACGTACCAGTTACGTCAGCAGGAGGCAAAATATTTTCAACAAGGGGTTCCGGCGCACTGCTTACCGCTCCCTGATTCAATTCTTCTACTGCATCTACACTCTGTGTGTTCTCCATGTTAGCTACAGTCTCGTTTTGACCATATCACTGAATTCGTAACAGAAATCCAACTAGTAACACGACACGTAATGAGAAAAATATTTGTTTATCACAATTCAAAGATATTATTGACAAGGAACGGTATACTGCAAGCACTGCTATTGCAAGAAAAAGAAGATCGTACTATATGCTTGGCTCGGCAGCCATCTTGTTTAGTGAATGAAAACCTATTGTTGCCTGTGATTAATAATGAAAAATATTTAATATTTTGAAAAACACGGTAAACTGCAAAATTTACACTGTGGAACCAGATACTATTCAAAGGAAAGAGAAAATATAGAATAAGCAGCGCATGCGTGTTCTTACCTTGATTTTCGTTGTCTTCTCCAGCGATGCCCGTGGTTAAATATTATATTCGGACCAGACAGTAAAATTTTACGTTCCAGAGTAGAAACTCTGAGTTTTATGCCAACAATTTGCTCGTCACAGCCGGTGGTGGTTTTACATGAAATAATTAGAGTACATATTAGTATAATAATAATAATGAATAAATAATATTAATGTTTCATAATTATAGATGATTATTTCACGTAGAAAAAAATTACGGTAATAATGAGTTAGGTCCTGTCACGTTATTCGCCAAATTCTGTAGTGTAATTGGTTGCCTGACTATTTAGGTTTGAAAAATTGGCCGTACAGAAGTTGTTGAACTATTTTAAAATATTAATCAGTGACTAAGCCTTCAATTTAGACGAACGGTTAATTTTAAAAAAAGAAATGAAGTGAAATGGCCAAACATTTAATTGTTTAAAACATTTTGCAGAGCAAGCAACCTACAGAATTCGACGAATAGTTACCTTAAACAGCGGTGTAGTTGATCTCGTTGATAAGCTGTAGTGAGATTGGTTGTAATCCGCGTAACTATCCGCCGACATTGGATGGAGGTTCGGAATAGTAAGATTCAATCCACGTGTAGCATAATTTTGAAAGAAGGTAATTTAGTGAATGAAAATTAATAATTAATACAGATTAATGGCAAATCAGACTCCGAACTGTTCATTACATAAAAGTGATTGCAGATTCTAAGCCAGTAAATATTGCAAAATGTTTAATTACAGTCAAAGATACTATGGCAAGCTACAAGAGATACGTAAGTTTAACATGTTTAGTTACCGAACCATCCAAAGTCGTAATAATTAGTTATACCTGAAAACAGCATGATCACTAACTGGAGGGGCTGGAAAAATAAATAACTGAACAACTGACTGAAATTAACTTTAAATGAGGGCATTTATTAATTTGAACAGAAAGCAAAATTCATACCTGAGTATCCATTTTATATCTGAAGATTTTGTATAATCAGTTAAGAACAATAATCAATAGTTAATAATATACGTTCCAGCATATTGTAGTGGCAGATCTTATCAGTACAATTCAGACAACAGAGCAATCAGAACAGAGCAGACAGTAGAACAGAGCACACACTAGAACAGAGAGCGAGTACGATGGGATTATTACTTTTATAGTAAAAGTCAGAGATTTTAATTAGTTACACTGATACAGTGATCTCTATACAAACTGGATGTATAACTCTGGTGTCTTAGCAATGAATTGCAGCGTGCATGCATATATGTTTGTCACACGATTTCGCATTGTCCGCCATGTTTAAATTTGGCAAACGAGTTTCCATCAGTTATTACGTGACAAAGAATTGCTTACATACCTCTTCATTTGGAATTTAATTCAATATTCGATGTTGTAGGCTGATATGGGAACGGAATCGAAACATATTTTCTTCTCTTTTTCTTTAAATGCTTCTTAGCAGCCATGTTTGAATTTGGCAAGAAACAAAATATGAATATCTGTGGCTGGCACGCTAACAAAACTGAAGTTCAACATCCAGAGAGTATAGATATCAATGCACTGATATTATAATTAGAGTTTCTTTGTATATCTTTTACGTAGCTCAAGGCAGAAAAAAATGAATTGAATATTTATCCTAATTACATTTTATCTGATTTAATATTTCAAATGACTATAAAATATGTTATTTATGGGGCTCTTGCTATATGGTAATATTAAAATGTGCTGTTCTATATGCAAGTTTTACAGTTTTTTAGAAGTCTGTTTAATTTATCTGATATTGTCCCTCTGGGGTGTAGAATCTTTTTCTAGAGTGACGTCTTGGTGAAGTGTTTTATTGTTGGTGTGGTATTTTTTTATATAGTTTTTCTATGAAAGTTGGTTTATAGTTATTTTGTTGTGCCATGTATTTTAGTGTTTGTGATTCTTTATGAATTTCATCTTCTTTTAGTGGTAGGTGTAGATGCCTGTTAATCATAGTATTAAAGAAAGCATGTTTGTGTGCTTTCGGATGGAAAGAGTTTGTATTTATGATGTTGTCTGTTTTGGTAGGTTTTCTGTAAATTTCTAAAATGGGTAAGTCGTTAGTATTTATGATTGTTAAGTCTAAAAAGTTTATGGACTTGTTACGTTCTATCTCTACGATAAATTTAGTGTTAGGGTGGAGGTTGTTAAGGGCATCATAAATTGCCAAGATATCATTCTGATTACCATCAACGAGGAAGATAGCGCCATCTACATATCTACAATAATAAACAATTTTTGTTGTTTGTAGTTTCATTGGTTGAAAAAATGTTTCTTCTAATGAGTTAAGAAAAATATCTGCTATAGTACCCGCAATGCTGCATCCCATATCCCGCACCATATTTTTTAGTATAAATCTCATTGTTAAATTCGAAATAGATTTGTGATAGTACCAGTTGTAAGAGATTAAGTATTTCGTAAATACTGGCTAATGAAATTTTCTTGTGTTTCAATAAGTTTTCTTCTATAATGTTTATTTTCTCGTGAATTGGTATGTTTGTATATAGGTTGGTTATTTCAAAGGATACAAATGTTCCTGACATTGGTATTGTGATGATTTTTTTTTAAATTTTGTTGGACAATAGTCTTGAATTTTTTATTTTGTATGTTTTATGGTATGCATGTATTCACGGTACATCAGTGCTGTCCGCAGGGCCAAAAACGTTCAAATGTTTGTAAAGCTTATGGGACTTAACTGTGTGGTGTGCAGTCCCCAATCTTACAAATTACTTATCAACTAACTTAAAGGGTTGTGGAAATTTTTCAGCAACCAGTCGTGAAAATATTTATTTATTTGCAGATCTAGATTTCGATTACTGTGTGGTCATTATCAGTGCTAAAATAAATACAAAAGAACCAGTTAGAATAAAATACATGTCAAGTTATAAGCCAATTGCACAAGTTTCAGAAAAAATCAATGATAAAAATACATACCTTAAAAAAATTAAAATACTTAAAACATCTCGACCTCCATGTTGGAGGTTGCGTTCGTACTGACGCACTTTGAAGTTTTACTGTGCAGAAGGTAACTGAATGAAATACATGAAGAGAACAGACACGACTCTTTTATTCAAAGACGAGTGCAGAATGAAAACTTGCTGCCATCATGACTGGTGCAAACCAATTCTTGGAGCGTCACGTTACGGATCGCGCGGCCTTCCGCGACGGAGGTTCGAATCCTCCCTCGGGCATGGATGTGTGTGTTGTCCTTAGC
This sequence comes from Locusta migratoria, assembly GCA_026315105.1. Lineage (NCBI taxonomy): Eukaryota > Metazoa > Arthropoda > Insecta > Orthoptera > Acrididae > Locusta > Locusta migratoria. The sequence goes on along the minus strand of CM048745.1, from coordinate 788,390,889 downwards.
TTAGTTTAACTTAGTTCAAGTAGTTTGTAAGATTAGGGACTGATGATCAACGTAGTTTGGTCACATAGAATTAAAAAACATTTGAACATTTGAACCACCGACGATCGCGCGTTCTCTGCATGCTGTTCCCTTACCGGCCACGGTGTGCTGAGAAGCTCTTGTGATAGATCCGTCTCTCTAATGAACCCACACTTGCTCGATGAGATTTAGGTCGAGGAAAAGTGTTGACCTGTCTACTCGTCAATACTCTCTTTCCAAGAATACCAGGGCCTCTTCCACCTACACAACTCGATGCAATCATGCACCGTTACCTGTAAAAATGAATTCAGGGAAAATGCTCAATAAGAAACGACAATTTCACGAAAATGATAGGGAAAAAACAGGGAAACTGGCGGTTTATACTAAAAAATTCAGAAAATCAGCTTTTTTAAATAAAAATACTAAATATTATTTAGATTACTAAATAATACGATGTCTTTAAAAAACGTCGTAAATGTCAATACGAAATTTTTCCAATAATTGTTACTGATAATTTTAGTCTAATGAAATTATACAATAAAATACTGTCTAGATCAGATTCTATGAAGTCCCAAAAATCCATTGCCCACAGTAATCGACTAAGCTGCTAATCGGCTTGATTTTTACGCCAAATAGTTTGTTTTACCATTTACTTTAACCAAAATAAAGATAAAACATAAACGCTAAAATACTGAAATGAATCCACGTAAAGAGAAAAGCAAAACCAGACTATTTTAAATAATTATATCTTTATACACGATTGCGTAAAGTAAATTGGTGCCAAATGATCCCAGTCCGACACATGGTTCAGCTACGATGGTTAAAACTAAAAAAATTGAAGACTACGACGGTCTTTTAAACATGGCGCATTACCCCAAAAGCGCCAAGTTACAGAGCTCTTTTAATTTTTTATTTACTGAATGCCAAAATTGCATTTTGACGTATTTTCGCCTCAAGGCTGCGGTTCATGATAGTTCATTTCCCGTTTAATGAACCTACGACAGGAGAGAAGAAAAAAAATATAAAATATGCAAATGGTTGTAAATATATGGGACTTAACAACTACGATTATCAGTCCTTAGGTTCACAAACTACTTAAAATAACGTGAGGACAATACACACACCCATACTCGAGAGAGGACTCGAACCTCCGACGGTGAGTAACCGTACGCTCCGCAGCAAGGCGCGTTAGAGCAGTGTTTCTCAGTGTCTTAATGTTTCTTCTGAGCCAGTACCTGTTTTACTTTACGATAGATGATATGTAGAACTACTTGATTCCGTCTGTAAGGAAAATGCAGAACACACAAAGTGCCTATTTCCTTCCAATACCCTGAGTGAAACGCATAGTGTCTAAGGAAAACCAAAACCAGCCTGTAGTCTACTAAATCAGTGCCCCAGCGCAGAAGATGGCACTAGGTCGTTAGTTCTTGATCCTGTGCCTGATAAGCAATGGCGGCGCTAGGCGTCGGTGACGTCGGCGGCCGCCGACGGCCTCGCGCCTGTGGGGGCCTCGCAAAACATCGTATTTTTTTTTTAATTTGAAGGTTTAACGACGTTTTTCAACTGCTAAGTTATAGCGACGAAGTCGCGTACGAAATAAATACTGAAACTAGCCCTGAATACTTCAATGTTTCGCTCTGAACTGTCTGCGCAGTGCTGCGTTCCCGCGTTCCCAGCGCTGTCGTTTCGCTGATGCACCGAACCCTGTCGCGGGCTCGCGCCCGGTGGGTGTCTGGTCGAACCTCGGGCACATCGCTCGACGGCACAGCGCGGCTCGCTCCGTCGGCTGGCGGTGCAGTCGGGCTCTAATGACCGCTGTACAGAACGGACAACGGAGCGCAGCTGGCGGGCACAGGGGCCTGGCCGGGTAAACAGGCCGCTCTGATTAAAACTATATATTCAAATGGGACGTAACTGCGGGGTCATCAGTCCCTAAACTACTTATGAGCTACCTTACACTAAAGACGACAAAAACATCCATGCCCGAGGGGGGGGGGGGGATTCGAACCCCCGACTGGGAACGGCCTCACACATCGCAATGCGCTCGGCCGCTCCCCCGCGGGTCTGATTTACACTACCAATATATTGGTTAAATAAACGAAAATTTCATTAGAATATGATGAATACGTATGAAGCTACATAGCTTTAAAGTGAGGAAGTTCATAGCGAACGCGCAGAAGATCGCACAATGCGTACTACAATCTAAAATAATATATATATATATATGAACTTGAATTTGCAAAACGACTTAAGTCCACATTTTCATGGTTGTGTGTTATGGGCACAGCAATGTTCCAACACCCAATACACATCGCTTAATACCAAAGAGACTTCAGTCCCCAAATTCTATACATTATTTCTAGCGACGGTACATTCAGGGAAACATATTCATCTATAGCTTTAAGTTGGTAAAACTTCTGTATTAGTTTTATTTGTGTGCAACCAAGTTATGCATTGAGAGAGAGGATTTTCTTGCTGTAACATCTTACTACATACAAAATGTATGCTTGCCTAAGATACCAGTTCAGGATATGTATTACCCATGTATTATCATCGTAAACTAACAATTCAAGTTTTCTCTGTGCATAACATGACAACTAATTCATTATCCTTCCACATCTACCATGAGGGGCAAGCTAAGAACAGTCCAAATGAGGTACGCAGTTTTCTCCTCCATTATTTCAATATCCGTGTTTCATCTAGTGTTAAAGAACTCTGGTTGTTTTGTGTCGGCTGTCCAGGTGAGAATAAGAACAATACCCTTATCAGATTTGTTAATAGCTATAAGTGCTCAGAGGCGTTTTTCAACATCAGACTTCCTTTCCCTGTCAGAGGACACTCCTTTCTTCCAAATAATAGGAACTTCGCAGTAGTCAAAGACTATACACATTGTCAGACTATACACATTGAAGGACGTGTGTGAAAACATAGTAAGCTCTAGCGCTAAAGGAAATTTTATAATAACAACCGTTCAAAGTGAGGATGTTTATAATTAAAACAACTGGTGGCCACATTATTAGAAAAGAAATGTCAATTCCATACAGACATCGGTTAAGGACGATCGTAGACATAAAAAGGTATCTTTCAGCGTTTCAACTTTTATGAATTTCTGATTTTCTGCAGAACATATCGGAATAAGTGTGACAAAACCATTCATAGGAGGAGTAATACAATATTCTTTCACCCTTGGGCCAACATATCACATAGATAAGCTTATCCAAATGGTATGCCTCCAAACTTACTTCAGATGAATCTGCTCCAAAGGCCTCTGATGAATCTCTCCTCCAAGTTTCTGTAGTCGCTGACAGAACCAGAGCCATCAAAATTTGGCGAAACTGCTGTTATCCAACATTCTGAGATGAATAAAGAGTTAAGAAGTGAAAATATTTGTGATTCAGAATCGAGAGGATATTGTTCATAAAACAGAGTCATTTACAGAATTAGATCTGGGAAAGTGCGTGTTTCCAGTAACAGATTCACAGCGCCATAATTTAGCTCAAAATGGTCCCCAACAAAACCTCGAGAAATCTGATGAGACTTACCCCAAAGACGCAGATAAAAGACATTTTAATAAATTTTATTTTACTAGAAGATTGGGTAACGGTGGTTTATTGATTTCCATGTAGATTTTTCTCACACTTGCAGTCACAGATGGTAAAAGAAGGCTGTTGTGATTGGAAAGACCTGAATAGGACATTGCAAAGACATGAACATAATCAAAGTCAAGGACACATCGATTGAATGATTAAATGGATGAAATTATATAAATGAATCAAATATGGGAAAACAGTAGATAAGGAAAACGAGAGACTGATTAGGGACTCACAAAGGTATTGGTATAACTTGGTCGAAAGATTGATCGACATTATCAACTACTTAGCCTCGTACAATCTGGCATTTAGAGGTCATCGAGAATCCCTTACCCTGAATGATACTGAAAACAGTGGAAATTTTATAGAACTATTAACACTGTTATCCAAATATGACCTAACATTAAAAGAGCACTTCCAACACAACAATGAAATGCAACTATTTCAGCATTATCTGAACGACGAGATTCAAAATGAATTACTTTCATTAATGACAAAATCTGTCATTAACGAAATTGTAAAAATAGTCAAACAAGCAAAATATTATGTCTTCATGCTCGATTGTACCAGGGATGTGAGCTGTGTGGAACAAATGTTAATAATACTAAGATTTTGCAATTCCTCAACTGGAGAGATAGAGGAACACGGGTTTCTTGCCATTGCAGAAACAACAGGAAGATTTAACAAATATCGTTTTAAAGAAACTAGAATATAATGATCTAAATATAAAGAACTGCCGAGTACATGGATATAATAACGGCGCCAGTATGGTTGGCATTAATAAAAGTGTTAGAAGAAGAATACTTAATATTAATCCACGAGCATTCTTTACGCCATACGCATGCTTTTCTTGGAATTTACAGACGCAGCTAACTCATCTACATCAGCTACAATAGTTTTCGGCTTCATCAATAAAATTTATGTGCTCTTTACAAGGTCTAGAAAGTGCTCTAAAATTATAGAAACAAAAATAAAATTGACACTGAAACCTCTGTCTGAAACAAGATAGGAAAGCAGAATCGGAGCACTAAAAGCTATATTATTCCAATTTGATGATGTCATCGAATGTGTGAATGACCTAAAAAGTAAAACTGTGAAGTGACTGTGAAGCAGTCTTGAACGAAACGTCAACTTTTGAGTTTATTGTTGCAATATACGTATGGTACGCGATTGTACTATAAGTGAACAATATAAATAAACGATAGCAGTCGGCTCAAGTGAACCTGAGAGTAGCTGTTGACTCTGTTGACTCTTTACGTTCATTTCGTGATTGGATTCGAGAATTCCGTATTACAGGATTTGAAACATGCGATGCAGAAACTCGATTGTTTGTAGAAAAAAGTAGTTACGAAATTAAGTCTGAGTTAAAAAAGAAAAGAATAGCACCGAAAAAACGAATGTTCGATTACGAACTAATTGATGAACCATTACAATCTGCTGAAATGTAGTACAGAGTTAATTTTTTTAATACAATGATAGATGGTGCAATAGTCGACAGTGAATGGCGATTGAAAGCGCTCGAAGGATAATTTCAGCGATTTGGTTTTATCTATGACTAGCTGAAATCCCGGCGTTGTGTGGGCCGCGGTGGAGTAGCCGAGCGGTCTCTGGCGCCTCGCTGCGGAGGTTCGAGTCCTCCCAGGGGCATGGGTGTGTGTGTTTGTCCTTAGGTTAGTTTACCTGGGTTTAAGTAGTTTGTAAGCTACGGACTGATGTCCACGCAGTTTGGTCCAATAGATTTACAAACATTTGAACATTTTTTTGGCCTTGCCCGGGTATTTATTTAAACTTACATTTAACTATATGTGTGTATACTGTCTGTAAAATTTCCTGCGCCTACAATTTGTACTGTACAAATTATAAATTATAACGTCATACCGAATGCCACGGCTACCGTCGTCATGAATTGAAGCTTACGTGTGCAGAATTTCATAAAGATTGGAACAAAATTGTAGATTTGTATGCAACACGTACACACAAACATACGGACACTCTGCTTTATATATAAAGATATCAATTATTTGAAATCTCTATCCAAGGAGGACCTTCTCAAGCATTGTAATGATTTAGGTATAATACTCCGGGAAGACGAAAATAGTGACATACAGTCATTAGAACATTACAAGAAACTCCAGATTTTAAAATCCAACCCACTAGACACAATCAAAGACGCAAAACAACTGCTTCAGCACATTTTAGAAAACAATTAATAGAAGTATATCCAAATGTTTACATAACAATCAGAATCATCGTTACAGTTCCAATCAGTACAGTTTCAGCCGAGAGAAGCTTCCCAAAGTTAAGATTGATTAAGAGTTACTTTTTTAGGTGCTAATCTACAGACGTTATGTACTTTGAAAAAAAAAAAATCATGCTTATGCAAAGGCTGCAAAATATTTTTATTTGTTATATTCTACCGGTTTCGGCAATTGCTGCCATCAACAGGAAATCAAAAAGATATTTTACATCAAAGTCAATAAGAAAACGTTTTCATTGAGCACAGCAACGTCTATTGTGATTGTTTCTAAAAGCCTTTGCATTTTACATCATGTAGTAGGCATTCCTTTAATTAATCTTTAACTTTTGTGTCAATAACGTCATCTGTACATATTGTTAGTCTTATTTGTAATAGTTAAAGATTAACGAAAGGAATACGTACTACATGATGTAAAATGGAAAGGCTTTTAAAAACAATCACAATATTTTATTGTAAATTAGTCGTTGCTGCACTCAGTAAAATTGTTATCTTATTGGCTTCGATGTAAAATATCTTTTTGATTTCCTGTCGATGGCAACAAATGCCGAAACCGGTAGAATATAACAAAGAAAAATATTTTGCAGCCTTGGCATAAGAATGATTTTTTCAAAATTACGTGAGAAGCAGAATGAGGCAAGAAAGACTACCTGCGTTGTCAGTAACATCAACTAAAGCGAAAATAGCGGCTAGTATTAATAGTGATGTGACCTTTAAAAAATTTTGCGAGTCGGAAAGCCGAAAAGTTCTCTATTTTAATTTATGATTGTAATTTTTGTTATTGCAATAATACTTGTATATTATACAAATAAAATTTTAGTATAATGATTATTGATGTATAATTCAGCTCATTTTATTTAACGTTTCCTTCCCTACTGAAAAATGAGAGGGGCCTCGTAAAGACGAGTTCGCCGACGCCCAGTTTTCGTCTAGCGCCGCCACTGCTGATAAGGTTCTTTATTGCGGTACTACTTTGTGAGATAATGATATATGGAACTCTATTATAGGGATGCGATTCGCCTATTAATGAACGCAGAATCACATTAACTGCGTTCAGATACACTTTACAGAGCAAATTCCTAATACACAACCTATCGCACCTGACAGCATGTCTATTCTCCAATGACTGTCTAAGCCGTGAAGAGGCAGCGCAATCCACTTCCGGTTATAGGCGCGTTAACTGGTGGTAAAACATGGCTTATGAGTTTCGTCAGCCTTTTCGTATCTCTTGTTCACTAATTTTCATGATATTAAATGATCTGAAGTAACAGGGCTGTAACTCGCTATTGAGAGATGTTTTATTATGAAACATAAGTAAATTTAATTAATCGTTTTTCTAATTTTAACTATAGAAGAATTGCGTTTTTGCGCGTAGCCTTCTAATGTATTGTTAAATCAGAGTAGAAAGGAAGCTTATGGTTTAACGTCCGGTCGACAACTTGGTCATTAGAGACGGAGCTAACGCACGGAGTTTTGGGTAAGGGTGGGGAAGGACATCGGCCGTGCCCTTTGAAAGGAACCATCCCGGCATTTGCCTGGAGTGATTTAGGGAAATCACGGAAAACCTAAATCTGGATGGCCGGAGGTGGATTACCTCTGAGCCACCTCGCTCGGTAATCAGAGTAGAGAACTAGAATTTTGGACGGTCTTTCCCACGGGAATAGTACCGAATGTGGCATCTGTTTATCAGTACCTCACGCCACCTAACATCAACTGCCAAATGCTACGTCCTGATTTGCTCTAAAGAACGTTTTTTGGTTCTGAATAAGATAGCTGCAGTCCAGAAATATAAAAAACTGTAGTATAATGCCAAATTGAAACAGACAAACAACAAATTTAATAAATACGCCAATACTGACGTTATAAATATTGAAAATGACATAAAATCGAATTTGGGAAAATATACACCGAATCAGCAAAATAGAAAGACCGAATCTGGCGAAAAAAATGCAGAAGGTACAAAACAGTAACAAGATACAACGCTGTAGTTGGTAAGAAATACCACTCGACGGGGAAAAATAACGCAAATTAGAACAAATAATAGTGAATTTGGTAAAAATTAACAACATTGTTAAAGAACGCAGCACCCATAGTGAAATAATAACAAATTTAACAAAAAAACTACAAAATTTGCATAAACATCGATTTAGGCTAAAAAGTATGAAATGTGGAGACGAATATTGGAATTGCAAAGAAAGTAACAACAAAAACTGTGAACTTACAAGTAACATGTTGTTGTTTTTGTTTTTTGGGGTTTTGAGGAGACTGAAGTACAAGGTTATAACTCCTCTGTTCCTACCAAAGACAATACAGCCAAGTAGGGAAAATTAAAATAGAGCTCAACACACAGTGGCGAAACATATAAGGTATAACATGAAATGTATTGTAATATCAAAATAGAAACGCGGCTGTCTATTGGATGCTTACCTCGCCTTGATGAAAACATGTAATTTACAATAAAAAAATTTAAATAGAGAATTTGGCAATCAAATTACAATGAACCGAGAAAAAAGAATACCAAAATCGGCAAGGAAATATTACCAGAATTGGACAAATAGTTGTGGGATTACGGGAAAGGAAAGAAAACACACAAACTGGCAAAAAACGGCGAACTTGTCAAAACGAATGGAGAAGTACAGTAGCCTTTGTGTGACAGACTACGAAATACGTTTAGTTGAAGATTAACTTCAAGCTATTTGCACTTACTTGATCAGCATCGATTTCTTCGATATTTTTAAAACAGAGTTCAGACAGCGTTGAGAGAACTGAACCGAAAGATCTTAAGGCATAGATAGGTACTCTTAAGTATTGCTGGCACACAGTTAGATTTTCGTACTTACTCCCAACGTCATACCTTCAATCCTCAAGCGCCAGGGACCGAAGTTTGTAATGATGATAAAGTCGAGAGGAAAATAAGCAAGTTATAATACAAAATCCAGAGGTATTCATCAAACACCTCTTACAAACATTGAGTGAGGTGGCGCATTGGTGACAAAATGGACTCGCATTCGGGAGGACAGAGGTTCAAGCCCAAGTTCGGACATCCTGATTTAGGTTTACCATAATTTTCGTAAGTCACTACAGGTAAATGGTCTGATGTTTGCTGTCATAGATCACGACCGATTTCCTTCTCCACCTCTGACAAAAACTATCCAAGCGGGTGTTCAATTTCTAACGACCGCGATGTTGACGGTACATTACATCCCGAGGTTCCTTCCTTCCTTCTTCCGTCTCTTAGAACTGATTGTCAATGGATCATAAACTCTTTGCCCAACCCGAATTATTCCTGTATGTGACTCGACATTAATATACGAGGGTTGTCCACAAAGTAAGTTCCGTTTCTATTTCTATCCACGGCAGAGCGCTGCCGTGGATAGAAATAGAAACGGAACTTACTTTGTGGACAACCCTCGTATATTAATGTCGAGTCTCATACAGGAATAATTCGGGTTGGGCAAAGAGTTTATGATCCATTGACAATCAGTTCTAAGAGACGGAAGAAGGAAGGAAGGAACCTCGGGATGTAATGTACCGTCAACATCGCGGTCGTTAGAAATTGAACACCCGCTTGGATAGTTTTTGTCAGAGGTGGAGAAGGAAATCGGTCGTGATCTATGACAGCAAACATCAGACCATTTACCTGTAGTGACTTACGAAAATTATGGTAAACCATGTGCCGCATGCGCGGCAGTGCTATGAGTGATTCAGTGGTTAGGAGATTGGTCAGACCGTTCAATGAAGAACGTGATCAGGTGCACGATAAAGAACGAAGTGGGAGCCCGTCTGTGGATACTAATAAATTGGTTCCCACAATTGAAGAGAACATTGAGCACAATCGTAAGTTAGCACTTGATATGGAAGATCCGCAAATCTCACGATCACGGTGCATGAAACTGTTACTGAAAAACTGAAACTCGAGAACTTTGCTTATGTTGGGTACCCAAAATTCTTATTGAACAACATAAAAAACAACGGATGGGTAGTGCACTTCAGTTTTTGACACGCTACAATGAAGAAGCCTATGGATTTCTTTCTCGGATAGTCACAGGGGGTGAAACTTGGGTACCGTTCGACACCCCTGAAGCAAAACGGCAATCAGTGGAATGGACGCACACTTCATCCCCAGTGAAGGTTAAGCCCAAGCAAATCTTGACACCTGGGAAAGTCATGTGTGCCGTTTTTTGGAACAGAAAAGGCATTTTGCTGATTGGTTTATTACCAGAGGCCAAACAATCAATGCACATGGTTACTACGAGAACATTAAGAATTTGCGCCGTGCACTGCAGAAGAAGCGCCGAGGATTACTGTCTAAAGATATTTTTTTTCCTATAATGCACGACCTTACACGGTTAATGTGGGCAAACAACTCTTGTTTGATCATCTTGCTTATAGCCCTGACCTCGTTCCTAGCGACTTTCATCTCTTCTTACACATGAAATATGACCTAGGAGGTCAGCAGTGCAACGATGATGACGACATGAAAGAATATGTTACCACAAGGTTGAATGCACAGACGGCAACCTATGAAGAAGACATACAAAAACTTGTGTCACGCTATGACAAGTGCCTACAAAATTTCGGAAGCTATGTAGAAAAGTAGTTTATTTGTTATTATTTATTTATTTTCCTTTAACTACTTATGTGAAGCATAGGGCTGCAACAAAGGATCGCGATCTTGGTCTATCTTGTGCTAGTAATTCCACTTCTTTCCATACGATTCCTTGGTGTTGACTTTCTACTTCAACTGATCGTCTCCACGTCACTTTGCGCCTGCCTCGTCTTCATCGCACTTGCGGAATGTAGTGAAGTGCTTCCTTCGCAATACGTTCATCATGTCTGCTGAGTGTATGTCCTAACCATTTCCACTTCCTGTTTCTTATTTGCAGCTCAATTAGCTTCTGGCTTGTTCTTTTCCAAAGTGTTTTGTTAGACATTTGGCCACCGTATTCCCAGGATATTCCTCAGACATTTGTTGTTGAATGTCTGCAGTTTATGTATTAGTTGCTTCGTCACTCTCCATGTTTCAGATCCATATAGAAGCACAGATTTTATATTACTTTCATATATCCGTAATTTGGTCCTTTGAATCTCCAGATAGAGCGGAGAGTTGTAAAAGCGCCTTTGGCATTGTTGATCCGGCTGTGAATGTCCTATATTGCACTTCCATATGGTGTAATCATGCTTCCAAGGTAGCAAAACTTTTCCACCCTTTCGATTATTTGGCTCTCAAGCTTAAGCTCTGCGGTGGTGTTATCATTTGCCCGCAAGTCTTTCCATTTTTGGGCATTAATTTTCAAACCGACTTCCTTTGCTACAGATTTCAGATCTTCTAGTTTTTCCTTCAAGTCCTTGAGGTTGTGGGGTAGAAGGCAATGCTCATCTGCAAAATGTTGGTCTTCTAGATGTGTTCCATTTCTTCATTTTATTCCTCTGTCTATTGATTGCGCCATTACAAGATTCAGTACCATGTTAAATAATATGGATGAGAGCATGTAGTCTTGCTTAATTGCTGTTTACACTGCTATTGGATCTGAAATCAGACCTTGATGTTGAACCTGGTACGTGTAGTTTTCATATATGCATTTGATAAGAGCAATTATTTTGCTGGGAATCCCAAACGTTTACGGAGAGCTCCATATTTTTGTTCTAATTATTCTGTAAAAGGCATTTTCAAAGTCTACAAACAGAATGTCAAGTGGTGACTGGTATTCATATGAATGTTCAGCTATTATTCTCAAGGTGCTTATCTGGTCAATGCAAGAGCGACCTTTCCTGAATCCTGCTTGTTTTCTTCTTATTTTGACGTCTACAAGTGCTTTTATCCTATTTAGGGTTATTCGCGAGAGGATCTTGCTTGGGATTGACAGCAGAGTGATGCCTCCCCAGTTATCACAAATCGATAGGTCTCCTTTCTTGGGGACCTTGACGAGCAGACCTCTGTTCCAATCATCTGGTACTTTTTCATTCAACCATATGACTGTCAGGAGTGGATGCAAAATTTCTGCTGTTATAGAGGGACCTGCTTTAAGTAACTCTGGACTGATGTTGTCCAGGCCTGGAGCTTTTCCTATTTTTATTTGTTGGACTGCTTTGGCAATTTCGTCTTTGGATAGCGGCTCTACGTTAACTCTGAGCAGGCGCGCCGATTTTCGCCACAAGAGTGGGCGCGCGGCGCACTTTGTACACATGTAGTCAAAAGCTGTCACTATGCTACCAAGGGGAACATGTTTGAGCTAAGTCATAGTTTAATTTTAGTTTATTTAAACAGCAATACAATAAACTTGTATTACATCCCTAATTTTCTGTTTGATCTAACAAATAAGAAAAATTCCATATCATTTTATTGCTGCCGTTGGTATAGGAATCCATCCTTTGCAAACAAAGCTATAACACGAGTTACACCTTCTGATACAAGATGTGTTTCTTGCTCGTCCACATGTCACACCGACCTGTTTTATTGGTGGTAGGCTTCTCAGTTCTTTTAACACGTTGATCTTTGCGTTTCTCGAGGAAAGCTGCAATGTCCGCAAGAAGTGAAGAGTAGAAGCTCCTTCCGCTAGTTGAGGCTTGATAAGAGACAGTGCTAAATCTTTCAAGAAAATTTTTCTTCTTCTTTCTTGGATTTGGCGCAGTTGTATGAAATATTATTTGAGTATTGATTGCTGCTACATCCGTTAGGACATTGAATGCAACCAATGGCTACCTTCTTGTCACCTGTGAGACGGAAAATGTTCTTTCCATCTCTGCACTTCGTCTCCTTGATTTGTGAGTAGTTTTCCTTGCTTGTCCTAGATTGGCATATCACCGACAAATTTCTAATTTGAAGTGGTGTAACAGTTGTTAATTTTTGTACAATAAATATTTCCTCTGTATCTGTACACGTTTGTTTTATGCAACCAAACGGAACTCACTTTGTGGACACACCTCGTACTTTCTCGTGCTACGTTCTCTCGCCCCAGTGTAGTTGTGAACATCTGTGCTTGTGTGTTTCTCATTCCCGTCTGTGCGTACTCTATTTTGCGAAACGCAGCAACGGCGAGCCAGCTTGCGGTGCTTGCCGAGGAACAAATAGGCGCCCTCGGGCAGGGTGGGGCGGTATAATAAATTTGTGCGCGCCCATCTCGCGCGTCCACTCCCCGTCTCGTTTCGGCGGCAGGAGGAGGGCGGGTGCCAAATTTTCACTCCAGCACGTGGCGGCGCCCGCCCCAAAATGGGAGTGAGGCGGGGTAGGCGGGGGGGGGGGCGCATTGTGTCCCGGGGCCCGCGTCCGAGGAATGCAATCTGCCCCAAGTGGCCTTTAATCGAACCCGCCGGCACGTAGGTAGGCCGCCGGCGGACAGGGCGACGGCGGCGTCAATATGCGCGGCTGCGGCGCCGGGGCCGCGGAGCGCGCAGGTGGCCCGCACAGCCGCGCTGCTACCTGCTGCCAAGCGACGCAGCGCCAGGTTGTACTTTGATGGCAAACAACACAGCCAGAATACTTTATTTTATTTATTTGTGTCAGAAGCATCACCAAATTATTAATTTACATATTATTTCCCTAACATTAACACGCAGCATATTTACAGACTAGAGCGGTTAAAGTAATCTCGTAGGTTTTCCTGGAGATTCGTTGACATCTCGTGGATTCGGGTGTATTGCCGATGATCCGCGTCTTTCACACACGATATTTCGACACCGTAATTCGGCGTCTTGTTCCCTGAGACTCAGGGAACACCTGATGAAGACGCCGAGTTGCGGTGTCGAAATATCGTGTGTGAAAGACGCGGATCACCGGCAGTACACCCGAATCCACGAGATACAGCATTAGATTAGATTAAAATGTTCAAATGTTTGTAGAACTTATGGGACTTAACTACGGGGTCATCAGTCCCTAAGCTTACAAACTACTTATGATCTAGCTAAGACCAAGGACGGCACAAATATCCATGCCCGAGGGGGGATTCTAACCCCCAACCGTAGTGGCCGTGCAGACCGTGGCTGGAGCGCCTCGATCCCCTCGGCCACCGAGGCCGGCAGATTAGATTAGATTAGATTAATACTTGTTCCATGGATCATGAATACGACACTTCGTAATGATGTGGAACGTGTCAGTTAAATGAAATGTGTCTATACATAATATTACATGACACTCAATACTTGAATATTTTATATATATATATATATATATATATATATATATATATATATATATATATATATATATATATATATACTTTCTTATTTTTATTTTTTTCCCTAAAGTACTAACTTTTATCTAGAAATTCATCTAATGTGTAGAAGGAATTGCCAATCAGAAATTCTCTTAATTTATTTTTAAACGCTAGTTTTGTAAATAAAGAACAGTCTAGAATGCACTAATTTATTTCATTCTACTAGTTTCAGTCTTATGTAGACCATCTTCAGGAATTTGTCTTTGATGTTGTGGAGCTGGCAGGTAGCTGGGAGCCTTCCAGTGTGTCACTGCTCAAAGGAGACAAATTCCTGAAGATGGTCTACATAAGACTGAAACTAGTAGAATGAAATAAATTAGTGCATTCTAGACTGTTCTTTATTTACAAATTTAAATAGAGTGCTGTTTACCCAATAATATAGAAACAAAAATGTTTCCAAAAATATGTAAACGCTAGTTGTCTATCTGTCAGAATTTTGATACTACTTGGTAAGTGACCAAAGACATTTGTGGCAGAATAATTAACCCCTGCCGGTCGCGGTGGCCGAGGTGACTGAGGCGCTCCAGTCACGGTCAGCACGGCCACTATGGTCGGAGGTTCGAATCCCCCCTCGGGCATGGATATTTGTGCCGTCCTAGTTCGTAAGTAGTTCATAAGTAGTTTGTAAGTTTAGGGACTGATGACCCCGTAGTTAAGTCCCATAAGCTTTACAAACATTTGAACATTTGAATTAACCCCTTTCTGTGACAGAGCTAAATTTAACCTTGAATAGTGTAGGTCACCCTTTCTCCTAGTGTTGTAGCTATGTACACTGCTATTACTTTTGAATTCAGTTGGATTGTTAATAACAAATTTCATAAGTGAATATATATATTGTGAAGCTACTGTGAAGATTCCTAGATCCTTAAATAAATGTCTGCAGGTTGATCTTGGGTGGGCTCCAGCAATTATTCTGATAACCCACTTTTGGGCAATGAATACTTTCTTTGTAAATGATGAATTACCCCAGAATATGATGCCATAAGAAAGCAGAGAATGAAAATAGGCATAGTATGCTAGTTTACTGAGTTGTACATCACCAAAGTTTGCAATCACCCTAATAGCATAAGTAGCTGAGCTCAAAGGTTTCAGCAGATCTTCAATGTGTTTCTTCCAATTCAATCCCTCATCAATGCATAAACCTAAAAATTTTGAATACTCTACCTTAGCTATAGATTTCTGGTTGAAGTCAATATTAATTAATGGTATGATGCCATTTATTGTGTGAAACTGAATATACTGTGTTTTTTCAAAATTTGAAGAGCGTACATTTACAGAGTGCATTACATTTTGGATATAAAACTGGGCTGGGATAACAGTACCAGTAAACAAATACAAAAATAAATCGATAAGTATGGAGTCCAGTGCCGAACATATCTAGTCCAAAAGAATTTTAAATATAAACAATGTACACATTACAAACAAATACCAAACTCAGAATTAAAAGCTAAAACTTATGCTCAGAAACTAGGTATACATCACATACGAATACCAGACCTCGACATAGAAGACAAAAAAATTAAAAAAATCTTGCATACTTTGCTTACTTTCATTCCATAATGTCATATGGTATAATATTTTCGGGTAACTCTTCAAGTCAAGCAAATGTTTTCAGAGTCCAAAAGCGTGTAATACGTATTATTTATGATGTAAATTCACGGACATTCTAAAGCCTTTTCATAGAATTGGATATATTAACTACTGCCTCTCAGTATATTTATTTTCCCAACAAACAACTCAGTTCATATCTACAAAACTAGGAACAAAAATGATCTGCGCAAGGACTTAAAAGCACTTACTTTAGTTCAAATAGGGGTCCACTACTCAGGAGCACATATTTTCAATCATTTACCAACAACCATAAAAAATATACCTACAAATAAAGATCAGTTTAGAGGAGCCTAAAAGACGTTTCAGTGGCCAACTCCTACTCCACTGACGAATTCTTAAATAGAACCAAATGATGCATGTATCTGTATTCATACTATTAGTATAAATATATCATCAGTTTGTAAGAAATGTATGTACCTGTATTAGTATTATTATATTATCAACTTGAAAAATAAATAAATAAATAAGTAAAATTGACTTGTTCCACGTCCACTAGGATCTCCTCAACACGAATCTATGGAACGAAAAAGTTATCTAATCTAATTTAAGAATTAAAAGCTAAACATATCTCGCCCAGAAACGGCCGACGTCAATTGCATTTGGCTTTGCTGCCCTAAGGTCCTCTGCGGTACCTTTAACGGGACAAAGTGGGCAGGAGAGCATATGTACAGTAGTTCGTGGTACTCCTCATTCATAGACTCTACAGAGTACCTCCATTTGTGAAGAGTGTCTCTTGATCTTTCAGTGCCCGTTCATAGCCTGTTGAGTGCCTTCCAGGTTTCCCAGTTTTCGTCACAGCCTGGTGCTGGCTCTTCTTTAGGACCCATCCAGTGTTGATTGGAGGTCTCCAAAGTCCACTCTGGTTTTAGGTCCTTCCTATTACTCCATTGATCTCAGGAAATTCCGTCTTGATTTAATCGTTGATGGGCTGGTTGGCGTCCATGGAGGAGGTGGCGTTCAGATTCTTCAAATTTTAGTTTCTTTGAAAACTGCTGCCTCCCTGCGGATGGCAGGAGGAGCGATGCCATCCAGATGGTGGACCTTGTCTAGAGGGGTTGGTTTCAAGCTTCCTGTAACGATTCCGCTTGTTTCGTAGAGGGCGACATCGAATTGTTTTGCGTGTCCTGATTTATATCACATCGGGCACGCGTACTTGACAGCAGCGTGGTACAGGGCAAGTGCGGAGGTTTTGAGGACCGTGGGTTTGGGTCCTCAGTTAGAACTTATCAACTTGCGAATTATATTATTTCTTCTGCTAACTTTTAGTTTAGTACTCAAGCAGTGGTTTGCAGGTTAGGGCTCTAGAGAGAGTTACACCCAGATATTTTGGATTGCGGTGGTGCTCCAGGGGGACACCTTTCCATTTACTCTGTAATTTTCTGTTGGCCCGGTTATTCTGAAGGTGGAAAGCACACGCGTTTTCATTGGGTTTGGCTTTAGCTGATTCCTTTGGTAATACGTATCTAGCTCTACTAGGGCCCTACACAGACATAGTTCAACCTCCTCATATGTTTTCCCTTGTGCTGTTATAACCCCGTCGTCTACGTATTTGTGCCTGTGGGGAGGAGTAGATCGTTGGTATAAATACTGAAGAGTAGCGGTGCCAACACACTACCCTGTGCCAGGCCATTCCTCTGGTTTCTCCATCCGCTTCGTTTTTCTTGAAACTCCCCTAGGAACCTTCGATTGTGGTGAAGGTTTCTGATGATGTTTGATTAATATATTTAGTTGTGGCATATAAAGTCTGCATTAGGAGTTAGAGCTTGATGGTGTCATATGCAACCGTGAGGTCGATGAAGATGCAACCGTTACATAGCCTTCTTGGAAACCATCCTCGATATGTAGAATTAGATTGAGCACTTGAGCAATGCAGTTTTTTCGAGGCGAAATCGAGCCTGTTCTGGTATTAGGATAGGTTCCACAGCCAAGATGAGACAGTGGTGTATCAATCTTTCAAAGATTTTGTATATGTGGAGTAGTAGAGAATGAATTCCAGACATTGCCGTGGTGGGGTGGCTTGCGTGCCTCAACGATACAGATAGCCGTACCGTAAGTACAACTACAGCGGAGGGGTATCTGTGGAGAGGTCAGACAAACGTGTGGTTCCTGAAGAGGGGCAACAGCCTTCTCAGTAGTTACAGGAGAAACAGTCTGGATGATTGACTGAGCTGGCCTTGTAACCTCAGGTAATGTGGCTTTACCATACAGTTACTGGGAACGGCTGAAATCAAGGGTAAACTACAGTCGTTACTTTTCCCGAGGATATGCAGTTATACTGAATGAAAATATGATGATGGCATCCTCTCGGGTAAAATATTCCGGAGGTAGGATAGTCCCCCATTCGGATCTCCGGGAGGGGACTACTCACGATGTTGTCATCAGGAAAGACAATACTGGAATTCTACGGATTGGAGCGTGGAATGTTAGATCCCCTAATCGGGTAGGAAAATTAGAAAATTTAAAAAGAGGAATGGATAGGTTGAAGTTAGATATAGTGGAGATTAGTGAAGTTCGGTGGCAGGATGAACAGGATTTCTGGTCAGGTGAAAACAGGATTATAAATACAAAATCAGTTGGGGGTATTACAGGAGTAGGACTGATAATGAATAAGAAAATAGGAATGCGGGTACACTACTAAGATCAACACAGTGATCGTATTATTGTTTTCAAGATAGATAAGAATCCAACACCGACAACATTAGTACAGGTTTATATTCCAACTATCTCTGCCGTTGATGAGATTGAAGAAATCTATGAGGAGTTAAAGGAAATTATTCAGACAATTAAGGGAGAGAAAAACTTAATTGTGATGGGAGTCTGGAATTAGGTAAAAAAGGAAGCGAAGGAAAAAATAGGTGAGTATGGACTGGGCAAAAGGGATGAAAGAGTAAGTCGCCTGGTAGAATTTAGCACGGAACATGATTTAAACATAACAAACACCTGTTTATGAATCTCGAAAGAAGGTTGTATACGTGGAAGAGACCAGGAGACACCGGAAGGTATCAGATAGATTTTATAATGGTAAAACATATGTTTTAATTTGTAAGACATACCCAGGGGGAGATATAGCGTCTGGCCATAACTTATCGGTCATGAACTGTAGGCTGAAACTGAAAAAACTGCACAAAGGTAGGAAAATAAGGCGATGGGACTTGGATAAATTGAGGGAAGCTGAAGTTATTAAGAATCTGAGAGGGAGTTTTAGGCAACAATTGTCAGAAACGGGGGGGGGGGGGGGGGGATAAAAAGGTAGAAGAAGAATGGGAAGCATTAAGAGATGAAATAGTGAAGGCAGCAGAGGACAAAATAGGTAGAAAGGCAAGACCTAAAATAAATCCTTGGGTATCAGGAGATACTAAATTTAATTGATGAAAGGATAAAATATAAAATGCAGTAAGTGAAACAGGCAAAATGGAGTACAGACGACTAAGAAATGAGACAGGAAGTGCAAAATAGCTAAGAAGGAGTGGCTAGACGCCAAATGCAAATCTGTAGAAGAATGTTTAACAAATAAAAGAGACATTTGGGGACAAGAGAAACAGCTCTACGAATATCAAGAACTTAGATTGAAAACGAGTTCTCAGCAAAAAAAAGGGAAAGCTGAAAGGTGGAAAGAATACATAGCGGAGCTCTACAAAGGAAATGAACATAATGTTGTAGGAAAGGAAGAGGAAGCAGATCAAGATGAAATAGGAGATATTATACTGAGAGATGAATTTGACAGAGCCCTGGAAAACCTAGGTTGGAAAAGGCCCCAGGAGTAGATGACATTCACTTAGAGCTACTAAAGTCTCTGGGAGAGTCAGACATGACAAAACTGTTTCACTGTGTGTCTAAGATGTATGAGACAGGTGAAACACCCTCAGACTTTAAGAAAAATGTAATAATCCCCATTCCAAAGAAATCAGGCCCAGACAAGTGTGAAAATTAGAGAACCATCTGTTTCATAAGTCATGGTTGCAAACTTTTAACACGAATTATCTACAGGAGAATGGAAAAGCTGGTAGAAGCTCGGGGAAGATCAGTTTGGATTCAGGAGGAACGTAGGGACACGGGAGGCAATGCTCACTTTACAACTTATATTAGAAGACAGATTAAGGAAAGGTTAACCTACATTTTTAGCTTTGTAGATTTGGAGAAAGCTTTTGACAATGTTGATTGGAATACACTCTTTCATATTCTGAAGTCAGCAGGGGTAAAACACAGGGGAAGGAGAGTTATTTACAACTTGCACAAAAGCCAGATCGCAGTTATTAGACTCGAAGGCATGAAAGGGAAGCATTAGTCGGGAAGGGAGTAAGACAGTGTTGTAGCCTTTCTCCGATGTTATTCAATTTGTACATCGAGCAGGCGGTGAAGGAAATCAAGGAAAAATTTGGAATAGTGATTAAAGTTCAGGATGAAGAAATAAATACATTGCGTCTTGCTGATGATATTGCAATTCTGTCAGAGACAGATGACCTGGAAGAGCAGTTGAATGGAATGGATAGTGTGTTGAAGAGAGCGTATAAAATGAACATTAAAAAGAGCAAAACAAAGATAATGGAATGCAGCTTAGAGAATCAGGCGATATTGAAGGAATTAGATTAGGTAACGAAACAATGAAGATGGTAGATGAGTTTTGTTACTTGGGTATTAAAATAACGTATAACGGCCGCAGTACAGGGGATATAAAATGCAAAATGGCAATGGGTGTTTCTCTGCAATATACAGTGTTTACATTCAGTAGACTTCTACAATAGGAACTACATTTGTAATTAAATGAAATAAAAGAAAACAGAATAATATGATGTTATACACAAGATGGTGGGGAGCGGCGCAGGAACTGAGAGTTCTTCAGGAGCTGTCACTGCTGGAGGGAGCAACACTGCTGCATTTCATTACCACAAACGCTGCCACTACGCCATCATTAGCTGACAATGAAATGACTACTTACTTAAAAAAAGGTGAACATATTTACATCTTTTAAAATACATTGTTTTAAATTACTAGCCGTAAAAGTAACTATTTTCATGATTCAGATACATAAAATAAAACGCAAAATATTAAAACTACATTTGTCGTGACTCTTCCAGTACTGCCTTCTACACCAGTATCTGTGTACCTCTGACGCTACAGGTTACTTGACAACAAGCTCCTATCGATGTTTCAAACATACCAGCTACAGAACAGCCAGATAAGAATCTCGTCCGCCTTGGGGATAGAGTAAGTTTCAAGAATGAGCTGTGCATTAATGGTATTCTTGAAGTCACCACATGTGCGAAGAGTTCCATCACGTGTATATACCAGTATGATGGGTGTTACCCACTGATTATTTCTTTTTGTTCGTGTCAAAGGCATAAATTACAAGTTAATTTCAAGAAAGTTTACATGCAATAGAATAAACAAGTGCATGGACAGTAATATTAAAGATAAATTAATAATTAAAATTGTTTTCAGCCAGAAGTGGGCAGTGTTCAAGGAATTAAAGTTAGTATACAAAACATATATAAAGAATTACAAATAAATTTATATTTGAACCGAGTAATACACATTAACTTAAATTATTTTAGCCCAGAATCGGGCTACGTCCAAGGCATTAGTGTTGGCCAGCCTTAAATCCTCTTCGGTGCAGGATGAAGGGTACAGATGACAGTTGCGCAGGGAGACACTGTCTGCTCCTCTCCACACTCACAGGTTGAGGGTCAACTAGCGTATCCCCATTTTTCGAGGCTTCCTTTACACCGATCAACACCAGTTCGTAACCTGTTGAGCGACTTCCAAGTACACCAGCTCTCATTATGACCGGAAGGTGGCTCTTCTTTAGGTTTCTTCCTACCGAGAGCAACAATTTCTGCTCTCTTTCTCCACATGTCTATCGCTTGTTTTGTGTTTTTGTTGTTCACATAGACCCTTACAAAACTTTTTCTAGACTTCAAACGTGTTGGTGCTGGTGACAGGCCAAGCAGTGGGTGAGTTTGAGAAGTCAGGGCTCTACGTCCTTCTGCTTGCACAGCAGCTTCACGCCTGATGTCAGACGAAGTTATACGTGCTAGATGGTAAAGTTGCTCCACCTTGGTTGGTCTCAGGCAGCCAGTGATTATGCGACACGTCTCATTCAAAGCTTTGTCCACTTGCCTAGCGTGGCAGCAATTGTGCCAGACAGGTGCTGCATATTCGCCCGATGAATAGCACAACGCCAATGCTGAAGTCCGAATAGTGGCTGGCTGTGCTCTCCAGTTAGATCCCCTTAGTTTTCGTATCATATTATTTCTGACAGATACTTTCATTTTGGTATTATGACAATGCGTTTTAAATGGGACATGGAAGGAGCCTCCCCGCAGGATGTGGATACGACTGTGTTAACGGCCTGGTAACGGCATAATAGCCGGCTAATCCTTCAACTCCAAAGGCATCAGAATTCTAAATGGCACTGAGAAACGCTGCCAAGATGTCAGAATCTTCAAAACGTTGCAGTTTCCGTCTGTGTCAGAGCGAATGGTGCATTTATTGCCTTTGAAGAACCGCTGCTTGGCCGTCGGCTGCAGGGTAATGTGTGCTTTAGAACCCTCATTACCTGTAGCTGGAGGTTTAAATATTGGCTAGTACTTGAAGTGAAGTACGTCGAAGTACGAACTGTCCGCACCGGGTTGAATGCTATTGGCTGTTCTGTGCACTTGAAGTTGAAGAGATTGACTGCCAAAACATCTGTTGTTGCTGGCTTATCGGCGAAAGGGTAGAGTGTCTTGTATGATGTGGCGTTATCTTGGATGAGGGCCGTGAACTGTCCTTTGACGATGACTATATCGTTCCTGTAACTGTGGAAGTGGTGAAATCTTTGGCGGGATGAGGAGCACAACAGCCGACATATATTCCACGTGATAATTGACGAGGAAGAAGCGATGCCCAGCTGGAAGAACACTGGATGATATGTGACGATCACCTGCAGAAAGACTTGATAGTCCCAGACAGGAAGCACTGCATGTACATGGAGAAACTCTGGTTCTGCTTCATCAGGATCTACTGTGGGGAAACGTCTACTTCATGAATGCTCGGAAGACCTCTGCTGTGTGACTTGATCTGCTATAGAAATCACTCTTTTCTTGCGTGATTGATGAAACAGTTGGTGCACGAAGGTAACTGTTGGGACGTCAATCGTGGACGTCGATTTACCGTAAGGAGAAATCTCTGTGGAATAGGGAGGCGTTTGTTGTGCCGTCTGGCGGCGTTCAGACCAGACAGCATAGACGTGAGGAGAATGGCGCAGAGAGGCTGACGCCTGGAGAAACTGTACGTTGAAGTACTACTTCCGAGCGGAGAAGAAAATATCCGCGCCACCGGAGATCTCTGGCCCCCTTTGTAATGCCCTTCTGGGCAACTAACGACCCGAGCAGCGCCTTGCAGTCGCGCACATATGACTTACTTCACCGTTCTAAGGGTTGCCGATTTTCAGGCGTCTTGCAGAAATATTGCACCTTGATGCAGGTTTTAATACCGTTATGGATACGTCTTCAGAAGATCTGCAATCCCGGCCGCAACATAAATATAAATTCAATGTCTCTACTTCAGTTTAAGATCTGCAACTTATTTGGATTACATTGTGTAAACCATATTACAGAGTTCATGTGTTAATTTACCAAGCGAAGTGGCGCAGTGGTAATGCACTGGACTCGCATTCTGGAGGACGGTGGTTCAAATCCACCTCAAGCCATCCAGCTTACGAACACTATCCAGCTATGGTGCTTTTTTTTTTTTTTTTTTTTTTTTTTTTTTTTTTTTTTTTTTTTTTTTTTTAAGAGGACCAGCTTATAACATATATGAGACCAGATGTTGGCGACACAGTGCACCGAAACCGATCGTCATTTAATAAATTATTAATGTGCGATCTTGGCTTTTTATTTTGGAAAACTATAAGAAAACTTATTACTATAGGGTAAGGTGGTAAAAATTCGATATACGTACAATTCCGATCAACATAAGTTTTCGCGCCATTTGTCAGTCTCGTAGTGTTGGTAGCACTTGCCTTTGTGTGGCGTGGTAGTGTAGCAGGTTTCTACAGCTCCTCCTGTGTTTTCCAAGAATACACCACTTTGTACTACGAAGATATAAATTTTTTCCTGTTAAGAGGTAAGTGAAGCTACTTAGTCTAACGCGCTCTTATAAATTTTCTAGTTTCCACGCGCTTACAAATTCTATATTAGTGGGGTAAGAAACTTGTTTTCCATTCGGGCGTGTTCTGAGGCACCTAAAGAGAAAGCCTCTGTGAAATGGGCTGCCATTTGTTGGCAGAATTCACTACTATTTACTCGTGAATTCACTCACGCCAGTAGTACATTTTCGATCAGAAAAATGGTACAATTTCGATACACTAGTACAATTTCGATCAATGCAGTTTTTCAGTTTAGTCCGTCACGATTGGTTACCATAGACATATTATACACAATTATTGCAAATAAATTCTGTATACTTAAAGATTTTCCTACGTAATTTTTAAAGCCACCTGTTATTTTCTATATGCCACGAAAACGAGCAGAAAAGAAAATCTACAATAAATGGAGTCCAGCTGCATTAGATGAGGCAATAAAGAGTGTAATGAATGGACATTTGAGCCTTCGAGCTGCTGCACAATTATATGGCATTCCTTTCAGCACTTTACATGGTAAAGTGCAAATTAAAAAGAAAATGCAAGCTGTATTAACTCCAACTAGTCCTATAGAAAAAGAATTGGTCATCCAACGGTACTCAGTTCTGAAATGGAAGATGCTTTGGTCCAGAGAGCTTTATTTCTGGACCAGCGCGGATTGGGTATGTCGCCACTCCAGTTAAGGAAAGCTGCATTTCGGTTAGCTGAGAAAAATAATTTGAAACATCCATGGAACTTAGAAAGCAAGGTTGCTGGAATCGACTGGTTTAGTTAAGAGAGACACTCTTCTTAGCCTGAGAAAACCCGAGGGTCTTTCGCGAGCCAGAGCTGAAGGTTTAATTAAAGCAGAAGTAAGTAAATATTTTCAGAATTTAGAAAAAATCTTAAAGGATTATGATTTGTTTGGTAAACCAGAGTGTATTTATAATATGGATGAATCCGGCTTTCCTCTGAACAACAGACCCACAAAAGTAGTAAGTCGTAAAGCAAAGCGAGAAGTTGTTTCACTAACTAACGTGGAAAGACGACCGCACAGTACCCATGTACTGCAACCATTACATAGAACTTTCTTCAAGTCCCTAAAGGCTCAATATCACAGAAGTGCAACTAACTGGATTCATCGCAATCCCAATGAAAACATTAAAAAACAACGATTCTGTACTATTTTCTGTGATGCCTGGGGCAAAGCTGCTTCCATTAGGTGCGCAGTCAAAGGGTTCCAATGTACAGGAATAATGCCCTTTTGCAAAGACATTGTACCCGAGGAGAAATTTGCTTTTTCAACGTTATTCGAGGCTCCTGCTCCTTCAATCTCCACCAGTCAAGCTACTAACAGCATTAAAAATGCAGCATTAAAAATGCAGCAGTAAAATGATGTAACTGAAGAACACGGCAAATCCGTAAAGCCAGGGCCCAGTCCAATTTCTCAGCACGATACTGTCAGGGACATTTTGCCAAGTCCAGAGAAAAAATTATCGTCTCGGAAGAGAAAAACACAGACATCAGCTAGACTCATTTCAGATGAAAACCTGGATAACCTCCGCAGCAAGAGGAAACTTTTTCAACAGGGCACAAGGAAAACAATGAACAAATGCAATAAGAACAATAAACGGAAATGTACGTCTGTGAGTAATGATGAAAGAAGTTTACCAAGCTTCAATTCGCCAGAAAACAACGTAAATAATTTTGGATTTTGTTTATTGAATTATTATAGTGCAGAATCAGTAGCTAAAGGTGACTGGATTCCCTGCCAAAAATGCAATGTTTGGTACCACGAAGTATGCGTTGGTGCCCGAGGGAAAAAGTGCTTTATATGTGGAAGATGCAAGTGATCGAAATTGTACCAGAAAGTGATCACAATTGTACCTAGTGTGGTACATTTTCGATCGATTCTTCTGTTTTTGTGTTTATACCAACTTTTGTAATTGTATAATATTTGTGTTACATATTCATTAAAAATCCAAGAACAAATGCCGTAGTTAAAATTATTTCTTTTCTCAATATATTTCCAGTTACAATAACAAGTGTCCGAAATGATCGCAATTGTACCACCTTACCCTACTCGAAGTGGTTAAGGCAAGTACTGGATGGAAGAGATATTTTTAACCACAGGCGTTGAATGTTCTTGGACCCCACGGAACAGTGAAGATGTCAAGAAATTTCCATTTAATAGTGTAGTAGCTTTCTTAATTCTGGTGTCTTTCTGGCAGTGAAAGATTCACATGAATATCTGCATTATATCTCAAAGCTAGATGCAAAGTGATTCGGGTCCATGAAGCGTTCATTTCTAGGTTTAGAAATTTCTGATACGATTCCTCTGTATTGTCGCACGATGGATCTGGTCTCGACATCACAATGACAGGCTGCGCTTTGTCAGCGCTGCTAATAAATGTATGCCGAGCCATCCCCCTATACAGAGGCCAATTTGAATTTGGGTGTGAAAGCTGCCGGCTTTGGCCGTCCGCTCATCGGTGTGTTTGAGTGCGGCAGTTACGCCCCATTACATCTTGCCACCGACTGAAACGCAGCAAGGTGCACACAGCGTATGAACGAAACGTGTGCCTTTCGCCGTGCAATTAGAAGATATTAATTTCCCTCCGTTACTCCTCTGTCGATTGCATCCGCGTGCACCACTGTGTGCTATGAATTGACATCCCATTATTAAAATGAAGCTGATTTTCATGAGAATAACCCCCTGCGCGTTCATTACTTCCGCTCGCCTTTCCAATACTGCGCTCAAAAGGAAAGCGAAACGAGCCAATTCAATTGGAAAGTGATTGATATTCAGGTGCGGTTCGCAGCTCGTACTGTGTTCGGAAATACGGAGACGCACAAAAATATCGTCACGGAAAATTTAACTTTTACAGTGATTTAACCCTGTATCTGTATCATAAAAGATTTTACAGTATAAAGCCATAAAATTTACATACAGGAAAAGTTATGAGCAGTTTAGCAATCTGACAGAAACAGAGAATAGAGAAAAGAAAACCTAATTTATGCTTACTAAAGTCTGACTACTTCGTAGCCCCTTTTGGACGCGTAAAGACAGTGTAATAAATCTCTAGCTCTATATGTAAAAGGCAATGTCCCGACTGACTGACTGACACTGATTGACTGACTCATCATCGCTCAGCCCAAACCACTGGAGGTAGAAACTTGAAATTTGTGGAGGATGTTGATCTTACTCTGTAGGCTTCATTTATGAAGCGATTTTTCGATATTCCGTCCGTAGGGGTGTGAAATAGGGGATGAAACGTTTTTTTGAAAATATGTTGCTATTTAGGCAATTCCGCGGCGGAGCGGCCGAGCGCATTCAGGCGCTATATTACGATGCGCGAGACCGTTCCCCGTCGGGGGTTCGGATCCTCCCTCGGGCATGGACGTTAGTGCTGTCTTTAGTATAATTTACTTCTTAAGTCGTTTGTATGTTTAGGGACTGATGACCCCTCAGTTAAGTCCATAAGCTTAAAAAACACTGAACATTTAGGCAATTTTGAAGTTAGAACTATAAAATTTCTGGTTTTAATTCAGGTTTCGAATTTAAAAGACATGTATTTCGGCATTTTTTTTTTAAATTCAACCAATAAGGGGGTACAATAAGGGACGCAAAATTGGATTTTCAAAAATATGTAGCTGTTAACTCAAATTTTAAGCTATAACTACGAACATATTTTTGGAAACATTTTCGTTTCACTATGTTTGGGTCAACAGCACTCTTATTTAAATTTATGAATAAAGAACAGTCTAGAGTGCAGTGACGCACTGGAAGGCTACCAGTTACCTGCCAGCTCCACAACATCAATGGGTCAAAATTCCTGAAGATGGTCTAAATAAGACTGAAACTAGTTGAATGAAAAAAATTATTGCACTCTAGACTGTTCTTTATTCATAAATATAACTATGAGACCTCGGATATGGAATCTTGGTGAGGATTAAAAAAAAATAATAAAAATAAAAAAAAAATAAAAAAAAAAAATAACACGAGTTTCAGTATTTTTGGAAATTCAACAAGTAAGAGGGTACAATAAGGAATGAAAAATTCTTTTTGAAAACACGTTGCTATTAAGACAATTTTGAAGCTAGAGCTGCAAAAATTGATATTTGTATTGTTGGTTAGAATTTAAAAAATACGTGTTTAGGTAGTTTTGGATATTCAACCATATTGGGATTAAATTGGAGAGTGGATGGTTTTCGAAAATCTGTTGCTATTTAGGCAATTTTGAAGTTAGAACTACAAATTTTCGCATTTGGATTCGGGGTTCGATTTTAAAAGAATGTGTTTCGGTACTTTTCGAAATCCAACCTACAAGGGGATGAAATACGGGACGCAAAAATTGATTTTCAAAAATATGTTGCCGGTAACTCAAATTTCAAGCTATAACTACGAAACTTATGATATGGACTCCTGATCAGGATGAAAAAGACACGAGTTTCTGTATTTTTGGAAATTCAACTAAGGGGGTAAATAGGGGATCAAAAATTGTTTTCGAAAACACATTGTTGTCAAGACAATTTTGAAGTTAAAGCTGCAAAAATTGGTATTTGTATTGTTCGTTAGAATTTAAAAAAATCGTGTTTTAATATTTTTGGAAATTCAACCATCAAAGGGGTTAAATTGGAGATGTTCTTCGGAAATCTTTTGCTCTTAAGGCAATTTTGAAGCTACAACCACATAAATTGGTATATGTTTTCTTCGTCAGAATTAAAAAGATACGTGTTTCGGTATTCTCAGAAAATTAATCATTTAGGGAGTGAAATAGGGGATCAAAATTGTTTTGAAAATACGGCGCTACTAAGTCAATTTTGAACCCAGAATTACAAAAAAGTATATTTGCATACTTGGTTGGAATTTAAAAGACAAATGTTGGGGTATTTTTTGAAATTCAACTATTAAGGGGTGCCTTAGAGGTTACAAGTAGAAAATCTAGTGTTTAAATGTTTGTAAATCTTATGAGACTTCACTACGTGGTCTTCAGTTCCTAAGGCTTACGAACTAATTGAACTAACGTAAACTAACTTAGACTAACTTATGCTAAGGACAACACAAACACCCATGCCCGAGGGGCGAATCGAACCCCCGACGGTGAACAGCAGCGCGCACCGCAGGATGGCGCCTTTGTTTGGTCCCTCATGTGTGTAGAACTTATGGGACTTAACTACGGGGCCATCAGTCCCTAAGCTTACAAACTACTTATGAACTAGCTAAGACTAAGGACGCCACAAATATCCATGCCAGAGGGGGGATTCGAACCCCCCCCCCCCCCCCCACACACACAGGAAGGTGCCTCAATACTCACAGCCATTCTGCCGGGCTACAAGTAGTATCACAACATTTCGTTATGAAAGCTATATCTTTGAAAATTTATATTAAGAGGGAGAAACAACTGGGGCAGACTAACCAGCATATGGATGCGAAGCAGCGGGCGTTAAGCTAGTCTATATAAAAGCTGAAGGACACTCACTCACTCACTGATTAAACACGAAACCTCGATAACTACTTCACCTATGAAATTTGGCACAAATGTAGTTTATACGTAGAAGACGTCAGCTAAGAAAGGATTTTGCGATAGGGCCCATAGTTCAGGAGATACGACGTCATAAACAGTGAAAACTTTCCCGTCTTGCGGCACGTGATAGTGTGACTTTTATAAGTCCACTATTTGAGAAGGAGATCACTTAGCGACTTGCAACAAACTTTAAACACAATTTCAAACCTTTAGTAAACTTTTTCTCGCTGACAACGCCCGAAAAATGATGAAAGGAAAAATGTTTGTCGCTTACTACTTTTTCAGCGTTCATGCAGTAAAATTACGCCATTTGGCATGACGTTACAATTTATTACTCGTACACTATTAGTTGTATTCCCGTGTGAAGTTTGCTAGTCTCCCATCGGTCGCCTCCCCGGGTGGCGGATAGGGGAACGCTCGCCAGATATGGTGGGTACTGGGGAAATAAAATACCCAGGGTGGACCAAAATTAGCAATCCTTCCTACCTCAAACAAGGCAAGGGGGTTGGCGGCAGGAAGGGCATCCAGCTGTAAAATATTGCCAAAAAATTAGGAATGATGGATGCTTCTCAAAATAAATAATCCGAAGTAATAGCCTCCCATTCGGATCTCCGGGAGAGGCATTTTCCGAAGGATCCAAAGATGTTCAAGATCAGACTGGAAACTCTAAACGTCTGAACAAGGGAAAGGGAAGAGAGATAGTAGACTTGATGCGGAGGAGGAAGATAAAGGCTTTGTGTTTGCAACAGAGAAGGTGGAAGGGCGATAAGGCAATGATCTTAGCTGAGGGCTATAAGCTATTCTATAGTAGTGCAAGCCCGGAATCAAGAAAAAAGTTATTTTGCACAGAGAGCTTCAAGAAGAGGTATGTCAAGTCACCAGAGTAAATGATAGGCTAATGTATGTAAAGCTGATGTTTGGTGGAGAAATGGTAACAGTGGTGACAGCCTATGCACCCCAAGTGGGATGCTCTGACGATGAGAAGGAAAAATTTTGCAGAGATTTGGATGGAGTAATGGTCGGAATACTAGAGAATGAAAGAGTGATAGTCGGAGGGGACCTAAATGGAGCAAAGAGGGGGAAGAGAGATGTCATGGAGGATGGGGTTATGGTGAGAGAAATGAGGAAGGAAAAAGAATAGTGGAGTTTGCAGTAGCTTTTGATCTAATGATTACCAATACCGGCGTCCAAAGAAAAAAAGAAAAATTAATCACATACAGGAGTGGGGAAAATAAAAGTCAAATTGATTACATATTGTGTAGAAGGAAAATAGTGGGGAAGTGCGAAATACTAAGGTCATATACGGTGAAGGAATAGCAGCACAACATAAGTTGATTGTGGTGGATTTTGAGATGAAAGTAGGTAAAAGACAGAGGCACATAAACCAAAGTGAAACGAAAATTAAGTGGTGGAGATTAAAGGACAAAAATTTGAGAGAGGAGTTTACTGAAAAAGTACTGGGAAAGGTGAAATTAGAAGAGAGTGTGCAGGAGAGGTGGAAAATAAATAATGCTGTTATAAGGAAGACCGGTGAGGAAGTGCTTGGATTAACATCTGGGAGAGGGGTGCCAAAAGATAAGGAAGCACGGTGGTGGAATGAAGAGCTGTGGAAGGTGGTGAAGGTAAAGAAAGACACTAAGAGGAAGTGGGATATGTCTGGAAGTGTTGAGGATGGGGAAGCATACAAAAGGTTCAAGAAAGAGGCAAAAAGAGCCGTGGATAAGGCGAAAGCTGAATCAGTAACTGAGGCATACGAACAACTAGAAAAAAAAAAAAAAAATCAGGATGCAAGACAACTGATAAATCGAGAGATAAAGTTTCTAAGGATCTAACAGCAATCAAACAATTGAAAGATGAAACAGGAATAATTCTGCATGATCATGGAAAAATAATCCAAAGATGGAAGAATTATTTTGAGAAATTGTTGAATGAAGAAAATGTAAAAGTTAAAACTGAAGAAGAAGAGGCTAACGAAGGATTATCGATGGATATAAGTAGAGAGGAAGTCTAACGGGCAGTTGATGAATAATGGGAAGGCAGTTGGCCCAGACCAAATCCCCGTTGAGTTATGGAAGTGTCTCAGTAAAAAGGGAATTGAACTCCTTTGGGATTTGATAAAGAAGATTTGGCGACAGGAGGAGGTGCCAGACGAGTGGAGAACTATTGTACTGATCCCAATATTTAAGGGGAAAGGTGATGTGCAGGACTGAGTAACTATAGAGGTATTAAATTGATGGCACACACAATGAAAATTTGGGAAAGAGTTACAGAGGCAAGAGCACGCAAGAAGACTGTGGTGTGTGAAGAAAAGTTTGGGATCATGCCTGGAAGAGGAACAACTGATGCAATACATGCTTTAAGGCAGATCGTGGAGAGACACCGGGAGATGCAAGTAAATTTACATATGGCTTTCATTGATTAGGAGAAAGCTTATGCCGGCCGCGGTGGCCGAGGGGACTGCGGCGCTTCAGTCACGGTCTGCACGGCCACTATGGTCGGGGGTTCGAATCCCCCCCCCCTCGGGCATGGATATTTGTGCCGTCCTTAGTTGTAGCTAATTCATAAGTACTTTGTAAGTTTAGGCGCTGATGACCCCGTAGCGAAGTCCCATAAGCTCTACAAACATTTGATTTTTTTATTTTATTTTTTTTTTTATTTTTTTTTTTGAGAAAGCTTATGACACAGTCCCAAGGGACGAAATATGGAGAAGCATGAGAGAGCAGTGCGTGCCTGAGAAGTATATGAGGTTAGTGAAGGAAATGTATACAGAGGAGCAATGAACAGGTGAGAAGTAGTGTGGGCGTGACAAAGGAGTTCCCAGTAAAAGTGGGGTTACACCAAGGGTCTGCGCTTAGCCCTTACCTATTTGTTCTGATTATGGTCTGGTGAAAGATGTGAAAAAGGAAGCGCCATGGAATATGATGTTTGCGGATGATGTGGTCTTTTGTGAGCAGAGCATCGATAGACTTGAAGAAAAGCTGGAGGATTGAAGGAAGGCACTAGAAGAAAGAGGGATCAAAATTAGCAGGACGAAATCAGAATATTTAGCACTGAAAGATGGGCAGATAAGGTCTTGCAAGATTCAGGAGGAGGATCTGAAATCGGTCTGTAAATTTAAATACCTGGGGTCGTACATAAGAGGGACGGAGGACTGGAAAGTGAGGTACAGCACCGAATAAACTGTGGTTGGACCAACTGGAGGAACATGAGCGGAGTTGTGTGTGTCAAGAAGGTGAGCAATGGGTTGAAAGGGGAAGTGTACAAGTCGGTGGTAAGGCCTACTATGATTCACGAGGCAGAGACATGGTCTATCACAGTAGCCCAGGAAAGGAAGATGGGAGTAGCAGAAATGAGGATGCTGAGGTCGATGTGTGGTGTAACAAGAAACGACAGAATTAGAAATGAAGTTGTTGGAGGAGTTGTGAAAGTATGACCCATGGGGAAAAAGATACAAGAGAGTAGACTAAGATGGTATGGACACTTGCAGAGAAAAGGAAGAGAGTATATCGGAAACAGAGTGAAGATATAAAGACTGAAGGAGTGAAGGAGAGGAAGACCGAAGATGAGGTGGAAGGATAAGATAGCGAGGGACCTAAGGGAGAAAGGATGGAAGAAGGAAGAAGCAGTGAATAATTATGGAGGAGAAGGATTTAGAAGAGCAACGCCGACCCTACTTGACGGGGGACAAGGCTACGATAAAGAAGAAGAAGACACTATTAGTTGTATTCGCGTGAAATGTTACAGAAAGTATACACACATACCACTGAACGTTATTTCGAAATTTTATCATAGTACGACACACAACTCATGAGATAAGCAGCCATAAACAATTAGGTTCATGGACAACCGCCTCATCACGCATGACGTTTTGATTTATTACGTCTTTCAGACTAACTCTATTCGCGGCGTATTTTGCAGATATTTTACATATACACCACTGGATGTACCTTCCGAAATAAAATCGCATTACGACATATAGTTCAGGTGCTATGACGTCAAAGACAATGAAATGCATGAAAATTCGCCTCATAATCATAAGGTTGTAATTTACTACGTCTTTACTACCAACTCCATTTAAAACACATTTCGCAAGCAGTTTACTAATATTTCACTGTACGAACCTGGTACATAATGTTTTTTTGTAGAACACATAATTCAGGAGATATTACATCATATCGTGACATCCGTAAATAGGTAATGCATTACGTTTGACATTTTGTTAAGTTTTTATTACTCTGTTCGCATCAAATTCCGCAAATAACATCCAAATAACACAGAAATCAGCTACAATATTATATAACTGAACGACACATTAATCAGCAGATACGACGTCATAACGACTGAGCTGTTTGAAAAAGAAACTACAGGGCGAACTTCGCTGTAACAAGATTGTCGACTTTTCCCGATATGCCTAACAACCAGCAATACAAAATAGTCTACACCATTTCGAACTAATAGAAAAAATTTCATCGAACGCCAAGAGCAGTCCTTTAGAGACTAAAGATACTTCCCAACGAAGTTAACTACCTTATTTAATGTCAGGAGATTTATAAAACCCACCTGATACTCGACCGAAGAACAATAATTTACACAGCAATCATCACAAGTATGCTGCTGAGATGCGTGCATTTGTAAGGTAAACACCACTGTCATCCATCTCTTTTATGGCTTTAATAACCAATTCTGCACATTCCAGCAATTCTTCTAGCCGAGAGCAATCAGGTAGTGTAATTTTACCTTTTATTTCTGCATAACAACGCATAAATTCGTAAAGTAAACACCACTATCTCCAACGGATTAAGATTACACGAGAAATAATTTTACGAATGTGGAATTACGTTGCTTCTATCAACAGACATAGGAATAATAATAATAATAATAATAATAATAATAATAATAATAATAATAATAATAATAATAAAACGATCGAATTGTCACAACTATACCATGGCTCTTAATGCACCATGAACCCGGATCAGCTATCGGATATATAATTCTGTGCATTCTGCACGCATTGGGTGAAGAACGTGGCATTACCAGACTGTCTTTTAGTTTCAACTGTCTACCTCTAATTCTTAATACTGACGCCAGCAAGTACGATATAAGTATTACCCAGGAGAGCTACATGAAAGCAGAAGAAACCTATTTCTCCAAATCCAGAACATTATTCTCTAGATACAGATATTGCCGAAATAGGTCTGGTATCTACAAACAGCGTCATTCCGTAAGTCCAGTGAGAAAGAGTAAATGTATCATGCAGACTCAAACCATTCCCCATTAAAGAAATTACACCACTACGTGCAGTTAATGCCTTATGTACACGAAAATGAAATTTTGAATTGGAGGATATCGAAGGTAAGAAACGCAAACTTGAATATATGGCTGAAGAAACTGCCATAAAGGACGAATACAAACTGTTACGGAGAAAGGAGAAGCTATAGCAGATGTCCAAGCGAGATTTACATATGGTTTTAAACAGAGGATGCTGAGAAATCTAGCTACGACTGGGACTTATAAAATATTTGCATTTACACTAAACAGCCAGGGAGATTGGTCATGTATCGGTGTGCTAGCCTAAATTAGTGGAACGTAGGATGTGTTGTACATTAAATGACGCACGAAAAATGTGTTTGTAAAGATGCACTCTCGTTTGGATTTGCCAAAAAAGAATGGATACATTGTATCCAAATGGAGGACTGGATGTTGTCCATCTACTTACAGAGAAGCCATTTGCAGAGTTAAAAACCTATGCAATAACAATATTTAAGAAGCATTTGTTTAAAAAATCGTAAATCTAGAGTTCCATACGGAATTACCGCAGGATTGTGTATTAGGGGGATAGAATCGGTTTTATTAGCACCCACCTGATTTTAAACTTATATTCGAAATCCACATGGAGGTCTTCAATTTTTTTCACAACCAGTAATTTGACAAATACAGAGGTGATGTACTCCCCAATTTCAGGACATATCTAAATTTGTCCCTATATACTACCTCTTTTATAGCTCCAACAAGTACCTCTGTTTCAAATACCACCCAAAAAGCTTCAACAAATGTACAAAAAATTTAAAGTAATACCTCAAAAAGTTTAAACTAGTACTCAAAACGTTTCAATTACTTCGCGTTTATTATCCAACACGCGCATTAAAAAAAAAAAAAAAAAAAAAAAAAAAAAAAAAAAAAAAAAAAAAAACACGTCTGTCGGCTGTTGCATATGTAGTCTAAACGAAGGCTCTTTTAGTGGAGATTCGTAATACTTACTCCAGCAAGGACGATATAAGTATTACGCAGAAAAGCTACATTAAAGCAGGAGAAACATATTTCTTACATTCTAGGACATTATTCTCTAAAATACGGACTGATGTGGACACCCCGAATTAGATCGAGTATCTACAAGCAACGTCATTCCACAAGTCCAACGATTAGGATTAAATCCATCGAACAGACTTAAGCCTTTCCCCATTAAAGAAATTACTGCCCTAAGTGAAGTTAAAATTGCTATGTGCACGGAAAAGACGACTGGAAATGGAGGAGATGGACGTCAATAAACGAAAACTGCATTTTATGGTGAAGACAACTGTTCGAAAGGAAGAATACCAATTGCATTTGGAAAAAAGAGGAGGCTATTGCAGATGTGCAAGCACGACTCACTTATTGGTTTAAACACACTATATGGGAAAAACTCTCGCTGTGACTGTGGAATATAAAATAATCCCATTTACAGTAAACAGCAAGGGAGAATGGTCTCGTGTTGGGGTACAAGCCAAAATCAACGGTAACGATAGTGTTTACTACATTGAGGGATACACGAAAAAATTGTTTCTAAAGCTGCACATCCGTTTGGATCTTCTTAAAAAAAATGGTTACATTGTTTCTAATTATGGTGGTTTGGATGTTGCATATGTACCTACTGAAAAACCATTTGCGGAACTAAAAACAGACGGAATAACAATATTTAACCAGCATTTGTTTGCAAAAGTTGTAAACCTAAAGTTCTATACGGAGTTTTCAGAATATTGCGCATCAGAAGAGATGACTGCGTTCACACAAGATATGGAGTTTTTTAACGGTTGTGTAATGCAGGAGGAACCTATTTCTCCCAGTCCAGAACATTATTCCTCACAATGCTTTCAGAAACAGTTTTCGCCGAATGAGCTCTGGTACCTACAAAAACATCGTCGTTCCGCAATTCTAAGAACCCCACATTTACTTTGATCTATGTGTCCATATTTGTAATGGAATGACAACAGGTTTTTTTTAATTATTGTATTCTTAAAATTCTATACAGAAATTCCGCATTACTGTGAAGTAGAATTGCCTTGATAGTTGTACTATTTAGGAAATAAAAGTTAAAATACCGAACACTGTAGGTTGGGAGATTTGCAGGAGGGGAGAGAGATGCTACTATTTGGAACTGAATGTTATTAAAGTTACATCGGACAAAATAAAGAGCGAACTGTTTTCTGCGTATAAATGTATACACAAAGATCTGTTTTCTGTATGTAAACATGTATCAGGAAGGAAGAGAGATATTTACCTCTGCATTGTTATTTCTAACTATCTCCATACAAATATTTCGGTACTGAAACTGGGTTCTATTATTCTAGCAGAGGATCTGTTTTACGACGAGAACATATCGCAAAATTAAAACTCTATATGCAAATTTTTTCCACTAGTATGGAGTAGAATAGTTATATATGTAATTAATGATTAAATTAAAGTCGGGATATTTGGAGCAGGAGCACAGATATTTATAACGTGCCTTGTTATCAGCCGCACCCCTCGGCTGTCGCTGGATGCACCACCCTCGGCCTGCGACCACTGCTGGTGGAGTCCCGGCACAGACAAATATATACAGACAGGAAACCTCCGTAAGGGCCCGGTCCTACGCTCAGGGGTGCGGGGAGGGAGGTTTTCCAGCAGTTCCGTAAGATGTCCCATGATGGCGCTGCGGTCAGAAGCAGCTCTTTAAACTAGCCAGAGCAGGCGGCAGGTAGCGGCTGCCCCCACCACCACCTCCCCTCAAACGCCGGCAAGCCGGACACAGCCGTGGCCTCGTGGCAGGCGGCACGAGTTCTCCCCTCACCCTCCCCTCCACGCTACTCTCTGACATGCGAGAGGCACCCTAAGCCAGCGAACCGCCTGACACATGCTAGCATCTTACAGAACTACGAGGGGAGCGTAGGACAGTGGTTTAGGGGTGGCTTCTCCTCTGTATATGTTACTCTGTGGTCCTGGCCAGCTGCGCTGTTTTTGTGCCACTCGGTAAGGACTGAGGAGTTGGCGGGTGCCTCCAGGGCCAGTGGCGTGATAGTAATCGGAGTTTCTTATAGAGTTATAATTCTGTCTGGAAGGGGAATTCAATTATTTACATAAACATTGATGCAGTTCTTAATAATAAAAATCTCTGAACAGTCAAATGGTGAAATTCTAACATTACTCTCCTGTATCATTTAAATTATTTTCCTTCTCAGAGTGCAGTACTTTATCATAATATTCATGGCAATGAGTAGGAAACTCAGTAATTCAGATATTAAATTATTTTATTTATTTATGCATTTATTTTACGTGGCAAGATTAGGGCCTTCAGGCCCTCTCTTACACCTAACCAGGTTTACTGAAGGTGTACAATTTCTTTTGTGCATTATAGACAGAGAATGTACAATACAAGTATTAAAGTAAAAAACAATTACAGATTATTAATAAAATATAATTGTAACAATAATACTTAGATAATTTATAAGAATCAAAAATTATAATAATAACAGTAATAGTGCCAATAATAATAATAATGACTTTGCAAAATATAGTAAGCATGTTTCATAGCCGGCCGCGGTGGTAGAGCAGTCTGCGGTGCGCCAGTCACGGTCTGCACGGCCACTACGGTCGGGGGTTCGAATCCCCCCTCGGGCATGGATATTTGTTCATAAGTAGTTTGTAAGTTTAGGGACTGATGACCCCGTAGTTAAGTCCCATAAGCTATACAAACATTTGAACATTTGTTTCAAATTGTGAACATCATCCCTATTACAATTTAGGAATTGCCTCGTTATGTTCTTACAGATTGTGAGTTATTCACATCAAGCAGAGACATAAGACGATAGAATGTGGTGAGAGAGATATAGAAGAGGTGAATTGGTTAGAGGAAGAGAAATAGAATGGTAACATTAAAAAGCTATGATGGAGAGAAAGAACTGAGAGCAGGGTAACAATGGAGGCTATACCATCGTTAATATATGAATTTTGAGTTTCCTCTTGAATGTCGAGTGGTTTAGTGTAAGACGTAGCTCACATGGCATTGTGTTCCATAGTCATATGGCTCAGATGGCTAACGACACGGAGAAAGATTTAGTGTTGTGTGAAGGTACAGCAAAGATGCTGCACGTATCCGAACAGGTATGGCGGTTGTGGAATGATGATGGCTGTTTAATGTGAGAAGATAAGTTTACACTGATGTATAAGTTCAAGAATATCATTGAAACATATTTTTATTTCGATTGCCATATATTTAACAAATTTGATGTTTTTACAATTAGCTCATTAAATGAAACATTTATTGGTAACATATGTAACTACTCTACATATAGTTTAGTTGGGTTACTATTGTCTCGCTTGTTGCAGGGGGGCAGTGAGCATTCTAGATGGTCCCGACCCTATCCAGAGGTCATCCCAGAAATGCTGACATCATCCTTCCAGGAATTACGCTGTAGTCAGTGCTTGAAGTCACTTCATATAGGCTCCATGCAATCCATCACATTCATTTTGGGGATCCACAGTATTATATTACACATTTGCTGAACTAGTGGCCTTCCATCAATATTCTGGGAGTAGGGAGGTCTTGGTGCTTTTACAAACAGAGGATTCATTCCATCACATTCATTCTGGGTTTCCAGAATATTACATTACCAAATTGCTGAACTGGTGCCCTTATGTCGATATTCTGGGAACTGGATGCTAGGTCTCACAGTCAAGGGTTGAGTGCTCGGAATACTGCATAAGGAGTGAAACAAAATTTGTGTGAATAATTAAAAGTCAACTGTTGTTTACAAAATGTGAATAAGGCAATAGTAATAAGAAACTGATTTAAACCTTAAATACTACTCCACCAATGCACAAAATGCAAAATACGCAGTTAAGTTTAAACAAGTTTCCAGCAGCTGGCAGCTCCAGTCAGGCCCTGCCCCTCCCACAGGTGGCAACAAGAGCAACAAAAACCTATAATACGTCTTTTAAGACCAAATAAAAAAGTGAAAATGAAGTAGATCCATCACCAATTCGACATACTAGAATAGAATTTATGCAGACAAAGTGATTTTATGGTAAAAACAGTAAAACGAACTTATAAAAATATCGGAATATTTTACATTGAATTCTAATGTTTATTTTTTTTTTTTTTTTGAGAAATTTCGCAAAAATTAAGTAGATCACTGACCAAAATGACATACTAGTATATAATGTGTCAAGGGAAAGCAACATTTGTGGTAAAATAAACTAAAATAGAATTTAGACAAAAATCAGAATATCTTACACTAATTCTGCTATTTTTCAGAGAAATTTCACTTGATATCTTAATAGTTAAGTAGATCCCTCATCAAAATGACATAGAAGTATAGAATATATGCAGACAAAGCAATTTTTATGGTATAATAAAGTAAAATAGAAAATAGGCGAACATTTTAATATTTTTAACTAAGTTTTTTTTGTACCCACGACTGTATTTATTGTATCCAAGTGGGTGTTTTTGCAGCAATCGGTCGTTATTTGTAAGACACTGCTTTATTTTGCAGATCTCCAAAATAAAGCAGTTTCTTCCAAATAACGACTGATTGCTGCTAAACACCCATTTGGAGTTTTTACTAATTCTTGTTTCTTGGTAGAAATTTCGCTTGATATCATGAAAATTACATAGGTCCCTCACCCAAATATGACGTACTAGTATAGAAGGAATGCAAAAAAAGGGATTTCAGGGAAAAAGGGGAAAAAAACGAAAACTGTAGTTAGCTAAAAATCGGAATAAAATACAACAATTCTGATGTAACTCTTCAAACTTTCCCAGCAATCTAATGACATCGTGGGTTGTCGGATGTTCTGCCGGATAACAGTGTCGAATCTTACACAATATTTCGGTTACTTAGCTCATGCCGTGTTCGGACACAGACTGCCAACGCGCCTCTCCAAAGTTGGAATGCCCAGGAGTGGGTCTACATCTACATCTACATAGATTCTCTGCAAATCCCATTCAAGTGCCTGGCAGAAGTTTCATTAACCACTTTCATAACTTTTCTCTACCGTTCCATTCTGTAATAGCGCGCGGGAAGAAAGAACATCTAAATCGTTCCGTTTTCGATCTGATTTCTCTTATTTTATTGGGATGGTCATGTCTCCCTAAGTAGGTGGGTGCTAGCAAAATATTTTCACATTCAGAACTAAAAGTCGGTGATTGAAACTTCGCAAACAGATCACGCCGCAATGAATAACGTCTTTCTTTTAATGATTTCCACCACAATTTGTGCAACATTTCCGTGACGCTTTCCCCCCGTAACGTGATAGAACAAAACGAGCTGCCCTTCTCTGAACCTTCTCAATGTCTTCCGTCAGTCCCACTTGGTGAGGGTCCCACAAGGGGCAACAGTACTCCAGGAGAGGACGCACTAGCGTGATGTAGGCAGTCTCTTTGGTAGAGCTGGTGCATCTTCGAAGCGTTCTGCCGATGAAACGTAACCTTTGGTTCGCCTTCCCCACAATATTTTCTGTGTGTTTTCTCCAGTCAAAGTTGTTCGTAATTGTAACTCCCAGGTATTTGGTAGAATCTACGACCTTAAGATTTGACTGATTTATCGCGTAATTGAAGTTCAGCGGATTTCTTTTAGTGGTCATGTGTATTACTTCATACTTTTCTTTATTTATTGTCAATTGCCAATTTTCTCACCATGCAGAAATTTTGTCTAAATCGCTTTGCAGTTACTTTTTATCCTCTGTTGACTTCACTACCCGATAAACGACAGCATCATCCGCAAACAATCTAAGGGAGCTATTCAGATTGTCTCCTAAATCGTTTATAAACACGAGGAAGAGTAGGGGACTTAAATGGCTTCCCTGCTAAACGCCAGATATCACTTCTGTTTTACTCGATGACTTACCGTCAATTACAACGAACTGTGTTCTTTCTGATCGGAAATCGTGAATCCAACCGCACAATAGGGGAGATATTCCATGAGCACGCAATTTCATAAGAAGCCGCTTGTGGGTTAGAGTGTCAAAAGCCTTCCTGAAATCCACAAATATGGAATCGATTTGAGATCCCTTGTCGATGGCACTTAACACTTCATGTGAATAAAGGGCAAGCTGTGTTTCGCAAGAGCTATACTTTCTGAATCCGTGTTGACTACTGGTTAATAGGTCGTTCTCTTCGAGGTAGTTCGTAATATTCGAACAAAGTATATGTTCCAAAATCCTACTGCAAATCGACGTCAATGAGATTGGCCTGTAATTTTGGGGATCACTCCTATTGCCTTTCTTGAATATTGGAGTAACTTGGGCAACTTTGCTATCTTTGGGTACGGATCTTTCGCTGAGTGATCGGTTGTAATTATAGCTAAGTACAGAGCTATTGCATCATCATACTCTGAGAGGAATCTAGTTGGTATACAATCTGGCCCGGAAGATTTTTGTTTTTTAGTGACTTAAGTTGTTTTACTACTCCAGGAACATCTACTTCTAAGTTTCGCATGGTGGCAGCTGTTCTTGGATTGAATACTGGAGTGTTCACTTCGTCTTATTTGGTGAACGAATTTCG
The DNA here is from genome assembly GCA_026315105.1 of Locusta migratoria. Taxonomy (NCBI): domain Eukaryota; kingdom Metazoa; phylum Arthropoda; class Insecta; order Orthoptera; family Acrididae; genus Locusta; species Locusta migratoria. The sequence goes on along the minus strand of CM048745.1, from coordinate 788,348,778 downwards.
GAAAGTTGTGTTTAGTAATTCTGCCTTAGCAGTACTGTCATCGGTAGTATTACCATTGCAACCCCGTAGTGAAGGTATTGTTTATGTTTAGCCGTTAGTGTACTTCACATATGACCAGAATATCTTTGGATTTTCTGCAAGATTACAAGACAGGATTTCGTTGTGGTAACTACTATAGGCTTCTCGCATTGAAGTCCGCGCTAGGTTGCGAGTTTCAGTAAAAGACTGCCAGTCTTGGGGATTCTGTGTCTTTTTAAATTTTGCATGCGTTTTTCTTTGTTTCTGCAACAGTGATCTGACCTGTTTTGTGTACCACGGGGGGTCAGCCCCCTCTTTTATTGATTTATTTGGTATAAATCTCTCGATTGCTACTAATATTATGTCTTTGAACGTGATCCACAATCGCATTTTTAGTTTTGAAAGACTGGAGACTATCACTCAGGAAAGCGTGAAGCGAATTTTTATCTGCTTTATTGAATAGATATATTTTTCGTTTGGTTTTGGTGCATTTGGGCATTTCGACATTCAGTGTCACTACTAGAACTCGATGTTCGCTAATCCCTGTATCTGTTTAGATGCTCTTTACTATCTCCGGATTATTTGTTGCTAGGAGATCAAGGGTATTTTCGCAACCACTTACTATTCTAGTGGGTTCATGAACTAACTGTTCGAAGTAGTTTTCAGAAAAATCATTCAGAACGGTTTTGAATACGTAATTATGCCAACATATCGAGGGCAAATTAAAGTCGCCACTGATTATAACAGTATGCTTCGGATACCTATTTGAAATGTGATTCAAGCTTTCTTTGAACATTTCGGCAACCGCATCGTCTGAGTCAGGGGGCCGATAAAAAGATCCAATTATTAATTTATTCCGGTTGTCAGGTATAACCTCTACCCAGACCAACTCACAGGAAGTATCTGTCTCAATTTCGCTGCAGGATAAACCGTTAGTAACAGCAATAAACACACCACCCCCTTTTTTATTTATTCTATCCTTTCTGAAGACCATTTGGCCCTTTGAAAAAAACTCGCCCGAACTTATCTCAGGCGTCAGCCAGCTTTCAGAACCTATTTGTGCCTCAGTACTTTCTATCAGCGCTTGAAGCTCTGGAACATTCCCAATACAGCTACGACAGTTTACAACTGTTATACCAATGGTTTCTAGATCTGCTTTCTTCCTGTGTCTGACCTGCCCCCTTTGAGACTGAAACCCATTTCGTGTGTTCCCGAGGCATTCTAACATAAAAAAAAACAAAAAAAAAAAAAACAAAAAAACACCCGGCCAGTCCACGCCACACAGCCCCCGCTACCCGTGTCGCCGCTTCCTGAGTATAGTGGACTCCTGACCTATTTAGCGGAACCCGAAAACCCACCACCCTTTGACGCAAGTCGAGGAATCTGCAGCCCACACGGTCGCAGAACCGTCTGACCCTCTGATTCAGACCCTCCACTCGGCTCTGAACCAAAGGTCGGCAGTCAGTCCTGTCAACAATGCTGCAAATGGTGAGCTCCGCTTTCATCTGGCAAGCAAGACTGGCAGTCTTTACCACTTCTGATAGCCGCTCAAAACCAGAGAGGATCTCTTCCGATCCAAAGCGACACACATCATTGGTCCCGACATGAGCCACCACCTGCAGCTGGCTGCACCCTGTGCTCTTCATGGCATCCGGAAGGACCCGTTCCACATCTGGAATGACTCCCCCCGTATGCACACGGAGTGCACATTGGATTTCTTCCCCTCCCTAGCAGCCATTTTCCTAAGGGACTCCATCACCCTCCTAACATTGGAGCTCCCAACTACTACCAAACCCACCCTCTGTGAGAGCCCGGATCTTGAAGGCAGGGGGGCGAGTACAGAACAAGCGACACCATTTGCGTCAGGAACATCCTTTGCCACAGACAGCGCCTCGAATCTGTTGGCAAGACTAACCGGGGAGGCCTCCACTTCCGTCCCTCGGGAAGTCTTACGCCGCCTGACACGCGCTAGGAGACCTCCGAATCCACCACGACCTCCTCGCGGGCAGTGAGCGGGCTGGCCACAGCCGCAGGCCGATCGGAGGGCACAACAGACGTACAGGGCGTCTGCTGTACCCCCGCGAGCGGCCCACAACAGCGGCGCCCAGTCTCAAGCGTTGCCAACGAAGCCAACGCCGCCTGAAGCTGCGAGGGAAGAGTCAACAATTCTGCCTCCATTCGTTCGCAGCAGTCACAGTTCCTAGCCATTCTAAAAACCTATGTAACTTCCAAGTAAGTACGTCTGAGGACACAGAAGTTTGATGAACAGTGAGCTTCTAAAAATATGAATCTAACAATAAACTGCTTATTAACGGCGGATCTGAAAAATATATACGGGAGCTAATAAATGAAAATAACTGAACTGACAACTAAACGCGATTCTTAGTAAATAAACACACGAGCACACTAAAGATTTAAGAACTGTAAAAGAAAGCACACACGAAATGAAATTAAGTCGCTTCTATTAAGAATCCGGTTATCTTACAATGTAGAGCAGCTGCTGTCCACGTGTACACTGGCCGCCGGTTACTGAGCTACTGTCTGGTGGGTGCGAACCACAAAGGGAACACTCAGGACCACAGCGGACGCCAGATGAATCGATAACGCTCCAAAAATTTACGCTGAGCAGGCGCGGACCGCATAGGCGTCAGTTCGAAGTTGGAGAGCCCAAGAGCGGGTCGGACGGGTGTGGACCACAACGAAACATCTAGAGCGGCAGCGGATCGCAGCAAAAGGGCGCCGACCGCAAAGGGAGCAGGGGGGAAGGTCTGACACACACAAATACTGGACCAGATCCACTCTAAGAACAGTCTCAGGTCACAACTGAAGAAGGTTACGAGCTATGTAGCCAAAATATTGTACAAGATTCAACACTGTTATCCGGCGAACACCTGACAACCAAAGATGTACACTAAGTCTGTTTTTCTTTTTTTTTTTTTTTTGAAGAAATATTGCTTAATTTCATAAAACAAACTTCTACCAGCTATTTCCATTCATTAGAACCACAAGAGTAGTTTAAATTATTGAAAACAGCTATGATACATATAGTATTCAATGACAAATAGCCAACACACATAAAAGTAAGATTTCTCCATATCGAGAAAGCATGCCATTAGTTGTAATTATCATAAAGAGACTTTTTTACATGTTTATTAACATTTGAATTGGTGTTACTGCATAACTTTTAATTGCTATCCAGAAGAGAAATCAATTTTAACATATGGAAAAGAAGTATTCCCTAGTATATCATAGACATTTTGTATTACTCTCACTGCAATATTCTGATGGACTGTTATTTAGCCGACATTTAATGAACTTTAATCTGCCCAAAATCTCATAGTGCACGCAGAGTCGGCCATAATCGGATTTAGCAAAAATGCTGAGGCTGGGGCTTGTGGTGGAAAACTCTCAGTGCTCAACCCATGGCCACTCATTTCACAGAATTTAGACATAAGGGTACCGTCGCAGCAATTGTGTAATACAGTATTCTGAATTCCTAGAATGAATGTGATGGAATGCATCATATCTAACTAAATGCTCTAAGAGCGCACTTGTGTACCTCCCAATTCCCAGAATACTGATGGAAGGCCATCAGTTCAGCAAATGTGTAATACAATACTGTGGATAATTACGTATTCAAAACCGACGGCAAATATAAAACATCGTCCGAATTAGTTCTGAATGTTTTTTCTAAAAACTACTTCGAACAGTTAGTTCATGAACCCACTAGAATAGTAAGTGGTTGCGAAAATACCCTTGATCTCCTAGCAACAAATAATCCGGAGATAGTAAAGAGCATCAAAACAGATACAGGGATTAGCGAACATCGATTTGTAGTAGCGTGACTGAATGTCGAAATGCCCAAATGCACCAAATATAAACGAAAAATATATCTATTCAATAAAGCAGATAAAAATTCGCTTCACGCTTTCCTGAGTGATAGTCTCCAGGCTTTCAACACTAAAAATGCGAGTGTAGATCAGACATAATATTAGTAGCAATCGAGAGATTTATACCAAATAAATAAATAAAAGAGGGGGCTGACCCCCCGTGGTACACAAAACAGGTCAGATCACTGTTGCAGAAACAAAGAAAAACACATGCAAAATTTAAAGACACAGAATCCACAAGACTGACAATCTTTTACTGAAACTCGCAACCTAGCGCGGGCTTCAATGCGAGAAGCTTACTGTACTTACCACAACGAAATCCTGTCTCGTAATCTTGCAGAAATACAAAGAAATTCTGGTCATATGTGAAGTACACTAGCGGCAAAACACAAACAATACCTTCGCTACGCGATAGCAATGGTAATACTACCGACGACAGTACTGCTAAGGCAGAATTACTAAACACAGCTTTCCGAAATTCGTTCACCAAATAAGACAAAGTGAACACTCCAGTATTCAATCCAAGAACAGCTGCCGGCATGCGAAACTTAGAAGTAGATGTTCCTGGAGTAGAAAACAACTTAAGTCACTAAACAACAAATCTTCCGGGCCAGATTGTATACCAACTAGATTCCTCTTAGAGTATGCTGATGCAATAGCTCCGTACTTAGCTATAATTTACAACCGATCACTCAGCGAAAGATTCGTACCCAAAGGAAAGTTGCCCAAGTTACTCCAATATTCAAGAAAGGCAATAGGAGTGATCCCCAAAATTACAGGCCAATCTCATTGACGTCGATTTGCAGTAGGATTTTGGAACATATACTTTGTTCGAATATTATGAATTACCTCGAAGAGAACGACCTATTAACCAATAGTCAACACGGTTCAGAAAGTATCGCTCTTGCGAAACACAGCTTGCCCTTTATTCGCATGAAGTGTTAAGTGCCATCGACAAGGGATCTCAAATCGATTCTATATTTCTGGATTTCAGGAAGGCTTTTGACACTCTACCCCACAAGCGGCTTCTTATGAAATTGCGTGCTTATGGAATATCTCCCCAATTGTGCAGTTGGATTCACGATTACCTATCAGAAAGATAGGACGGTAAGTCATCGAGTAAAACAGAAGTGATATCTGGCGTTTAGTAGGGAAGCGTTATAAGTCCCCTACTCTTCCTCGTGTTTATAAACGATTTAGGAGACAATCTGAATAGCTCCCTTAGATTGTTTGCGGATGATGCTGTCGTTTATCGGGTAGTGAAGTCAACAGAGTATCAAAAGCAACTGCAAAGCGATTTAGACAAAATATCTGCATGGTGCGAAAACTGGCAATTGACACTAAATGAAGAACAATGTGAAGTAATACACATGACCACTAAAAGAAATCCGCTGAACTTCAATTACGCGATAAATCAGTCAAACCTAAAGACCGTAGATTCTACCAAATACCTGGGAGTTACAATTACGAACAACTTTGCCTACATCACACTTGTGCGTCCTCTCCTGGAGTACTGTTGCCCCTTGTGGGACCCTTACCATGTGGGACTGACGGAAGACATTGAGAAGGTTCAGAGAAGGGCAGCTCGTTTTGTTCTATCACGTTACGGGGGGGAAAGCGTCACGGAAATGTTGCACGAATTGGGATGGAAATCATTAAAAGAAAGACGTTATTCATTGCGGCGTGATCTGTTTGCGAAGTTTCAATCACCGACTTTTAGTTCTGAATGTGAAAATATTTTGCTAGCACCCACCTACTTAGGGAGACATGACCATCCCAATAAAATAAGCGAAATCAGATCGAAAACGGAACGATTTAGGTGTTCTTTCTTCACGCGCGCTATTAGACAATGGAACGGTAGAGAAAAGTGGTTAATGAACCCTCTGCCAGGCACTTGAATGTGATTTGCAGAGTATCTATGTAGCTGTAGATGTAGAATAAATGTGATGGAATGCAGGGGTAGGGCGACGCTCCCCTCCCGTCCACTTCATGATCTGAAATGACTTGAAGCACTTACCATAACGTGATTCCAGGAAGAATGGCGTCAAAATTCCTGGAATTCCATCTCCAACCAACACTTGAAACCGGAAATGAAGCTATTCCCATTTTTACTTAGACATGTGTGACCCACGATTGTTCGTGGGTTGAAGTATAGTGACTCCAAACTTGGTGTCCACTCATGTATGATAACTGAACCAAATCAGAAGGCTTCAGATTAATTTCAAATTTGCTGAACTAAATTTTCAAATATTCACTTACAGAGGAATATTATGGACTATAGTCAAAATATATTATTGAGATGATGAATTAAAAGGTGATATAGATATTACAAGAGAGGGAGAAGTAAAATTAGGCTTTAGCATTCCGTCTACAGCATGGTCATTAGAGTGGGGGGGCGGGGGGGGGGAAGGGAAAGCTCGGATTGTTTTGTTAGAGATGGGGAAGGAAATTAGCCGCGCCCCTCCAAAGACACCATGCCTTGAGCGATTTAGAGAAATCATGGGAAACAAATTTGAATGGCCAGAGGAGGATTTCTTCCCAGATGCCTGCCCAGTGCGCTATGACTGCACCATCTCACTCGATTCATAGCTGTTGCGTAAGGGAAGCGAATTTCCTGTAAGAGTCAGCGATCTTCATTTTTCTTCACTAATAGTAAAAAAAACAAAAACGTGTAGATAGCTAAAATTCTATTTATTTATTACTGTGTTTTGTAATCTGCCATCATCAGATCTGAAAACCTCTGAACTTGCTAAGTAAAATAAAATCTGTACCTGGCAGGGGTTCATGGGCTTGAGGAGCAGCTTTACAAGCTAAAATTGGACAAAACGACAAGGCGGGCGGTAGAAGAATGTCACTACCGTAGCTATTCTACAGGACAGAGTCTAAATTTAAATAGTTCACACTTCCTGCATTCCTTCTAAAATGAGATAATCGGTTCGTTTTTGTATATTACATGTGATCTAGAATGAACTCTATACGGCTTATAAAAGCTTATAAAATGAGATAATCGGTTCGTTTTTGTATATTACATGTGATCTAGAATGAACTCTATACGGCTTATAAAAGCATTTTTTCATGGGCAGTTCCTGAGAAATTACGAAAAACCATGATTTTTGAGTAACAAAAAATTGTGAGGATGGTCTCTTCGATACTTCCTATTCATGTAAATTGTCTAAATTTTTACCATATGTTCTTTAGATAAATTTCTCAAAATACTTTGGAATTTTTTTTCAATATCATAATACTTTTGCACAAAATCATGAAACCCGATTTTAGCCTTTTTTACATCATGTGTCACAGATATATGAATAACTAACCATAACAAATTATTAAAATATTTACAATATATTCTATAGATAGATGTTTGCGCGGTTAAGAAAAGTATTACCCGTATCCGCACCACATCCGCAAGGCCCATATCCGCGGCACTCTATTCGCATCAGCAAGTTCGTTATCCACATTCGCAGATATTCAAGTTTTGAATGGGTAATATTAACAGGTAGCAGTATTTAAATCATGGTTTGTAATGATATAATTATTGTTAGTGTCATTTCTGCGACAATTTAACTACTTTTGACTTCTCGAAACACGGTAATACAGGATCTTCTTAAATTTCAGTGGTTAAAGCTGATCGGCATAGCGGAGATTTTACTGTGTTTAATTTAAAAAAAGAAAAAAAGAGTTTTACAAAAGGGACATTTTTTCCCCCCTCATATTAATGCACAAGAGGTTATGTGACACAAAGCAAAGCATTTCATTTGAAGTGTTAAAACTACCGTGTACTTCAAATTGCTAACTGTCAGCAAAAAGAGTCAATGTCAACTGCAGCTTTCGCCAGCCTATACAATCTAACATTGTGTACCTTCCTAACTACGTTACTTTCACTGTACACCGCATCTAATTATGAAAGTTGCTATAAAATGCTATTGTCAATCTTTATTTCTTCCGTCATTATTTATCTAATACATAAACATGAATGTTTGTTCGTATTTTATGAGCGGCTGTACCGTTCATTCGGGTGCGATGAAACAGTGTAAGAATATACTTTTTTACACGCAATAGAAGCCACTATATCGTTGATTTTTTTTGCTTTCCATCAAATACGTATTCAAATTTTTCCCAAATTGACGATTTCAATTTGTTTTCTTTCATTAATGTGAAATCACCTCTTTTCACTTTACACGATATAGTATCCACTGATGTCGTGTTCATTTTAAGAAAGAATTGTCACTACGATATACGTTGTCACTCGGTAACTGACGGCAGCGGAAATTTGGCATAGCACCTCTGGTTGGCAGTGGGCCGGTTTGTCAACATTTCCGCAAACGTATTGGGCAGATAGATACCTTGCTCTTTATCCACATATAACATGCGGATATCCCCCGTCGCTCACAATTTTATCCGCAAAGTAAGAAATCGGATATCCGCGGGTATATCCGCATCTGCGCAGAACTCAACCTATGGACATTTATCTAGAAACGCCATTTTCCTTTTATCGAACATTTTTGTCTGTTATCAAGATACAACCGAAAAACCGTGATGTTTGACTCGCGAAAGTGCGCATTGTACTGAAAGACGGCGTTCAGGCCGCTCCGAAACTTCCAATTCGGTTTTTAAAAAATTACTCAGAGAAAAACGGTTTTTCTTCATCTTACGGACTGACTCCTTCGCACCATGAAGGTATGATTTTATTTTTGTTATACATCACAGATGTGGGCAGCATCCAGTTCAGTGAAGTATTACATTTTATAGAAACTACAGAGGTAAAGATCCATTACGTAGACTTTTCGTGTGGTTGGCTTTAGGTCATACATACGAGGGCAGATCAAAAAATAAGTTTCACTTCCACGTTATGACCATTTATTTAACCACCTATATGAAAGTAACACTGCTATGACAACGTACAATGTAAGTTTACTTCTACACATAGTCTCCAAGAGACTGTAAACATTTCTTGGAATCGTCAACAACCATTTGTTTTCCGAATGCATACATATCTCCAGCGTTTCATAACCATACGGAGACAGCCGCTCTTACCTCCTCATCGTTTCGAAACCGTTGCCCGTCGAGATCTGTTTTGAGCTTACTGAAAAAATGAAAGCGCTAAGTCGGGACTGGAGGATGTTGCCATCCCTCCCATCTGAATCGCTGCAGATGTTCGCACGTTTGGCGGCCCTTGTGATGTGTGACTTTTTGTTCTGTAAGCTCAAAACGGATCTCGGTGGACACCGATTTCGGAACGATGGCGAGGTGAAAGCGCCTGTCTCCGTGTGCTTACGAAACTCTGAACATTTCCATGCATCCGGAATCGAAAAGTTCATTGACCGATCTGAGAAATGTTTACAGTCTCTTGGAGACTATGTGGAAAAGTGAACTTACATTGTATGTTGTCATAGCCGTGTTGCTTTTGTATAGGTGGTTTAATAAAGGGAACGTGGAAGTGCAACTTACCTTTTGATCTACGCTCGTAGCTGTGTATGTAATGTAGAAAACATATCGAGATATTATTAAAGGCTAAGACCAGAATGATATTTTACTTGGTTCTCGAGATATCGAACCATGCACGATAGTAATATGTTCGGAAGTGCCGGAAGCGTAAATCCGTTTTTTAAGGAGTCATATCTTGGGGAATAGCAAATGACACAAATCCGTGTGGTTATTTATCCGTTTTCCGTTTTCGATAGGCTGTATTCGCTATCATGCTAGAAACAAAATCGTGATTTTCGTTTTTCATAAGTATCAATTGTGTGAAATAGCACCTCTAAACTTTCTGTTCATGGCCAATCGTCGAAATATATGTCTTTAAGATGATGATCCCAGGAATCTTTGCGAGTTTTTTCCGTGTTATTGTTCGTTACCGAGATCAGTAGGTTGCAAATTGCCGTACATATGCACGTAATATTTGCACGTGTAAGTATAGTAAGTAGCGAATGTACAGCAAGGGGTCTTGGTTCGGACTTCACGAAAAGGTGTTATAGTCGCCATTTACTCACCAATAACATTTATAAAAGTCACAAATCATCGTAAATTATGTCTGTGACGGAAAAGTTTTAAATTTTTACTGGGGTGCCTGTGAAAAGTATTTCGTATTTTTTCGCGGATGTACGCGTCACATATTGCCGTAAATCGCGTCTGTGACGAAAATTTCTGCAGTTAAGACGGCATACTCGTCGCATATTGTTTCTCATGGAAGCTGTATTGAAAACTTAGCTATTTCTATGCCCATAAATAATCACCGTAAATTGTGTCTAACAAACACTTTTTTTGATGATCGACCCCTCTCCATCCAAACTTCCCCTCTTACATTGCATGTATCCATGATGATTTGTTTCTTCAGAAAATAATGAACATTGGTGCCTCACTTACATGGCCTACATGTTCGAAAGAACATGGCGCGAATGAACAGCTGAGAGCCATGGAATATAGTGTTTCAAGCAGGAGCACGTGTAGAAGTTTACTAATAGGGGGTTAGGAAAACTTGGTTGTTGTTGTTGTTGGGGCTTTAGGGCGCTCAACATCGTGGTCAGGTAAACTTGGGTACTCACCGCGGGTGTTTTTTTTTTTTTTTTTTTTTTTTTTTTTTTTTTTTTTTTTTTGTGGTTTTAGGGCGCACAACTGCTGTGGTCATTAGCGCCCAACACTGCCCATAGTAAAAAAGAACCGGGGTTAGAAATTAAATGGCTTTCGCCATATTTGCACGATGTATAAAAAGTAAAACTCTGTTAACCGATTGCGGGTCATCAGCTAAAATGTCAGACAATTCAAATGGGAAACACAGATCATGACGGAGACGGTTAAAAAATGGACATTGCACTAAAAGATGGTTCACAGTAAAAGGTGCATCACAGTGCTCACATAAGGGAGCAGGACCACCACGTAATAAATGCTGGTGGCTATAACGGCAGTGGCCAATACGAAGCCGGGCCAGAACAATCTTCTCTCGGCGGGAGGGTCGAGATGACGTTGACCAGAGATCAGGCACAGGTTTAATGGCTCGCAATTTGTTCCCTGACAGGGATGACCAATGTAGATACCAACGAAAGATAATACGCTGGGAGATACCAGCGCGAAGGTCATCAGAGCTGGTGGAAAAGGTAGATAGCCGAGGAAGGAGAACTGCTTCCTTGGCAGCCGTATCCGCAGCCTCATTCCCCAACACTCCCACATGGCCAGGGACCCACAGAAACGTCACCGTAGTTCCGCTCGTTGAAAGAGAAGTAAGGCAATTGCGGATGCTTTGTACCAGGGGATGGGCCGGATATAGCATGCGAAGGCTCAACAAAGCACTCATAGAGTCCGAGCAAATGACAGTCTTACTGAGCGAGTGTCGCCGGACGTATTGTGTGGCTTGGTATAATGCATACAGCTCAGCTGTAAAAATGGAACTCCACTCAGGAAGACGATATTTAAAAGAGACGTTGCCAAGTACAAAAGCACACCCAACACCCTGGTCTGTCTTTGAGCCATCAGTGTAAATGAACAAATTGTCATCAAATTTAAACCGGAGTGCGTGAAATTCGCTCTGGTAGACGAAACGAGGTGTGGAGTCCTTTGAAAGAGAATGAAGATCAAAGTTAACACGGACTTCAGGGCTTCGCCACGGTGGAGAGGTGCTCTCTCCAGCCGAGAAGATAGCAGGCATTGTAACGCCAAGCTGGCCGAGTAGCGAACGCAAGCGTACTCCCGGTGGTAGCAGAGCAGACGGGCGCAGAGCGAAGAGACTGTCAAGTGAGTCGTTAAAAAAAACTGCGTACGTCGGGTGTCCTCGCATGGACGACAAACGACTAGCGTAACGGCTAAGCAGGAGTTCCCGACGGTAAGAAAGGGGTAGTTCGGCGGCCTCGGCATAGAGGCTCTCAACGGGGCTAGTATAAAACGCTCCTGTCGCCAGACGGAGACCTTGGTGGTGGATTGTATTAAGGCGGCGCAGTATGGACGGTCGAGCCGAAGAATAAACGATGCTACCATAGTCCAGTTTGGACCGAACTATGGTGCGATACAGATGGAGGAGAGTAGACCTGTCAGCTCCCCACGAGGTGCCACTTAACACCCGCAGCACATTGAGAGAGCGGGTACAGCGAGCTGCCAAACGGGATATGTGGGGAGACCAACTTAACTTCCTGTCGAGAACAAGTCCCAAGAACGTCGTGGTATCCACAAATCGAAGTACTATGGGGCCCAGACGAAGGGACGGGGGAACGAACTCCTTCCGCCGCCAGGAGTTCATGCAGACTGTCTTGTCAGCTGAGAATCGAAAGCCAGTGTCCATACTCCACGCGTGGAGATTGTCTAGGCACCGCTGGAGGCGCCGCTCCAGGAGACCCGTTTGCTCAGAGCTGCTGTAGATCGCAAAGTCGTCAACAAATAGGGACGCCGACACTCCCAGTGGAAGGTGATCGGCTATAGAATTGATTGCCACTGCAAATAAAACAACGCTCAGGACCGAGCCCTGGGGGACTCCGTTCTCCTGATTAAAAGTGCTCGATAAAACCGAACCAACACGCACTTTAAAAACACGGTCTGTTAAAAATTCGCGGATAAAAATTGGCAGGCGACCCCGAAAACCCCATGTATGCAGAGTGCGGAGGATGCCCATCCTCCAGCAGGTGTCGTATGCCTTTTCCAGATCAAAGAACACCGCTACTGTCTGGCGCTTCCGTAAAAAGTTATTCATTACTGAGGTAGATAGGGCAACAAGATGATCCACCGCAGAACGGTGCTTGCGAAACCCACATTGGACATTAGACAGGAGATGTCGCGTTTCAAGCCACCATACCAGGCGCCCGTGAATCATGCGTTCCATCACCTTGCATATGCTACTGGTGAGGGAAATGGGGCGGTAGCTGGAAGGGAGACATTTGTCCTTCCCAGGCTTTGGTATGGGAATGACTATGGCTTCACGCCAGCGTCGCGGAAAGGTGCCTTCTATCCATATGCGGTTGTAGGTGGCCAGTAGGAAGTGCAAGCTCGTTGGTGAAAGGTGTTGCAGCATCGCCACGTGAATGCCATCCGGTCCTGGAGTGGAGGACAGCGAAGACGAGAGTGCGTGGTGAAGCTCTCGTACAGTAAACTCGGTATTGTAGCATTCACGGTTCTGAGAGGTAAAGGGCAATGGAGTCGCCTCCACCGTCCATTTCCTAGCTAGGAAAGCGTCAGTGTAATGTGAAGAGCTAGAGACCTCTGCAAAATGTCGACCCAGTGCGTTGGCTATTTGTGGAGGATCGACGACGGTGTCCGTTGCGACACACAGACCGGGAATTGGGGAATGAGCCATAGTGCCCGAAATTTTTCGAAGGTTACCCCAAATGATGGAGGAAGGGGTAGACCTATTAAAAGAGCTCGTGAATGAGCGCCAACTGGCGCGTTTACAGTCGCGAAAGAGGCGACGACAATAGGCCCGCAGCCGTTTGTATCGGATGCAGTTGTCGAGCGTGGGCCGTTGTTTGAAGATTCTAAGGGCACGTCGCCGTGCTCGCAGAGCGTCACGGCATTCCGCGGTCCACCACGGGACAAGGGGACGACGTGCGTGGGAAGTCTTGCAGGGGATGGAACATTCCGCGGCTGTCAGAATAACTGTGGTAATGTGTTCCACTTGGTCGTCTATACTAGGATAATGGTAAGTACCAAAATCCGCCAGTGACGTGTAGAGCTCCCAGTCCGCTTTCGTTAACTGCCAGCGGTGTGGATGCTCAAGGGTGTCAGGCATCATTAGGTGAATTACACACGGAAAATGATCGCTTGAATGTGTGTCTGAGAGAGCAGACCATTCAAGACGCCGTGCCAGCTGAGCAGTGCAGATAGCTAGATCTATATGGCTGAAAGTATTTGTGGTGTCTGAAAGATAAGTTGGTTCACCAGTGTTAAGGCAGATGAGCTGAAGGTGGTTCAGTATATCTGCCAGGAGGGAGCCCCGTGGACATGGTCGTGGGGAGCCCCAAAGGGAGTGGTGGGCATTGAAATCTCCCACCAACAAAAACGGACGCGGAAGCTGGTCAATAAGATCTAGGAGATCTGATCTAGTGACGGGAAAAGAGGAAGGAGCGTAAATATTGCACAGTGTGAAGACAAATCCAGGAAGGTATATCCGGACAGCAACAGCTTGTATTGGAGTACACAAAGGGACCGGTGTACTGTGTACGTCATCCTGAATAAGCAACATTACGCCCCCGTGGGCTGGAATTCCTGCCACTGGAGGAAAGTCAAAGCGAACGGTAGTGTAGCGTGGGAAAGTAATTCGAGTACCAGGCAGCAATTTTGTCTCCTGTAGAGAGAAGATGATTGGATGATATGTTCGCGTTAGAAGCTGCAGTTCTGTCCAATTCGACCGGATACCACGAATGTTCCATTGAAGAATATCCATAATGGGATAAAATGAGATGAAGGTGGACATCAGCCCGATGAAGGCGGCGGGCCACAGTGCGAATGTTCGCAACTGGTGGTGTCTGAGACAGGAGGGTCTTGCTCCATATTCTCAGAGGTTACCACAGCAGCTGCGTGAGTGTGGTCGGCAGCCCCATCTTTGGCTGATGCACCTGGAGAGACTATAGGCTTCCAGGGGATGCCATCGTCACATTGTGAGGTAGGAGGGGGGAGAGTTTTCCCCCTATTTGATTTCTTGGAGCCCTGGTGAAGCTCCTTGGTTGGCTCAGATGTTTTGGTAGGGGTGCAGAGGAAATCCTCGCGCGAATGCTCTTTCTTAGACTTTCGCGTCTCTATCTGTGGTTTCACAGCTGAAGATGAAGATGAAGACTTGGAAGAGGTACTCACACTTTTCGTTGAACGTGACGCCGTTGTCGATGTAGACTGTTTGACAACTACTGTCGTAAACTGTAGGTCACAAGTCTGTGTGGCCATATCCCGTGTTGGTGGAGGCGTTGCAACTACAGTACTGTAGTTACCACGCGGCGGGGTCTTGGGCTTACGACTGGCGTACATCTTACGTGCAACTGGTATGGGAACCTTTTCCTTTACACGGATTTCCTGGATGGCTCGTTCATCGGCAAACACGGGACATTCCCGGGAGGAAGCAGCATGATTCCCGTTACAATTGATGCAATGAGGGGACGGTGGTGGACAAATCCCCTCATGGGCCTCTTTACCACAGGTGACACATATGACTGGGTTCTTGCAAGACTGGCTTGTGTGGTTAAATCGATGGCACTGATAACACCGAGTAGGGTTAGGGATATAAGGTCGTACTGTGATGACCTCATACCCTGCCTTGATCTTCGGCGGCAGAGCCACTCGGTCGAAGGTCAGAAACACTGTGTGAGTGGGCACTACAACATTGTTCTCTTTTTTTGTCACCCTGTGTACTGCGACGACGCCTTGAGCTGCCAGATATTCTTTCAGTTCATCCTCAGTCAGACCGTCCAAACTGGCCGAGAAGACTACCCCTCGGGAATAATTGAGGGTCGGATGGAGCTCAACACGAACCGGGTAGCTGTGGAGCAGAGTAGCCTTAAGCAGCCGCTGTGCCTGGGAGCCACTTTCTGTTTCTAACAGTAGTGTTCCATTACGTAGGCGGTTGCAGGTCTTAACTGGGCCGGCAATGGCATCAACCCCTTTTTGAATAATAAATGGGTTCACCGACGAAAAGGATTGTCCTTCCTCAGTACGGGTCACCACAAGGAACTTTGATGTCTCTAAATTTTTCTGTTCAGACACACTATTGTCTAGTACATCCATTTCTAAAGGCTCTTTCCATTTTCTTTTTTTTAGAACCATCGCGGTTGTATCCCCCACGATTGCCAGTGTCTCCGATGGCACGCTCCTTCCTGCTGGGGGCCCCCAACGGAAGCACACCCGCCTTGGGTGATTGTTCACACCCCAGGTCACACCTCCCGATCGACAGACGGAGGGACCAATCGGCGAATCGGGAAGGTATCAGCGCAGGCAATCGCCCCTCCCCTGGCCTGGCCTTAACCAGGGGTACGCACGCACCCTACATGCCAGCCCGGGGCTGGGACTTACGCATTACCCAGTCACCCATATGGGTGGCCTTCAAGTGCGTACAGGGAGGAGGAAGAGAGAAATAGTAGGAGGAAAAGCCTCAAACGCAGACGCGGAGGCAAAGAAAGAGGTGAAAGAAGACTGTAAAGCCAAAAGGGTCAGAACTTCGGTTCCCCGAAGGATGCACAGACTCGGTCCCCAAGAGAGGGGAAAAGGACAGTAGAAGAAGCGTCATGTAGCACGGAAAGGAAAGAGTGCTACAAAGGCTGGGGCCCCGTGCTCGCCACGCACGTACTCACCACAGAACGGTGAGTCCCCTGAGGGGCCGCGGGTGTGTCAATGGTGGACTAGAGGCTCGGCGCGAGTGTCAAGAAAGCAGCAGCTTCCGCTTTCGAATCCTAGGCGTTCTATAGGTCCATGATGCATATTACAGCAGCCGAGACTGAATAATCCCAGCTAAAATCTGTATTCTAAAGAGTTTGCAGAGATAAAAACACAATTCGAAGACTTTACATATGATTGATTTATCAGCGTATCATATTCAAAGGATATATGGAAATTTATTTAAAACTGAGAGCACTACAGTATCTCATCATATTCTCGAGATTGTTTTTGTATCCGGCGGACGAACCCGCGTGGTTTGCCCAATCTGTCTAAAACGAAATACTTTGGGAAGGTTGCCAATATTGGTCTACTTTTTTATTTTGATATCCTAAGCCTCCATTATTTATCTAATCGAAACGAAATATACTATAAAGGAAGCTACACGTTGTACAGTTTCATCTGCTAGTATAATACTTTGAATAAACACAAAGCATAAATCGATATTATTTATAATTTACAAATGTGTAACCGCTCCAAATTAGGAAACGGGTTGCCTGATTTGGAAATTCAATTGGTTATGGTAAAACAATCACTCGAAAGCAAAAAAGACATGTAATATTATAAAAAAAGCTTCATTTCATCATATCTATTAAACAAACATATTATTTAGGTGGTTATACCAAACTGTACAAAACAAAGAGTTTTACAAACATTCATCATCACTAACATGTTTATACAGTACTAGTAAAAGACCGGCAGTCAACAGAATTGACTGCTGTTCTAGATATTATGAATTGTGATTAAGAATATCTGTGCAAAGGTGTCTGCTAATTCAAACTGAATTACCAGGGCAGGCGGCGAGGTCGCCCCTTTACTTACTGCTCCACGGGATTTTCCCCTTCTACTTGCTAAATTGCTCAAAGTAGGCTGCAATGGAAGAAACCACTGGTGTCTATCTAACAGCAATGAATATCGATCAACTCTAGCATAGAGCATTAATCTTTCGCAGTTACTTCACGGAGAAACGTTTATAATAGCTATCGGCGACAAACTGACATACGTAAGCTGCAAAACTGCTAATGCGCATAGCCGCTTATGGAACTCGACAACAGCCCTGCGCATGCGCTGCTGTATCGGCGACAAACTGACATACATTTAGAGACGCTTGTAATTTGGTCGAGTCGATCTCTGCGAGTTGGCGAGAGTAGCACGGACGTCCAAGTTCTTGTTGTCGGGATTGCACTCGTGCTTTCCTGATAATCCATTTTTAGTCTGGGACAATGTCCCAGAAATAAATTTTGTCTGATAATTGGCTGAATAGAATGGCGACTCTTTATGGGCCGGATCTCAAACAGCCCGCTCTCGCTCCAGCCCGAGAATGAAAAGAATAAGTGTTTTTAACTACATATGCACAGCAAGTGTGCGCAGTGCTATCGCCGATAATCTGAAGCGCACTTACGCCGCTTATGAATAAGAATTGGTTATGGATAGGCAATATCAGAACAATGCTACAATATCAGAGGGAATCATGTCAGCTATGTAAGAAAGAGCTTCGTCTACAGGGACCATGGTAAACGAGGATATTACATTGAAACTGACAAGAATATCATCTGGACAGACAGTGATAGAATTTTTGTGTGCTTATCTGTTTTACCTATGTATGGTTGCAACATAAAGGCGAGATATCTAGCCAGCTCTTGTGTGGGAGATCCAATGGCACTTACTGTCGGTATTAATGGCACATTAGTTTTTATTAGATAATAAGGTCCCTTCCAAAATGCTCCAGATCTCTCGAACACACACACACACACACACACACAAACATACATATGCACGTATTACTTCAATATTTTCTGTTATGTTTCACGTTCCTTATTTATCTTTTTTTCATTTATTCTTGCCACGGTGGAGTGGCGGAAAGTTTTAAAGCGTCTTGCTGCGGAGCACGCAGTTGTTCACCGTTGGGGGTTCGAACCCTCCCTCGGGCATGGGTGTTTCTGTTGTCCTTAGCATAAGTTGGCTTTAGTCGTTTGTAAGCCTAGGGCCTCATGAGCGAGGTACTTAAGTCCCTTAGATTTACAAACATTTGAATATCATTAATTCCTCTCAGTCCAAATATTTTGATTGTTCGTGGGCAACGTTAAAAGATATGCATTACGATGTGGGACTGACATTATCTCTAAAGGTCCATAACATAATTAAAGAATTTCTTCGTCTCCTTGCTGTGGTCACTTGACTTCGCCTTCGAACTTACCAACATCAGGTCCCCCACTGTTATTTCTGTCACCATCACTTTTTTGCCATGTCTTTGTTTTCTTTGCATTGCTCTTCTTTCCATGCATCAAACAATACAGGTTCGTCCGTGTATGCCTCAATCAAAAGCAAAACTCCATCTCTGTTCCATTCCATTGATGCAAGATATAGGCCTCCAACGCAAGAAGAAATTTCAAAATAGACGCGAACGATTCCACATGCAAACGTGAAAGCGGCATAACAAGCTCACTTCTGCGCATGCGTACTCAGGTCGCTACTAGAAAATTTAGAAGCTGTTGTATTGTGTACTAGCTAGTACGAAATGCTGTCTGGCAACACGAAATGCCGGGAGATCCTCGTTTATGTCATCAAATGGTGCCCTCGTGATCTATTTATTACTAGCTCGATCACTGTGTAAACTGGGTATTAAACTTTGGGTGCAACCGCTGATTCCTATGAGCATGTCTTTGGCGAAAGTTGGGCATGAGAGGCGGGATGGGTTTCTGCATGTCATTTCCCTAGAAACTCATTTTAATAATGGCGAATATGGAAGGCTACGGGAAAGGATGAGGGGGGGGGGGAGAAGGAAAGGAGATGTATCTTTGAATACTAGGAATATTCTCCTCGTCACTGTATAAAAGGTTCGAAATAGAAGGGTGTGCTATAATACTACACTTTAAGGCTGTGGAAAATTTGTAGCCTTGATTTGGATATTGAACAACCACGTGTAGACATTTGAGATAGCAAGGTCATTAAACTGCAATCTCACAAAACTGGGAAGACTAGAACATCTACAGTGGTGTACAGTCACACATAGTTAAGAAAGTGTGTTCCCAAATTTAAGAGCACCCGTAAAGCGACTTTTAGGACCGATTCGTACATCTCTCGTTAATCTTCTCGTTAGTAAGCAAGAAGATGCCTTTAACGTTCAGTTAAATGTGCTCGTTAAGTGCACTGCATTTGTCATTTCAAGATACACCTCTCGTTTGCTAACCTGGAGAAAACGAGAAGCCACGATATATGTCGGTTATGTTGGCAATAGAAACATATGAAAGTGCCGTCTGAATAAACAGCTGTTCACCATATTTATCATGGAAGAGATTAGCAGACAGTAGTTATTTGGCGCTATGACTAACAAACGTGAAAGGAGGTCGAATTTTACAAGAAATTTTAGTGCGAGAGTCTTGTGTCCTTCATACAGAAATATAAGGACACATTGGAATCCAAATAAATAATTAAAAAAATACGTCGCTACTACATGGAAGGAAAAGGAAGCGACATTGTGACAAATGAATGCAGTGCTGTCCATGGAACATGTAGGGCAGTAAAAGTGCTTAGGGCCTAGTACGATAACATGCTGCCAAGTGCGTAGTACATTAGTGCAAGAAATAACTTGCACATAGGCAAAATTGCACTGTTCCTGCAGATCGGAGGAAGAAATCACATTTTAGACAAACTAGGCGCAAAAAGCATAAGTAAATACTGAATTAAGAAGTTTACAGACATAAATAATGTATTCTGTTCTCTATTACGACAGAGAACTTACAAATTACGTAACTATCTGTTGGATTCTTCAGATGGTCGTATAGTTTTTCATGCAGCGTTCCCAAAGTAGTTTTTCGAAGACAAAATCGCGTAACAACTTCTGCATCATTCCAGCATTCAACATGATTTGGACGCCTTATAGTTATAGGGGCAATGACGTCTAGATCGTCCAAAATATTGACATCGTCGCAATTGTCAACCAAAGCTCTTATTCCAGCCATTTTCGTCATACCGATTCTCACTTATTTTGATATCACAACAATAATTTTAAGGTTATGTTGAATATCTGAAATATATCAAACTCATATAATCGCTACTGACACAGATGCGGCGAGAAATCTGACGATAAAGTTTTTCAATAAGCTGCTTTGCACACTCGTTTTTCGAACATGTACTGTTTCTGTTATTTTGTTTGATAAATCGGTCTTTATCACGCAATATATTGCAGTATTATAGCGCTTTGGAATCTTGCCATTTTCATACAGATTCTCACGTAACTGATAGTTAGCCGCGTAACGAACAGAATTTTACTCGTTAACTTAAGGGCCAGTTTGAGGTCTTTTAACGTCAGGTTAACTCATAACGAAACATTGACAAACTCAATTCTTCGCTAACGACTACTTAATATCTCAACTGGAGCTTAACGAGACATTGACAAACCGGCCCTTAAAAGTACAGCTATCCGTACATATGCTCTGTATGACATAATTTCAGTGTTACCAAGCGAACTCTGTTCAGTGAAATACGAACTGTTGAACAATCCTTCAAAACACACACACACACACACACACACACACACACACATATACAATGTTATAAACATATAATAAAGAGCACAAAAGTTAAGAAGCTGGATATTTACAGCTAAAATAAATAAAAATACAAATAAATAATAACCCCATCTCCATGAACCCCAGACATTGCCGAGGTGGGGTGGCTTGCGTACCTCAACGATGCAGATAGCCGTACCATAGGTGCAACCACAGTGGAGGGGTATCTGTGGAAAGGCCAGACAAACGTGTGGTTCCTGAAGAGGGGCAGCAGCCTTTTCAGTAGTTACAGGGGCAACAGTCTGGATGATTGACTGAGCTGGCCTTGTAACATCAGCTAACATGGCTTTGCCATGCAGTTACTGCGAACGGCTGTGACGCAAGGGGAAACAACAGTCGTTACTTCTCCCGAGGACATGCAGCTCTATTGTATGACTATATGATGATGGCGTCTTCTTGGGTAAAATATTCCAGAGGTAAAATAGTCCCCCATTCGGATCTCCGGGCGGGGACTACTCAGGAGGATGTCGTCATCAAGAAAAACAAAACAGGCATTCTACGGATCGGAGCGTGGAATGTTCTAACCCTTAATCGCGTAGGTAAGCTAGAAAATTTGAAAAGAGAAATGGATAGATTAAAGTTAGATATGGTAGGGATTAGTGAAGTTAGGTGGCAGGATGAACAGGATTTCTAGTCAGGTGAGTACAGGGTTATCAATACAAAATCAGTTGGTAGTAACGCAGGAGTAGGTCTGATAATGAATAAGAAAATAGGAATGCGGGTAAGTTACTATGAACAGCACAGTGAAATACTTCAGAAAGTTAAGGGAGACGAAAACTTGATTGTGATGGGGACTGGAGCTCGGTAGCAGGAAAGGAAAGAGAAGGAAATGTAGTAGGTGAATATGGAGTGGGAAAAAGGAATGAAAGAGGAGATCGCTTGGTAGAATTTTGCGCAGAGCAGAATTTAATGATCACCAACACTTGGTTTAATCATCATGAAAGAAGGCTGTATACGTGGAAGAGACCAGGAGACACTGGAAGGTACCAGATTGACTTTATAATGGTAAGGAATATATTAATAAACCAGGTTCTAAACTGTAAGACATATCTAGGGGCAGATATAGACTCTGACCATAACTTATTGGTTATGAAGTGCAGATTAAAACTTAAGAGACTAAAGAAAGGTAGAAAGGTTAGGAGATGGAACCTGGACAAATTGAAGGAACCAGAGGTGGTTTGTTAGTTTCAGAGGGAGCAGTAGGCAAGGATTGGTTGAAACAGGGGAAAGTAATACATTAGAAGAAGAATGGGTAGCTCTGAGACATAGGGTAGTGAAGGCAGCAGAGGACCATATAGGCTGAAGGACAAGGCGTAATAGAAATCCCTGGATAACACAGGATATACTGAACTTAATTGATGAGAGAAGAAAATATAAAAATTCAGCACGTGAAACAGGAAAAAGGGACTACAAACGTCTGAAAAATGAGATTGTCAGGAAGTGCAGAATGGCTAAGAAGGAGTGGGTAGAAGACAGATGCAGAACCGTAGAATGCATAACTAGGGGAAAGATTATACCGCCTACAGTTTTAAATTTTATTCGTGTGAGTGGGTTGTACTATTTGATTTTTAGTACTATGTTTATTACATATTTGTTCTCCGCTGCCGGCCGCGGTGGCCGAGGGGACTAAGGCGCTCCAGTCACGGTCCGCACGGCCACTACGGTCGGGGGTTCGAATCCCCCCTCGGGCATGGATATTTGTGCCGTCCTAGTTCATAAGTAGTTCATAAGTAGTTTGTAAGTTTAGGGACTGATAGCTCCGTAGTTAAGTCCCATAGACTTTACAAACATTTGAACATTTGATTTGTTCTCCGCTCGCCTACCGTTTTAGACAGGTGGTTTTAATGTGCAAAAGCGGCCAGATACCCTACTGCCATGTCTGTGGTCACCTGGCCAGGACACTCTTTTATCGTCGTTCCACCTTTCTCTTCTTTTATCCGTTTTTACTTTCCTTCTTTTAATTCTTGACTTGTTACACCCCTTTGCTTGGTGAGTCTTAACACATTGTTTTATGCTACATTGTAGTGCTTTTTATTCTGATCTCTACGGTTGGACCAAGGGACTGATAACCATAGTCGTTTAGTCCCTTTAAAATCAAACCATCCATCCATCCATCCATCCAAGAAAAGCAGCTGTATGAATATCAAGAACTCAGACGGAAAACCAGTACTAAGCAAAGAGGGGGAAGCTGAACTGTGGAAGGAATATATAGAGGGCCTATACAAAGGAAATAAACTTGTGGGCAGTATTCTAGAAATGGAAGACGAAGTGGAGGAAGACGACATAGGAAATATGATACTGCGAGAAGAATTTGACAGAGCGCTTAAGGACTTGAGTCGAAAGAAGGCCCCTGGAGTAGATGATATTCCGTCTGAACTGCTGTTGTTGTTAGGAGAGCCAGTCGTGAAAAAATTGTATCACCTGGTATGCAAGCTCTATGAGACAGGGGAAATACCCTCCAAGAAGAATATAGTAATTCCAATTCCAAAGAAAGTGTGGAAATTACAGAAGTATCAGTTTAGTAAGTCATGGTTGCAAAATACTAACACGAATTATGTACAGACGAATGGAAAAACTTGTGGGATCTGCCCTCGGGGAAGATCAGTTTGAATTTAGGAGAATTGTACGATCACGGGAAGCAATACTCACTTTATGACTTATCTTAGAAGATAGGTTAAGGAAAGGGAAACCTACGTTTTTAGCCTTTATAGATTTGGAGAAAGCTTTTGACAATGTCGACTGGAATACACTCTTCCAAATTCTGAAGGTATCAGGGGTACAATATAGGGAGCGAAGAGTTGTATTCAACCTATACAAAAACCAGAAGCGGTTATTAGAGTCGAAGGGCAAGAAAGGGACGCAGAGGTTGGGAAGGGATTAAGACAGGGTTGTAGCCTTTCCCCAATGTTGTTCAAATGTTCAAATGTTTGTAAAGCTTATGGGACTTAACTACGGGGTCATCAGTCCCTAAACTTGCAAACTACTTATGAACTACTTACGAACTAGGACGGCACAAATTTCCATGTCCGAGGAGGGATTCGAACCCCCGACCGTAGTGGCCGTGCAGACCGTGACTGAAGCGCCTCAGTCTCCTCGGCCACCGCGGCCGGCAATGTTCTTCAATCTGTACATTAAGCAGGCAGTGCAGGAATGGAAGGAGAAATTTGGAGCGGGCATTAAAGTGCAGGAAGAAGAAATAAAAACATTGTGGTTTGCCGATGACATAGTAATTCTGTCAGAGACTGCAAAAGATCTGGTAGAGCAATTGAATGGGATGGACAGTGTCTTGAAAGGAAGATATAAGATGAACATTAACAAGAGTAAAACGAAGGTAACGGAATGCAATGTTAGAAAATCAGGCGATGCAGAAGGAATTAGATTAGGTAATGAGACAATAAAAGTAGTAGATGAATTTTGTTATTTGGGTAGCAAGATAACTTCTGATGGCCGAAGTAAAGAAGATATAAAATTCAGAATGGCTTTGGGAAGAAAACCGTTTCTAAAGAAGCGAAACTTATTAACTTCGAATATTAATTTAAATGTTAGGAAATCTTTTCTGAAAGCATTTGTCTGGAGTGTAGCATTGTATGGGAGTGAATATTACACGATAAGGAGTTCAGATAAAAAGACGATAGAAGCTTTTGAAATGTGGTGCTACAGGCGAATGATGAAAATTAGATGGGTAGATCACGTAATTTACGAGGACGTGCTTAACCGAAACGGGGAGTAAAGGAGTTTCTGGCATATCCTGACTAAGAGAAGGGATAGATTGGTTGGACATATTCCGAGACATCAAGGAATTGTCAACTTAGCATTAGAAGGAAGCGTGTGGGGTAAAAATCCTAGAGGGAGACCGAGGTACGAATACAGTAAGCAGATTCAAAAAGATGTAGGTTGCCGAACGTATTCTCAGATGAAGAGACTTGTACAAGACAGGGTAGCGTGTAGAGCTGCATCAAACCATTCTGCGGACTGACGACAACAACAACAACAACAACAAATAATAACCCTCGCTGTAGGTTTCATAACTTTTAGCAGCTGCAGTGGTGCGTCCTTTTTACACATAAACTAAAACTCACGATAAAAAACAGTAGTTTTATTTTATTTTATTGTGGGACTTAACTGCGGGATCATAAAAATGTTCAAATGTTTGTAAATCTATCGGACCAAACTGCTTGGTCATCAGTCCGTAGCTTACAAACTACTTAAACTAAGGTAAACCAACCTAAGGACAACACACACACTACCATACCCCAGGGAGGACTCGAACCTCCGACGGCGAGCAACCGCGCGTTCCACAGCAAGGCGCCTTAGACTGCTCGGTTACTCCACCGCGGCCGGGGTCATCAGTCCCTACACTTTACTTATAAACTAACATACACTAAAGACAGCACAAACATCCATGCCCGAGGGAGGATTCGAAAACCAGACGGAGAACGGCCTCGCGCAACGGAGCATAGCGCCTCAATGCGCTCGGCTACTCCGACGCGGCAATACAGTAGTTAAAAGAAGAATAACTTTTGTGCGTATGTGCTAATTTAGATTGTGGTGAATTTACAGAAAGGTCTTATATTGTGATAAAATGCGTGCCATACCTTAAGTATTTCTGGTAGTGCCTGTAATTAATAATAACCGTCGACGACAGTGAATACAATAAAGTTGCAAAAACATCCTCACAAAGTGACAGTCCTACAAAATGGAAGTCTCTCTTTCTCCGAAGTAACAAGAGTTTAATTTCTTGAATTTTTCAGGAATGCAATATAACGGACTGTAATGAAATCACTGTCATATTGCAGCACGCTGATATTGTCGCTGCTTGTAAACTGTACGCTAACTTTCAAGTTTTGCTTCGCAGGGCGTTCGAATTAATTGAGTTGAGAATGTTCTCTATAAAACTATAGCGTTGTATAACAGTGTATCAGCTGTCTGTTTCGGTTTAATACCAGTGACGTTTTGAACCTTGAGCTGCTGATGAGATGGTCTTTGTATGGCAGCTTTGCCATTATTTAACGGTGTCTGTTTGAGCATCCATGAACTGTCTCACATATTCTGGAAATATATATAACTTAAAATACCACCAGTCTTGAGCCTTTTATGATCTCCAGTTCATAGTTTTGAGATATGTTAACTGAGGGGTACCTATCAGTATTATCTGTTCACTGGAACAAAAAGAGATCTTAAAAAGGTCCTTCTCTCTAATAAATACCCCCCCCCCTTATTTAGGAAAGAGGCTTAGAGCAAATATATTAAACTATTACAAGAATAGAAAATGCCTAACTCTCCATCCACAAGCCACTGCTCGGCGCGTGGCAGAGGGTACTATGCTTACCATTGTCAATTACTCCTATTCTAGACGAGTATGTTCCGTGACAAAAATGATTGCCACTATGCCTCCGGGTGTGCCATAATCTATCTGCATCTACATGGGATACTCTGTAAATCACATTTAAGTGCCTGGCAGAGGGTCCATCGAATCACCTTTATGCTATTCATTTACCATTCCATTCTCGAATAGAGCGCGGAAAGAAAGAACATCTGAATCTCTCCGTTCGAGCTCTTATATCTCGTATTTTATTCTGATAATCATTTCTACCTATGTAGGTGGCAGTCAACAATGTATTCTCGCATTCGGAGGAGAATGTTAGCGATTGGAGTTTCGTAAGTAGAACAACGCAACAGCGATAAGCGCTGTTGTAATGATTACCATCCCAGGTCCTGTATCATTTCCGTAACGCTGTCTCCCCTGTATCGTGACAATACAAAACGAGCTGCCATTCCTTAGACTCTTTCGATGTCCTCCGTCAAACCCACCTGATAAGGATCCCACCCTGGGCAGCAATACTCCAAAAAGGACGGACAAGCGTAGTGTATGCAGTCTCTTTAGTAGTTCTGTTGCATCAGTTCTGCCAATAAAACGCAGTCTTTGTTTCGCCTTTCCCACAACGTCATCTATGTGTTCTTTCCAGTTTAAGCCTGAAGTAATAGTAATTGCTAGGTATTCAGTGGAGTTTACGGCCTTGACATTCGATTGATTTACCTTGTACACAAAGTTTAACGGATTTCTTTTCGTATTCATGTGGACGACTTCACACTTCTCATTGTTTAGAGAACGTCAGGCCTACTATATTGCCAACTTTTACACCAAAAGTTTTGCAGTTGTTTTTGATCTTCAGATGAATTTACTAGACGATAAATGACGGCGTCATCTGCAAACAACCTAAGAGAGCTGCTCAGATTTTCTCCCAAATTGTTTATGTAGGTAAGAAACAGCAGAGGACCAATGACACTACCCTGTGGCACACCGGATATCGCCTATAGTCGATGCCTTCCTATTGATTACTACAAACTGTGTCCTCTCTGACAAGAAATCCCCTATCCAGACAGAAATCTGCGGTGATATTCCATAACCAAGCAATTTGATTAAAAGCCGTTTGTGAGGTACGGTGTCAAGAAACATGGAATCAATTTGAGATCCCTTGTCAATAGCACTCACCACTTTGTGTGAGTAAAGAGCTAGTTGTGTTTCACATTAACGATATTTTCTTAGTCCGTGCTGTCAATAGATCACTCAGTTCGAGATAATTCCCAACACTAGAATACAGGGTATGTTCCAAAACCCTGCTTGTAGTTTAGTGGGTTACTCCAACTGCCTTTCTTGAATATTGGTGTGACCTGTGCAACTATTCAGTCTTTTATATGTGGCTGTTAGGTAAGGAGCTATCGCATCAGCATAATCAGATAGAAATCTAATGGGTATACAGTCCGGACGAATAGTATTGTTCTTGTTAAATGATTTAAGTTGCTTCACTACTCCGATGACATCTGCTTCTACGTTATTCATTCTGGCCTCTGTTCGTAATTCTAAATCTGGAATATTGGTTTCGTCTTCTTTGCTGAATGAGCTTCGAAAAGCTGTGTTTAGTAACTCTGCTTTAGTAGCGCTATCATCGACGGGATCGCCATTTCTATCACGTACGGAGGGTTATCTCTAGTATATTTGACATATGACCAAAACCTCGCTAAATCTCAAGCTTCTGTGTAGGATCGCTAATCCTGGGGATTGTGGTTAGTTCCGGAGATAGACGTAGGAGGAAGCAATATATTGGTTGACTCTTCATGAGACGTATGCTCTCGGAACTTTGAGAGAATCCCTATCGCGATACAGAACGCCTCTCTTGCAGCGTCTGCCACTGGAATTTCCTAATCATTTCCGAGACGCTTTCGAGCTTACCAAATGAGTCTGTAATAAAGAGTGCTGCTCTGGATTGGATCTTCTCTATGTCTTCAATTAAAACTACCTGGTACATATAAAACACTGATGAGCAATATTCAAGTGCAGGCCGAAAGAGGGTTATGTGACCTACTTCCTTCGTTGACGTACTACACGTCCTGAGGGTTCTTCCACTGAATCTCAGACTAGTATCTGCCTTATATACGATTTATTTTATATGGTCGTTCCATTTCATATCGCCCCTTATATCTACTCGCAGATATTTTACGGAAGGAATCGCTTCCAGTGTTTGTCCTACTGTTTCATAGGTATATAATAAAGGATCTTACTTTCTATGTAAAGGCATTACCTTAACATCTGTTGAGACTCGCCATTCCCTGCACCATGCGTAAATACACAGTAGATCCTCCTAAATTTCACTATCCTTTACCAGGGTCGTGATTCTCGATAAACCGCAGCATCATCCGCAGAAAGCCTCACTGAAATTACGATGTTATCTTCTATATATAGTGATAAGAAACCGTCCTATAATACTCGCCTGGAGCACGCTTAAGATCACTTAAACGGATGAAGACTTCTCTCCGTTGAGAATGTTATTCCGCTTTCTGTTAGCTAGAAACGTCTCACTTCAGTCACACATATGGTCTGTTATTCCATATGCTCCCACTTTGTTTATCAACCGACAGTGCGAAATGGCATCGAAAGTCCTGCGGAAGTAAAAGCAAAGGCATCTACTGTAGCGATACATTAAAAAAAATTTCACTAAAATTATATCTGCGACGCTTGTCGCTTGCGTATCCGTTCTCCCTTCAGTATATACCTCTGAGAGAAAAAACAATTAATTCACCTAACTAGGGAGTTATCAAAAATGGGGTTTCACAAGGTTTGATCTTGGGTCCTTTGTTCTTAATATATATTAATGCCTTGCCATTGTGTATTCACGAAGATGCTAAGATAGTTCTTTTTGCTGACGATACAAGTATAGCTATCATGCTTGACAAAAAGAAATTAATTGATGAAATTGTAAATGATGTCTTTCAAAAAATTATTAAGTGGTTCTCTTCAAATGGACTCTCATTAAACTTTTTTAAAACCAAGTATATACAGTAAATGGCATGACATTAATAAATTTAGACTCTGAACATAAATCTGTAGCTAAGGTACAAAAATTTTAGGGGTTTGTATTGGATTGTATTGTATTGGAAGAAACACATTGAAGATCTGCTGAAACGTTTGAGTTCAGCTACTTATGATATCAGGGTCATTGCAAAATTTGGTTATATACATCTCAGTGAATTAGCTTACTATGCCTATTTTCATTCACTGCTTTCATATGGGATCATGTTCTGGGGCAATTCAATATTTAGTAACAAAGTATTCATTGCACTAAAGCGTGTAATCAGAATAATTGCTGGAGCCCACTCAGGATCATCCTCAGACATTTATTTAAGGATCTAGGGATCTTCACTGTAGCTTCACAATATATGTATTCACTCATGAAATTTGTTATTGATAATCCGACCCAATTCAAAAGTAATAGCAATATGCATAACTACAACACTAGGAGAAAGGGTGATATTCACTATTCAAGGTTAAATCTAACTTTGCCACAGAAAGGGGTGAATTATGCTGTCACAAAAGTCTTTGGTCACTTACGAAGTAACATAAAAAATCTGACAGATAGCCAACAGGTATTTAAAAAGAAATTAAATGGCAACTCCTTCTACACTTTAGATGAATTTTTAGATAAAACTTCAAACAAAAGAAAAATAATTATAATAAAAAAATTAAATAAAAAAATGAAAATTAAAATATCCTTAAAAATTGTCATGTATCGTCACCATTTTCTAAACTGACACATTCCACATCATTACGAAATGTCGTATAGATGATCAATGGAAAAGTATTAATCTAATCTAACTACTTTTGTTTCCGACGGTCAACTTTTTCTTCAGCTTGGAGAGAGAACGGAAGCGCTCGTCGTCTTTTATGTTTTAACCGCGATGCTGAACGGACGTCACCTCCACTTACTCTCTGAATGGGGCATGTAAGTGTGAGCTCCATTTATTTTTTATTGTAATAAACCCCCGAATTTGATTTCAAATACTTTAAATTCAAAATGCCTTTTCCTATTCCCAGTAATATTTACCCATTGTTTTGAACAAGCTTCGTAGAATCGAAGGAAAGGTGCCCGGTCATTATTACGGTTCGCTCCGCGATTGCATAAGTTTAGTTCAAACTCGATTTTTGCCTAATTCAATTTATACTGATTTGATTGTGTCAGTTACCGAACACGGCCGTGAAACTTCGTTACGCGAAGCGTGATATAACCAAGGATCAATTTACGGCCGAAAGTTTTCGTCAATCAAGTTTACAGCGCAATAAAAGGTGTATATATCATCTAGACTTCATCCGGTATGTAAAGGTAACTTTTCGCCAGCTTTCTTTCGTAGTGATGCTTTCGCTAATACTGCCGGTAGTTTTTGGTGGAGGTATTATTCATGTTCTGTTATGACTTATCGTATTTAAAAATTTAATCCCTGCAGCTATACCATCATTCATGTCTTTTCATAAGCGGTATAACATTACAGTACCTGCGGTCCTGTATCTACTGCTCTCTGGATCCTTAGGTGAACTGCGCGAATTGTGTTTCACATGACTGTTGCTTCCGGAAACCATATTGATTTCTACATAGGAGATTTCCGCTCTCCAGAAATGACATAGCATTCGGACATAAAACGTGTTTCAAAATTTGTCGACTGACCGTTACCGGAGATATAGGCCTATAGTTTTCTTTTAAACGAAAATCACCTGCGCTTTTTTTCAATCCGTAGGAACACTTCGCTCCTCTAGAGACGTTCGGTACACTTTTGCTAGAAGCGGGGCAAGTTCCTACACTTACGTTGTGTACTCAAGCATACAATCTGGCTCATCCTTCAGGATGCTTACTCCTAATATAATGAAAAATGTGTTTTAAAAAGTGCTAAAGGGAAACTTTACTTGTCGAAAAATGATAAATAAAAATCTTTACCTTAAAATTTAATAGAAAACAAATCTCAACTAAACCATACGCACGCTAATCAAATTAGAACACATTCAGTAGACACAAAAATTAAATAAACATATTGTTTCTGGAATGCCTAAGTCTGCTCGGCGTTGAATAACTCACTTCCTTCTGTGCCGGGAATTAGAAGAATCTAATTTCTTGGCGTGAAACCTCAGTGGAGAAACCGTTACTAATCATACCAACAATCAACCTTATCTCCTTCATAATTTCTGTCGCTTTGCTGCCTCATCCTAAAATCAAACTGATTCAATATTTCGGCGACACAACTGTTCGCTATCTTGATGAACGCCGCAGCTGCTGAGTCTCGCTGAGTACCGATGCTAACACTGCAGTTCATCGTCTTTCATTGGCAGGTATCGGTATGGTATTTCCGGAAAGAACAGACATGATATCAGTAATTGTATATATGCCCTCAACAGAAAACTGAAAATTTCAATGCAGAAGCATTAATACTCTCGACCATTGCGGGAATCCACTACAGGCTGCCAGCAAGTGTAACTAATGGGTAGAGGCACTATCTTCGTAGTGTACTATGAGAATTTGGGTTGGAAGGGAAGCCTGCCCGGCTAGGCTAATTGGTATGCCGGGCGCGGTGGTTCAGGGCACCAGGTCAAAGGACTTAATGCATTCTGTAAAAAAAAAAAAAAAAAAAAAAAAAAAAAAAAAAAAAAAAAAAAAAAAAAAAAAAAAAAATAATAATAATAATAATAATAAACAAAAATAGTAATGGTTAAGGCGACCGCTGCGCTGTAGACGATGTGTATTAAGGAGAAGAACGTGCGCCATTTGGAGATCGCTGTCAGTTACGTACACTTTGTTGTGCTTGTTTGAAATGTCGGCGTTGATTGAAAATGCCGGCGCCTGTGAAATCAGGTCGTTGATTCGGTTTCTGAATGCGAGGAAAGTGAAACCAAGTGAAATTTATCGGCAAATTTACAGACCAAATGCGATGAGTGATTCGATGGTGAGAAGATGGGTCCGACAGTTCAATGGCGGGCGTAGTGATGTGCACGATGAAGAACGAAGTGGGTGTCCACCTTTGGTTACAGAAGAACTGGTTCACGCGATTGATGACAAGATCCAGGAAAACCGCAGGTTTACAATTAGTGTTCTCGCTATGGACTTCCCCCAAATTTCACGATCACTTGTGCATGAAATTGGATGAAGACACAGGCGGCAGATTTCTATGAAGAAGGTATACAAAGTCTGATGCCACGCTATGACAAATGCCTGCAAAATTTCCGGCAGTTATGTGGAAAGTAGTTTAAGAGTTGTAGAATTTTGTGCAATAAAAATTTCTTCTGTATCTGTATACAATTTCATTTTATTACCAAGCGGAACTTACTTTCTGGACGCGCCTCGTATTTCGACTTGGCGCCGCCGCTAGGGCCGGCCGCGGTGGCCGAGGGGACTGAGGCGCTTCAGTCACGGTCTGCACGGCTACTAAGGCCGGGGGTTCGAATCCCCCCTCGGGCATGGATATTTGTGCCGTCCTTAGTCTTAGTTAGTTCATAAGTAGTTTGTAAGTTTAGGGATTGATGACCCCGTAGTTAAGTCCCATAGACTATACAAACATCTGAACATCCGCCGCTAGGTGAACACTGGCGGCAACCATGTATCGCACGTAACAGGTTATTCATAAAAGACTGCCGGCGGCATCACAGAACATCATGATTTTCATAAGAGATAGTTTGGTGGTTCCATGTCTTGCTGAGAGTGAAACCCTTGTCTCTCTTTACCAGATCCTCCGCCAACCTAATTTACGTAGCTTCTCTATAAACACTGTTCCAAAAACCGGAGGTGTTGGCCACTATACGGGTCCCGTTAAATTTAATTTTGTGCCCCTCGGCTAAACAGCGTTCTGCTGCCGCCTTGCTACTGAAGAATGATGAAGATTGGTTGTGTAGATCATAGAAACAACGAAATGGTGCCGAATAAAATTGGGGACAAAGAAAATTGTAGCATGAGTTAGCTTGGATCGCTCAGTAGGACACATTCTGAGACATAAGGAAATCAGCAGTTCAATATTTGAGGGATGTGTAGAGGTAAAAATCGAAGAGAGAAACTGAGAAATGACTACAGAAAACGTTAAAAAGTATGTAGGTAGTAGTTATTCAGCAATGAAGAGGCTTACATAGTATTGGGTAATGTGGCGAGCTGAATCTAGACTGAAGATCACAGCAGTGTTGTTATTGTGGGACGCGGGGGAGTAGCCGAGCGGTCTGGAGCATCACGTTACGGATCGCGCGGTCTCCCGCGTCGGAGGTTCGAATCCTCCCTCGGGCATTGATGTGTGTGTTGTTCTTAGGTTAGTTTAAGTAGTTTGTAAGACTAGGGACTGATGATCAACGCAGTTTGGTCCAATAGGATTACAAGCATTTGAACATCTGTTGTTCTTGTGGTCTTCAGGCAAAATACTGGTTTGATGCAGCTCTCCACGCTCTCCTACCCTACCTAGGCCTTACATCTCTTAATAAGATCGGCTGTCAACGTCCCTCTGAAACTGTTCAGGCCTTACATCTCTGAATAAGATCGGTTGTCTACGTCCCTCTGAAACTGTTCTCTGCGTCCAATTCTCGGTCTCCTTCTGCGAGTTTCACCCGCCACACACGCCTCAAATGATCAATTGACGATTCCATGTTGTCACAGAGTGTATGCTACCAAACTTTTAGCCATGCTATTTGAGAAATTTCTTTTCTTCTCGCTTCTGTTCGGTACTTCCTCATTAGTTACACAGTTTACCCATTTAGTCTTCAACAGCCTCCTGTAGCAACAAATTTTGGAAACTGCTCTGTTAATCTGAACTGTTTATCGTTCATGATTCACCCCCCCCCCCACGCTGCAGACAAATACCGGCAGGAAAGCTTTCGCAACTTTTAAATTAATATTCGATGTAAACAAAAATATCTTCTTCAGAAATTTTCTTCTACCTGTAGTCATTTATATATTCTCTACTTCGACAATATCTCATATTACCATCCAAATAACAAAACTCCTCTACAACTTTTATTGCCTCGTTTTCTTATTTAATTGCTGCAGAATTGCTTGATTTCCTGAGACTACATCCATTACCAATTTCCACCACACTATGACGCGGGTATTGACCACCGTTAAAGAATCGTTATTTTTCAAGACAGTCATACACGCTACAGAAGATTTCACTATCGAAGTTGCAGCTGATTATATGATTAAGTAGCAAGTTGTATTTGGCTACTACTATATAAATGAATACAGACGAATGCAGTTACATGTTGAAGTGCGTGGTTTCAAAAATGTTGGTATAGTCTATGGGACTTAACTACGGGGTCATCAGTCCCTAAACTTACAAACTACTTATGAACTACTTACGAACTAGGACGGCACAAATATCCATGCCCGAGGGGGGATTCGAACCCCCGACCGTAATGGCCGTGCAGACCGTGACTGAAGCGCCTCAGTCCCCGCGGCCACCGCGGCCGTGAAGAGCGTGGTCTACAGTTGTAAAAAAACTACAAAAGCAATTCATATTTTCCAAATGTGTGTTCTTTTACTTGTAAAATGTTAATAGTAATTAACTTCCAATGAAATTCGTATCGGGACGATAGTCTGCATCGCAAGAAATAAATTTTTATTCCTGCAGTATAATTTCTGTGATAGTAGTATATCACTCTTATTCCCTCAACATTTCTTAAATAGGCCACTCAGAAATGAATGTCTCACTGGGTCCGATTCACTTAAATCTCGTATTTGTTATTTTAAAAATAAGTAGCAGGGTAAAAAATTAAAAAAAAAAAATATATTAAGTATAAAATTGCGATTCTTTTGTCGCTTTTACTTGACACACTAGCGGGCCATAGTGCACAATTTTTACTGATATTATGGCATGTTACAAAATTCGGACACGGTACCGGCTTAGAGTAAATGAATACAACTTCGAATAATAAAGTTGGGAGAATGTAGTCATAGCGGTCGATCGGGAAACAAAGGCGTATCACATCGCTGCAACTGCGTAGCGGCCGATGTTTACCACCTGCTCCCAACGTTGTTCAGTTGAGCATCGTGTGTGTCCCGTGTTAGGCATGTTGGACACAGTGCTTGTTTAGTGCATTGCTTCTGAACTGAAAACAGGACAATGAACGAGCATAGGATCAATTTGAAGCTTTGTTTAAAATTTGGCAAGATACATATAGAAACGCAGAAGTGCTGGTACGGGTTTATGGGGATCAAGCACTGCCCATGAAGTGTGAATACGAGTAGCGGACGACCAGGGACCACCTTCAGTCAGGAAAACATTGAGAACTATTGTCGATTATCTGTGCGCTTGATAGCGGATGAACTGCAAATTGCCGGCCGCGGTGGCCGAGGTGACTGAGGCGCTCCAGTCACGGTCAGCACGGCCACTACGGTCGGGGGTTCGAATCCCCCCTCGGGCATGGATATTTGTGCCGTCCTAGTTAGTAAGTAGTTCATAAGTAGTTTGTAAGTTTAGGGACTGATGACCCCGTAGTTAAGTCCCATAAGCTTGACAAACATCAGAAGATAGAGAAGGCGTATTGTCGTATAGTGCCACATCACTGGATTCATGATCAGAAGCAGACACGTTTACAGGGTTCGCAGGATTCTGTCGAAACGGCGGATGCGACATCAAATTTCTTGAACCGTATTGTCACTGAGGATGAAACTTGGTGTCTCCGGTACGATCCTGAAGATAACTGGCAGGTGTCCAGTTTGAAATATCGTGGAATGAAGTTTACAACGACCGGTTGCAAACCCGAAATCCTTTTGAACATTTGATTCGCCGGGAAAATTTCAAATTTCACAATGGAATGCAGTCTCCCTCATCAACGCGTCGGAAAAATGTCAGAACCAAAATATTACGCATTAAAACAATGCTCACTATTTTCGTTAGTCAAGACATTATCCACAAGGATTTTCTACCTGAGGGAACGACGATACACGCTGGATGGTACGTTGAAATTTATTTTGACCCGTTTCGTCGCGGTGGAGTAGCCGAGCTGTCTAAGTCGCCTCGCTGCGGACCGCCCGGTAGCTCGCCGTCGGAGGTTCGAGTCCTCCCTGGGGCGTGTGTGTGTGTGTGTGTGTGTGTGTGTGTGTGTGTCTGTGTGTGTTTGTCCTTAGATTAGTTTACCTTAGTTTAAGTAGTTTGTAAGCTACGGACTGATGACCACACAGTTTGGTCCGATAGATTTACAAACATTTGAACATTTTTTGAACTTGTTTCGTACAACGTTTACGCAGGGTATGATCCCAGTATGCACATCGAGGTTGCTGTTTTTTTATTTTATTTTATTTTATTTGATTTTTTCTTTTTTCTTTTATTTTTTTAATTTTTTTTTCTTTGTCCACGACAACGCTCAACGCTCGCCCACACACAGCCAATATCGTCAAAGAGTTCCTGGCAGAAAAGGGGGTGGTGATACTTGAACATCCCCCATACTCGTCAGTTCTCAATCCCCCAGACTTTTTTCTATTATCTCGAATCAAAGTAGATTTGAAAGGAAAAAGATTTGACGATATTACTGACATCCAAGGACACTTAGTGAGGCTTTTGAACACCATCCTGAAGGAACAGTCCGTGCAAAGTTTTCAGAACATGTATCGCAGAGCTCAGCGGTGCATAGTTGTCGGAGGTGAATATTTCGAAAGTAAGGTAACTTGTTCATAGTTCATCTACGTTAATGTTACATGACTGTCCACCGAAATTTATTGTCAGAAGCTGTATTTGATTTAGTGATGACATTTCACTCGCATAATGTGCTCTCCTAACTTCAAAAAGACAAAGTTTTTCGCATATCGAAAATTCGGTAATAACGTGAGAATATGCGTTTTCGTAAACTTTCAGTATATTCTGTCTTAATAATTTTCTACGGAAATTAATACTAAATGAAAATATAGTGCAGTTTTTTTTTGTTTTTTTTTTTTTCAGAATACGTAGTTTGATAGAGTTGAATGAAATGTGAGATGAAATTCTGCGTG
The DNA here is from genome assembly GCA_026315105.1 of Locusta migratoria. Taxonomy (NCBI): domain Eukaryota; kingdom Metazoa; phylum Arthropoda; class Insecta; order Orthoptera; family Acrididae; genus Locusta; species Locusta migratoria. Next base: position 788,311,692 of record CM048745.1, on the reverse strand, counting down.
TCATAATCTAACATATACAGTCACGACATTCCTAATGATTTTGTTATACGCCACGACAACAGCGCTGCAAATGGCTGGCAAGGCATATTTCTGATTACTACATCGGATGAGTGTGAATAGTGTCGTTTCAATGGATTTTGACATACTTTTTACGACAGGAAAGGTAAGCCGTGCAGAAAAACTACGAAATTACTGCACATTTGTCTTTAACAGGTTTCCTAAGAACCATTGGAAAGTATAAACTGTACATTTAATGACAGTTTATTTAAGATTCTCTTGAAATCTACGATTTTTAATGAGAGTTTTATTTTTTATTTAGAATAAAAAGGCTAATAAACAACAGAAGACCCAACCCTTTGCAGAAAGACGTCAGTGACTTCACTAACAAGGAGACCACATTGGTACTGGATTTTACAATTTCTCTATATTTCTGGTACGTGAAGTTCAGACCTATAAGAAATTCTCGAGAAAATCGACTTGGAAGTTTTGCATTGCCCGTAAGTACCAATTATTAAATCATCTGCAGCTTCTGTCGGTGCAGCTCCGGTGGTAGCGCTCTGGCACTGGAACTATAACGTCGCTGCTTCGTAAGCTGCTGTGATAGTTTTTTGTTTTTTACGTTGCGTTCAATACTTACACAATTTTAATAACTAATGGTAATTATTTAGAAAAATGCACGTTTTTTTGTTTATTAGTAATTTTCTATCTTGTAAAATAGGCTGAATGTGTCTGTGTCTGAGTTGTGTGTGTGTGTGTGTGTGTGTGTGTGTGTGTGTGTGTGTGTGCGTGTGTGTGTGTGCAGGTTCAACATTTTCTCTGGCGCATTACCAACTTACAGCATAGGAATGTCCGTGCATTCATGCGGGTTTACACATACAGTACATGTTTATACTAAATGATTCAATATAGAAAATGACGTTACATAAGAAATATACGTTGCATACAAGAAACAAAAATACGTGAAATGAACAAATTTAAGACAATATATACATTACGTTAAATCAAACTGTAAGGTACAGCGACAGGTGTACTCTTACACCCTTTCAAAGGAACCATCCCGGCATTTGACTGGAGTGATGTAGGGAAATCACGGAAAACCTAAATCTGGATGGCCGGAGGTGGACTTGAACCACCATCCTTCCTAATGCGAGCCCAGTGAGTTACCACTGCGCCACCTCGCTCGGTAAAACAGCAGAAGAGGAAATGAAATAGTGAAGATGAAATAGTGAAGGCAGCAAAATAGGTAGGAAGGCAAGACCTACAAAAAATTCTTGGATATCACAGGAGATACTAAATTTAATCGATGAAAGGAGAAAATATATAAAAAAAAAAAAATGGAGTACAGATTGACAGGAAGTGCAAAATGGATAAGCAGGAGTGGCTAGAAGGCAATTGCAAGGATGTAGAAGAATTTATAAATAGGGGAAAATAGATACAGCCTACAGGAAAATAAAAGAGATATTTGGAGATAAGAAACAAAGCTCTATGAATATCAGGAACACAGATGGAAAACCAGATCTCAGCAAAGAAGGGTAACTGAAAGGTGGAAAGCGTATATAGAGAGTCTCTACGAAGGAAATGAACTTAGAGGTAATATTGTAGGAAGGGGAGAAGAAGTAGATGAGGATGAAATTGAAGATACTATACTGAGAGGTTAATTTGACAGAGCACTGAAAGACTTTAGTCGAAACAAGGCCACGGGAGTAGATGACATTCCCTCAGAGCTACTGAAGTCTCTGGGAGTACCAGCCACGACAAAACTGTTTCACCTGGTGTGTAAGATGTATGATATGGCGAAGTACCCTCAGCCTTTAAGAAAAATGTTATAATCCCCATTCCAAAGAAAGCAGGCGCAGACCGGTGTGAAAACTACAGAACCATTAGTTTAATAAGTCATGGCTGCAAAGTATTAACACGAATTATTGACAGAAGGATGGAAAAGCTGGTAGAAGCCTACCTCGGGGAAAATCAGTTTGGATTCAGAAGAAATTTAGGAACACAGGAGGCAATACTCACTTTACGCCTTGTCCTAGAAGATAGATTAAGGAAAGGCAAAAGTACAATCCTAGGTTTTGTAAATTTAGAGAAAGCTTTTGACAATGTTGATTGGAATAAACTCATTCAAGCTCTGAAGCAAGCAGGAGTAAAATACAGGGAGCGTAAGGTTATTTACAATTTGTACAAAAACCAGACAGCAGTTGTCAGAGTTGAAGGGCATGAAAGGGATGCAGTGGTTGGGAAGGGTGTAAGACAGGGTTGTAGCCTTTATTCAATGTTTTTCAATTTGTACATTGAGCAAGCAATATAGGAAAGCAACGAGAAATTTGTAGAAGGGATTAAAGTTCAGGTTGAAGAATTAAAAACATTGCTTTTTGGTGACAACACAGTAATTGTGTCAGAGACAGCAAAGGACCTGGAAGAGCAGCTGAACGGAATGGACAGGGTGCTGAAAGGTGCATATAAGATGTACATTAACAAGAGCAAAACAAGGGTAATGGAGTGCAGTGTAAGAAAATCAGGTGATGCTCAAGGAATTAGATTAGGTAACGAAACAATAAAGGAGGTAGATGAGTTTTGTTACTTGGGCAGAAAATAACAAATGATGGTCGCAGTACAGTGGATATAAAATGCAGAATGGCAATGGGCAGAGAAGCGCTCTTGAAAAAGAGAAATTTGTTAACATTGAATATTAATTTAAGCGTAAGGAAGTCCTTTCTGAAGGCATTTGTGTGGAGTGTTGCCTTGTATGGGAGTGAAACATGGAGGATAAACAGTGCGGACAGGAAGAGGCTAGAGGATTTAGAAATGTGGTGCTACAGAAGAATGCTGGAGATTTGTTGGGTGGATCGTGTAACTAATGAGGACGTACTGAACATAATTGGGGAGAAAAGGAATTTCTGGCATGCATTGACTAAAAGAAGGGATAGATTGGTAGGATACATTCTTAGACATCAAGGAATCGTGAATTTAGCATTGGAGGGAAGTGTTTGGCGTAAAAACCGCAGTGGAAGACCAAGAGATGGATACAGTAAGCAGATTCAGACAGATGTAGGTTGCCGTTCTTATGTGGAGTTGAAGAGGCTTGCTCAGGATTGGGTATTGTGGAGAGCTGCATCAAACCAGTCTCCGGTCTGAAGACCACAACAACAACAATATAAAATAAATTAAAAAATATAAACATATAAAAAATTAAATGAATCAGAACTTCATTTTATTTTTAAATGACGGTTGCTGCTAATTATAAGTTTAATTACAATATTTTCTTGTTAAAAAGTCGAATAATACCAAATGCATTTTGCAATGAATGTAGATAGAGTAATGCGTTAAAAACTATTGTAATTTTAAATTTATTACTAAATTTGGCGATATTTTAAGCTGTGGAAAGATTAATAAGTACGGTAGATATGATGTTTGTTGTTGTGGGCCGCGGCCGAGCACATTGAGGATTGCGCGCCGCCGTTCCCCTTCGGGGGTTTGAACCCCCCCCCCCCTCGGGCATGGCTGTTTGTGTCGTCCTTAGTATAAGGTAATTCATAAGTAATTTGTAAGTATAGGGATGACCCCGAAGTTAAGTCCCTTAAGCTTGACAAACATTTGAACATTTTCTTGTTGTGGTCTTCAGTCCGCAGACTGGTTTGATGCAGCTCTCCACGCTATCCTGTCCTGTGCAAACCTCTTCATCTGAGAATACGTTCGGCAGCCTTCTTCCTTTAATCTCCCTCTACGATTTTTATCCCGCACACATTACTTTTATGCTTGTTGAGTTTTTTCTTGATGTTTCAGAATTTGTCCCACCAACATATCCCTTCTCTTAGTCAGGATATGCCAGAAACTCCTTTCCTCCCCAATCCTGTTGAGCATCTCCTCATTAGTTATGTGATCTATCCACCTAATCTTCATCATTCGTCTGTAGCACCAACTTTCGAAAGCTTCTGTCATCCTTTTGTCTGACCTCCTTATTGTTCACGTTTCACTCCCATACATTGCTACATTCCAGACAAGAGCGTTCAGAAACGACTTCCTAACATTGAAACTAATATTGGATGTCAACAAATTTCGCTTCTTTAGAAAAGATAATAAAAATTCAAATAAGTGTTTCTTAAAGGTAGGATCGGACGTTGATTATCCACAGGACAGGCGAACTCGCAACCAAATAAGTCACTCGGTCATGCCGGGCGAGCCGGGCGACAGATCTCATGACAGTGCCATCAAGTTACATATGTGTTGCGCATAAAACCTTAGAGTTATTTTTTGCTTGCAATTTTCCGGGTAGTGGGCTTTAGGACTTCTGTGGGTGGACACTTTGAGGTGTTCTACTATCATGGGACTTCCCAACTGTAACTGAACTTCCGAGACCGCAAGGCTTCCATCTCAGTGAAGTAAAAGTTGCACTGTAAATGGCGCACCGTTCACATGGGAGGGTTAATAAACGCGGTAGCACCCATTTGCTACCTTCAACAGTTTTAAAGATAACCGTTTCATTACAACCGCCGTCTGTAGTATTTGCTAAAATAATAATAATAATAATAATAATGTTCAAATGTTTGTAAAGCTTATGGGACTTAACTACGGGGTCATCAGTCCCTAAACGAACAATCTACTTACGAACTAACTTATACTAAAGACAACACAAACATCCATGCCCTAGAGAGGATTCGAACCTCCGACGCGATCCTCAACGTGGCGCTCCAGACCGCTTGGCTACTATCGCGCGACGAAACACAGATATTAGACAATTAAAAATGTTGGGATAAACACAATTACAGAATTGAGAAAAATCGATCGAAAATGTACCACACTAGGTACAATTTGTGATGACTTCCTCGTAAAATTTGATCACTGGCATCTTCCGCACATAAGTCCCACTATTTCCCTCGGGGTTATTGCCTATTTCGTGGTATCAAACATTGCATTTTTGGCAGCGAATCCAGTAAACCTTAGCTAGAAAATTTATAAGATCGCATTAGACTAAGTAGCTTCACTAACCTCTTAATAGGATAAAAATTATTTCTCCGTCGCACAAAGTGGTGTATTCTTGGTAAATACAGGAGCAGCTGTAGAAACTTGCTACACTTCAACGATTCACAAAGAGCTACCAACACTATAAAACTGACAAATGGCGCGAAACCTTACGTTGATCGGAATTGTACCTATATCGAATTTGTAATACACTCTTCCAAATTCTGAAGGAATCAGGGGTAGAATATAGGGAGCGAAGAGTTATATTCAACCTATACAAAAACCAGACAGCGGTTATTAGATTCGAAGGGCAAGAAAGGGACGCAGAGGATGGGAAGGGAGTAAGACAGGGTTGTAGCCTTTCGCCAATGTTGTTCAATCTGTCAATCTGTACATTGAGCAGGCAGTGAAGGAATGGAAGGAGAAATTTCGAGAGGGCATTAAAGTGCAGGGAGAAGACATAAAAACATTGCGGTTTGCCGATGACATAGTAATTCTGTCAGAGACCGCAAAAGATCTGGAAGAGGAATTGAATGGGATGGACAGTGTCTTGAAACGAAGATATAAGATGAACATTAACAAGAGTAAAACGAAGGTAATGGAATGAAATGTCAGCAAATCAGGCGACGCTGAAGGAATGAGATTAGGTAATGAGACATTAAAGTCGTAGATGAAGTTTGTTATTTGGGTAGCAAGATAACTTCTGATGGTCGAAGTAAAGAAGATATAAAATGCAGAATGGCTATGGGCCGAAAAGCGTTTCTGAAGAAGCGAAACTTGTTGAAATCCAATATTAATTTAAATGTTAGGAAGTCCTTTGTGCCGGCCGCGGTGGCCGAGGGGACTAAGGCGCTCAGTCACGGTCCGCACGGCCACTACGGTCGGCGGTTCGAATCCCTCTCGGGCATGGATATTTGTGCCGTCCTAGTTTGTAAGTAGTTCATAAGTAGTTTGTAAGTTTAGGGACTGATGACCCCGTAGTTAAGTCCCATAGACTTTACAAACATTTGAACATTTGAAGTCCTTTGTGAAAGCATTTGTCTGGAGTGTAGCATTGTATGGGAGTGAAACGTGGACGATAAGGGGTTCAAATAAAAAGATCATAGAAGCTTTTGAAATGGTGCTACAGACGAATGATGAAAATTAGATGGGTAGATCACGTAACTAATGAGGAGGTGCTTAACCAAATCGGGGAGAAAAGAAGTTTCTGGCATATCCTCACAAAGAGAAGGGGTAGATTGGTTGGACACATTCTGAGACATGAAGGAATTGTCAGCGTTAGAAGGAAGCGTGTGGGGTAAAAATCGTAGAGGGAGACCGAGGGACGAATATAGTAAGAAAAGGATGTAGGTTGCCTAACGTATTCTCAGATGAAGAGACTTGCACAGGACAGAAGAGCGTGGTGAGCTGCATCAAACCAGTCTGCGGACTGAAGACCACAACAACAACAACAACCTCCTTACCCTATGCCTGAAATGGAAATCTCCGCCGGCCCCGGTGGCCGAGGAGACTGAGGCGCTCCAGTCACGGTCTGCACGGCCGCTACTGTCGGGGGTTCGAATCCCCGCTCGGGCATGGCTATTTGTGCCGTCCTTAGTCTTAGTTAGTTCATAAGTAGTTTGTAAGTTTAGGGACTGATGACCCAGTAGTTAAGTCCCATAGACTATACAAACATTTGAACATTTTTGGAAATCTCCAAAAGGCAACCTTGCCGACTCCCCTTGCGCTGTATGCGACAGTTCATAAATGGGCCATGTCACCACAAGACCTTTACTCTCTAATAGGATTACCGGCAGTTGAAAGGAAGTTGCCGTAAGGTAGGAGGGAATCAGAGGATGAGTGGCCGAATTAATGCGACGAGACTGTGGACCGGCCGTTGCGTTGGCCCTCACGACGGGGCGCGACGCGCGGATCATCCCGAAGCCGGCGGGAAGGCGACGGCGCTGCCCCTGGCGGCTGTTTGCTGAACCAACAGCGGCCGTGTCGCGCCTAATTGCCGACGACGGACAGGCCAAGCGGACTGCTAAGCGGACAGCCGTTCTGCGCGCCGGCTCCCAGCAGCAGAGCTGCGGGCTGTCTCCACAGCTTACGAGCGCCGGCTTAAGCCGATTATCTCTGCAATCGTAGGAAAACACGAGACGTCATCTCGCAAATAATACCGGCCAGCAGATTAAGTAATGAAAAAAGTCCAGAAAAAATCTTGTAATGAATACATTGGTACTCAACTCAGAGACGTCATATTGAGTCACAAACAGGCATACTTCAAAGTTTTCTCGATGATGCCTTCTTGAATAATAAACACACACATTACATGCTTTGAATAAACGGACATCATCCGTTGGCATTTTTCGTGATCTCTCAAAGGCTGTTGTGTAAATCATGGGATTTTTGTGATAAGCTCAAGTGTTATTTTTTATTTTATTTTTTATCTTTATAAATAACAGCAACCAAGGGGACTGATGACCTAGCTGTTTAGCCCCCTCAAATCCAACAACAACAACAACAGCAACCAGCCACTTTTTCAAACAATGAATTTATTTCGCCATCTGTCGGACATTTTTCGAATTTTTTTTTTTTATTTTGGTTCCATGTCACTCCAAGCATGAGTGTCAATTTTTACCTCTATATCTACATTATTCCGTGATTTATTATGTTTTCAAATTTATACTGACTTTTTGATCACCTGGTACATTACGCATAACCTATATACTTGACACTTTTGCGATTTTTGACAACTTTTCCACATTGTAAAATTTATATAAATTCGTATATGATATATATCTATAAATTTGCATGTAAATCATGCGCGTAATCCAGTAGTATGTTGTATCAATATTTCAAATCATTCGGTCAAGAACTTTCGGATATATAAGATTTTGAACATACCAATAAATATGTTAGATTTCTAAGACGAGATACAGGAAGGGTAGGCAATGATGAAGAGGGGGAGGGGAAATATATACGAACTCTTTTAATTGTAACCAAGACTCCAAATACCAATTTCTGAGTTCAGGCTTCAAAACTGGCTTAACATCAGCACTTTTCAAAAATCTTTTCATCCCCTATTTCACTCTCTTAACGACTGACTTTCAGAAGAAGCTGAAAGACGCCTCTTTTAAATTCTAACTAAGAATCAATATACCAATTTATGTAGGTCTAGCATCCAAACTGACTGGATAACTTTTCATCCCCTATCTCACACCCTTAGGGACGGAATATCGAAAAATCGCTTCGTAAACGACGCCAACGGTGTAAGATGAACACCCTCTGCAAATTTCTAGTTTTTATCATCTATGGTTTTGACTGGCCGATGATTCGTTCATGTAGTCAGTCACACGGAACATTAACTTTTATTGATAGATATTACACGTTGCAAGCTGTTGTGATCTCTCTCGAAGGTGGTCTATACAGTGTATCCTACTATATACTATTACCATGCGGATCCTTGATTATCGTGGGTGTACTCTTGCTCTCCCGATAACCCATTTGTAGTCCGGGGCAACGTCCCGGAGATAAATTGGTCCCAATCCCCCCGGTTCCGACCAAGGTTTTCGGGAGGTTTTCCTTGGTTGTAAGGCGTATGCCGGAACTGGGAAGCCCCTCCCACTTATTCCAAATTGGGAACCCCCTTTGCCCTACTATCAGCTTGTCTGATAATTGGCTGAATAGAACCGCGACTCTTCATGGGCCGAATCTCAAACAGCCCGCTCCACTCCTGGGAGTCGAGAATGAACAGAATAAGTGTTCTTTTTCTTTTCTTTTTTTGGGCCCACTTACTAAGTCGGACGACTGGGAGGACGGCCCTGCTACTCTACGATTTGATGCATTATGAAGATATCGGTCCCCTGTGTGGAGGAGGAAGAGATTGAAGATGGATGGAAGAAAAGGGAGTGATGAACAGAGAACGGGGATTGCATAGAGTGAGGATCAAGATGTATTTATTGCTGAAGCTGGAGATAGACAGCGGAGGAAAGAATGTAGAAAACAATAGAGAAAACAGCAGCTTTTTACTAAGGTGAATTATACGTCATTTGGTCCAGAGTCAGTAAATTGATCTGTGTGTTTGTGGAGAAAACGAACGACAAAAAATATACTCTATCTGATGGGTTTAAAATATTGAGTTTCTGGGAAACAATATTTTTGAAAACTTCCGTTTCACACAGCCACAGTAACCTAACGAACGACACTGATATGATTGAGGCATTGTCTCAGTGGTTTTTATTTTCACGTGAGTTACAGTATTTCCTTTTATGTTTCATACGACAGTGAGCCGCAGAGAAGCTTGGCCGGGTTTAGTTAGTTTTCGATAAATAATGAACGATATCGGGCTGTTTCGATAGGAAAATTATTGAAAAATGCCAAGAACCCAAGTAAAAAGAAAAAATACACGAAAGAAATACCACAACTATGATGCGTAATTACACTAATACGAAACATAACTATTAGCAAACTCACTTTCAAATAACTGTGAAAACCAAGCAAAACTCTCTATAATACCAACAAATCCAGAAACATCTACACCTACAGCTTCAAAAGCTACGTGCATTATACAAGAAAGGAACATATGAAGAAAGTAAATTGATAACAGATTTCCAAAGATGTAATTTACTTATATTCGAAACGACTACGTCACTGGTCAAAGCCGAGGAGTGGTATCCCCGTCTCGAATTGATCTGAAAGAGAATCACACAGACACCACACCCGAGGTATTCCTGCAACGATTATCGAGCTCCTGGCCGTGACGGCTGCAGAATACACTGTGATCGCTGTCCGACACGAAGCGACTGGTGAGCTAAGGCGCCTAGAAACATTGTACATCTGGTGAAACACCATCAGAAAATCACCGCCTGTTAAAGTGATTAAATAAATGACTTTAGTGGAGAGCCGATGTTCACACCCTGAGCCAAAGAAAGAACTCACATCCATGTCCATACATAAATTGGAACAAAAAATACTCCAAGCTTATTAGAATTTAGATACCAAACTTAGTTGAACCCACTGCGAACACACACCATATAATGACCTGTTTGTCACACAATGCTTGTTTCATAAAACAGTGGAAAGTCAAGGTTGGAATGTCAATAATAGCGGATAGGTAGCAATTCCGTGAAGACGAACGCTTAGCTGCAGATAGGCACGTACAATAAACAGTCGAGGTCACACAATTCGAATTTTCGGCCACAGCCTTTATCAGAATACACATACATTCATGCAATCACTCAGACATAACTCAAGCAAATGAGCACCATCTCTGACCGCTGTGGCACAACAACCACTTATGTACGATAAGTAAATAGAGCACTTATGGCGCTAGTTTAGCAATCCCATATAGAAAGCCGCGGCTTCCTGGTTAGCGTCTGATTCCATGTTAGGGACGGCTGTTCTAGTTACTCCAGGTCTCACTAACTTGATTTTATTTTTGGGTAGGGTTTCACCTTATCCCACAATTCTAAACCCACGCAACTACCATGATGGCACAACGTACGGAAACTAGCACGCCAGTCGGTTCAATCCGGGGCCAAAATTTTGGTTCAATGGATCACGTTTGGATCAGTCGGAGGACCCTTCACCCCGATAACTCAGAAAGAAAGAGAAACATTTCTTTGGCACACACTCAACGTGAACACCCTACTGAAAATTGGAAAACAAAAGGAACTGATCAAAGTACTTGATGAGTACAAAATCAAACTTGTGGCAGTACAAGAAACAAGATTCACAACAGATGAAGTGTCAGCTGTGGACAACTACAGGATACTGAAAGGACGACCAGCCATCAAGGTTCAGAAAACAGAGAAAACGAAGAATGCAGTGTTAATCCTTGGAACGGCCTTCTTCATTCATAATTGTATAACAGAATCTATAGTAGAGTTCAGATCTCCAGCTCCTAGACTCTCTGTAGTATCTCTTGCAAGTGGAAACAAATTATACACCATATTCAATGCCCATGAAACAATCAATGAAGACAATAGAAAGAACCCAGAGAAGGTAGAAGAATTTTGCTCACACCTCGAAGAAGAACTCTTCAGAACCCCAGACAAGCATATCAAGATCCTTATGGAGGATCTCAATACCCAGATTGGAAAAGAGAGAAAATCCTGCTCCAAACCAAATGAAAATATGGCGATCACCGAATTCCATGTTAGGAGAATTCCAGATTGATCACGTAGCGACTACCAGCCCGAAGGAAATAATGAACGTCAGAGTGCAGAAAGGTGTTAATTTTGATTCCGACCATTATCTGACAAGGATAAAAGTGAAACCAATCCCTGGAATACAGAAGTACACAATTGAAGAACTGAAAATCAGTGAAGAAATAGTGAACTTGACACGTTAAACTCCAACGAGTGGGACAAAATGGCTCAGAAGATTCAGGAAGCTGCAAAACAAACAATTTTACTTGCTAAGAGAAAGAAACATCCATGGTGGGAAGATGAATGTGAAAATGCCTTATAGAAACGTTCTGAAGCTTGGAACAAGTGGAATTCTACCAAACAGAACTTCGAAGAATTCAAAACCCAAAGGAGGATGACAGCAGAAGTGTTCAGGAACGCCAAATGAAAGTTTGAAAGCGATAAAGGAGCTAGAAGAGAATTTCCAGAAGAACAACACGAGAAGCTTCTATCAGACATTTAAATCAAAACTTAGAGGTTACACATCACCCAACATCTGTTTCAAAAATGATCAGGAAAACTGATTATGAACAACAAACAGCATTGTGAACACTTCGCTAGATACTTCAAAGAGTTGCTCAACTGTGACCCACCACCAGAAAAATTAACCTCCCATAAACCACAAAACAAACTTCCTGATTCCACCCCACCAGATGAAAAGGAAATACGAGAGATCAGGGTCCTCAAAAACAACAAAGTGTCGAGCAAAGATTCAATTGTTGCAGAAGTTTTGAGGTACGCAGGAGACAGTTTCCTGCAACGACTTGAAAGACTCTTTCAAAAGATTTGGCTCACGGGAGAGATCCCAGGAGAATGGAGAGATGCAATCATCCACCCACCAGAAAGGTGACAAATCCAATGTCAATAATTGCAGAGGGATATCACTTCTGTCAGTAGCAAACAAGAACCTTGCCATTGCTCTCAAACATAGAATAGAACAACAACTAAGTGAATATCAAGCCGGCTTTAGGACAGGGAGATCAAATGCTGAGCAGATCTCTACCAACAAAACCTTAATCAAAACAAAGGCACTAGCAGCTGATAAGAAAGTGATCGCCGGCCGCGGTGGCCGCGGGGACCGAGGCGCTCCAGTCACGGTCTGCATCGCCACTACGGTCGGGGGTTCGAATCCCCCCTCGGGCATGGATATTTGTGCCGTCCTAGTTCGTAAGTAGTACATAAGTAGTTTGTAAGTTTAGGGACTGATGACCCCGTAGTTAAGTCCCATAGACTATACAAACATTTGAACATTTGAAAGTGATCATGACATTTGTGGCTTTAAAAAGGCGTACGACTCCGTAGATAGAGACACATTAATAGAAGTGCTGAAAGAATTTGAAATAGATAAGACAACGAGGCTTATTGAGCAAACACTAACAAACACCCGTCACAAATTAAATTTTTAGAAGAACTGTCAGAGCACTTTGAAATCAAAACAGGTTTGGCACAAGGAGACAGTTTCTCTCCGTCCTGTTCAACTGTGCTTTAGAGAAAGTTATCAGGGAATGGCGAAAAGAAATGAGTCAGTTCAACTTTCCAAATGGAATCAGGCTAGGCCGCAAATAGTCTGGGCTTACATTTGAATGCCTCGCATTTGCAGATGGTATAGTGCTTTTTTGTAGAGAATCAGCAACTTGCAACTATACAGATTGAAGTCCTCAAGAAAACAGCAGTGAAGGCAGGATTGCAAATATCTTTTGAGAAGACACATTATATGAATATGAATACCAGTGATCCAGTGTGGACAATGAGGACCAAGCATGGCGACATCAAAAGAGTTCAGAGGTTCACGTACCTAGGAGAGATTTTGACTCCAAACAACAATGAAAAGGCAGCAATTGAAGAACGGGAAAGAAATATGGAAATAGCTTTCAGATTGTGTCAGAACACATACGACACTACGGTTCAGTCGTCAAACCTGAATATTTGTGTACACCTGTGACAACAGCCAGGAAGGGACTTTCAGAAATGGAAAAGAAAGAAAGGAAATTCCTAAGAAAAATATCAAATGAATTTGCGTTCCGTCTAAGATCAAATCAAGAACTTTATCAACGATTTGAAAATATCGCCACCACAATGAAGAAAATGTCTTTCTATGGACATATTAAAAGAATGGAATATTCAGGCATGATAAGATCCATAAAATAATTGGTTTAATTTCAATTCTCGTATTAGATATAAAGGGTCCATTGGGACCAGGGTATGTAAATGTGCAAAACATACAGGTCATGCGTAGAAGGGAGAAAATAATTGAACTTTTATTTAGATTTTGACTACCACTAAGTGTGTCTTCATCAGACGTAAAACTAAAACATGAGACGATTACACAAACAGCTAAATGCTCTCATGTTTTATAAGAATCAGTTGATGCCGCTTTGAACTGCGGAAACGTCGGCAGCCCATAGCGGCCAGTCACTACGTTAATTTTTATTGTTCCGGTTGCTGGGCAAAACTAGCATATGTTTTACAACTAAGCTTATGAAACAAGAACGCATTTAGCTCCTTGAGTAAACGTCTCATGTTTTTTTCCAATAGAGGGAGTGGTAGGACTGGGTTGAGCTGTGAGAACTAATTTAATTTTCTAATTTTAAACGAAATTCTGGACTTCTATTGCAGCCAAAGCAGTAACAATTTTATTCAGCGTAACAATTTCCAAAAGACTGATAGTTTATATTCAGTCCACACAATGAATAATTAAATCGTTTCTGTTAATAAAGAAACATGTTTAAACTGTACCGTAAGACCTTACTGCAGTACAATATAGTCTTTGATATAAAAAAATTAATGAGACAAAAAAGGCAGTCACTTTCATTCAACAAAATAATTTCATTTATAAAAAAACTGCGCAAGGGGCAGTGCCTATTTAAAACAAATTATTTATTTTAAACAAAAGGGGAACAGAAACGCAGGTAAACGACCACAATCCTGTAATAAGGATTATTAGTCCACACTAGCATATAAATATATAAATGTTAAGTTACCAGATGCTGCAAAATATCGTACGATGCCTTACTGAAGTTTTGCAGCATAGTAACTATGATAAATATTTGTAAGAAACTCACAGCGAAAGTCTCCATATTCCATTGTTGTTGTGTGGTACAGTAAGCGTCTGAATTCGAATTTGTCTGCAGTCTTGTTTGCAAATATGTGTTATTCAGATATAATGCATTCGGCCAGCTGAGGCAACTTCGGATATCTACTGAAGAACAAAGAAGAGAACTAGTAAAAACAAGTCCATATCTGCATGACAGAATTTCAAAGACTTTTTAAGACTATCGTTTACCTACAAAATAATGCTGAAATTTGTACAAAATATTGTAACAATCTATGGTAACAGCCCTATGCCTACTCTCTGATAGCGGATATCATACGGAGACAACACTAATGAAAACACTGAAGCTACTGTAACATTGTTAAAAACAATTTGGACTTGGATTAAACTGAATAGACTATTGGAAATGGATTGGTATCACCAAATACGGACAATTGGTGGATCAGTAAAATGTAACAGTGCCTTACGTAGGACTACAGAGACATCATGCAAGGTAATTATCCTAAAAGAAATTTACAATTCCACAGATGGTAAGATTACGGTAATATTTTAAATAGACCGTCCAGTCCAATAACAATTTGGTTTTAACGATTAATTCTACCTTAGCTCCAGTGATTTCATTCTTATTGTCTCCATATGACAGCCTATAGTTGCATTTTATGTTTTAATCAAGTGACCCTCTATCACGGAGTAGACACAGTATTTTCATATAATATTTTGGTAGCAATTGTGGCATTATTTTGTAGCTAAAGAATCATTTCTGCAACACGCTTTGAAATTTTGTCATGTAGATATCTTTTCCGTATTAGTTCTCGCCTTGTTATCGGTTAGATATCTGACAATGCCCAAGCTCAGTGAAACGCATCTTGCGTGAAGAAAACCATTTTAGCAATCATTTTTTTTCACTCAATAGTTTTCTTGCGCATTACATAGGCAATGTAAAGCCAGGTGCTTGCAAACTGCGACGCCATACTGTTTATAGCTGTTCGAACCCTGGGCAGCAGACAGCTGTTGACTGAGAGTTCGCCCCCATCCAAACAAATGAATTGATTCAGTCACTGTTTCAGGTGAAAATTAGTCTCTGCATATCGTCCACAGAATCGACATGAAAGCTATTACTTTGTAGAGCTATTGCTGTAAAAATTGTTGTTGTTGTGGTCTTCAGTCCGCAGACTGGTTTGATGCAGCTCTCCACGCTAACCTGTCCTGTGCAAGTCTCTTCATCTGAGAATACTTTCGGCAACCTACATCCCTTTTAATCTGCTTACTTTATTCGTCCCTCGGTCTCCCTCTACGATTTTTACCCCACACACTTCCTTCTAATGCTAAGTTGACGATTCCTTGATGTCTCAGGATATGTCCCACCAACATATTCCTTCTCTTAGTCAGAATACGCCAGAAATTCCTTTTCTCCCCAATTCTGTTGAGAAACTTATTAGTTACGTGATCCACCAATCCAACTCTCATCATTCGCCTGCAGCACCACATCTCAAAGATTCAATCATCCTTTTGTCTGAACTCCCGCTTCACTTTATTAATACTGTTAGAAGTCATCAGCATTATGTCATCAACTCATGCCGCCGTCTCTGTATTAAGAGTCATAATGTATCTTTGGTGTTAATTCGCCTATTGCAGCCTCTTTCCTACCTGTGTTCCTTCTGCCCCCTTATCTGATTCAATGAAATAATCTTCTCGACCGTCAAGTTCTCTTTCTTGTGAGTTAGTCACTGTAGAGTTTAACTTTGTTTCCACATCGTTTTCAGTATTTACATTTTTATCAATTTTTCACCAAATATAATATGGTGTACACATGATCTCCTCATGATGAGCCCGATTTCAATTGCTTGCACAAACCCTAACCCCTCAAACAGTTTAGAAGATATAATTGTTTTCACCCACTTTGATATCGTAATTTGCTATTTCGACTGCTCTCTGAGGCTGGTTTTGCCTCGGCTTCCCATGGACTATCTTTATATTAATCCACATTCCTAATACTCTCTATATTTACCAGAATGAATGATATTTGGGGCACCGAAAGTGGTGGGAAAAGCCAAAAGATAAGATGCTACTAAAGCAGCTCTTTTTCAAAGTAGTGCTCAGAGGATTACCACAAAGATATGAGTCTTCATACAACTTTGACTGGGCTCCATGGATAAAGCCTAATATTTGACATGCCCTCTCGATAAAAGTTTGAAATCAGTGCATACAATAAGAAATTTCTGACTTTAACACACGGTGAATGTTACTCTTTACTGGTAAATTCTGTGATTTACGAAACGTGTTGCTTCTACTGTAACAGAGCCGAAGAGCGTTATTCCCATGTTTTTCATAGACTAGTTTTGACTCATTCTCAAGAGATCACCATTTCCACCATGTTACTTATTTGTCTTGTTAAACCATTGTCAAAATTCGAGAGCAATTTCATTTTGAACAAATAGAAAAACTTAGACTTTAAATAAATTTGTACAACCTACAACCTATCAGATTCTCATAACCGAACATTCACTGTTATCACGTTAACGGATCCACTGCGGATACATCGTTACTGGAGCGTTTCCGCCCGCATCAGTTGCAGTTAGCAATCGTAGTAAACCCTACGTTGTTTAGTCTAATGCTTACTAGAAACGACTGCTGGAGTGCTTGCCATATGAATCACATGTACGTGAGAGCTAGATATATGACTCCATTCGCCTGAAGTCTGAGTACTTCGCTCTTTCATTTACAGAAAAGAAACAGATGTTCATCACCATTCACGCAGACCACATGCGGTGATACCAGTATTTACGACAGTGGTTCTTTATCATCATAAACAAGTAATTGCACCGTTCTGAATCTTGAATATTCATTAGGTATCCACCATAGCTGAATCATTAATGAGGCAGACCCTGGATTTGCAAATTACATTTTAATTGCTTTCCTCGCAGCAAATTATACAATTTCGCTTTACTTCATTATTTGATTACGTACACAGCATAATGACATTTCCTATATCATTCTTTTATCTTTTATCTACAGTCATTGTTCTTTTATTGTTTTTATCATTTCACATTGCGATTCAGCATTTGATAAGAAAATTTCTAAACTCACTAGAATATGACTCATTAAAAGCAGTTGAAATGATTAAATTATTGACTGTTTCGGGTTCTTGGTACCCATCTTCATATTATATTTGTATCCATTTATGTTCAGGCACCAATATAATCTCAAAAATGGTACATCAACATACATACTCCGTAATCCACCGTAAGGTGCGTGGCGCCGCGGTGGAGTAGCCGAGCGGCATGGGCATGGGTGTGTGTGTTGTCCTTAGGTTAGTTTACCTTAGTGTAAGTAGTTTGTAAGCTACGGACTGATGACCACGCAGTTTGGTCCGATAGATTTACAAACATTTGAACATTTTGGTGCGTGGCGGAGGGTTCATTGTACCACTATGAGGCATTTCCTTTCCTATTCCACTCCCAAATAGAACGAGAAAAAAAAAGAATGTCTATATGCCTCCGTATAAGCCCTAATTTGTTTTGTCTTTGTGATCATTACGCGAAATGTAAATAGGCGGCAGCAAGAATGTACTACACTCAGCTTCAAATTGCGGCCCTCTAAATTTCCTCAATAGAAATTCACGAAAAGAATGTCATCTTTCCTCCAGCGATCCCCAATTGAGTTGCCGGAGCATTTCCGTGACACTCGCGCTTTGGTTGAACCTAACAGTAACAAACCTAGCTGCTCGCCTCTGAACTGCCTCTGTTTTCCTTTAAACTGATCTGCTGCGGGTCCCAAACACTTGATCAATACTCAAGACGTGGTCGTACAAGCGTTATACGTGGTCTCCTTTACAGATGACGTACATCTTCCCAAAATTCTCTCAATAAACTGAAGTCGGTTGTCCGCCTTACTCACAACTGTCCTTACATGTTCGTTCCATTTCATATCGCTCTGCAATGTTAGGCCTCCATATTTGAACGACGCGACTGCATCAAGAAGCTCACTACTAATGCTGTATTTGAACATTATAGGATTGTTTTTCCTACTCATGCGCATCACCTTACATTTTTCTACATGGAGAGTTAGCTGTCATTCTTCACACCAACTAGAAATTTTGTCTAAGTTATTCTGTATGCTATTACAGTCAACTGAAGACGATACCCTCCCATACACCACATCATCAGCAAACAGCTGCAAATTACAACTTTGTCCATCAGATCATTTATGTAGATAGAAAATAATAGCGGTCCTATCACCCTACCCTGGGGCACTCCTGACGATACACTCATAAGTACTAAGTGACGTGCACGAAACCTGAAATAACTACTGTTTTCGAAACTAATGTTTAAATGATTATATTCTGCTTTAATATACGATACATATTCTACGTATGTATTTGTTCCTATGGTTGCGTTTTCGAAATGCGTTACTTGCAAACAATTGTTGCAAAGCTGTGAAGAAGATGTTTTTAACTATGTATATTATAATCATTTTACAGAATTTCGTTAATAGTTTCTCCTCTTACGTGTATCTTAAATTATCAGTCGTCGATTATTGTTAATATTACATGACGTAATTTCATAGAATAAGTTTGAAATACTTGTTCTCTTAAGAGTATGTCATTTTGAACAGTTGGTAGCGAATTCCATACAAAGATTTTATACGTCCGTTTCGCAGACCTTAAAATTTCGTTGACTTGTTTTTGGGCTTGGCGTATATTTCAGTTTCACTCATCATACCCGTAAATTTGCGTTTCTGTAACCTATTACTTTGCTTAGCGTTATGTCGTTACGGAACTGCCGTCTATTATTTTCTTTTTGAATAATGTCATATGTTTTTTTTTCATAATGTGTTACATAATATCAAAGAATGAAGATTATCTAGCTCTTTTTATTCTTTTTTAATTTTACTTTTCTCAGTCTGACTATTCTATGTACCAGAGTGTCAAAATATTGAAGTGTAGGGTATGTGTTCTGAATAACGTGCACAGTTTTTGATAATTATATTTGCTGGGATTTTACTTTCTCATTTTCGCACACAACCCAGGTTGAAGTGTTACTAAAAGTCTTTGATTATTATTCAAGGTCAGTCGGAATACTTCACTTCCGTATGAATGGACCTCACACACGACAATAATGTGGGATAATAACGAGTTTAACAGCACGATTTAAATTGATCTCAATGATTCTTAACTAAAACACAAAAAATTTTGGTTCAGGGTGTTATTACTGAGCCGTCCGGTTTGTGTTTTTTCGATTCACCCTGTCCTTGAATTATTCTCTCTTTTGCTCTGTTAAGCAATGATTTAATTTTCACTAACTTGGTTAACGCCACTGGGGAATTTATCTGGTTTGTGCCCCTCTGCTATTTCTGGCTTTCTGCATGATAATCTGAAGTAGATGCTTTTCCTTAAATTTTAGAGCTCCCCTTTATCGTGTTTTCATTATAACCCCGCCGCTCCCACTATCCCTATTATTGGGATAGGGATAGCGGTAGCGGCGAGTAGTTGGCGGGTAGAGTTATGCAAGGGTACTCAGTTCAGGTTCCTTTCACACATTTTATTTGAACCAAAATATATATTAAAAAAAACTTCTTTTACAACTAGGGGCTGAAGGCCTGAATAAGACATTTTTTTCTTTTTATTACTTTCAATTTTTAAGAAAAACAGTAAACAGTTCAGCTAGGGTGATGCAAGGCAGAAGGCCGAAATTAAAATTTGATATGAGTAGGTAATGCGCTGAGAATCCTCAACAACGGTTTACAAAATATGGTAAACAAGACAATCAAGAGGGGGCTGCAAAAGTAAGTAAAATTATCAGGCTAAAGACCAAGTTACATTTTTTTTTTTTTTTTTTTTCGAGATTAGTTAATAACAGGCCGAGGGCCCGAAGCAACCTTTCATAAATACAATGAAAACAACACAAATCTCTAAAATGTAAGTAAATGCATCTCCTTCAAATTATCAGGCAGAAAGCCAGATCAAATAAATAAAAAATTAACATGGGCTAGTAAGGGACTAAGGGCCCGAAGAAACCTTTTACAACAAGAATAATAGTAAGCAAATGTGAGCTCCAAAATTTAAATGAAACCAGCTGAATCAGGCTGAAGGCCGATTTTTTTTAAAGGACATAATCCTTTAACTTAATCAAGATATCCACGGGTGTACTGCCGGTCTATAGTGTCTAACGGCCATAATATTTCGGCGATCATACATGTCGCCATCATCAGGTGAACTGACGGACTGAGCTCCTGGAAACGCACCGGCACGGAGATCGGCGAGCTACGGCTGCTCGAAGGGAACTGAGTTCTAGCCCGGTAGCGGGCGATTCAAATACCCTCGGACCGCGGAGCGACCCCTCCGTGGTCCGCGCCCCGCACCGCGGCCGCTCAGTGGAACCGATTGCGACGGAGTATGAGATGACGTCGGTGTGAGGGCTCTGTCCGCCGTGGTCGTCACTTCGTTACGTTTGCTAGATTTACTCTTAATTAACCCAATCGCTGGTTCCCAAGCTTTGCTAAGATTATAGACACAGTCACGGTTTATGAGGTCGTCACTTGTGCGAATTTCAATGGCCTCTCTAACGACGCAATCCCAGTATCTCGACGTCTGTACCAGAATCCTAGTGCCATCATAGTCCATCGCATGATTCTCCGACAAACAATGTCCAGCGACCGCCGACTTGCTCGGATACATCAATCGTGTGTGCCTCTGGTGTTCAACGCATCGATCCTCGACGGTACGCATCGTCTGTCCAATATATTACTTTCCACACTGACACGGAATCTGATACACGCCGGCTATCCTCAAACCGAGATCATCTTTGGCGCTCCCCACCAGTGCACGAATTTTATTCGGCGGACAATTCGCACAAGTGACGACCTCATAAACCGTGACTGTGGCTATAATCTTAGCAAAGCTTGGTTAATTAAGAGTAAATCTAGCAAACGTAACGAAGTGACGACCACGGCGGACAGAGCCCTCACACCGACGTCATCTCAGACGCCGTCGCAATCGGTTCCACTGCGCGGCCGCGGCGCGGACCGCGGAGGGGTCGCTCCGCGGGCCGAGGGTATTTAAATGGCCCGCTACCGGGCTAGAACCCAGTTCCCTTCGAGTAGCCGTAGCGTGCGGATCTCCGTGCCGGCGCGTTTTCAGAAGCTCAGTCCGTCAGTTCATGTATGATCGCCGAAATATTGTGCCCGTCAGACACTATAGACCGGAGTACACCCGTGGATATTTTATCAAATACGCCGGGAGAAACTGAAGAATCAAATCCTTTAACTTATTTATATAATAGTTAGCAGCACTCTGAAAGGAGAAAACTTTAAAAAATCCGGCTCAATGGCATTACAAGACAGAAGGCCCGCCGGCCGCGGTGGCCGAGGGGACTGAGGCGCTCCAGTCACGGTCTGCACGGCCACTACGGTCGGGGGCTCGAATCCTCCCTCGGGCATGGATATTTGTGCCGTCCTAGTTCGTAAGTAGTTCATAAGTAGTTTGTAAGTTTAGGGACTGATGACCCAGTAGTTAAGTCCCATAAGTTCTACAAACATTTGAACAGAAGGCCCAGTAAACAAACTACGTAACACAGTAAGAGAGACCGGAATTTCCGGAATAATAAAAGAGCTCAAGCAAGGTTACCTAAAACCAAGGCACAAACACAAGCATTCGGGCCAGACTTTTAACATAACAGTTCTACTTTGCCTGTGGTGAAAGGAGCCAAAATGTGGCTCACTGTAGCGTAATACTGTACTATTCTAACTATTGTTGTAAGCGTCAGATTTGTTTGAATATTGGCCTCCAGTATTATGCCAGTAAACCCGCTTATATGTGCTCGTCCTTCGAGGCTATTTAATATTCATCTAATAATAGAATAGGCAGCCAACACAGCACCACATATCACTGGCTATGTTATTTCTTGAGCGTCTAGACAAAGACTCCTTCTCTAGCTTGCATTTTAGCCTTGCATGCTACAGGTTTTTGCTCTTTTACGATCTTTTACTTCCAAGTCTTACTTATTCGTTGAGCTGGGATGCACGACATCTTTTATACATCAATACAATTTTCAAAATAAACTAAGCCAGAACCTCTACAATAATTCGATTTACATAACATTTGACAAAGATAGTATTAGAAAATAAATGATGTTTGCACTAAATTTACAGATGTCGAAACTTTAACATGCATGTCCAAAGAGCATACGTTTACAGACACACACACACACACACACACACACATTGGCAATAATCAATTCAAAGCATTTCAAACATGGACAATACAAAGATAATTAATTATGAATAATTGTAGCCATGAAATAAACTAAAGTGTCTCAAATATTCAGGTCAACTTTCGTGGCATGTGTTGCTTACTTCATGTAAATTACATTAAAAATTTTACTAAATTACGTTATTTTCTAATTCTGTTCTTGGGCTACAAAGAAAATACAGTACATCAGGCAAGTTCTCCGTCGCTAGATGCTTAAAACCAACTGTACGAATCTGGACAATGCCACTCTTTATTGCTTAAAAGTGACAATGGGAATCAATTTTTTTTTTACATTCGAGAACTTCTGATCGTGGAGCTATGCAACAAACTTTATGCCTAATTGAAAGTCAGAATTATATTAATAGATGAACACAAACGTTTGAAGTGGGGAGGGAGTCGGGACAGATTCCGTCTGGCAGTAATCTCACCACGGAAAGAGAAAAGATTGCAACAACAACAGAGATCTGATAAAACTCTTCTTGGCAATGGACCGTATCGTCAATATATCAAATATTTCACCGACGTTTCGACCACTATAGCAAGCGGCCATCTTCTGGGTGTTACGTTTACAGTAAACGTAATACCCAGAAGATGTTAGTCAAAATATTCTCAGGTATTATTGAAAGGAGAGTGCGGGCTTAGGGTAGAAAAGCTGGATAAAAATCAGTGTGGGTGTAAGCCTCCTAGAGGCTGTCAGGACAAGATCTTTAGCGAACGGCAGATAACGGAGAAATGCGAAATGCGAGGGAATTTACGTTTTGCTAGGAGGAAGCTATTGTCTATTCTAGAAACAGATTAGAAACAGAAGGCAAACTTCTGCAGGCAATTAAAGGTCTTTATGTAGACTGTCAGGCAGTAGTTAAAGTTGATGGTAATATGGGTTCATGGATCAGGGTAGTTTCATGGGTAAGATTAAGCTGTAACTTGTCGCCGCTGTTATGACTACCACGACGATGTCTTCACGTATCATTCACTAAAATAATTTTGATACTGTTTCATTTTTGGCCAACTTTTGGTTACGGTAGTAACACTAAAAGTGGGCCTTTGACAGCTCGAAATTTAAATGAAAATAACGGCTTAACCAAGCATTTTTACACGAAAATTGAATAACCGAATTTGTAGAGGAGAAAATTCTCTACATCTGTGTTCTATTATGTTTTTTTCATATCTCGTAATCGTTTCAGAGATATTTGCAAAAATAACGGCGATTGTGGTATGTATGTATGTCTGTGCGTAACGTGTTCCCTGTTTTTAAGACGCACCGTTCAACCATCAGCACCAAATTGTGCACACATAATTGTACGCCGCTAGAGGCCAGAACCTCCTTTTTTCAAATTTTTCGGACAAAAATTACGGTAGTAATAAAAAAACGCCGTTTGTAATATAATTGTAATTGCAAACGAACCGTTCATCTGACACAAAAATTGAATAACCTAATTGGTAGAGAACCTAATTGGTAGAGGAGAAAATTCTCTACAATTTCGCTCATGTTTTTTTTCATATCTTGCATCGTTGTAGAGATATTTGCAAAAATAACGGCGATTTGACGATGTATGTCTGTCTGTAACGTGTTTCCACTTTTTAGGTCGAACCGTTCAATCGATCGGCATCAAATTTTGCAGAAATAATCGTTGGCTACCAAAGACCAGAACCTCGATTTTTGAAATGTTTTGGACAAGAAATAGGTTAGTAATACTAAAAAAAAGCCATTTGTAATGTAATTGTAATTGCAAATAAACCGTTCATCTGACGCGAAAATTGAATGAACGAATTTGTAGAGGAGAAAATTCTCTAGAACTTTGTTCCCTTATGTTCGTTTCATATTTCGTATCGTTTGAGAGATATTTGCAAAAAATAACGGAGTTTTGACACCCTCCATTAATTTAACGAAAACGAGCCGTTCGGAGATGTCACGTGACATTCCTCGCCCAGAACTCTCTCTGGCATACGCCATCTTGCGTTGCGTATTTGATGATTTTCTTATTGTAACTTACACGTTGTCATTTCAAAGAAATGGCGCACTGAAGAATTAACAAAAAGATGTCGTTCTTCGTACGAGAAATGATAATCTAGTGTCTACAAATGTCATATTAGCAACCGTTAACAACGGCCATCAGTATTACGAGGTTAAAGAATGCACTTTTTAATTCTTAGCTGTAGCGTAGTGGGGAATGTGTTGGACTGTGACGGCGAAGGTCAGTGGTTCGGAACTCGCTAGTACCAAATTTTTTTCTCTACAAGGGTTTCAGACACTCTTATTAATTAATTTTTTCATTATTTAGATTATTATTTTGGTCCAAAATGTTTGCAAAAACTTATAAAACTACAAATCTAAATTGCGCCGTAAAACACGTCAGTGCGAATTTTTTCTTTATATTCTTTACTTCGCAAAGGGCTCAACCCTTCCCCACCTCGCCACTCTCTTATACACGGCCCATGGGTCTCGCGCAACCTCTTTTACTGACTGTACATTTGAAAAGGCATAAAACACAGGCACTTACGAAATGGGATTAGTAATATAGCTCGTGTTAACTTTGGCACGGCGTTACGTTTTGTTAATTACGTTAAGATAGGAGCATTTCTTTTTAACTCAAGGAATCCGAGCCGGGATGAAAATTCTCTAATTGCGCACTCAATCTGGAACATGAGCGCTTTTTTCCTTGAGCCGCCTTTAATCGAATATTTCTGTTTCCGGCGGCCTTTAATTTCGAGTCAGTCGGCGGCGGCGGCCTCGAGGTGGTGGCGCGCATTCATCAGCGCGGCTCCGTCTTCTTTATTAAGGCTGGGCGGGCCTGCAGCGCGCGATAGCGGCCGACAATTAGCACAAGTGCCGGCGAGTGCTAACGGCCGCGGACGCGCCCAACTCGCCGAGATATACTGCCCCGAGTAAACCCAAGTTTTAATTATTTCTGCTGCAGGAAACACAACGCCTGCGCTGCTGTGCGCTCCCTGCCGCAGACTTGGGGCACCACCGATGGCGGCGGTTTGATTGCTGAGCGTTAACAGTAGAAGTACCACTTCGGTCATACGGATGTTTCGAGAGCCCTACTTGCCACAATAGTCTTTGTAGGACGAAATCCTCATGTGACTTTTAATCACTTGTAGAGTTGTATAACTCACCAAAATGTTATCTCTCTAGGCCACCTAGAAGTATGAAAAATTGAGCTGTTACATCAGTAGTACCACGGGGGTTATTTTGGACCAATACGGATGATTCGAGAGTCCTATTTGCCACAATATTCTTTGTAGAACGAAATTCTCTTGTGACTTTTAATCACTTGTAGAATTGTATAACTCACCAAAATGTTATCTCTCTAGGCCACCTAGAAGTATGAAAAATTGATCTGTTACATCAGTAGTACCACGTGGGTCATTTTGGACCCATACGGATGTTTCGAGAGCCCTACTTGCCACAATATTCTTTGTAGGACGAAATCCTCATGTGACTTTTAATCACTTGTAGAGTTGTATAACTCAGCAAAATTGTATCTCTCTAGGCCACCTAGAAGTATGAAAAATTGATGTTACATCAGTAGTACCACGTGGGTCATTTTGGACCCATACGGATGTTTCGAGAGCCCTACTTGCCACAATATTCTTTGTAGGAAGAAATCCTCATGTGACTTTTAATCACTTGTAGAGTTGTATAACTCACCAATATTTTATCTCTCTAGGCCACCTAGAAGTATGAAAAATTGATGTTACATCAGTAGTACCACGTGGGTCATTTTGGACCCATACGGATGTTTCGAGAGCCCTACGTGCCACAATATTCTTTGTAGGACGAAATCCTCTTTGTGACTGGGCGGCGACATGGTTTGGTTGGTGACTGGGGCGACAGTTGTGTTGACTTCGTTTTATATTAGGGTTTTAAGTTGCGACTTTTAAGCTGTAAATTACGTCTTGATTTTCACAGTTGTAAATTAATAAAATTCAGCAACCAGATGTTTGTAATTTTTATTTCAGACGACCGGTTTCTGGCGCTTGAGTACCCTTCTTCTGGTCTCTATACAGACAAACAAGTGGATTGGTATACAGTAAAGGCTATAAACGTACATAAGTCGGTCACAGAAATTTGAAGCAGCTTGGAACCAAATCGATTGTAATTAGATATGTTCATATGATGGGATAAAATTAACACTTACATTTTAGTACTGTTGCTTAATGAATGTAGTTACATGCTATTAGGAGAATCAACACTGAGTGCAGAGATTATGCAATGAATATCAATCAGCTGCTAACAAAGTATCTATGGATGAGCCTCATAGTGAAAGAGTAAAAATAAATAAGGGCAAAGGCTTTCACAGTTGTATTGGATGTATAGGTTCAAAATTCTCTTTGTCACCTCAGTATGAAAATTAAGTTGGTACACCTGGTACTTCTTCGCAGTTAATAAAATTAATATCTTTGTTGAATTTTTCAATGTAAATATTGTTTCTGGATTTCATTCATTGATCTCTATACACTCTGGCTGTTGAACTGCAGCTGTATTAGCGTGCCAGCCATAGATATTCATATTTGGTTTCTTGCCAAATTCAAACATGGCTGCTACGAAGCATTTCAAGAAAAAGAGAAGAAAATATGTTTCGATTCCGCTTCCATATCAGCCTACACCATCGAATATTGAATTAAATTCCAAATCAAGAGGTAAGCAAGCAATTCTTTGTCACATAATAGCTGATGAAAACTCGTTTGCCCAATTTAAACATGGGGAAATCGCGAAATCGCGTGCAAAACATGTGAATGTACAGGCACGCTCAGTTCTATTCTCAGACACCAGAGTTATACATCCAGTTTTTATAGAGATCACTGATTTCATTTAAACTTAAAGACCTTTTGTAATGTTTGAGCATGATAATCCGTTTCTCAGGGGCTGATATTTAATAAACCCAAGAATAAAAAATTGAATCATGGAGTCCCGGTAGTTCAGATAATTTGACGCCAGTCACAAAGATACTGTTTTTTGCCGGATGCTTTTCCTTTATAGAATTATTCTTTAGAAAATTGAACCACAAGTTTCTCCTGACAAAAACTGTTACATATATTCATTCACTTTTAGAATATGCTGGGACAGTATTAGGGAACTAAATACTCGAATAACTGTTTAAGATTTTTTTTAAGGTTAATACATTCTCTATTCTGAAATCAATAGTTACATCCACTACACTGTCACAGTACACAATTTATAAGTTCACAATTCGTTATTATTTTCACCAAAGTTTGTTTATGTTAATCTCTCTGGATCCTATATATTAATTACAAACTTTAATTCTTAAAGATACGTCTTTGAAAAGTTATTGCATTAAACTAGCCAATAAGTTCAAATTCCATCACACGAATGTTCATCAGTTTATTACGGGAGGCAGAATTTTCTGATTCTTCCGTCCTAGCCTATCCCGATCAAAGTCCAAAGAGAATGTTCGCTTTCGCGTGTGATCACGATATGAAAGTTTATATTGAAGTTTAAACACTTGTTCGGGTTTTTTCCTATCTTGGAATTTAACCGCGTATAATATTTTAGCTAAGCACTGAAAGCTGAGCACATAGAGAGCTAAACACACACACACACACACACACATATATATATATATATAGAGAGAGAGAGAGAGAGTAACTCAACTGCGGGTACTATTTATAATAGCAATCTGACAAATGACCTCTGATAAACGAGATGTTTTGGTATTCCGTGGATAATATGACTGAATTAAGCTGATATAATATAAATTTACTAAAAATTTTGAAAAATGAGAAAATTCTGCCTCTTAACAAATTATTAAAATCACGTAACGAAGAAAAATGTTGGAATACCGTGATTCTAATGCTATAGTCGCGATGTGGTGTTACATCTTGTGACTTTTAATCACTTGTAGAGTTGTATAACTCAACAAAATTTTATTTCTCTAGGCCACCTAGAAGTATGAAAAATTGATCTGTTACATCAGTAGTACCACGTGGGTCATTTTTGACCCATACATTGATACCGCCAAATTACGAAACACTTGTCCAGCGAGCAGTAGATTAACAAACTTTAGAGCAGGAAATTTGGATGGGCTGCCCAAGGATTGCACTGAACACCTTTCACTGAGACCCACAATTTATTGAAATAGATGTAACAATTCCCAACAATTCTTAAAAAAATTAAATTAAATTCTAAAAACATACAGTAACAGAAAGGGTCCAACCGTTCTTCATCCCGAAAAATGGCTTTTACAACACAACAGACAAATGTAACCAGAAAAATCCACACTTTTACAGGCTAAATAAGTTTTCATTAACTCATTTACGCTTTTAAGGAAAACATTAAATTTGAACAATAATTAGTTGACTTAATTACGTAATTAAATGATTTGTTTAGTACTTTAAGAAAATTATATGGCAAGCCACTTTAATTCTGAAAGTGCACAGAGCCTTTGGTATCGCGAAACTCGCTACAAGAACTACACAACAGGAATTACCCGAAATGCTGGAGCAAGAAACAAATTCTGGCGTCCTTTTAAGACAGCAGAAGTTGAGAATCCGGATCGACTTCAGTGAAAAGTTTACATGATTTAAATATATAGAATCACGTAACTTAAGGTGGGAGCCCAGACAGAAGTCCAACTGGCGTACTTTCAGCCACAGGAGCACACGGACAGCAGCCAATCCGGTAAACGGAACTGTCCCCGCACACAGCGCGCCCGCTCGAACGAAGCAGTCGACAGTCCCACTAAGTACGCCAGCAACGGGCCCACCACAATAGCCACAACCAAAGCAGAATCTGGCTCTATAACACACAGAGACAACTATTACTGTGGAAGGCATTAAAAATATAAATGCAAACACCTAAATTTGGACGCCAGAAAGTACACGAAACTTGAGGCTCAAAGGCATTAGTTATATGCGTGTGAAACCATTTCCCATACGGGTTCTTTGAATTAAGCAATTTTACACAAAAGCCGGAACAAAAGCATGGGGACAAAATTTTCACCAGTTAGGTAGATCAGCAACACTCAACTAGTGACAGTCAGAATAACACATAGGGTGGGTAAGCTGGAGCACTTCCTTTAGCAGTTTGCAATATAATACCAGTCAGTCGTTGTCCCAGGAAACGCACAACCATGCGCACGGACAACTTCGAAATGTCGTTACAGAGTCCGGAAACCACACTTACTGGTAAGGCAGACAGTCCCCCCTCCGCCGAACTCAGTCGTCTGCTTGTAGACAAACTGGAGAAGCAGCGGTATCTTCACCACGTCAGCGATCCCCGTGCCATGCTGCCGCAGACGGACACACTGACACACATGACCACCTCTGTGTACCTCCTGGCGCACTCGTCCTTGTCGTCATTGCTCTGGTCAACATTCTATCACGTGGTTACTCCTCTTTCCAGGGCAGATACCCCTGGGAACGATCTCGCGCGCCAAAGATAAACCGGCGAGAACTATCCGATAGATCGATGTACAAGAAGGGCGATAGTGATCGCACCGGCTCATACACTGTTTACGCCATTTTTAGGCGAGATATAATTTCTGGGCATGTCTCGACGCTTTTCACGATATGTTTATGTTATGAAACGTTAGGCTAATGACATGCAGACCTATGAACTGGTGGTGGCACTCCTTGTAGCGTGAAGTCACAGAATAAAAACAGCGCTGTCTGAGGGACTGTTAATAGTTCTGACGACAGCAGATGTCATGCTCATCGTCCAGTGAGTATACTACGCTGAATGAAATCGTGGTATTTTCAACTTCCAATTCCTACAGGAAGTGGGCTTATCAGAACGAAGTATCTTTTTCTTATTTTCTTTATTTATAATGATATACTTTTTTCTTACTGATTTCCATTCTCTGCCGAAAATGGAGAATGTTTTGTTAAAAAAAATATAAGTCGTCATTCTCCACTTACAAATCCCTTTCGAAATGTAGGCGTTTCCTGAGAAATCACACAAAAAGATGAAGCACATTACTAGCAGGAACATGAAGGAGATTGTACCTACGATAAGCAGTCCTATGCACACGACAATCTTAAGACAAAGTGAAAACAATCAATAAAGAAAAAAAGAGTTAGCTTAATTGTTTAACTTTTCTAGGAGTTCCTCGACAGAATAAAAAGAGTGAGCCATGAGGTAACTCTTCAATTTAGATTTGAAAGCGTGTGGGTTAGTGTTAAGATTCTTTAGTTCTTGTGGCAGCTTATTGAAAATGGATGCTGCAGAATACTGTACACCTTTCTGCAGGAGTGTCAAGGTGGTGTGATGCAAATGTAGATTCGACTTCTGTCTAGTATTCACCGAGTGAAAGCTACTAACTCGTGGGAATAAGCTGCTATTATTAACAACAAACGATATTAAAGAAACAACGTATTGTGAAGCCAGTGTCAAAATTCCCAGACTACGGCTGGAACCGCCCGTTTTTGAGCTAGAAATATCCTTTTTGCATCAGGCGAGTTACCCCAAAAAAGAATGCCATACGTCATAAGTGAGTGAAAGTAAGCTAATAGACCACTTTTCCTGTTTAAAAATCACTGATTTCAGATATTGTTCTAATGGTAAATGTAGCAGAATTTAGTTTTGGAACAAGATCCTGAACATGGGCTTTCCACGACAGCTTACTGTCTATCTGAATACCTAGAAATTTGAACTGTTCAGTCTCACTTATCATATGCCCATTACGTGTAATCAAAATATCAGCTTTCGTCAAACTATGTGTTAGAAATAGTAAACACTGAGTTTTACTGTGAATCAACTTCAACTTGTTTTCTACAAGCCATGAACTTATCTCTTGAACTTCATTATTTGATACTGCGCCAATGTTATGAGCAACATCCTTCACTACCAAGATGGTATCATCAGCAAACAAAAATATTTTACAGTCACCTGTTATACTCGAAGGCATATCATTTATACAAATAAGAAACAACGACGGTCCCAAAAAAGACCCCTGGGGCACCCCACACTTAATTGTGCCCCATTGCGATTGTATGTCATAGCTATTTTTTGTGGAGAATTACCTTCTGTTGTCTATTATTAAAGTAAGAGGTGAACCAGTTGTGAGCTACTCCTCGTATTCCATAATGTTCCAACTTCTGCAACAATATTTTGCGACCAACACAATCAAACGCTTTTGTTAAATCAAAGACGACACCTAATGTCTGTAGCCTTTTGTTTAACCCATCAAGTGCCTCACAGAGAAACGAAAATATAGCCTTTTCAGTCGTTAAACCACTGCTAAAACCAAACTGTACGTTTGACAACAAATTATGTGAACTGAAATGATCAATTAAGCTCGGATATACAGCCTTTTCAATAACTTTAGAAAAAACCGATGGCATAGAAATAGGTCTATAATTGTCTACATTATCCCTTTCTCCTTTTTTATAAAGTGGTTTCACTACCGAGTATTTTAATCTGTCAGGAAACTGACCATTCTGAAAGGAAAAATTACAAATATGGCTTAGTACTGGGCTAACATATGGAGAACAGTACATTAGCATTCTGCTAGATACCCTATCATATCCACACGAGTCCTTAGTCTTTAGTGATTTAATTATTGACTCAATCTCCCCTATGGAAGTATCATGAAGGACCATTTCAGGTAACAGCCTCGGAAAGGCATTTTCTTAAAATGTTATATGATTACCTGTAGAAAGTAGGGTTTTGTTTAGTCCACCTACTATGTTCAGAACGTGATTATTGAATACTGCACATATATCTAACTAGTCAGTAACAGAAACATTTCTACTATGCACTGACATATCTTCTACCTGCTGCTGCTGACCAGACACATCCTTCACGACTGACCAAATAGTTTTAATTTTATCCCGAGAGTTTGCTATTCTTCTTGCATACCACATACTTTTTGCATTCTTAATGACATTTTTCAGACCCTTACAGTACTATTTGTAATGAGCTATTGAATCTTCATTCTGACTGCTTCTAACATTTTGATACAATTCCCGCTTCGTTCTACATGATACTCTTATCCCCTTTGTGAGCCACCCTGGCTGTCTGTATCTGGAAGTACTCTGTTTTGAGCGTTCTAGCGGAAAATAACTTTCAAACAGAATTTGAAATGTGTTCAGAAAAACGTATTTATCATCTGCATTGCCATTCTTGTTCCTTAATTAGGTATAAAAAGATCTCAATCGCAACTGGATTAACTTTTCTGAGTAGATGATATTTATGTTTAACATTTGTTTGAGAACACATACTTTTTAGAATTAAAATTTTGGCATCGTGGTCTGATAGGCCATTTACTATTCTGCTGACAGCGTGCCCCTCTAATAATGAAGAATGAACAAAAATATTGTCAATGGTAGAACTGCTATTCCCTTGCACTCTCGTTGAAAAAAATACTGTTTGCATCATGTTATAGGAATTTAACAGATCTAACAGCTGACTATTTCTTGAGCTATCAGCTACACAGTTAATGTTGAAATCTCCACACAAAATTAAATTTTTATAATTCCTATACAGTGAACCCAGAACCAATTCCAGCTTTGGGACGTATAAATAACAACAATTACTAGTTAAGTTCCATTAACATTAACAAATTCTGCACAACATTCAAATATCTTTTCTGTGCAGTGTTTAGAAAAACCGATTGACTCAGATGAAAAATCGTTTTTAACATTCATGGCCACTCCCCCACACTGCAAGGAACTCCTAGAGTAGAAGGCAGCTAATCTGTACCCTGGCAAAGGAACTCTGAATTGTCACATCACTTAAAAAGTGCTCTGAAATACCAATAATGTCAGAATCAATATCAATAAGCAGTTCATTAACTTTATCTCTGATACCTCGTATATTTTGATGAAAAATAGTAATTCCCTTATTACTTAGATTTTTAGACTTTGTCAAAGGTGGTTCCTTTCTTAGAAGGGACTTCCTTTAAGTAGAAATACCTATCAGCTGTCACTCTAAACAAGGTGCAGTCATAACACCAACTACTACAGGAATTTTGTCATGAGTGACAGCCCCACCCCCTACTAAGACATGACCTATCATGAAGCTGAAATAGTTGCACGAAATGCACATTTGTGCCACCAGTTTGAGTTGCTATCCTTTCCAGATCACCAACTATATCATATTCCCCGTCCCTATCAAGACTATTCCCGGCCCCACCCACTATAACTACCTGATACTCTTTTGAGGAATTCCTACATACGTCTCCTATGTTACAAGTAACCTGACCTAACCGTGCACTGGGCTTCACTATGCTGGTGACCTGGTACTCACTCCCAAGTACTTCCTGCAACTGTTGGCCAACAACCTCTGCCATGAGGAACTGCCTAAAAGCAGACCCTTCTTCTTCCTAAGAGAACTCTCTACAAATTTCGGGTCCCTAACAGCTGAGGTCTGCAGCGTACTTCCTACGCCTACAGCTACAGGAGGTTCATCTCCACTCAACTCTGATAGTTGGTCAAACCTATTTGCAACTTGCTACGTGAAGCTATCTGAATACCGTTTCATAGCTACTTTCTTGCCAACTGTCAGTTCCCATTCCCCAGCCCCCCTTCCCCTCCTCAGCCTACCTAGTTCCTCTTCAGCGTTTTTCAACTGCACGTGAAGGGCGCAGATCAAACGCTCCTGCTTCTCTAACATCTTATTCCTGCTGCAAATTCCACGCTTCCAGGAGAGAACCTCAACACAATGCCCACTGGCTTCCCCATTGCATTCATCCCTATGAAAATACTTACTACAAATCCCACACTGCAGCCCACTACGCTCGACTCTACGACAGAGACCACACTTTTTACTCATGGTAAAATTTCACAATTATTTGTTAAGAAAAACTAGACTTTTACGTTATGTAAGTTGCTTTTCTACAAAAGAACGAGGAAGTATCTCTTAACTACAGCAATCAACAACTCTCAGTCTCTACAAATCAAGTAACAACAACAACTAATACTACAACTACCAGTATCAGAAAAGAGCAAATAACACTACCACAATAACTTTACACTGTTGCCGTATATACAAGTTCAAATTCAAGAATCACTAATAAACTAACTAAACAGACAGAGTACAAGAGTTATCAAATACCGTAACAGAAAGTTTCCCCAACCGCAATTACGTTAAAAACAGCAAGAAGACACCGGTTGAAAAGTAATAAATTTAATAAAAAAACTAGCGTGACAACACCTCTTGAAATCTATCAACGTTAACGGCGCACACGCGAACACAAATAACACCACTTAAAGCAAATACGGCACAATAAACGGTAAAATAACTAACGATCCTCTACTAGAACACCTCTAGATTGAATATTATCACGATTAACAGTTAAAATAATTATATAAATCCTAAAGTTATATAAAAAATCGACAGCGATGTGCACAGCAGTCCAGCACTCGTGACGTCACGCCAATATCCTTATATTTTTATGTTGTATGGTACCAGTTAACCAACATTCAGCCTTCACATTCACCTTAATGGCTTGAAATTTTATTGGAAACATCTGGCGGCGGTCCCGGAGTTCCAGTTTGCGTTAAACTGATTACTATTACCAAATCTTTATTAGACCTGCAGTCCCTAAACGTGTGACCTATTCTCTGACAGTTAGTGCACTGAGGCTGCCTACAGTGTTTTGTTATATGACCCTGTTGGTCGGATTTGAAACATCGCACACCTGTCGAAAATACATTTCGATTTTCCTTATATCTGTGGCCATGTCTATTTCTTGAAACGCCGTTGCAGCAGCTATAGCTTCAGGTAAAGTTGTGGGAAATTCTGACCTGTCACGACGGGATGTTTCAGGCCACTCAAAAATGTATCTAAAGCTGTACCTTCTGCTTCTTGCAGAATAACTTTACTTGCTTCATCATTATTTGTTAACT
Organism: Locusta migratoria; assembly: GCA_026315105.1. Lineage (NCBI taxonomy): Eukaryota > Metazoa > Arthropoda > Insecta > Orthoptera > Acrididae > Locusta > Locusta migratoria. The sequence continues at coordinate 788,276,447 of CM048745.1, read as the reverse complement.
GATAGGTGCTAATATTGATCTTCCTAATACTGTCGACGAAGCTATCTAATGTCTAATTTTGGCGCTGTTCGATAGTGTTTAATTTTTATCTATAAAATCTACAACTTTTCTGTTTTTGGAACCTCTTAAGCTGGAGAATTTTGTAATTCCTCATGATACAATACGTGTGCTTTCTCCAGCCAATCGTAATTTTGTCATCTGTAATAACTGCTCATCGGTCCAAAAATCCTAATTTTGCGGTTGCTAGTAAATCATCAAAAAATGCATCTATGTCCTCACCAGGTATACCTGAGAAAGGAGTTACAAGGGAGGCTGCAGAGGAATCTAGAGTAGGGGTACTGTACCGGTTAGCCTGATCTCACATTATTATCTAAGCAATGCATTACTATCATTTTTAAGCTGCTCTATTTGATGAAACTATGAATTGCCTCAGTCATCGAAACTCCTGACATTGTAATGTCTTCTTTCTCCATTTTGAACTCTACTTACCCACGTAATTTTAACAAACTGAATTAATTAAAATATGTTTCGCCTACTGTTCTTAAGATTTTCGGTAAACAATAACAACTTAAAGAATCACAAGAAAGAAAGTAATGTAACTGTTATGCTTTGCTAACCTTCTGCGCATTAAATAATATTACTTTCAAACTGTTATTCCAACTCATGTTGAGCCATGGTCTGACACCAAATGAAGAGGGGTTCTGCCATCAAATGAAGTAACCCTATCGCTTTGCTTAATACTGAACACTTATGAACACTTAACAACTGTAAATGCATTGTGCTGTTGTCAGGATGGCAAGCTGAACTACAAATTAACATTTTATTGTCAGGATAGCATTTTACAAGGAATCCTATAAATATGTGGGATCTTTTCCTTGGCTCTGTTATGAGTCGTAAGTGAAACAATATTTACACAATATATACAATTAAACCATACGTTATTCTTACTGTGAACTAGATGACTCAAGAGTATTGGCGGCGACGGTAGGCGCGTGGTGGCGATGAGGCGTTTCACACCGTCGGCCGTGGATCTCTGGTTACAAAAAATGTTCAAATGTTTGTATAGCTTATGGGACTTAACTACGGGGTTTTCAGTCCCTAAACTTACAAACTACTTACGAACTAGTTAACACTAAGGACGGCACAAATATCCATGCCCGAAGGGGATTCGAACCCCGACCGTAGTGGCCGTGCAGACCGTGACTGAAGCGCCTCAGTTCCCTCGGCCACCGCGGGCACCACTGGCGACATATCTCCTTCTCGCTGGCCGGGAGAACAGCGCTCGCTGCCGAAGCTACTACTGTGAGTTAACAGGCTGTGTATCCTGCGAAATCACCTCGTGGCAGTGCTATGTGATTTTCTTATCTTATGAGTCCAAAAGAGTTGAGTTGTGCTCGACCAGATGTAGCGGCGCGGCGTAGAGGCTGTGCGTCCTTGCATCGGGGCCGAATCAACGGTCTCCGGGCTGTAAGTCTTCGAGTGGTAGAACCTTTGACGGAGATCACAAATGACTTCCACGACCAGACCGCATCCTATCGTTCTGCCCAGTCAACCTAGGTGAGTACATCTGTTGTTCTTGATCCCCTTCCCGTACGCTGTTACTGGTGACCAGATTCTTCCATCTTCAACTCCAACTATCTCTGCCGGTGGCTGATCATGACGCCAACTCCAACTTCTGCTACTGTTGCTGATAATTCCGCTACAGCCGCTACTAACTCCCTCTCTGTCAGTCTGGCGGCGTCTTCTTGGCTGTGGTATTCATTTGATGAACACGACTGGAGGTGTATGGCTTCGAGATCGTTGTCTTCTGTTATGTTGTACAGTTTCTAGAAATATCGCTTGTAACGTTCCTCTGGAGGTCAAAACGCTAGGTTATTGGCTTCTAGTCACGTTGCTTCGAGAAGTGCGAGGTGATCACGTTTGACAGTCTGTCATTTCACGTGAAGTGGTGGCTCGATGGCGTGATGGCTGAATCAATGGCTTCCGCTTGTGGATAGTGACGACCTCTTGGTCACGTTGCGACACACATGAATAGTCGGTGATACGTGATACGATGATCTTGCTGAAACTGCAGCCTTAGCTGGTCGACGCACTGTCGGAATACAGTCGCAGGGTTTTACTTGCCTGTGCCTCTGAACTAAACTACGGTACCATTTTTACTTAACGTGTTATTCACTTTTCATTTATTATTGAATTTTAAGTAAGATATAAGATGAACATTAACAAGAGTAAAACGAAGGTAATGCAATGTAATGTCAGAAAATCAGGCGATGCTGAAGGAATTAGATAAGGTAATGAGACAATAAAAGCAGTCGATGAACTTTGTTATTTGGGTAGAAATGGTTGAAGTAAAGAAGATATAAAATGAAGAATGGCTATGGGAAGAAAATCGTTTCTAAAGAAGCGAAACTTGTTAACATCCAATATTAATTTAAATGTTAGGAAGTCCTTTCTGAAAGCATTTGTCTGGAGTGTAGCATTGTATGGGAGTGAAACGTGGACGATAAGGAGCTCAGATAAAAAGATGATTGAAGCTTTTGAAACGTGGTGCTACAGACGAATGATGAAAATTAGACGGGTAGATCACGTAACTAATGAGGAAGTGCTTACCCGAATCTGGAAGGAAAGAAGTTTCTTCCATATACTGACTAAGAGAAGGGATAGATTTGTTGGACACATTCTGAGACACTGAGACATCTCAGAATTGCCAACTTAGCATTAGAAGGAAGCGTGTGGGGTAAAAATCGTAGAGGGAGACCGAGTAAGCAGCTTCAAAAGGATGTAGGTTGTCGAACGTATTCTCAGATGAAGAGACTTGCACAAGACAGGGTAGCGTGTAGAGCTGCATCAAAGCAGTCTGCGGACTGAAGACCACAACAACAACAACTGCATTTTATTTCACTAATTTATTTATACACTTGACTGCACTCAACATTATTGACGATGGACAAATCTGCTGTAACATCTAACAAGTGACACCTGATAAACGGCTCAGAGAGATATGCTTTTGTGCTGTATGCGACAGCGCACTACGAATGTCTTCGAGCGAAAATTCCATACCAAGATACTCATAGATATTTTGTTTGTTATTATTTACAGTTGACGAAATAGTTTCAATGCATATGTCGTAGTGAGTCTACTGTGATCAGTCTGCTTGATTCACTCTTGTTCTTTTTTCCCCGGACATGAAGAATACTTTTATTACCTACTAGCTTAAACTCGCGGCTCCGCTCGCATGTTGTCTGATTACGATAAGCTATCTTTCAGTAGTGTGCTATGAGACTGGTTTTGAAGGATGAAATGCAATATAATACCTTCTTTAGAAACAAACGATTTTAATCAACATTCAAATAAAAAAATAAAATTATGTGAAGTGCTTAATGATTTACAATAAATAATACATACATTATTCCTTATAGCCTATATTGCTATATCTCAACCCGTATGGTGAGAGTAATGCCCAAATTCATTTTAATTTCATTTTAGGGTATTCATCATTATTTGTAAAAGAAATTTCCTTTTTACTGCTTTATTTATTTATTTTTATATTTCCTTATCCGTATGCTTATCCTTACAGAGAAAGAGCTGAAGACATTGTAGTACGCATAGACGAAAGATATGGTCTGCGGCATCACGTTTCGCTGTATGTAACCTCCTTGCTATATAGTCGCAAATATCATCGCTGCCCGTCAGTCCGAATTTTTTTATAATTTGACGACTTTCAACCACCATACCTTTCACCCCGTTATAGCTACCGGCATGGAACTGCTATGGTGTACAACGGGAGATTTCGGACAACAATTACACACAGACCATTCGTTTGCGCTATATATATATATATATATATATATATATATATATCTCCGATCACCGTAAAACCGTGCCTAAAGCCTTTCCCGGGTAGACATTATTAACTGTACAAATTTTTAGCTCTTTATGTCTTGTGGTTCAGACGTGATAAACGGTCACCGAACAGATACTCACAATTATAGATATAGATTACTCTCTAATTTTTTATACTTGAAACTGAAACAATCGAAGTTTTAGCTTCACATCCTGTTTACAGCGGAAGGTGGTATATCATACTTTTATCACAGCAATCCCACGCAAAAACAAACCCAACGATAAATATTTAACGGGAAAGTTTTTTCGCGTTTAACAGCTAAAACATTAACACTATGCATACGGGATCTAATTATACAACCAACAAAACAAAAATTAAAGTGATATAGAAAGGCATTATGTTTCGAATTCATGGACTCAATTAAAGTCTAACGGTTCTTTTTATGTAGTACTCGCTTTTGTGAATGTTCGATGCGACTGGCGCCACTAGTGTGTGGTATTTATTTAGGATTAATTTAATTCTGAAGAGAAATAAATCCGGTTTTCCATTAGCAAGTTCGATTGCAGCAGAAATATTTATAAATATTCGGAGAACGCTTTATTCCTCTTGTGTTTGTGTGTATACTCGAGGTCGATAGGACGTGATGATGTTGGAATATTAACAATACTTAGGCTAGACTATAGGGTCGAATACTGGATACTTAAGGATTCTAAGGAACACGACTTCTTTGCTGTGTAGTAATGGCAAAAACCGTAAAACAGAAATGGTAATAACAGTCGCTATTGACCACGTTGTTGACGAGACGTTAAACACTCAATTACCTGCACTCCTTCCATTTCGTAGATGTCAAGCTTCCGTAGGCTTTTTAATACACTTAGTACCAATAATCCGAAGTTAATAAAGAGCAGATAAATATTCGATTAACGCTTTCCTGAGTGAGAATCTCCAGACTTTCGAAACTAACAATGAGAGTGTAGATCAGATGGTTACAAAGAAATAATATCGACAACCATTGACAGATTCACGCGAAAAAAATAAAAATAGAAGGGGGCGGCGGTATGAACCTCACGGTAAATAAAAAAGGTTACATTACTCTTTCAATTGCTAAGAAAAAAGCATCCCAAATGTAAAGGAACACAAAATCCCCAAGACTCTCATTCTTCTACGGAAACTCGAAATTTAGCTCGAACTTCAATGCGATAAGCTGATAATAGTTTCCACAATGGAAGCCTATCCCGTAATTTGGTTCAGAATCCTAAGAAATTCTGGTCGTATGTGAAGGATGCTAGCGGTAAAACACAATCAGCACCTTTACTACACAATAGTAATGGTTATGCTACTGATGATAGTTCTGCTAAAGCACAATTGCTTAACACAGCCTTCCGAAATTCATTCACTAAAGAAGACGAAGCAAATACTCCAGAATTTGTATCAAGAAGAGCTGTCGGCATGCGTAATTTAGAAGTAGATACCCCTGGAGTGTCAAAACAACTTAAAGCACCTAACAAAAGTAAGTCTCCTGATCCTGATTGTATACCAGTTACGTTAGTTTCAATGCTGATGCAATAGCCCCATAACTAGTTATCATATACAACCTATCGCTCAGTGAAAGATCCGTACCCAAAGACTGGAAAGTTGCACAAGTCACTCCAATATTCAAGAATGGCAACAGGAGTGATCCACAAAATGACACGCCTTTATCATTGACGTCGGTTTAAAGCAGGATTTTAGAACATGTACTTTCTTTAAACATTATGAACTACCTCGAAGAGAACATCCTAATAACCCATAGTCAACACGACTTCATAAAGTATCGTTATTCTGAAACCCTACAAGCTCTTTACTCACATGATGTGATGAATGCTATCGATAAGGTATGTTAAACAGATTCTCTTTTTCTAGATTTTCGGAAGGCTTTTGATTCTGTACCTCACAAGCGTTTTCTGGTCATACCGGGTGCTTATAGAATATCGCCACATTTGTGCGATTGGATTTGTGATTTCTTGCCAGAAAGGACACAGTTCGTTGTAATTTAAGGCAAATCATCGAAGTGATATCTCGCGCACCTTAGGGAAGTGTTATAGGGCCCCTACTGTTCCTTCTTTATATAGACGATTTGAAAGACAAACTGAGCAGCTCTCTTAGACTGTTCGCGGATGCTGCTGCCACTTACCGGTTAATAAAGTCACCGGATTATCAAAAGTAGCTACAAAATAATTTAGATATGATATCAGCATGGTGCAAAAATTGGCAATTGTGAAGTAATATATGACCATTAAAAGAAATCCATTAAAGTTCAACTTACACGACATATCAGTCTAATCTACAGGCTGTAAATTGAAGTAAATACCTAGGAGTAACAATTACGAACAACTAAAATTGGAAAGAACACATTACAAGTATTGTAGGGAAGGCGAACGAAATGGTACATACATTTCATTGGCACAACACTCAGAAGACACAGCTCTACTGAAGAAACTGTCTACACCACACTTGTGCGTCCTATTTTAGAATGTTGCTGCGCATTGTGGGATCTACACCAGGTGGAACTGATTGACGATGCAGAGGAAGTACAGAGAAGGTCAGCTCGTATTGTATTACCGCGATATAGGGGAGAGAGAGTGTCACGGAAATAATGCACTAGATGGACTGGAAATCATTAAAAGAAAGGCGTTATTCGTTGAGACGGGATCTGTTTGCGAAACTTCTTTGACCAACTTTTTTTCCGAATGCGAACATACGTGTTAGTAACAACTACATAGGGGGACATGATTATCATGATAAAATAAATGAGATCGAAAACGGAAAGATTTAGGTGTTCCTTTTTTCGGTGAGCTCTTAGAGAATGAAACTGTAGAGATATATAAAGCAGGTTCGATGAATCCTCTGCCATGCACTTCTAGGTGACTTGGAATGCTTACTAGGCAGACGTCTTAATCGTTAGACTACCACACCACTAACGATTAATGAGCCTTGGAATAGTCTAAGTAAGATTTCCCTCCACGTTACAAACTTTAATTCAGCTTCTGTGTTCCAAAGATAATTGCCACTACTGCCAAGGATCTACGTGCAGCGGAATAGCACCTCGGCAATTGACATATTGGAACACTCCTGTTAAGGTGATATAAATATCAATTTAAGACAAATAAACAATTCCTGAGACGGATTTTCGTCTCAAATATGTCAAAGATATTATTGATAAATCTGAAGCATTGAATTAAAACTTGTGGTGCGGCCGGGAATCGAACCCGGACCTCCATGCTTACTAGGCAGACGTCTTAACCGTTAGACTACCACACCACGATTAAGTACCTGAATTACAGTTTGTGACTTGGAGGGAAATCGTACTTAGACTATTCCAAGGCGCTTTAATCGTTAGTGGTGTGGTAGTCTAACGGTTAAAACGTCTGCCTAGTAAGCATGGAGGTCCGGGTTCGATTCCTGGCTCCACCACAAATTTTAATTCAATGCTCCAGATTTATCAATTTATGTAGCTGTTTAAATGGTCGCGGTAGGGGGTTTGTTACTAGTGCAAAAAGAAGAAAGAAAGAAAAAAAAAATTTAAGCAGGTTGTATACTGTGTCAAGGTTTCCTTATTTTATTTTCATTATTTCGCGATGTAATGACAATTGTTTCAATCATGTAACATGTTTAATTAATATGACGAAAGTCATGCATTTCAAACACTTTGACGATCTGAAGATGGCTCGTTACGAGTCGAAAGTAATTATTACATAATAAAATTGACGATATTGAATCTGAGGATATATCTTTTTTTTACAGTCAACGACAGATAGCGTGCTACAACGGTTGACGTCAGTAAACATGATAAATGTAATTATTGGTCTTATTTGTTACTCTAGGTCGTACTCTACTTGACATAATGGCGTATTAATTAATTTCTGTATTGAACGAATTATCATTTAGACTATCTGCTTTTCTGAATCAGGCAAATATCATTAAATATTATCAGATACCTAGATATTGTCGGTTCATTTCCGAGAATTTAGTTTCGGTATTTTTGCCGAAAGTTAATTAGGTACGTACATTTTATGGTTAATTAACTCTTTGGCGTTCCTTTTATTAAAACATTTAACAGCAGCCTGCATTCAGCAAAAGCACTCTAGCAATGTAAATTCGAACAGGACTCACATTTGCGAATCTATTACAGTTTAGAGTAGCTCCATGCACTATACAGAGCAACAGCTGAAATACTAATGTATGTACCGGCCGCGGTGGCCGAGCGCTCTGCGGCGCGCCAGTCACAGTCCGCACGGCCACTACGGCCCCCCTGGGACATGGATATTTGTGCCGTCTTTAGTATAAGGTAGTTCATAAGTAGTTTGTAAGTTTAGTGACTGATGACCCCGCAGTTAAGTCCCTTAAGCTTAACAAACATAAACTAAGGTATGTATATCCTAAAAATTACTCTTGTTTGTATTTGCGTGTCACCAAAGCATTGCAACCCAATTTCTTAAAGTAGTTGTATCCCTCTGTTTTATATAACAAATTTTACTAATATTTATATTTGCGTTCTTTCACAAAAAGGGATTATTAACTTTTGTTTTTAAATTTGTGCCTGCTTATTATATTTTAAGTCCGTTATCATAGCCGGCCGCGGTGGCCGAAGTACTGAGGCGCTCCAGTCACGGTCAGCACGGCCACTAAGGTTGGGGGTTCAAATCCCCCTCGGGCATGGCTGTTTGTGCCGTCCTTAGTGTTAGTTAGTTCGTAAGTAGTTTGTAAGTTTAGGTACTGATGACCCCATAGTTAAGTCCCTTAAGCTCTACAAACATTAAACATCCGTTATCATAACCCAAATCTCACTTAGTCAAAACAATATTCGTATTTGCATTATACAGTTGCTGGTGAGATTGCGTTACTTTGCGTCCATGAACAAAGATGGGGGTCATACGTTGTGGTCTATAATTCTTGTGTGTCTATATGAATAAAATGTAATTGTTCGTTTGTGTGAAGCCTTTAATCCTTAAAGATGTACACCTAGTACTTTGAAATTTTTACACAGTTTTGTATTCTGGTACAGGAAGGGTGTTAAATAATTGTTTCATTACACACACACACACACACACACACACACACACACAAACACACCTATACAGGGTGTCCCAGCTATCTTGTCCACCCAAAATATCTCTAGAACAATAACAGCTATTGGAAAACGACTTTCACCGGTATCAATGTACGGCTGGGGCCCATGAATGTAGATATTTGGAAACATTCTAATGTGTACATTCATGGGCCCCAGCACTGATACCGGTGAAAGTAGTTTTCCAATAGCTGTCATTGTTCCAGAGATATTTTGGGTGGACAAGATATCTGGGACACCATTAGTTGAGAACCCGGCAATGCCCGAGTATTTATTTATTTAGTCAAGCCTCGAGTTAATACTTCTCCTATCCCTTCTCCATCTGTTCATTCCATTTCTTGTAAAACATATTTTTGGAGACTTTGTTGTTCTTGTGGTGTTCAGTCCGGAGACGAGTTTGATCTAGCTCCCCACAATACCCTATCCTGAGCAAGCCTCTTCAACAATGACAACCTACGTCTGAATCTGCTTACTATATTAATCTCTTGGTCTCCCTCTGCGGTTTTTACCCCAAACACTTCTCCAATGCTAAATTCACGATTCCTTGATGTCTAAGAATATGTCCAACCAATCTATCCCTTCATTTAGTCAAGGTATGCCAGAAATTCCTTTTCTCCCCAATTCTGTTGAGCACCTCCTCGTTAGTTACACGATAAATCCACCTAATCTTCAGCATTCTGCTGTAGCACCACAGTTCAAAAGCCACTACCCTCTTCCTGTCCGCACTGTTTATCGTCCAAGTTTCAGTCCTGTACAAGGCGACACTCCACACAAATGCCTTCAGAAAGTACTTGCTTATGCGTAAATTAATATTCGATGTTAACAAATGCCGCGGTGAAGTAACCGAGCGGTCTAAGGCGCCTCACTGCGGAGCGCACGGTTGCTCGCCGTCGGAGGATCGAGTTCTCCCTGGGGCGTGTGTGTGTGTGTGTGTGTGTGTGTTTTGTCCATAGGTTAGTTTACCTTAGTTTAAGTAGTATGTCAGCTACGGACTGATGACCACGCGCTTTGGTCCGATAGATTTACAAACATTTGAACATTTTGTTAACAGATTTCTCTTTTTCAAAAATGCTTTTTTCCCATTGCCGTTCTTCATTTTGTATCCTTTGTACTGTGACCATCATGTGTTATTTATTACCCAAGTAACAAAACTCATCAACCAACTTTATTGTTTCGTTACCTAATCGAATTACTTCAGCATCTCCAGATTTTCATAGACTGCACTCCCTTACCCTTGTGTTGCACTTGTTAATGTTCATCTTACACGCACCTTTCAACATAATTTCCATTCCTTTAATCTGCTCTTCCAGGTCCTTTGCTGTCTCTGACAGAATTACAATCTCATTGGCAAAACTCACTGTTTTTACATCTTCACACTGAACTTTAATTCCTTCTCCGAATTCCTCCTTGCTTTCCTCTATAGCTTGCTGAATGTACAAATTCAATAACATTGGAGAAGGGCTACAACCCTGTCTTACATCCTTCCCAACCACAGTATACCTTTCATGCTCTTCAACTCCAAACAACCGCCATCTGGTTTTTGTACCAGTTGTAAATAACCTTTCTGTTCATTATATTTTACTCCTGCTTTCTTCAGAATTTGAAAGGGTGTGATCCAATCAACATTGTCAAAAGCTTTCTCCAAATCTACAAAACCTAGAAATGAAGGTTTGCCTTTCCTTAATCTTCTAAGATAAGCCGTAAAGTGAGTATTGCCTCTCGTGTTCCCATATTTCTTCATAATCCAAACTGATCTTCCCAGACGTCGGCTTCTACCAGCTTTTCCATTATTCTGTGAACAATTCGTGTTAGTCTGAGGTTATTTCGCCCTTCTCATTCATGTTACACACCATATGAAATAGTTTCGTCATTGCTGGTTCTCCCAGCGTCTTCAGTAACTCTGAGGGAATGTCATCTACTCTAGTGCCCTTGTTCCGACCTAGGTCTTTCAGTGTTCTGTCAAATTCTTCCTCAGTATAGTATCTCTTATTTCATCTTCCTTTGCAGCTTCTCCCCTTTCTACTATATTATGTCTAAGGTCATTTCCTTTATAGAATCCCTCTATATATTATTTCCACCTTTCAGCTACCCCTTCTTTGCTGAGAACCGGTTTTCTATTTGAGTTCTTGTCTCCAAATGTCTCTTTTATTTTCCTGTAGGCATTATATGGGGTTTTGGAAAAAGGTACGGCACAACTGTCAGGAAACATTCCTCACCCACAAAGAAAGAAAATATTTTATGTGGACCTGTGTTCGGAAACGCTTAATTTCCATGTTAGAGCTCATTTTATTACTTCTCTTGAAATCACATTAGGAATGGAAACACACAGCAACAGAACACACCAGCGTGACTTCAAACACTTTGTTACTGGAAATGTTCAAAATGTCCTCCGTTAGCGAGGATACGTGCATCCACCCTCCGTCGCATGGAATCCCTGATGCGCTGATGCAACCCTGGAGAATGGCGTATTGTATCACAGCTGTCAACAATACGAGCACGAAGAGTCTCTACATTTGGTACCGGGGTTGCGTAGACAAGAGCTTTTAAATGCCCCACTAAATGAAAGTCAAGAGGGTTGAGGTCAGGAGAGCGTGGAGGCCATGGAATTGGTCTGCCTCTATGCATCGATCACCAAATCTGTTGTTAAGAAGCGTACGACCACGTCGATTGAAATGTGCAGGAGCTCCAACGTGCATTAACCACATGTTGTGTCGTACTTGTAAAGGCACATTTTCTAGCAGCACAGGTAGAGTATCCCGTATGAAATCATGATAACGTGCTCCAGGGAGCATAGGTGAAGAACATGAGGCCCAATCAAGACATCACCAACAATTCCTGCCCAAACGTTCACAGAAAATCTGTGTTGATGACGTGAATCGAGGAAGTACAGTACATACTAATGAAACAATTGAGTATTTTGACAATTGTCTGCACGAATTATTTCAATTTACATTTAAAGAGAAATACTAAAATGAGCTCTAACATGGAAATTAAGCGTTTCCGGACACATATCCACATAACATATTTTCTTTCTTTGCGTGTGAGGAATGTTTCCTGAAAGTTTGTGCGTACCTTTTTGTAACACCCTGTACATTTTCCCCCTATTTATACATTCTTCTACAGACTTGCATTTGCCTTCTAGCCAGTCCTGCTTAGCCATTTTGCACTTATTGTCAGTCTCATTTCTTATTCGTCTGTTCTTCGCTTTGCTTGTTACATATACAGCATGTTTATATTTTCCCCTTTCATCGATTAAGTTTAGTATTTCCTGTCAGCATGGCCGCTAACCCGAATCCAAACTTAATGGAAATTATTCAGTTACAGACGGCGCAAATCACTCAATTCCTGCAGGCGGTGTCGCAGTTGACGGCACAGGCTGCTCACCAACAACAACAGCCGTCACATCAGCAGCCCACACCTGCCGCTGCACCGCTTCCTATTTCGCCAGTACAACGAACGTGAGGAAGAATGGAGCGACTACTTCGCACAGTTTCAAGAACTCGTCGCGGCTGATCAAATTACAGGTCAGACTGTTAAGCATCTTTTATTGTCTGTGGTGGGCCCCAAAACTTTCGTGTTACTGCAGAAACTCTTCCCCAACACATCTCCTCGTGATGTAGACTTTGAACAAATAGTAGATGCACTGAATACTCATTATGAGAGAAAAGTTCTCGTAGCTGCGGCACGGTACCGATTTTTCGGACTTAAAAAATTACCGCAGCAGTCACACCAAGAGTGGATTATGGAATTGAAGGGCTTAACCCGCAAATGTAAATTTACTTGCTCTTGTGGACTTTCTTATAGTGACGTGATGTTAAGAGATGCGATTACGCAGTACATTCAGGACCCCAGAATTAGGCAGCAATTCTAAAACAGACTGACCCCTCATTAGACAGTGTACTGCAGCTTATTGAAGCGCATGATACTTTTGACTTAGCAGATGTAGAAATGCAAAGCCACAGTGTTAATTCAGTGCGCAGTAACGGACGCTTTCCTAGTCGTAGTTCTCAGTATAGCACTAGTGATTCTTATTTTTCTACCGGCCGTGCTGAACAGACAGTGAACAGTAGCCAGTGTAAAAGTGCGACACAAAGGTCGCCCCATCGTGTTAGAAACAGTAATTTGATTAACGGGCGCCAACGCTCATTTCAGAACAATGTTCGTAAGTCTTGCCCTCAGTGTGTATCTCGCCATAAGCGTGCACAGTGCCCTAGTCGCAACGCAACCTGTTATAAATGTGGCAAAACAGGTCATGTGCAGACAGTGTGTATGCAAAATAAATATTGCAAGAACGGTGCCTTTCGGAACATTGCTTCGCAAAGTGTGAGAACAGTGCATGCAGTGAATGTTATAGACGCTGTGGAATTGAACAGTGCTTTACTTGAATCTCACATGCAGGAAAGTTCTGCGCCTACGGCAAAACTATGTAGGGAGCCATGTCGCAAGCGCCGACGAGCGCGTAATTCTGTGCAACGGAAAAGGGTTCGGGACAAGCAAAGTGACAATGTACAGTGCAATCCTGTAGTGAACCTAGTGCCTTCTGCAACTGCTCCTTGTAATAGTGCCCAGTACTGTGTAGCTAGTGACAGTAGACATCAAGTAGCTACTCAAAAGTGTAGTGCAGTAGTTAGTACATCTGGAGTAGCTTCGCATGCTTGCGCGGACGCCGATCCGGCGGTAGTGCCATCTAGTGACAGTGATATTAATCTATGTGCCGAGTCTGCGCCGCTTCCTTCACTCCACAGCCCGCACATGCACAAGCGCATCAAACAAGCCGTAGCAGACGTTGCCCACATTCGCGCACCTGTCGTGCGCCAGAAGCACAAACTTTTTGTAAATCTCTCCATAGAAAATAAGACTGTGAAATTTCAGCTCGATACTGAGATAGCAACCAGTTAGGACCTTCGTAATCAGATAGGCACCAGTGAAGACTTGGCTATCGTATAGGCACTAGGAAGCAGTACTAGGCAGTATTGTATATATTCTGTGCAATATATATCTCGTTCTAATTTAGTGTTTCTAGTTTCTGGCTGCTCCCCTCCGTACCTGCACCAGCGTGCTATCTTTATTCCTGTGTCGGTCTCATTCCACTCGGCCACCGACACCTACGACGGAAACGAGACACAAAAGCGGCGACGAGGCTGGGACACAAAAGGCATGTCTTACAATTTAAAACCTTATTCCGAAATCTATGTCTTACAGTTATAAAATCTCTCTGTTATCTACCGGTGTCTCTCGGTCCTTTCCAAGTATAGAACCTTCTTTCGTGATTCATAAACCAGGTGTTTGTAATAACTAAATTATGTTCCCTGCCAAATTCTACCAGGCGGCTTCCTCTTTCTTTTCTTTTGCCTTGTCCATATGCACTATCTTCACTTCCTTTTCCTACTACCGAATTCCAGTCTCCGATAACATTTAAGTTTTCATCTCCCTTAATTGTCTGAAAAATTTCCTTTACCTCCTCACACGTTTCTTCGATCTCCTCATCATCTGCAGAGCTAACTGGCGTATAAACCTGTACTACTGTGGTCGGTGTTGGCTTCGTATCTGACTACGATAATGCGATCACTGCGCTGCTCATAGTTTATCCGCATTCCTGTTTTCTTAATCATTATCAGTCCTACATCTGTAATACCCCAAATGGATTTGGTATTTATAATTCTATGCTCACCTGACCAGAAATTCTGTTCGTCTTTCCACTATGTCCAACTTCAACCAATCCATTTCTCATTTTAAATTAACCTCCCTACCCGATTAAGGGATCTAACATTCCACGCTCCGATCCGTAGAATGCCAGTTTTGTCTTTCCTGATGACGACATTCTCCTGAGTAGTTCCCGCCCGGAGATGCGAATGGGGGACTATTTTACCTCCGGATTATTTTTTGAGAGACATTGCCATCATCATATATTCATACAGCAGAGCTGTATGTCCTTGGGAAAAGTAACGGCTATAGTTTCCCCTTGCTTTCAGCCGTCGCAGTAACTGTATGGCAAAGTCACATTAGCTGATGTTACAAGGCCAGCTCAGTCAATCGTCCAGACTGTTGCCCCTGTAACTACTGAAAAGGTTGCTGCCCCTCTTCAGAAACCACACGTTTATCTGGCCTCTCCACAGATACCCCTCCACTGTGGTTGCACCTACGGTACGGCTATTTGTATCTTTGAGGCACACAGTCCAGCACACTTCAGCATTGTCTGTGATTCATGGGGGTTGGTTTGGAGAGTATATAGAATATAAGGAATAAGGCTGTCTTGCATAATGTACAAAATATGCAGTTGCTCGAATAACACGCTTCGTAAGCAAGTTCTGTAAATTAATAGCACAACAAAATAAACTCCCCTTTGTGTACTATCATTTGTTAAAAAAATCTTGCTTCGGTACCTCCAACCATTTGTGAGGTGTAAGGGATTTTATGACAATTTCGTCCCGTTTTATTCGCTGACGCGCGTATTGGAAGCAAGTGCTATACATACAACCCATTATCTCGTGATTGGTGATAGATAGCGACATCCTTCTTACATATAAGAATAATTCAATATTTCAGCTACAGTTAATCCGCAGCAACATATGACCTAACATGTACCAAACGCAAATTCATAGCGACCTCTATTTTTCAATGTAAAATTTTCGGATTGTTTGTAGTATTGTACTGAATCCGTATATAACACAAGAACTAGGACCACTAACTAATTAATATTTAGTTCATCATGAAGCAGAAGAATGTATGTATATGTTGTGTGAGAATCATGGTTTTTACCGAATAGTTTGTTTATAATCGTTTGAGGAGGACTGTGCTGGCAGGCGCGTGGCATTGCGTTCCGTCTGGTGTATTCTCTTCGAGTTCCCGCCTTGCTGGCTGCAAGGTCACAGTCCAAACGCGACTCCTGATCGGCCCCCGTAGGCACCATGCCGAAAGGACATCCGCTATATCCAAAATGCCGACCCTGCGAGCGAGCAGGCAGCAGGGTCGACAAGCCACCTGGCCTGCCTGCTTTGCGGCAGGATTCCCACAAATCTTGCTCCTTGTGGGAGTGGCTTAGTAAGCAGGAGGCTATGTCTGTACTACCAATTTCATTTACAACACATTTCGCAGGCAGTTTCCTAATATTCCACTGTACGAACATGGTAAATAATGTTTTTGTATGACACATAATTCAAGAGATATGACGTCATGAACGTGACATCCATAAATAGGTACTGCATCATGTTTGACATTATCTTAAGTCTTTGTTACTCTCTTCGCAGCACATTCCGCGAACAGTATCCGAATATACCACTGAAAGAAGTTGAAAAATTATATCACTGAAAAACATATTGATTAGCAGATACCTATAAGCAGTTTGAAAACGAAACTTCAGGGCGAATTTCGCTGTAGATTAAAGCGAAAAGTGTACAAGTACCGCAGATGATGATGCTCAAGATAAACGTCTACTGCCCAGGCGACCTCATTTGAACCGGCTCAAAAACGAATAAAGTGTTTTAAATACATCAATAATTTATCGCAAAAACTCAATATGAAAGCTGTTTGCTTTTAGTAGGTCAATAATTTTATTGTTAACGAAAAAAAGATTCAAAACGAAATGTGTCACTTCATAGTATGTCAATAATTTTATTGCTATGAAAAATCTTCGAAGTGAACGAGGTTTGTTTTTAGAACGTCAGTAAGTTCATTGTAAAAAATCAAAAATTAAGAATGATTGTTTTTAGTATGTCAATGATTTTAATGCTAAAAAAGTCGAAAATGAAAGGAGCTAGTTTTTAGTTTGTTAATGAGTTCTCTGTTCAACAAATAAAAGATGTTTGCTTTTATTATGTCAATAAACTGATTGTTAAATAAAGGAATGGACTGTATTTAATTTCGTCAAGCAAACGAAGTCGAGAGTAGGAGGCTAGTATATATATATATATATATATATATATATATATATATATATATATATATAAGGGACTTCACTATTGTGGTTATTAGTCCCTAGGTTTACAAACTACTTAAAGTAAGTTATCCTAAGTAAAACACACACACACACACACCCATTCCCAAGGGAGGACTCGAACGTCCGACGGTAAGCAACCTTGCGCTCAGCCGCAAGACGCCTTAGAGTGCTCGGATACTCCACCGCGTCGACTTTTAAAACAACGTTTCCCCTTTTATAAAATTTATATAAATTCATATCCGATCACGTACACTAAAGAAACATGCAGATATAAATATCTTACGTTGTGTCAATTTCAAAGCATTCGATCAAGAACTTCCATGGAATAAAATTTTAAACTTGCCTATAACACTAAACAACGCTCTATGTTGATCAGGCTTGGTAGAGGAGGCGAACTAATTGACGCAGAGAGGATGGGGAGTAGGTGAACAGGGAAAGCGTGATGATGAGATGGAGAGAGACAGACAGACAGGAGAGGAGATGGAGGAGCGTAGATGGAAGGAGGGTCGGATGTACAAAGGGCAGGTGATGGGCAGGAGGGTGAGAGGGAACGACGAGATGCACAGAGAGAGGTAGGAGGAGAATGTTGACAGAGAAAGGGGACCGAAGAGAGGGGTGAAGAAAGGGTGAAGGATAAAAAAAAAAAAAAAAAAGGCAGCTGCCGTAGGTTGTACATCCCGTTCACATTGTGAAAGTATAGATATTAGGAATGTGGGCCTGGGTACAGATAATTAAAAACTATTAGATGTTAATTTAATATCAACTTTAACACTACATGTAAATTTAAAATCTCCGCCCTCACCATAATCGTGGATTAAAAAAAAAATTGTCATTTTCCCTGAGTCTTCCGTCGGTTCTCGATGGAACATCATCATACTGATTTAAAAAATCACAATTTTGAGTATGTTCCACTCAGCCGTACGTACTTATTTAATTTAACAAATAACTCATTACACCATTATCTATGGGGAAGAAGTACACAGACGTGATAATCGTACGCAAAAAATAGTAAAAGTGTTTCTCAACACAACGCAGCCAATTCAATAACTGTTGTCATGTCTAACTCCCATACCATCAACACACTCATTTCTGTAAGAAAAGTAGGCTTAATTACATTTAGAAAGTTATTCACAGATTAAAAATAAAATCAAATGTTTGTTAACTTGTTGGACCAAACTGCTATGGTCATCCAGTCGCTAGACATACAAGCTACTTAAACTAAATTAAACTAACCTAAGTACTACACACATGCTCCAATGAGGACTCGAACCTCCAACAGTGAGCAACCACGCACTAGCAGCAAGGCGCCTCGGCCACTCCCATCACAGATTCGTGGATTCGATAGTTAGGTGAAATGTAAGAAAGGGCTCATTATAAGACACCCTAAAAAGGAGAATCCGTATCGTAATCTATTCCTTTCAGTAGAATAATTTACACACAAAACTAAAAGTGTTTCTTCATGACTAAATTGTATCTTATGTCGTTGAATCAGCATGTTTCGTCTCTTATAAGTATAATTAGTGACTCTTGGTAATTTACTAATGCGTATAGCGCCTGATTATATATGGATCATTCCTTTAATCATATCGAAAAAATAATATATGAGGTGCACAAGACACATGTGTGTTACAATAATATTCTTTTTAATTAGTTTCATTTTCACATTTTCTGTTTCAACACACAAGCTTCAGAATTTGTGGAATTATTTGTGAAATGTCCATCGCCCCCATAATGAGAGTACATCTCACCAATGAAAAATAGCTCCAAAAGGCTTGTGATTAACATAAAAATAAGACAGATATTTTTATATAGCCTATAAAACAGTCTATAGCGTAAGATTTGTATTTTCCGCCCACTGTAGAGCCATCTTCAGGGTGTTTCTACAAGATGGTGTGCAGCGTCGCAGCGCCTGAGGACTCGCAGCTCCTGCGCCAATCCACACCATCTTGGAGAAACACCCAACAGTGGGCTCAAACTATTTGGTAATAAATAACAAATCTTGCGCTATGGACTGTTCTGTAATTATATAAAATTACCACAAGGACGCTGTCATCCCAAAGCGACAAAATGTTTCCACAAATATGCTGTCATTACGTTGGCGAGACGCTTATTTTTAAATTAGTAAAAACCCGGCAGTCAACAGAATTGACTGCTGTTCTAGATATTAAGAATTGTGATTAAGAATATCTATGCAAATGTGTCTGCTAATTCAAACTGAATTACCCAGAGCAAGCGGCGAGGACGCCTCTCGCCCCTTTGCTTACTGCCCCACTGGTTTTCCCATTCTACTTGCTAAATTTCTCAAAGTAGAGTACAATGGAGGAAACCACTGGTACATTTGTAAATAGGCATCGCCAGCTCAATAAATAAAGTTGATTTAAATAATGAAATGATGATTTACATATCAAAGATTTCTTTGTTCATATTTCTTGTATAAATCTTTCCACCTTTATTAAGCTCTCCTTGTAGAGGACCATCAATAATTTTTCACAGTACGTACTTTCTGTCACGGACTCCTTAACCGGCAACAGTTGACCTTGTCGGAATGAATACATAAGCGTATTCCCGTGAAGTTGTAACGAAGAATGTTGAGATTTATTCCCATCTGCTTGCATTAATGAACTTCCCGATACCATTGTTGCATAATAATAGATATGAATATAATTAGTCTATTATTTTATTTTCCAAAACTTTTGTTATTTTTTTACGTGGCTATATAGCTGCAGTCATTTTCTATTATTCTGTGTCGCAGAAGTATGTTTAATTAGCAAATATTAATTTGTTAGTGCCAGAGGTAGATTGTTATATTTCTGAAAGTATGCTAATAAGCATTTCTGTTAAAATCAATTAAATTCTTTTGTCATAATATCAAAGTAGGTATTACTATTTTCCACAAGTAACTTTACGAAAGTTTTGCCCTCATTAGTTTCTATATAATTACCGTTCATTACAAAAGTATTATTGATAAAATTATTTTGTTGAATACGTAAAGGAAATACTATTCATATATTAAGTTACTCAGTATTATTTAATGCTCTCTATTACTGTAGCCAGTTGCATGTAATTGTTTACTTTTCCGTTACAAATAATGTAATGAACTCAATTAACAATACGTAATTTCCAGTATCATTGTTTGAAAGATATTTAATAGGATGCGTTCACGGCGTGTAATATGTTTTCATCCGTTGTCTGAGGCACAACCCACGCTGGTTCAGAGTATTGTTTCGGCTGCGATTTAAGGCACAAGCCACGCCAGTTGGAATTTTAATTTTGAACAATTATGTAAAAGTTCGTCAGTATCATTCGAGTGGAAAGTATTTATACAGGTATTATGAATGAATAATTATTACTTGTGCCACAATGCACAGTGCAGACCTCGAACTTGTTTATTCCACACACGAACTGTAGGCTTATAAAGTCGTATTATTGATTTGTGGAACGTGCGTTACTGTCAAATTAAGTGTAATTAACGAGACTTGTAAGCTGGTCATAAATGGGGACAATGGGCATTTATGAATCATTGAAAGTGTCAAAGAAATAAAATTCTGTGTTCGTCATTTGTGGTGAATTAGTTTTCGTTCCATGAGATTTCAGCCAGTCGCTACCGAGAAAAACGATCATCGACAAAATCAAGAATCATCGATCTACGACTAGTTAACGACGCAAAGTAATGCTCTATGCTAGAGTTGATCGACATTCATCGCTGTTAGATAGGTATTGGTATTTAGTGGTAAATATCGATGTTCTTACATCGGTGTAAGTTCTCTAAAACATCAACACATCGGTGGTATGAATACAATATAGGACCATCGGTATCTCCATCCTGAAGATTCAACTGGATTCTCTAATAAAATTTTGATATGGTCCAGCATACCAAGCCACAAACGAAACAGGTATATATAAATCTGTAGTCTGTATTGTACTCTATGTATTTGTCCAGTTGTAACATATTTCCGTCACTCATGGTAATAGCATTAGTGTAAACATATTTTTAAAGCTTGATTCTGACACCAATGAACAGCGATGAATATCGATCAACTCTAGCACAGAATATTACTCTCTCGCAGTTGTGCAGCTTTTCCTGGGTGTGGAAATAAATGATCCTCGGCAAGGTAAAAGTTCAGACCACTGACAACGACGCTCTTAACAAAAATTCCTAATGATCAGTGGTTCAAATGATTAGTTTCATTAACTTTAAATTTAGAGCACCGGAGGTGGATTTGTGCACGTAGGCCTAACTGGATCAGGTTGTATTGTAAGTAGTTCTAGTAAGCTTTGTAACAAAACAAAAATTGACTGTCGATTTCATTCAATTCCATCCATTTAACTCAACGCCCACTGTAACGTCGCGAACGCATAACACACTCGCAAAACAACAAACTAGCCAGCCCTGGTTAAATTTCGCTAACCATCCCGACGGCTTCACGTGATAATGTTGGCAACAGATGCTGAATTCAGGGAATCACGTGACGTCGTTCACCGAAAAACTTTTATAATAGCTATCAGCGACAAACTGTCGGAAAACATCGATACTTAAATATGATAAACTTTTTCCGTAAGAAGAGTCGTTTATTTCGATGCCAAAAACATCATTGTTTTCGGAAACATCGATGTTTTAGGTTCAAATTCTGATTTTCTGTTCGTAATTCATCATTATCAAATGAAATAAAAAAATAAAATTAAATTAAAAAGTAAAATAATCGGGGCAAACTACCATTTCACTTCTTCATTACTACTTGCACAGACTTCGTCAGTTCACTTCATTTAACTCAACAGTTTTATATATTTTATTTTACATTATTAGGTCGACATTGGCCATTTCTAGAAGTTCTTCTAATGAACAAAAGCTGTGTAGCTTTTCCTGGGTCTGGAAATAAACGATGCTCTGCAAGGTAAAAGTTCGGGCCACTGACAACAACGATCTTAACAAAAATTGCTAATGATAGTGTTTCAAATGATTAGTTACATTAAATTTAAAATTAGAACACGGTAGATGGGTTTGTGCACTTCAATGGGTCAGGTTGTATTTAAGTAGTAATGACGAATTTGTAACAATACAAAAATTGAGTGTTGACTTCATTCAGCTCTATCCATTTAACTCAATAGCTCGCAATAATGACGCGAAAGTATAACACTCTTGCGACAAACAACAAACCTGCCAGCCCTGGTTAAATTTTACTATCCCGACGGCTTCGCGTGATAATGTTGGCAACAGATGCTGAATCCCGGGAAATACGTGACGTCCTCATTGGCCTATGGCATGATAACACAATTTTTTTAATATGAAATTATTTTTGCTGAGCGGACAAGGGTACATACAAGAACCTGTCAACCACAGAACAGGAATAGCATTATTTGTTTACCTCAGGGTATGTACGATATACTGACCGAGTCATTCTATATGCTTCGAACGTCTTGGCTAAGACTTTCTATCGTGTTATTGTTATTGCCAATATAATCTTCGTAAAAGTTGTACACCAAAGTTGATGTCACAGGCAACGCCCCATATTTAGTGTAGCTAATGGCTTGCCAATTCGACGTAACCACTGACGGGTAAGAAAACAATGTATGTGCTTATAGCGCCGGAGTTAAAGGACTGCTGGTAAAATTTTACTTCCTATCCCGACGGCCTCATGTTGGTATCATCAACAACACGGTAGAAAGAAAGTTTTTACTAAGATGTCCGAACCACAGAATATGGGCATAGCACGACGAAGTGTGTGGTAATTTTTTATTTATTTATCGATGACGATATTAAAGTATCGATGGTTCGATATCACTTCCTGTACATCGAGGCCTCGATGTTTTAGAGAACTTAATATCGATGTAAAAACATCGATGTTTTTACACTAAACATCGATGTTTATCTAACATCGATGAAAATCGATTATCACTAAATAAGATTATTCCACAGGTCTTAAAGATGAAAGCTTACAATGCGATACTGGCTGGAGATTATTATAGTTACTACAAGTAGTAACAGCGACCTGCAACATGTGCAACACCTTTGTTTACTTGCTCACCGGTTGGAGCGCTAGTGCTCGCTTTTTCCCGCGGCTTCGATCGCAAATGTGTCAAAGGCTATCGAAAGTATAATAATTTTATAATTTTTCTTTACGTCCTGACCAGGATCATCAGATGATACAAAGTATCTAATTTTCCAGCTTAAACATACCCCATGTGGAGAACGACAATAAATAGTGTCATTTATTAAAATGAAAATAAAGTATTAGGCCTATTAAATTCGAAAAGAAACTCTGTTACGATTATGAGACTAAATCGCTGCTTCAAGTAGGTATGTTGTACAATGTGTAGTTACGTACGGTATGGCGGTTTTGTCGCGAAAACGTCAGAAAACTTTTTTCCGCTTGTAAAATCAGTCCATTCTAATACAAGCTACGTTTTGTTATATAGTATGATGACAGCAGCGCTCCAAGGTTATGTAAGCAACACTTCTGAATACAATATTTCTCCACTGTTTAAACGGATTTCTGTTTTTACAATATGGAGCACTCTGTAACATAAAAATCGGCCAAAACTAAAACACGTATTTATATTGTTTCATAAGGACACTGATAATAATGAAGTGAAAAATTACATGACACCTTACGACTATGTTGTAACGTACAAATATTCACTGAAAAATTCGTTTTTCCTCTAATGGCATCCCTCCCTTCACCTTCACACTTTCCACATCCTATCCCAGGCTAACTTTCGCTACCTCCCCCACTCGGATGATGCCCTCCGTTCCAACATTTATCCTTCATACCAGATCATCCCACCTCCCCTTCACCATAGATACAACGCCTCTTCCCCGCCCACCGCTTGTCTTTGCTTTCCTTTCCCTCCCCCCTTCTCCCGGAGTCCTTACGCTCCTCTCCAACCTTCCTTCCCGTTCTCCCCGCTCCCCCCGTCTTCACCCCAACCACCTCGCTCTCTTTTCTCCTGCGGTGTCTTCAGTACCATGGTTTCAACTGGTGCTTCGTCAAGTGTTTTGTGTACAGTGTGACTTTCGAATGTCTTTTAACGCTGCGTACACCAAACGAAGAACAAGAATCGTTCCTTTAATCAGTGTCACAGTTCGTCTCGTCGGGTCCAGTTTTTGTTCATCAGTGCGTTTTTTAGCCACCATGACATCGTTTTATTTTACTATATGCCCGTTTTTATCACCTGTGACAACATCTGTACTTCTCCTGATTTTCACCATCTCTAAGAGTTGATTCTCCAATTTTAACTCCTTTTTCCTTGTATTTTATTACTTCATATCGATAGTTAAAACCAATCGGCAAAAATGTAATAAGTGTTTCACTGTGTCCTCAATTAAGTACAAATGTAATTAATATACCAGTGTACCCATACAAAGGCCACTGTAACATAGGTCGAAACATCGATTGTTAAAGTAAGAGCCATCTAATATTATGCCGCGGTACTACACCCAGAAAACTTTTATGTCATCTGACTCTGCCAGCGAAAGCCTACACAGTTATAATTAATGTTTACTTGTAAGTACCTGAGTGAAGTGATCGAACCAATAGGTAAGAATAAAATCGCACAGAACAACAGAGTATAGAAAATGAGAGAGCTTTATACAAAACGCAGGATATCTTCTTCTTCTAATATATAAAGCAGAGTGTCCTGTACGTATTGCATACCAATCTACAGCTTTGTTCCAATCTTTATGAAATTTCGTACACGTAAGCTTAAATCCATGCGGACGGTCGCCGTAAGTGTAAGAATCACGTACGATACATAGTTCACGAGATATGTCGTCATAAACAATGAGATGCGCAGAAAACTGCTGCATTTAGCGACAATTCTGGTCATTTTCTCCTAAACCACTGGACCGATTTCAACCAAATTTGGTACACACATTCCTTACCGTGAGGTACAAATGCTGCAGGGTTAAGAATCATATACAACACATGATTCAGAACATATGACGCCATAAACAATAGGATTTGCAAGAAACTGCCACATAATGCTGCGAGACTTTATAAATACGCTATACGAGAATCAGAATACTTAGCGACTTGCAACAAACGTTATACATAATTTCAAACTTTTATTAAACTTTCTTTCGCTGACAACCATAGCAAAATGATGGAAGGAAAAAAGTTTCTCGCTTACTACTTTTTCGCTGTTTATTGAGTAAAAGTACGGGATTCGGTATGACGTTCCAATTTATAATTTGTACACTACAAATTGTAGCCGCAGGAAATTTTATAGACAGTATACACACATATAGTTGAATGTACGATCTAAATTGCATCACAGTACGACACATAATGCATGAGATATGAGCACATAAATAGTAACGTTCCGCTGTCCATGGACTAAAACTACGGCATTCGGATGACGTTACAATTTATAATTCATACACTACAAACTGTAGCCGCAGTAAATTTTATAGACAGTATACACGCATATACGTGAGTGTACCTTCTAAATTGTGTGACAGTACGAGACGTAGTTCACGAGATATGAGCACATAAACAATAACGTTCATGCAAAACCGCCCCATCACGCACCAAGTTTTAATGTATTACATCTTTACTACTAATTTTATTCCCAAGAGATTTTACATACAGCCCATATAGAAATTAATATTTTCCTGAAAATGGTAGAAATAAATAAATAAATATTCTGGTTTTCAGCTAGTCTACAATAAGAAATGTCTTTCCACCTTCACCAAAATTCGTCACTACAATATCGTAATCAAACCGGAGGTGATATATGCCAGTGAGACATTGATGTTACACACAGAAACGGAGCTAGAGAACACCCTCACACAGGAAAGAAAAATCATTAGGAAAATTATTGGGCCACAACTTACAGACGAAGGCGATAGACTTCACTCCAGGGATAACACAGAGAAGTTCTGCAACATCACAGCGGACATGAGAAAGAGGCGACTAAAATTTTGTGGACATATCAGCAGACTTCCACAGACGAGACTTACTAACAGAATCCTAAGGTACAGCCAGTATCTTAAGTCCACTACACCCTGGATGATACAAGTCAATACTGTTCTATAAATTTTCGGGATTGCATCCGGATTCCGTCGACTTCTTGCCACGATTTTTAGGCTGACAACCGTTTAGCCATCTTCAGGTGAGTGCTTTCCACTGGAGATTGCCACTTCTCGACGACGCCTTTATAGCAAAAATTGGTGCGGAGAAGCATGAGCATCAGTAACCATCACTAGCGCGCCCTCTGAGAGAAAAATTTTATCCAGGACGACGCTTCTAGGGATAATTAAAATTTTATACATCTGACAAGTAATGTACTGAGTGAAACTTCCTGGCAGATTAAAATTGTGCGCCGGAACCGGGCCTCGAACCTGGGTCCTTTGCATTTCGCGGGCAAGCGCACTACCGACTGTGCTATCCCGACACGATTCACAATGCCGCGCTACAACTTTACTTCCGCCAGTACCTCGCCTCCTACTTTCCAAACTTCACAGAAGCTCTCCTGCGAACCATGCAAGACTAGCACTCCAGGAAGAAAGTGAAAGTTTCATTCTGGAAACATCCCTTAGGCTGTGGCTAAGCCATGTCTCCACCATATCCTTTCTTCCAGGAGTGCTAGTCTTGGATGGTTCACAGGAGAGCTTCTGTGAAGTTTGGAAAGTAGGAAGCGAGGTACTGGCGGAAGTAAAGTTGTAGGGCGGCATCGTGAGTCGTGTCGGGATAGCACAGTCAGTAGTGCGCTTGCCCGCGAAAGGCAAAGGTCCCAGGTTCGAGTCCCGGTTCCAGCACACAATTTTAATCTGCTAGGAAGTTTCATATCAGAGCACACTCCGCTGCAGAGTGAGTTTCATTCTGGAATGTACTGAGTGTTCATTCAGACAGAGGGCGGACATGTACTGTTTTTCCACTTATGCAGTACTTGCGCGTTCCGACAGATCGCGGACATACAGTTCGCGCAGACGCCCACGCGCCGCTTGTGGACTGTTTTTCGCAGAGGACGGTAATTTCTAAAGCTGGCCACTGATGCGCATGCGTCTCCTCGCCAATTTTTGCTATAAATGCGTCATCGAGAACTAGCAATCTTCTTTCATCGCTTCCTTTCTCTCCCACCGTCCATCGTATGTTACTGTCAACAACTCCAACTTCCGCTTGTTCTACCCTCCGCTGGGGTGCCCCAATGCTCTGTTGTATGCGCCGCCCCCCCCCCTTATACCTCATTTACTCAGATGAAATGCCACAACCCCAGCCACCCGTCCATCTCTTTCAGTATGCTGACGACATCACCTTCATAGCCGTCGATCCCTCCCTTAAACGTTCTCAGCTATCCCCTCTCCCAATTACCCACTTGTTGTAACCAGTGGATCCTCTCCGTCCACCTCACCAAATCCCAGGCAATCATTATAGGTCGTACCAACAGATCCTTCCATCACCGCGACCTGTCCCTAACACACTTCATGACCGTCCCATCCCCCAAACCTCCACCCTCAAATACCTTGGCCTCAGCCTGGATCGCTGCCTTTCTTGGAACCCTCACCTTCAAACAGTTCATCAAAAAGCCCTCTCTCATCTCAACCGCCTCAAGCTTCTTTCTGGCTGGACATGGGGACTTAACCCCTCCACAGTCCTATACAACTATCGTTCCTTGATGCGCCCTGTCACTTGCAGTTCCCATCCTGCTTGGATATCTGCCTCTTCCACCTATTATAAATCCTTCCAAATCCTTGAACACTACGCCCTTCGCCTCGCTTACCGCATCCGCCTCCCTTCCCTCCGTGGATTACGATCTCATTCCTTTCCCTCACCTTCTAAAGTTTCTCGAACGTAACCATATCTTCTAACCTCCCGCAAAATTGAATCCCGTCACCTTGTTGTCTCTTCCCTCCTGCTGAACCCCGGGCCTCTGCCCTGCCGGTACCAGAATCTTCCTCCCTCCCTACATCTTCACACTCTCCACATCCTCTCCCAGCGTAACTTTCGCCACCTCCCTCTCCCGGATGCCACCTTCCGTCTTGATATTTACCAATCCTATCAGCCCTAATCCCTCCCCTCCCCATGTAATGCGTGGCCCCCTCCACTCCCACTCCCCTCCCTTCCCTCCCCCGCTTGGATCTCCGTTCCCCTCCCTCGTAGTTCTTACGTTTTCTTTCCCCACTCCCCCACCCCTCCCCTTCTCGCCCCTCCCTTCCTTCCCCTCTCATCTTGTTGGGTCTCAGCGCTTTACTTTTTAATGGTGTTTTTAACAATGTACCGTGCAGAAGTGTTGTGTCACTGTCATGTGGTGAGCGTGATTTTAAGACTTCAACTGTGCAAAATCGGCGTTTTTTTTTATTTTTCTTTAACTTTTTTTTAGCCACCATGGCAGTTTTTCATACTTATTATCTGTGTTTTAAAGCCTTCATTTCATTGTTTTTCATTCGCCAATATTTATCTTTTTTTATTGTCAAATTCAACATTTTTATCTCCTGTTTTAAGCTACCATTCCAACTGTCAAAGAAATATGTACAATGGGCTGAAGAGCAGCGTACAAGGCTGCTGCCAGCTGCCCTATGGGGCATTAAAAACAGACAAAAACTAGCAATCTCCAGTGGAACTCTCCGGTTGTCAGCCGAAATATCCTGGCAAGATGCCGACGGAATCCAGCTGCAATCCCGAAACTTTATGGAACATTTCGAACGTCGGGAAAACTTCAAGTATCAATGTCAATAATGATCTGGAAAGTTCAAATATAGATTCAGCAGACATAATCGAGAAAGTCGTCTTTAGATACAAGGTGTACAAGTGGGAAGTGATGTCAGAGAAAACAGCACCTAAAGCCCAAACACCAAACGGTGTGAAGAAAGGAACAGAGCCTTTAGTGAAGCAATGTAGGAATACCGCCGCGGCGGAGCGGCCCAGCGCATTGAGGCGCTATGCTATGATGCGTGAGGCCGTTCCGCGTCGCGGGTTCGAATCCTCCCTCGGGCGTGGATATTTGTGTCGTCTTTAGTATACGATAGTTCATAAGTAGTTTGTAAATGTAGGGACTGACGAAACCGCCGTTAAGTCCCATAAGCTTTACAAACATTTGAAAATTCTTTTGAAGGAATACTGGAAGAACAAGCAGTCTTGAATGTTTCGCGTGGGCTGATAAAATGCCTGTAACGTGTGTAATAATACTAATTGACCTTACGGATGCCTTTCTCTCCCCTGTGGCACTACTGGTGCTCGAACTGTCAGACAGTACTGTCACAGCAGTGTGTAGTGACAGTCAACGGAAATACGGATTGAACATGGTGAGGCCTTGTGGTGTAAACATTATTATTCATTACGAACAAATGTCAACCATTAAAAGTATTTTAACAAATGTGATAAATTTGAAATAGTAAATAGCTTTTCCTAGAACTAAATATTTTCTCTATTTCGTGTAATATTCCTTCATCGGGGTTTAACCCAACTCCACACCAAGTTTTATTGAATTCGATTCAGCGGTTTAGTCATTAAAACGTAACAAAGAAACGAACTCACATTCGCATTTATACATTGATTATGATGAATAAATTTCATCCAGGAGTTCGTACAGTGTGATATATTCTGTAAATGACTATATGTATTTTTGTACTTTATGATATCCTGTACATAAATGTTTCACAGCAAGTAAATGGGGTGGTCTTTACTAATATACTGAATTTGAATTGTGTGTGCAACACACCCTTCTGTAGAAAGATATTTAATGTCAGTATTATAGATTTTTCTGAGCGTAAGAGACTTCATTAGATTGTGGTGTATTTTCCCCTTCAAGCACTTAGCCCCTAAAATGCGAGCACCTCCCACTACTGAAACAGTGGCGCCACTTACGCTTCTCATTAACATGAAATTGAGTTACATGCACTCTCTTTATGGGTGCAAGAGGCAGATTTTATAAATTACTGGCTGGGAACCCGTCGTTACACGGGTATTTATTTATTTTAACTCATGTAGGCCATCTTCCCTATCCTTCTCTCTCTCCAGCTCTGTATTCCGCTTCCCCTATCTCGTCCCCTTTCTCCCACCCCTTCTTGCAAGGTACCCTCCACCATGCTTCATACAAAATTTTGTATAGAGTGAGCATCCTCTTTTGAAGTGTGAAAAGTTCTATAGAAATCGGAACAAAGGTGCAGATCTGTACGCAATAGAAACTCGCGGACACATTAAAAAACACACTTTCAGCTCTTCACATTTTCCGGTGGATTTCTCAAAAAATTTATTACATAGAAATCTTGTCCGAATAATTATGAACACAATTTAACAAAGGATGAGCAAAGTCGGCCGAAGTTTTTCTCAAGAAATAGAGTAATCAAGGGAAACAGGGATTCATCTTAATATATATATATATAAATTGAGGTGTATGTGCCTATATATCACTCTGCAGCCAAAACTACACATCGCAAACGTTGCTGTTAAGAAACAATAAGTAGAAAACTTCGGCTTTAGATTTTTGATTGGAATTAAAAAAATAAACATAAAAAACCCACGTGTTTCGATATTTTTGGAAATTCAATCATTAAACGGCTGAAACAAGGGGAAATCTTTTAAGGGTGCTACTAAGACTATTTTGATGCAAGAAATGCAAAAAATTTGGATTTGGAACCATGGTGAGAATTTTAAAAAAGGTACGTTTATGGATGTTTTGAATGCTGCCATCAATGGTGCAGTAGGGGGTGGCAAGTTGTATCAAAATACTTGAGCAGGAAAGCGTTTTTATAACTAAATCTATGAACATTTATATTCAGAAGTAAAAACAACCAATGCTGACCATCCAGTCTACGCGTGCGAATCAGCGGGAATTAAGCTAGTTTTTGTATATAAAGACAAGTTTCCATTACACGCATAGCTTCAGCACTCATTGGAAAGATGGAGTAAAAATTTTGATCGCCAGACATCGCCTTTTCAGAGCACGAATTTTACCGTTACACAACAGACTATGTCGATCTGTCTTACCTCTATTGGTGTTGTTAAAGTATTTTAACGTTTTCTGTTTTTGTAATTTTTTTGCAAACGTTTCGAACCAAAATAATAAAAAGTATCAACTAAAGTATTCCCGCCGAACGCTAAACGAAATTTTATGTAGACCGTGTGATTCCTCTTGTTTTGAAGATCCAGTGTGCAAATTTTCATCAAAACCTGAACAAAACCATTGAACTGTATGCAACAGAAACACACGGATACATTGAATAACGCAGTTTCAGTTTTTCACAGAGCTTCCAATTTTTCGGTGGATTTCCCAAAAAATTTAATAATAAAACATAGTGCTGAGAATTAGGGAAAATTAAAGAACCTTATCAATCGAGCTATTCTTAAGTTTTGGAGTGTCAAGACGAAACAGGGACTAATATTTATACGATGTGCGACAATAAAGTAATGAGACTGATTTTCTTTGCAAGGTGTGGCAACCCTGCAGGCTTGCGTAGGCAAAATATCTTTGACCTTTGTCTATAAGCAGCTGATAGTCCAAGTGGCACATCGATGCAACTGCTCAGTCGTCAGATGTGCTGTAATAAGTCAACACATGTTTGTGTCTCTCGTCACGGAATTGTATGCCATTCCTTTTTGCGTTAAATTGGGTGGAAACGCGACGACAACTTACGGTTAGCTTCAGAAGGCTTTTGGAGCGGTGGTTATGTCAAGAGCTCAAGTTTTTCGTTGGCATAAAATGTTTCGTGGATACAGAACGAGTGTTGAAGATGAAGACCGCAGTGGACGACCATTAACTTCACGGAGGGGTGTCAACTTGCGTGAATTCGTACGATCTGATCGAAGATTATCCGTGAAAATGA
The DNA here is from genome assembly GCA_026315105.1 of Locusta migratoria. Classification (NCBI taxonomy): domain Eukaryota; kingdom Metazoa; phylum Arthropoda; class Insecta; order Orthoptera; family Acrididae; genus Locusta; species Locusta migratoria. The sequence continues at coordinate 788,244,799 of CM048745.1, read as the reverse complement.
TTGGAGAAGAACTGAACATTAATCGAGAAATGGTTCGCCTAATAATAACTGAGCATCACGATAATGCACCATCCCATACTGCTTTTTCAGTACAGCAATTTTTAACCTCAAAACGAATTTCAGAACTACCACAGGCACCTTAATCACCAGATATCGCTCCGTGCGAATTTTTTAATATTTGCAAGAGTCAAAACAACACAAGATGTCCAAAAAGCTGTGACGAGGTTCTTGGAGGATATTACAGAAGATGAGTTACAGAAATGTTACCATCAATGGCAGAAGCGCTGGAAGAAATGTGTGCAATCACAAGTCTCATTATTTTATTGTCGCACCTCGTATATAAAGATTCTACACTTCTGAAGACGACAGCTTGTTCGTTCAAACAGGTACTGTGGAAATAAAGGGAAATCATAATAATAAAACCGCAATGGTGTGTTTTACGCCCCACTTTCACTTTTTCTGTTTTTTTCCGTAATTTTTTGCAAACATTTCGGTCAAAAATAATAAAAATATAAATAATAAAAGTTATGCACGGTACGATTACGACTCTGCTATTGCGATAATATCTATGCACTCAACACGTAAAATTTCCTTGACCGCATTTTTACAAACAACCAAAATTATTTTATATTTGAGTTTAGCTTTGATAAACAAACTATTTTTTGAACTTTTCCTCTTTTAACTATTATTTGAATATCTCTCTCAGAAATGCATTATCTTTTTCCGTTAAAATATCATCGCCAGTCTAGCCATAGTAGTTTGTCCTCTTTTTCAAGTGTATATTCTTTGCCTGTACTGGTTTACATAAAACCAATTGACAGCGTCATATAGTCGTTACTTTTGCAAATAACTCTGTAAAGGTGCGAGTTATGGGCGTAACATAACACACCAAAGTTGTAGCGAATTTTCTCCTGTACGAAAACATTTATTCAGTTTTCGTCTCGGATGAACCGTAATTAAACTTCCTGCAGTCAAAAGGCAGTCATAAACGACAGATTTTTACTGTAACTAAACTACTTTTCCTCCGAATCAGTTGAAAAAGATTTTTGCAGATATCTCAGACGATGCGAAATTGGAAAAAAAAGGAAGAGAGGAAAGTTATGGAGTTTTTCTCCCTTACTAATTCGTTTATTCAATTTTCGTCTCAGATGAATGGTTAAGCCGTTATTTACATTTAAATTTAGAGCTGTCAGAAAGCGATCGCAGAGACCTACTTTTAGTGTAACTGCCGTCACACCGCGGTAGAGTGGCCGAATGGTCTAAGGCGCCTTCTTGCGGATCGCGCGGTTGCTCCCCGTCGGAGTCCCGCATCGACCATGTTTGTTTGTGTGTGTGTGAGTGTATGTGGTGTCCTTAGCATAAGTTAATTTAAGTGAGTTTAAGTAGTTTGTAAGCTTAGGGACTGATAACCGCAGCAATTAAGGGTAACTGGACGCGCAAATGACTGAAAAATCGAAAACAAAAGTTTTTGCCTCCATCTGAAAGACACATTTCTCCCGTTTCCATATATGTATGGTTTATTTACCTTTAAATAGTTATTATAGACTTAATCCCTCTTTGAACAAATGTTCAGAGAGCGTTTAAGTCTGTAACAACTGGGGCGAGTGATGCTTCAGGCAAGGAATATCAGCATAAACATTCCATGTCTGTTACAGTTATGGAAACAATAAAGCCAATATACAGGAATCTTGCAGATAAAAATTTATTAGCAAATGTCTACATAGCCGTACACAAAATAATGAGAGTTTCAACAGCTGCGTGTGGCAACGAGAACGGATAACAGTATTTGCTGGATGGACAGCACTCAAAATAGATATGATGGATGCTGTTATCTGTTTCAGTGATGGTGTAAATAGCAGAACAAAAGTAATGGACAAGTTAGGCATCCAACCAGGCAATAATATGATAGCTGCTCTGACCGCCATAGATCGTCAGCGACTAGTGGAAGGTGAAACGGCCGGCCGCGGTGGCCGAGGGGACTGAGGCGCTTCAGTCGCGGTCTGCACGGCCACTACGGTCGGGGGTTCGAATCCCCCCTCGGGCATGGATATTTGTGCCGTCCTTAGAATAAGCTAGATGATAAGTAGTTTGTAAGTTTAGGGACTGATAACCCCGTAGTTAGGTCCCATAGACTATACAAACATTTGAAAATTTTGAAGGTGAAACGGCTGCGGAAGTCACCACAATAAAGAAACGACTCGTGAAAAAGTCTGCAGATGATAAAGAAGCACCTGGCCAGCAAGATAAAATCACTGGAATATTCTGAAAGAAGTACACGGTGAGTCAAAAAAAAAAAAAAAAAAAAAAAAAAAAAAAAAAAAAAAAAACCCTTATGAATATTCTTTCCTCATTTTCTCGAAACTACGTTTTCAGAAAATTAGGTGCGTATATCTTCATAATGGTTTTAGCCATGTTCACATGTTCACCAAATTTCTCCCCAATTGAACAATGGGTAGTATCTTCGTACTATGCCTAATACATTGTAGAAATGATCGATGTCTGTTATTCTATGTATAATTTAAAATTTTTAGATAAAATGGTAATTCGGTGAAATAAAGGTTTTTCTGTTTCCTCAGATACACTCCAAACTACAAAACCAGAGGCATAATGTGTTCCTACGAATGTTGACAGCAGCATGCCACAGTCTAAATGCTATATGACTGACGATGCACCAGAAAATGGTTTCAGAATGCAAACGTATATTACAAAAACATCTATTAGGCAAAATATTGTAATTCTTAAACTATAACAGTTTTTTCAATAAATTTCCTATTATAGCTTGAGTCCATGTCTTTCAGTGTTGGTACGCATTGTAGATCGAGTGTAATGCGCACCGAAAGCAAGGTATGAAAATGCAGCCCGTTCACGTCCAGGTTCCCCGTAAGTCCGTTTAGATTTATAAACATTAGATTCGAACTACCGTAACTAGACGTCTGCACGAATGCGGATATCCGCGAATATCCTCAGTATTACTTACTTTACGGATAAAATTGTAAGCGACGCGGATATCCGCGTGTTATATGCGGATAAAGAGCGAGTTATCTGTCCAGTACATCTGTCGAAATGTTAGCTCCAGGCTTTGACATTAGTGAAGGGAAACAAATTTAAATGGTCAATTTGGATACGTATTTGACGGCAAGGGAAGGATCAACGATATAGTGACCTGTTTTGGGTGTTTCATCGCAACCAAATGAACGGTACAACCGCGCATAAAATATGAACAAACAAAAAAGGAACATTCATGTTTATTTATTAGATACATGGTGGCGGAAGTAATAAGGATTGACAATAGCATTTTACAGCAGCTTTCATAATCAGATACGGTGTACAGTGAAAGTAACGTATTTAGGAAGGTACACAATGTATAGGCTGGCCGTTGCTGCAGCGGACAGCTGACAGTTACCAATCAGAAGTAGATGGCAGTTTTAATACTTGAAATGACATGCTTTGCTTTGTGTCACATAAACTCTTGTGCGCTAATATGGGGAAAATGAAGTACTCCTTTTGTAAAACTCCGAAAGAACAATTTCTTTTTTGAATGTAAAGTCAGTAAAAGCTTCTCCATACCGATCAGTTTTAACCACTGAAATTTAAGAAGATCCCTGTATTAAACAGGTGATTTAGTGCTCCGACCACATGGGCTCCGAAGAACTACTGTGTGCGTCTAGAGCACCAATATTTTCCTGTTTGGAATAACCTGTTTTGGAGTCAGAATAGGACAACGTGATTCGAAAAGTCAAAAGTAGCTGTCGCAGAAATGAGACGCTAACAATAATTATATCACAGATTGAAGGTTTTCACGGCAGGTATCGTCATTACTTAAAGCTTCCGAGCTGAGATGCCGTGGTCCATACATAAAACTTTCCCCTGACGTTTCGTCCTCTTCTGCGGAAGGCATCCTCGGAGGTAAAGTGGCGTACTGCAACGAGAGCAAAAGTAAGCGTCGTATATATAGGCAAAACACAGGGCGCCGCTGTCAGTCACGTGGTGTCGGCTGTGCTGTGGTCTTTGCTATTGCCAACCTCCTCGATTGAAATTAATCGAGTGTCATCATGTTGCTGCAGTGTTGACATCCGTATCTTATCAAGTTTGAGACCTTCCTCTTTTTTGTTAAAATTATTTCGATGTTTAAAAATCGCAATGGCCTCTCTGTACAAACGCGCATAATAATGCGACGTCTTTGCTATGACGGACGTCTCGTTAATTTTATTTCGTGGTCACCTTCTTGATACACGTGTTCCGCTACAACCGATTTATCAGTATGTCCGAGGCGGCAGTTCCTTTCGTGTTGACACTTTAGTGAACCAGCGTACTTAGACGATGAGACTGACCATCTTAGAGTGACATTTAAGAAGAATGGCTATTCAGACAGGGAGATAGATCTTGCACTACGCCCTAGACTGACAACCAGGACGGACGAGGAAGGACAACAACCCAAGGGGAAAGTTTTTCTACCATTTATCAGTAAGGTCACTGATCGTATTGGAAAGACTTTAAGCAAGTACGATGTGGAAACTGTTTTCAGACCAACCACGAAAATAAAATAATGTTTAAGATCTGCAAAAGATAAGCAACATCCCCTGACTACACCAGATGTCCATAAAATCCCCTGCAGTTGTGGACAAGTTTATATAGGTACAACTAAAAGAAGTTTCAACACTCGTCTGGACGAACACAAAAGGAATTGGCGCTTCGGACATACTGATAAATCGGCTGTAGCGGAACACGTGTATCAAGAAGGTGACCACGAAATAAAATTTAACGAGACGACCGTCATAGCAAAGACGTCGCATTATTATGCGCGTTTGTACAGAGAGGCCATTGAGATTTTTAAACATCGAAATAATTATAACGAACAAGAGGAAGGTCTCAAACTTGGTAAGATATGGATGTCAACACTGCAGCAACAGCATGACAATCGATTAATTTCAATCGAGGTGGTTGGCAATAGCAGAGACCACAGCACAGCCGACACCACGTGACTGACAGCGGCGCCCTCTGTTTTGCCTATATATACGACGCTTACTCGCGCTCTCGTTGCAGTACGCCACTTTACCTCCGAGGATGCCTTCCGCAGACGAGGGCGAAGCGTCGGGGGAAAGTTTTATGAATGGACCACGGCATCTCAACCAGGAATCTTTAAGTAATGAATAATTATATCATTACATACCATGGTTTTAAATTCAGCTATCTATTACCATTACCCATTCAAAACTTTAGTATCTGCGAATACCGATAACGAACTTGCGGATGCGGATAAAGTGCCGCGGATGCGGTTGCTGATATGGGCCTTGCGGATGTGGTGCGGATGCGGATAACACTTTTCTTATCCGCGAAGACCTCTAACCATAAGTCTGGGTCCACACATTGGAACCAACGTGGGCACCAACAGTGTTCGTCCAATGTATAGATCGGTGAAACAGCATTGGAACCAACGTTGGTACGGCTCCGTTGGTTGTCGGTATTTTAACCAAACATCAAAGGACGTTGGGCCAATATGGATACGTCGTCCACACATTGGCGCCAACGTTTCATTCTATCTTTGTCGTCTGCCCGTCTTGAAACTGGTTTTCTTCGATCGTTTTCAAAAATTCAAATGTTTGTATAGTCTATGGGACTTAACTACGGGGTCATCAGTCCCTAAACTTACAAACTACTTATGAACTAACTAAGACTAAGGACGGCACAAATATCCATGCCCGAGGGGGGATTCGAACCCCCGACCGTAGTGGCCGTGCTGACCGTGACTGAAGCGCCTCAGTCCCCTCGGCCACCGCGACCGGCTCGTTCGTTTTATTTTAAAGTTTCAAAATCTCTTTGTAAATATTAGAACTCTATCAGAAAGAGATTCATTTGTGAAAGCAACCACAAAAATCTAAATGCCATGGCAAAACTTAAGTGCGATCAGTGAAATCAAAAACTTTTCAATTACTGAAAGAATTTTTTAAAAGTAACATTACGTAACATGTCCTGTCAAGTTTCGCAAATTTCAAGCACAGCCAGTGATATGAATTGTATGGTTATTTTAAAAAGGAAGTGTAGCGTTCTTAAACTGTCTCTTGTAGCAAGAAATCGAAGCGTCAATACAAAAAAAAAAAAAAAAAAAAAAAAAAAAAAAAAATTGCAGGTATAGCATCCATCTAATACGGATCTTTCTTTTTTATTTTAAGTTCAATCATTTAAGGTAGCAGGTCTAAGTTTTAATAATGTGTATCAATTACTTGCAACATTTTTTAAAACTTAGAGAATTCGCAATTGATGTTCGCTAGGAAGTAGAACAACACACCGCATGATCTTTTACTTTTTTTTTCTTGTTTGGTTTGCAATGAGAAAATGTAATTATTCACACTCTAAACCGTTAATGCATCGGCCCCGATTTTTGCGTCAGATTTGTTTACGTTGGCTCTCATAGAATTCAACTGATTGTTGGCTCCAATGTGTGGGCGCTGAGGCAAAATATTGGCGAATGTTGGTGCCAACATTAAGGCTAGTCTACACGACGACACTAGGTTGCGAAACTCGTTGCATGAAATGAATTGCGCGCAACTAGTTTCGTGTACGTCTGTAGACACGGCGCCAATACTATACACTTCAGTTTCGTTGTTTTGTGAGTGCCGTAGTCGCCATAAAATGAAAGGTTTGGTAGCTGTACGAGTTGTGGCGAATCTATTGCTGTCTGTGTGAAGACGCTGCATAAGACTAAACATAAAAAGAATAAGAAACATGTTTGGGTTCGTGACTGGATTAAAAAAAGACGTCAGCTCTGTTGCTCTGCGACCTTCCTCAAAGAAATTGTGATTGAAAATCTTAGAAGTTGTTTCAATCAACTTAGAATGTCACCAGAGGAGGTTACGTTCCTTTTAAACAGTTAGTAATGCAATAAAGAAACAAGTTACCGTTATGTGTGAAGCATAGTTACCAGAACTGAAATTACAAATTCCATTACGTTTCTTGTCAAGTAGATATTCGTCTCTGCAGTACTTGTACCGTGTTCCGAAATCCACAATTTCCATATTTCGTTTGTATAGGTATTTCGAATTGGTTGTATTTTAGTCTGCAATTCACTAATCGTCAACCCATCAATATTTAATTTCACAAATAATTGCTAGAAGAGCACTAACACGCCGTTAAAATCGCACAAACACCTACGTAACGCATATATGTTCAAAAAACCGAATTATTTCTTCCGTTCCCCTCTTTATGTTGTATTTTGTTCTGTATTGGTTATCACCTAACCTAAAAACACGCGCAATCAGTTTCGCCAAAGTTGGAAGGTGCCGACACTGTCTAGTTTCGCCAACGAGTTTCGCGAAGGCCTGCCGCGCATGCGCATTGGCCAGTAGCGCAGTTCCATGAAACCTAGGGTCGTCGTGTAAACTAGCCTTTAGTGCAAATGTGTGGACGCGGAGTAACCGTAAAGTGGGCCAACATACAACGCGAAGAATATCATTGTTACTGTTCGTCTGGAGCGCTAGTGTCGCTCGGGCAACTACTTTGGCGGCAGAGACCGCCGGGCCTGAAGCTGTGGCAGAGTATAGCGGCGAGCACGTGGCGGTCCAGCGCTGGAGTCGAGCCGCAGCCGCAGCCGCAGCTGCTAGCTACCGGCTGCCGCACGCGCGTGCGCCCTCCGCCTCTACGCGTTGCGTGCCGCATTGCGTGTCAGCTGCGCGCTGCATCCTGGGTACTGCGACGTTGCTTTCCAGCCACCAACAAACGTAACACAGTCAGTCGCTACCGCAAACAGCCGTACAACTTCACCGCAATACATGTTTGCTTTTAATTATATTTCTACTTGTGGAACAGGCATTCTATTTTTCCGTTGCAGGCATTACTAAAGTTTTCAAAATAAAAAGCCAAGATCGCACATTAATAATTTGTTAAATGACGACCGGTTTCGGTGCACTGTGTCACCATCATCTACTCTCAAAAATGTTTGTATAGTCTATGGGACTTAACTACGGAGTCATCAGTCCCTAAACTTACAAACTACTTATCAACTATCTTATACTAAAGACGGCACAAATATCCATGCCCGAGGGGGGATTCGAACCCCCGACCGTAGTGGTCGTGCAGACCGTGACTGGAGTGCCTTAGTCTCCTCGGCCACCGCGGCCGGCCCATCTGCTCTCATATATGTTATAAGCTGGTCATCTTTGGGTTTAAAATAACAAGTGCAACATTGCACTTAGTCACTATATAAAAATATACACAAGTTAAAACCATGACAGAGTATTATGTAAGCTCTCATGTCTTCAACTAGTGTATATTTTTATATAGTGACTAAGTGCAATGTTGCACTTGTTATTTTATACCCAATTTTTTTAACAAGATGACCAGCTTATAACATATATGAGACCAGATGATGGTGACACAGTGCACCGAAACCGGTCGTCCTTTAATAAATTATTAATGTGCGATTTAATATTTAATTTTGACAACATTGTCAGAGGAGAAAACAGCGATCTATTTGGTATGACAAAAAAAAAAAAAAAAAAAAAAAAAAAAAAAAAAAAAAAAAAAAAAAAAAAACAGTGTTGATCGCAGAAATTAACAGTTTCAATTAACCGGTTTCGACCTGATGTAGGCCATCTTCGGAATTACAAGTGGCCTGCAACGATTAATGGAAGTAATTACAGAAACGCCTAAGTATGATTTCAGATGTAATATAAAATGTATACAGAGTAATGTTTATGGCGTTTACCCATGTGGCCAGTATTATCCCTCTGTTTTTATTATATTTCTTAATTCTATTTATATATTTTTATTATCAAACTATGTATTAATTTATATATTACTCAGAACATACTCTTTGTAAGCCTTTTCCCATTGGCTGCTGCTGACTTGGCGCCAAAATCATACACTATTTAACCAGAGGCCTTATGGCCACTAGTCAAGTTTCCTACTGGCAGCAGAACAGCCCAGGACAGCCCAGCCGAGCCGAGTGCAGCAATTGGCCACGTGGGTAAACGCCATAAGCATTACTCTGTATATATTTTATGTTACATCTAAAGTCACACTTAGGCGTTTTTGTAATTACTTCCATTAATCGTTGCAGGCTACTTGTAATTCCAAAGATGGCCTACATCAGGTCGAAACCAGTTAATTGAAACTGTTGATTTCTGCGATCAAGACTTTTTTTTTGTATATTAATGTGCGATCTTGGCTTTTTATTTTGAAAACTATAAAACGATCAGATCGCCTCCAAACGCGACTAGGTCAGGTAATCTTAACATTACTAAAGTATCAACAGAGATGAAAGATCGTGAATTAAACGTAAAAACTGTCTAATCTAGTCGATTCAGTAGCATAAGCTACAATAATTCGTCAATAAATACCTTCGAACATCTGAATAACTGCAGGTTATTACGCTGAAAGCGATAGAAGTTGTTGTTGTTGTTGTTGTCTTCAAAGACTGGTTTGATGCAGGTCTCTACGCTACACTATTCTGTGCACGCCTCTTCATCTCTGATAAAAGAAAGGCAACATATATCATTTCGTATCTGCTTACTGTATTCGTCTCTCGGTCTCCCTTTGCCATTTTTACGCCACACACTTCCCTACAGAGCTAAATTGACGATTTATTGATGTTACAGAATGTGTCCAATCAACAGATCCCTTCTCTTAGTTAAAATGTGCCAGAAATTTCTTTTTCCGCTATTTTGTTCAGCACCTACTAATTAGTTGCGCAATATATCCACCTAATCTTCTGCATGCGTCTGTACCGCCACATTTCAAATGTACTGTCAACTATTCGTGTGAACTATCTATCGTCCACGTTTCACTCCCGCACAATGCAACACTCCAGACAAATGCTTTCAGAAAAGACTTCCTAACATTTACATTAATAATAATAATAATAATAATAATAATAATAATAATAAAGAAAAATTTCTTTCAGCATCTCCTGATTTTTGTAGACTACGTTCCATTACCTTTCTTTTACTCTTGTTAATGTTTATCTTTTAACCTCCTCCATTGCTCATTCAGGTCTTCTGGTGTCTGACAGAATTAAAATGTCTCCCTGGGGCATGGGTGTGTGTGTTTTGTCCTTAGATTATTTTTCCTTAATTTAAGTAGTTTGAAAGCTACGAACTGATGACCACGCAGTTTGGTCCGATAGATTTACAAACATTTGAACATTTAGAATTAGAATGTCATCGCATCATTTAAAAAAAAAGTTTATTTCTTTTCCCTTAACTTCAATTCCTTCTCCAAGTTTCAAAAAATGTTCAAATGTTGGTAGAGCTTATGGGACTCCCCCAGGGGCATCAGTCCCTAAACTTACAAACTACTTATGAACTCGTTTATACTAAAGGCGACACAAAGATCCATGCCCAAGGGGGGATTCGAATCCCTGACCGCAGTCTGTGACTGGCACGCCGCAGACCGCTCGGCCACTTCGGCCGGCTTTCCAAATTTCTCCTTGCATTCCTTCACACTTTGTACAAGGACAGATTGAGTAACATTGAGGAAAGGCTCCAACCCTGTCTTACTATCTTCCCAACCACTGCATCTGTTTATAACTGCTATCTGGTCTTTGTACAAGTTGTATATAACTTTTCGTTCCCTAAATCTACAAGTGCTGAAAACTTAGGTTTTCCTTTCCTTAACGTGTCATCTAACTTAAGACGTAATGTGAGCATGCCTCGCGTGTTCCTACGTTTCTTCTAAATATAAACTGATCTTCACCGACGACGAATACCACAATTTTTTCCGTTCTTCTGTAAATAATTCGTTTTAACATTTTGAAACTACGTTTATTAAATTGACATTTCTGTAATTTTCATATTTCCCTGCATTTGCTTTGTTTGGAGTTAATACTATTGTATTCTTCTTGAAGTCTGAGGGTATTTCATGCAATTTGCATACGAAGTGGAACAGTTTCTTGCTCTCTCAACGATGTCAGACGTTGAGAGCGAACATTTTCCGTATCCAGAAAAGGCCGTACAGGACCTGCAACATGCGGTCGTGCATTATCCTGTTGAAATGTAATGTTGCGCAGGGATCGAATGAAGGGTAGAGCCACGGGTCGTAACACATTTGAAATTTAACGGGCACTGTTCAAAGTGCCGTCGATGCGAACAAGAGGTGCCCGAGACGTGTAACCAACGGCATCCCATACCATCGCGCCGGGTGATACGCCAGTATGGTGATGACGAATACACGCTTCCAATGTACGTTCACTGCGATGTCGCCAAAAACGGATGCGACTATCATGACGCTGTAAACAGAACCTGGATTCATCCGAAAAAGACTTTTTGCCATTCGTGCACCCAGATTCGTCGTTGCTTACACCATTGCAGGCGCTCCTCTCTGTGATGCAACGTCAAGAGTAACCGCAGCCATGGTCTCCGAGCTGATAGACCATGCTGCTGCAAACGTCGTCGAACTGTTCGTGCAGATGGTTGTTGTCTTGCAAACGCTCCCATCTGTCGACTCCGGGATCGAGACGTGGGTGCACGATCCGTTACAGTCATGCGGATAAATGCCTGTAGTCTCGATTGCTAGTGATATGAGACCGTTGGGATCCAGCACGGCGTTCCGTATTGCCTTCCTGAACCCACAGATTCCATATTGTGCTAACAGTCAATAGATCGCGACCAACGCGAGCAGTATTGTCGCGATACGATAAACCGCATTTGCGATAGGCTACAATACGACCTTTATCAAAGTCGTAAACGTGATGGTACGTTTTTGTTCTCCTTACACGAGGCATCACAATAACGTTTCACCAGGCAACGCCAGTCAACAGCTGTATGAGAAATAGGTTGGAAACTTTCCTCATGTCAGCATATTGTAGGTGTCGCTACCGGCGCCAACCTTGTGTGAATGCTCTGAAAAGCTAATCATTTGCATATCACAACATATTCTTCCTGTCGGTTAAATTTCGCGTCTGTAGCACGTCATCTTCGTGGTGTAGCAATTTTACTGGCCAGGAGTGTAAGTGGAAGCGAACTATCATATTTTTCACAGCCCACTACACATTAAAGTACGATTATGCTTCAACACATGATCCTAATCTACATAATCTTCCACCCTTCCTCCTTGTCTACAATTACGCACAAGCCACGTCACAGCCTGTGTGGCCATTCCAGCGCGGCAATTATTAAGTGTGCCAGAATTGTACACTGAAGAGCTAAAGGAACTGATACACCTGTCTAACACCACGTCGCGAGCACTAACACGTGTCATGGACTCGAATAAGCAGTGCTGGAGGCTACTGCACCACGCATCCAGCAGGGCTGTCCGTAATTTCCTAAGAGGGGGTGGAGATCTCCTATGAGCGTTCCAAAGCATATTAGATACGATTAATAATGTTTACATCTGGAGAGTTGAGTAGCTGTTGGTGGAGTGTTCTGGAAATCTAGACTTATAAGGGTTCCCATATCACTCCAATTGCACTAGCCCCACACCATTACAAAATCCCCACCCCGCTGGCATTCAGAAGCCATTGATTCACGGTTGATGATTCCACAGGGAAGAGTAGGTAAATGGCGGACACTGAAGGCATTTTTTCCCCAAATAGCTTGCCATAATTTTAATTAAATTAGTGCCAATTAAAGTACGTCTTGTGTTACCAATATATAGTTCGTGAGTACTATGTTTCATTACTTTATATATTTTTAATCTCTAAACCTTTGTACTGTTTGGTATGGCCCACCAAGTCGGGTAATGGCGAACACATTTTTTTCAATACAAATAACAATGGAAATTAATAATTCTCACAACATTTCAAAAGTAACACCTGGTGCATTAAATATTTAGGCAAATGTAGAATATTAGTAGAGCTCTATTATAAGGACAATTAGAATAAGAATTAATAAAAAAATAGACAACATAAGTTTTTTCTCTTTGGCACATTCTATTTTTGATAAGGAAACTTAAATTAAATTTTAATCTGCAAGGAAGTTTCATATCAGCGCACACTCCGCTGCAGAGTGAAAGTTTCATTTTTGAAAGTATCATTCATGCGAAACAACTAGTTCTTTACTCACACGAAGTGATGAGTGCTGTCGACAAGGGATCTCAAATTGATTCCGTATTTCTTAATTTCCAGAAGGCTTTTGACACCGTATCTCAAAAAGGCTTTTAATCAAATTGAGTGGTTGTGTTATATCGCCCCATTTTGCGACTGGATAAAGGATTTCCTCTCAGCGAGGACACAGTTTATAGTAATCGATGTTAGGCGTCGACTAAAACTAAAGTGATATCCGGCGTTCCACAGGGTAGTGTTATTGGTCCTCTGATGTTCCTTATTTACATAAACGACTTGGGAGAAAATATAAGTAGCTCTCTTAGGTTGTTTGCAGATGGTGCCGTCATTTAAAGTCTAGCAATATCATCCGATTATCAAAACCAACTGCAGAACGATCTAAATAAGATATCAGTATGGCGTAAAAACTGGCAATTGATTTTAAATAATGAGAAGTCGTCCACATGAGTACGAAAAGAAATCCGTTAAACTTTGTTTAAAAGACAAATCAATCAAATGTGAAGGCCGTAAACTCCACTAAGTACCTAGGAATTATTATTACTTCAGACTTAAACTGAAAAGAACTCGTAGATAATGTCGTGGGAAAGGCGAACCTGAAACTGGGTTTTAGTGAAAGACCCCTGAAAAGATGCAACAGAAGTACTAAAGAAACTGCATACAATACGATTCTCCGTCGGTTTTCGAAGTATTGATGCCCAGTGTGGGATTCTTATTAGGTGGATTTGAAGGAGGACATCGAAAGAGTCCAAAGAAGGACAGCTCGTTATGTATTGTCACGATACAGGGGAGACAGCGTTACGGAGATGATACAGGATCTGGGATGGAAATCGTTACAACTACAGCGATTTTCGCTGCGGCGCGGGCTACTTACGAAACTCTAATCACCAATATTCTCCTCCGAATGCGAAAATATATTGTTGACTCCCACTTACATTGGTAGAAATGATCATCAGAATAAAATACGAGAAATCAGAGATCGAACGGAGAGCTTTAAGTATTCTTTCTTCTCGTGCGCTTTTCGAGACTGGAATGGGAGATAAAAAGTATAAAGGTGGTTCGATGAATCCTCTACCAGGCACTTAAATGTGATTTTCAATGTATCCCGTGTAGATGGAGATGTTTTTAAGTGCATTAACTTATGTAAGGAGCTAGTAAGTCGAGTAAGTCGTAGCATACGCTGTTCTTTAAAAATATTGTCAGAAAATAGACAATGTGAGATTTGAGTAAGTTATGGGCGAGGCGATCTTTTTTATTTATTTATTATTATTTTTTTAGGATGTGATGAACATGGTGCCACCTTGAACTAGGCCATCTTGAATCTAAGTTAATTTTTTTAATGAAATGATGGTCACGTGATAATCAAAAAACATCACAAAGAACAGTTATTTAATGTGTGCAACACACATTTGAAGGTGTTGAATCCATTTGTCATGCTGGCACAAAAATCTTCAGTGTATTGATCGAAATGACGTATTTTCTTATTTTCTCAGTATATGTATTTGCTTTTAATGACCCCACATATAAAAATGAAGTGGTATGCAATAACGTCTGTCAATCATGTTTCTTGGAAATCAACCGTCTAACTACTAACGAACAGTGCTCCAACGTGTGCTGAAGCCTCGTCCTATTGGCAGAGGGAAAGCTGCAGTTTAACTTCTACATCCAGATACATACTCTGCAATCCATCCAAAGCTGAGGGTACCTAGTACCTAGAGGGTGTATCGAAACAGAGAGGAACATGACCCACCTCTGTATACGTTGAGATACCTTGGTGGGTAGGAGAGCAGAATGGGAAACAGTGCCAGTAATGGTTTGTGATCGGTAATCAAGCGAAAGGATTTCCCATATCGAAAAAGGAAGAAAATTAACACGTAAAAACTACTGCCAAGACCTCCTGCTTGATACGTATTTTAGTTGCGCCTCTGATAAAGCTTTCGAGATTGATAGAATAGAGCGCTCAGATCCGTCAGAAAGTTTGTGTAAGGAAACTGCCCCGACCCCATAATTGGATGCACCTATAGCTAATATTAAAGATAGGGAGGATTTGTATGGGATGAGGCAACATATTGTCCTGACTGCATTTACTGAGAATACTGAATGTGGAATCACACTCAGGTGTTCACTGAGAGGGAGCGTTTTCCCTGCAGAGGCGGTGCAATGGAGCAGCCATCCGTACAGTAGCAGCAATGAATTTACTATAATACAAGAACTTGCCCAGAAAAGACTTTAACTGGGTGGTGAAACAGAGGTTAGACAGGAGATGGCTTCCACATAGGAAAATGGGCATCAAACGTAATTGTGAGCTATGACATTCCCAAGGTAAGAGGTAGAGGTTTGGAAGAAGGAGCACATCTCTTTGTTGCATTTCAAACCTGTCTGATAGAGACTTTGGAATAAGAATTGCAGGCTGGCTAGGTATTCTTTGGAGGTAGATCAACTGATGACAATGTCTTCCAGATAGTTGATGCATCCTGGAATGTCGCGAAGTACTTGCTTGAGGTGTGCTAGCCAGTCCAAACATTAGGCGAGTGAGTTGGAGCAGGCCAAAATGTGTGTATATAGTTGGGATTGGGGATTAACGGGATCTAACGGGATTGACAGAAATGCAGGTCAGTTTTAGAGAAAAAGGTGCCCCCTGCTAGGTTGATCAGGTCATCTATATGAGGCAGAGGGTAATCTTCAACCTGAAGCTGGGGGTTTAAGGTGGCTTTAATATTTCCACATAACCTGAAGCGGCATCCTGGCTTGAGGACGAGGACGAGAGGTATGGCCCCTGGGAAGAATCAAAGTGGACTGCTTCTTACTGTAAGTGGTCCAATTCTTCTTCAAGTGGCTGCTACAGAGCCAACGGCACCTACCTTGTTCGGCAGTAGCAAGGGTGTATGGACAGACATAAGTGAAGTGATGCGATGAAGTCCTTTGTGCATCCAAAGCCTGGTGAAAAGAGGTCATTACATTCATCGCACAGCGCCTCCACTACCAGAAACAGCCTGTGGAGACTCGAGATGCACATGATCTGCAATTTCTGGGCTGTTCATGACTAAAAAAGGTACCATACAGCTGACTGATTTGTAGGACAATGTGGCAGTGAATTGTCATAGCAGTACAATTTATTGTTTGTTAATATGTAAAAAGAAGGTGCTGAATGCAGAGACGGGAACGCAATGTCTGCATAAGATCATAAATTACTGAGGGACACAGCTGCTCCCATGTCTACTTGCATGCTAAGAGGCTTCCCCCTGATTGAAACACCAGTAAAATGCTTGAATTTATGTCTACGGTTAGAGTGTCTTGGGTTCTTTCCACAACAATGATAGTTAGGCCATCGATCAGGGCAATCATCCTTGCCGTTTGAGGAATAAAAACTGGGACATGATGGCAGACAAAGAGGACCCTCGTGATAGTGCTACAGGGGCATCAGCTGCTGTCAGGAACCAAATGCCGAATGCCTGTCTCTCTGTCCATGGGTGCCTGGGTTGATCAGGGATTTTTGCCTTGCTCTGCGCTTTCGACGATCCATAGATGGAAGCAACATCCTCGTCATCCGTGGCGGTCGCCTCTTTGATGGCAGCAACCACTGCTCATGACTCCAATGAATGGTCTGCTACCGTGGTTATTTCGAAGTTGAAGGCCAGTTTGATGTTTTGTTGAAGAGATGGATCTTCTAACTTAAATGCATCAAGACAGAAAGCTGCATATGGGGCTGCTTGAATAAGATGGTCTTGTACCATATCATTTATGTATGATTCTTTTGAGATGGTGATGGCCAATCTGCACTTTTTGGCTTAGCCCTGGACCTCTGCCCTCTGCCACTCACTGTTTGTACGTTCAGTCTCTCTCTCTCTTTTTTTCACTGGTAGAATTCCACCGATGCTGCGAGAACATGATAAAGTGGTTGCGCTGCATGGAGGTCTTGAAGCATATTCTGTTGGTGGGACTGGCTGAGAGGTGACAGGCTTCCGCTCCTGGTATCTTCCGGTCAACGGTATTAGGCGTATTCTTTGGCGATTTTTCTGACTGAAGTGTAGACTGCAATGGTTCGAACTGCCTGAAGTGAGGTCTGGCCAAGGGTATACAGATGGTGTTGGCCAATCATGGGCTTATGTAGTGATACAAACGATCTGCGATGTATGAAATAATAGATTCTAAGTCGGGAAGTTTCCGTTTATTTTCCTCTGATGTCGGTTTTCCACTTGGTGCCTATCGAAATATTGTTTAGATTTTCTGGTGAATGTGGCTATTTGTACAGCTGCCAGTTTGCAAAGGGGACCCTTATGGGTGGTAGGGTAGGATAACATTTGTTTGTTTGTTTTAATATACAAACTTTCACAAAGTAGCAAACAACGATTTTGATTAGAATGAATTCAAAAATTAGCAAAACAATTATTGCATTCATTCATAACAGTTTCTAAATCAGGTTTAATAAACTGCTTATTCAATTAAACTCGTAAAACAGTGATATTGCATGAAATTAGAAACTATTAACCATGAATGTTTAATCGATGTTTTGATGTAAGAAAAAAAGTTTTCCAACTATAATTTCCAGAGGCGTGGCCTTCTGTATAAGGGTATCATCCTAGCTGCAGTGCGGCAGCAACGAACCACCGCTGTGTACTGCAGCGTGCAGAACGGTCTACACACAATCGTTTATATTGTCAGGAGTTTTGAAATAAGAAAACCCAGCTACGTGTAACACATCAAATTACAGCTGCCACTACTGATGGAGTATGCAACTACTCTACGCGCCATGATACTCGGCTGAGAACACGTTTGTATTACGAATAGACTGGGATAGATACTCCGCCAATTCGGTGTTTAATACCTTATTTACCTGGTTGTAAGTATTAAGGGGAGTTAGAAAGTAATTTATTGACATTTTTCAATTTTTCGAATAAAATGGTGTACACATTTTTTTAAAACCTTTAATGCATAGTGTTGCTGATCAGCTACATACCTTATGTTTTCCATTGTCTCTCAAACTGATCAAAATTTTATCACAAATTCATTTGTATCTCTTTCTGTGCATAGTATTACATATGCTAGTAACTCACTCTAGAAATTATGAATTACAGAGTGCTACTGAATCAGTTCGACAGCTGCATTTAGTTACTGCTAACATATGCGTTTGTTTACTTTAGAATTCCTCCTTTGCCATGTAAAAGTAATCAATCACATACTACTGTTGCATTATAAGTTATTTACTGGAAAGATTAAAGGCATAATAGTGACATTTACTGTATCTGGTACATAATGGAGGCACTATATAGCAGACCAACAATGAATGTTTTTTTGCTAGTAGTGCATAATAATTTTAAGGAATTGTTTTCCAATTTTTTTCTCAGTATATACGTTCTGTACATTAAGCGTGGTGGTTTTTATAACTTCAAATAAGACGTCATGCATTAAAGGGTTGAATATAACCTGCACGGATTGAAAATGTTAAAAATGTTTATGTGCATTACTTCAAGATCAAATAAAATCGGTAATTTTTTACATAGAAGACTGTGGATTAATGTGTTACACAGGCTAAATTACGTGTCTGTATTGGTCGCACTGCCAAAACAGTACCGTATCGTTTTATAATATAAACAAGCATTGTATGTCAAAGAGCTAAAGTTTTCCCTAGGAAAATTGACAAATAGATTGATAAATTTCCCAAAAAGTAAAGTATGACACCAAAACGAAGTGTTTCTAAGAAACGTGAGTGAAAATTAAGCAGGCAGTATGGGATGCCTTCTTCCACAGATTGTCACTGATGGGAAACGATAACTTTTGCCCTCATGGACCTAATTCCCGGTGCAATTACCGAAATGCCCAGTACTCAAAAAGCCATAAACATTCAATTCTTGCAGCAGTCATAGACATCATGAAACCTGTTTACCGAGACCTGTTAAATCCTGAATTACTGAAGAAGTGTCTGCATGGTCAGACTTAAAATCCCAATGAGTCGGTCTGTAATCTTATATGGACTCGCTTACCGAAAAACAATGTTTTTTGGGAATAAAAAAACTAAATTATGGGGTCAGTGATAATGTTATTGGTTTTAATGCTGTCAATATTGGTAGTGTGAGAGTACTACAAAATATGCAACTTCATAATGGAGTAAACTGTACCAGAGAACTTGAATGAATGGACAAGGTTGACAATGATAATGAAAAGTATGCAGCAAAGTTGGCCACTAAAGAGTCGAGAAGGGAAAAAAGAAGAAAAAAACCTTTGTTGTACAGTATGATTATATATATAATCATAAGCACCATGCACCATACTGTACAACAAAGGTTTATATATATATATATATATATATATATATATATATATATATATATATATACATTTTCTGTAGCATTTTTACCTAAATTCAGATTTTCAGGGATTACTACCATTAACATCCTGAGTCTACTGAACTGAAAGAACATAATGTTATGTATAAAATTATTTCAGGTAATGTACAAAAAAAGAACAATACATTTTAACTGTAATTAAAAATTTTATTTACAAATTCAGTGGCTGAAATGCATTTATTGTATTTCATTATATTCAGAACATTAAGTTTAATGTCTTGTAAAGGTCTCATGTCAATGGCTGTAGGGGTTCCTGAAGTACTAAATTTAACATTGTCGGAATAGGGCATTCCAACTTTACTTAATATCACTGTTTGTTACTACTGATTACTAGACACGATATATTGCCATAGCTACATAGTAAATGGACGTAAAATTTTAAACATGGCTGCAATTCAGCAACATTGGAACACGATCCAAAAGTCAACTAAGTTTCAGCTAAACAGTTGCATATAAATGGTTTACATGCGTAAACCTTGACCTAGGTTTTGGCAAAAGAATTTTTGCCTTCTTCAGAAGTATTTCCTAATAAAATATAATACACAAATCATATGAATAATAGTAAAATACGTAAGTGTTTCTAAAATAAGTAAAATTAAATTAGATGAGAATGTACTTACATTTAGCTCACTTTAAATAAATGAAATAAATCGCAATTTGCGATGTTATGGCTTCACTGTATTAGGTTTAGATGAAATACCAAAGTGCGGTGAACGAAAATTTGTGGCCGGCTGGGATTCGAACCCGGGATCTCCAGCTTACTTGGCAGACGCGTTGACCACTCCGCCACCGAGGACACAGTCACCAGCCCGACTACAGAGGTCTCTTCCCTGCACGTCTCCTATACCACAGCCACAGCCACTTTAAATAGTTGTTGAAAATGTGGCTGACTCCATGTCATAGACTAAAAAGTAAAATTTAAAACATGTCTACAACATAAAATTGTGGAGCACGGCTTGTGTGTGGCTGTGTTCCGCAATTTTATGTTGTAGACATGTTTTAAATTTTACTTTTTATTCTATGACATGGAGTGAACCACATTTTATTTAACAAGTATTTTCATGTGAGCTAAATATAAGTACATTCTAATCTGATGCTGTAATTTTAATTTTACTTATTTTAGAAACAATAACGTATTTTACTATTAATCATATGATTTGTGTATTATATTTTATTAGGTAATACTTCTGAAGAAGGCAAAATTACTTTCGCCAAAACCTAGGTCAAAGTTTATGCATGTAAACCATTTTTATGCAACTGGTTGGCTGAGACTTTGTTGACTTTTGGATTAAATGGACGTACATAAATGCTTTAAGGAGCTGATGAGCTAGTTGTAAGTACATTCTCATCTAATGCTGTAATTTTAATTTTACTTATTTTAGAAACACTTATGTATTTTACTATTATTTATATGATTTGTGTATTATATTTTATTAGGTAATACTTCTGAAGAAAGCAAAATTAGTTTTGCTAAAATCTAGGTCAAGGTTTATGCATTTAAATCATTTTTATGCAACTGGTTGGCTGAAACTTTGTTGAATTTTGGATTAAATGGACGTACATATATGCTTTAAAGAGCTGGTGTTTCGGGATTCCCAGTTCCTGCAGAGTTTCTGAAATAAAAATACGTAATGCGATTTTTGACTCGACCTGCAGTAGTAAACCAAATCACCACGGCGACGAACGGGTTGAGCTCGACGGCTGTGACTGCAAGGTCACAGTTGCGTCGCCGTCGCCGGATGCGAGTCATTCCTAAATCGCTAGGGGCCCAGGCACCCACGGCGCGCTCGGCGGAATCTTCCGGGGGCAGTAACAGGGTTAGGTTAGGGCGGCGGCGACGCCAGCGCCAGGCCATCAGGCGGGCAAACTGTCAGGCTCCCCCACCCCACCTCCGCCTCCTTACGGTTATGGCGGCGGCGCCGCAGTTTGCATGCCATTAGCGCCGAGGCGGCGCTGTGCTAACTGGCGCCGTGCCGTTGCCCTTCCCCGGGGCCCCGATGACGACGTGGAGCCCAAACACGGAAACGTCCCGCGGCAGGCATTCGCCGGCGAAAATCTGTTCTCTGCGACGACAACGTCTTTATTGTGTACGGAAATTTTACGACGTTGCCCGTTTCAGTTGAATACAATTACAGCGGACATCTTTAGTCTCGAAAGCTTGGACCCGTGCTTATATTTTGCCCCTGATGTAGTATTATTCTTAGTTTCGCTTATACATAGGGTGTTACAAAAAGGTGAGGCCAAACTTTCAGGGAACATTCCTCACACACAAAGAAAGAAAATATGTTATGTGGACATGTGTCCGTGTTCAAATGTTTGTATAGTCTATGGGACTTAACTACGGGGTCATCAGTCCCTAAACTTACAAACTACTTATGAACTAACTAAGATTACGGACGGCACAAATATCAGTGCCCGATGGGGGATTCGAACACCCGACCGCAGTGGCCGTGCAGACTGTGACTGGAGCTCCTCAATCCCCTCGGCCACCGCGGCCGGCCATGTGTCTGGAAATGCATTATTTCCATGTTAGAGCTCATTTCATTATTTCTCTTTAAATGTAAATTGAAATAATTCGTCCAGACAATTGTTAAAATACCCAATTGTTTCGTTAGTATGTACTGCACTTCCTCGATTCACGTCATCAACACAGATTTTCTGTGAACGTTAGGGCAGGAATTGTTGGTGATGTCTTCATTGGGCCTCATGTCCTTCCACCTACCCTCACTGGAGCACGTTATCATGATTCCATACGGGATACTCTGTCTGTGCTGCTAGAACATGTGCCTTTACAAGTACGACACATGTGGTTCATGCACGATGGAGCTCCTGCACATTTTAGTCGACGTGTTCGTACGCTTCTCAACAATAGATTCGGTGCCCGATGGATTGGTAGAGGCGGACCAATTCCATGGCCTCCACGCTCTCCTGACCTCAACCCTCTTGACTTTTATTTATGGGGGCATTTGGAAACTCTTGTCTACGCAACCCCGGTACCAAATGTAGAGACTCTTCGTGCTCGTATTGTGGACGGCTGTGATACAATACGCCATTCTCCAGGGCTGCATCAGCGCATAAGAGATTCGATGCGACGGAGGATGGATGCATGTATCCCCGCTAACGGAGGACATTTCGAACTTGTCCTTTAACAAAGTGTTTGAAATCATGCTGGTACGTTCTGTTGCTGTGTGTTTCCATTCCATGATTAATGTGATTTGAACAGAAATAATAAAATGAGCTCTAACATGGAAGTTAAGCGTTTCCGGGCACATGTCCACATAATATATTTTCTTTTTTGTGTGTGAGGAATGTTTCCTGAAAGTTTGGCTGTACCTTTTTGTAACACCCTGTATACAGGGTGAGTCACCTAACATTACCGCTGGGTATATTTCGTAAACCACATCAAATACTGACGAACCGATTCTACAGACCGAACGTGAGGAGAGGGGCTAGTGTAATTGGTTAATACAAACCATAAAAAATTGCACGGAAGTATGTTTTTTACACAAACCTACGTTTTTATAAATGGAACCCCGTTAGTTTTGTTAGCACATCTGAAAATATAAATAAATACGTAATCAGTGCCTTTGTTACATTGTAAAATGTTAAATACATCCGGAGATACTGAAACCTAAAGTTGACTCTTGAGTACCACTCCTCAGCTGTTTGATCATGTGTATCGGAGAGCACCTTAGGTACAGAAGAGACTAGAACAGCACATTACGTCGACATGCTAACACCTTTATTGGTCTTTTTCACTGGCGCACATGTATATTACCATGAGGGGTAGGTACACCTACACACGTGGTTTCCGTTTTCAATTACGGAGTGGATTAGAGTGTGTCCCGACATGTCAGGCTAATAGATGTTCAAAGTGGTGGCCATCATTTGCTGCACACAATTGCAATCTATGGCGTAATGAATGTCGTACATGCCGCAGTACATCTGGTGTAATGTCACCGGAGGCTGCTACAACACGTTGTTTCATATCCTCTGGGGTTGTAGGCACATCACGGTACACATTCTCATTTAACGTACCCCACAGAAAGAAGTCCAGAAGTGAAAGATCAGGACACGGGATGGCCAGTTTATGCGTCCTCCACGTCCTATGAAACGCCCGTCGAACATCCTGTCAAGATTTCAACCTAGTGTTAATTGCGGAATGTACAGGTGCACCATCGTGCTGATACCACATACTTCGACGCGTTTCAAGTGGGACATTTAATTGTAAGATACATCACCATTCCCTTTGTATCCGTACTAAATACGGTGCTCTCCGATACACACGATCGAACAGCGGAGGAGTGGTACTCATGCGTCAACTTTAGGTTACAATATCTCCGGATGTAATTAACATTTTACAATGAAACAAACGGCACTGATTACGTATTTGTTTATATGTTCAGATGAGCTAACAAAACTAACTGGGTTCCATTTAAAAACGTAGGTTTGTGTTAAAAAACATACTTCCGTGCATTATTTATGGTTTGTATTAACCAATTACACTAGCCCCTCTCCTCACGTTCGGTCTGTGGAATCGGTTCGTCAGTATTTGATGTGGCGGTAATGTTAGGTGACTCACCGTGTATGTGTGCTGTTCTTTCGGAAATGTTCAGAAGAATAGATGCCACTATTGATCCCGCAGTTATGATCGTATTCAGGGAATGTATGACATTAAGTCTGAATGGATAAAGTTGAAAATTTGTACCCAGCCGGATTTGAAGCGTGGTCTCCTGCTTAGGGCAGACGCGCCGAACCAAAACCACCTAGAGACAAGGCCTCAAAACAGCCCGTGCTACGCCACAGTCACCAGGCCGCAGCCGCCAGCTGAATGGCTGGTCGCTAAGAGGCAGTGGGCGTGCACCATCGGCTAGCCATTCAGTTGGCGGCCACGGCCTAGTCAGTGTGACGTAGCACGGGCTGTTTTGAGGCCTTGTCACTAGGTGGTGTTGGCTGAAACCTACACTACATGAGATTCACTACACCCACACAGAACATGGAACATCATCAACTCGACCTCATATTTTCTTGAGAAAAAAATACGTAAGCTAGATATCAACCCCATAAAAATGTTCAAATGTTTTTATAGCTTATGGGACTTAACTACGGGGTCATCAGTCCCTAAACATACAAACTGCTTATGAACTAAGACTAAGGACGGCACAAATATCCATGCCCGAGGGGGGATTCGAACTTCCGACCGTAGTGGCTGTGCAGACCGTGAATGGAGCGCCTCAGTCCCCTCGGCCACCGCGGCCGGCTCAACCCCATAAATAGATATCAAGTAAAAATTGGGGCCATCAGATACTACGCAGTTACGGCTTCCTCCAAGTGCAGCTTTTAAACATTCGCGTGCTTGGGTTGTTCCTCACACGGCCCGCTTCACTGCGGCCGCTTAATGTCCGAACATTAGTACTGTGAGCAGAGTCTAGTAAGAGGAGCACGGGCTGTTTTGAGGCCTTGTCACTAGGTGGTGTTGGCTGAAACCTACATTACTTGAGATTCAGCGATTACTACACCCACACAGAACATGGAACATCATCAACTCGACCTCATATTTTCTTGAGTAAAAAAAAACATAAGCTAGATATCAACCCCATAAAAAATGTTCAAATGTTTTTATAGCTTATGGGACTTAACTACGGGGTCATCAGTCCCTAAACTTACAAACTACTTATGAACTAAGACTAAGGACGGCACAAATATCCATGCCCGAGGGGGGATTCGAACTTTCGACCGTAGTGGCCGTGCAGATCGTGAATGGAGCGCCTCAGTCCCCTCGGCCACCGCGGCCGGCTCAACCCCATAAATAGATATCAAGTAAAAATTGGGGCCATCAGATACTACGCAGTTACGGCTTCCTCCAAGTGCAGCTTTTAAACATTCGCGTGCTTGGGTTGTTCCTCACACGGTCCGCTTCACTGCGGCCGCTTAATGTCCGAACATTAGTACTGTGAGCAGAGTCTAGTAAGAGGAGCACGGGCTGTTTTGAGGCCTTGTCACTAGGTGGTGTTGGCTGAAACCTACATTACTTGAGATTCAGCGATTACTACACCCACACAGAACATAGAACATCATCAACTCGACCTCATATTTTCTTGAGAAAAAAATACATAAGCTAGATATCAACCCCATAAAAAATGTTCAAATGTTTTTATAGCTTATGGGACTTAACTACGGGGTCATGAGTCCCTAAACTTACAAACTGCTTATGAACTAAGACTAAGGACGGCACAAATATCCATGCCCGAGGGGGGATTCGAACTTCCGACCGTAGTGGCCGTGCAGACCGTGAATGCAGCGCCTCAGTCCCCTCGGCCACCGCGGCCGGCTCAACCCCATAAATAGATATCAAGTAAAAATTGGGGCCATCAGATACTACGCAGTTACGGCTTCCTCAAAGTGCAGCTTTTAAACATTCGCGTGCTTGGGTTGTTCCTCACACGGCCCGCTTCACTGCGGCTGCTTAATGTCCGAACATTAGTACTGTGAGCAGAGTCTAGTAAGAGGTTTGTTTTCGCGATGTAAATTAACCCACAGGCTGTCCTGCGATATCTCCAGGAGTGGTATGGAATGATTACTAATCTGCAGCGATTAAATGTCGAAGAATTAGAGCTCTTTAAAGTCGTCACCGACTGGCATAATCATTTGCAGTTATTAGACGCACTGTGCATGGTAAAAGAAAATAAATGGCGCTTTCTTTATGCTTTTCCTTATATCTTTCAACTGCGTCGCAGATACCATAGACAATTTCACCGATGAAGACGTGCTGGATATAACACAAAATAGATGGTTGATGTTTGGTGCAAATTTACAAGAGGATGACGTCGACCACAACCACGCTGCCATTTCACCGCCGGACGATTCGTCGAGCACTTTCATTGCTTCAACGAAGCTTGGGCGTGGAATTGAGATCGACTGTGATGGTGAAAGCTGCTTTGTAGATTTTAAATCTTCGGATACCATTTTGCCTGTCTCCGTAACAGAAGAATATATGCAACAAGACATTTGAGTTTTATACAGCGTGTCACAACTGCAGTAGAAACGAATGGGATGGTTTTTCAACAAGCAGTGCAACGTAAAATTTCGAAAATGTTCAAATGTTTGCAGAGTTTAAGGGACTTAGCTACGGGGTCATCAGTCCCTAAAGTTACAAACTACTCAAAATACTTTTGAACTACCTAATTCTAAGGACGGCACAAATATCCATGCCCCAAGGGGCAGGGGATTCGAACCGTCGACCGTAGTGGCCGTGCAGACCGTGACTGGTGCGCAGCAGATAGCTCGGCCACCGCGGCCGGCATTTCATTTTCAATACCTTTTATGCATATCATTATGTTATATGTCAAGCTGACACTATTGGAGTAAACTTGAAAGAGTTACAGTACATACGTTTCATTTTTTATTATTATTTCCTCCTCCATTCCCTAGCTTTTCAAATATCACATTTCGGGGGACTCGCTGCTGTCCTTTCATTGCACAGGACTTCGCGCTCGGGCATTAAGCGTCCGTAGTCATGCGAGCAGAATGACGAACAACCAGAGCGCGCAAATGTTTAGAAGCTGTACTTTGAGGAGGCCGTAGTGATTAGTATCTGAGTAATGGTCCAAATTTTCACGTGATATCGATTTCTGGGGTTGATATCTAGCGCATATATTTTTTTTCTCAAGAAAATATGAGGTCGAGTTGATGGTGTTGCCTTGTTAGTACGTCTCCCGTCAGATATAAATTATAAACTTTTCCCTGCCCACTAGAACTCAAACTCGTAGTCTTATAAACTGATTACCGTACGAGTAAGGACCTAGGAGTGTCTTCGCACTGAATGATCCTTTCTACTGTGCGGAGGCAATCCTAGACCCCTACTCGTAAGGTCTTCAGTTTACAAAACAACGAGTTTGAGTAATAGCGGGCAGGGAAAAGTTGATAATTTGTATCTGACGGGAGGCGCGCTTGAGTAGCCGAGCAGGGGAGTGATCGCTGTGTCCCAAGTGGTTTAAGGGTCAGCGGAACTGCATAGAAAGCAGGAGACCCGGGTCCGAATCCCAGCTGTGTACAAATTGTCAACTTTATCTATACGGAGTTAATGTCATACTTTCCGTAAATATGAAAATACTAGTTGTATGTTTATTGACGAAAATTGTAATTTTCTGTGCATGTACATGAAAAATGTTGGATTCTACCACAAGCAACACTTCAATATAAATGAACAAAGTAAGAAGATATCAAAACCATGTCCGTCTCTGTAGCTCAGTGTCAGCGCGTCGATACAAGTGGCCTGGGTTCGATACCCGGCAGGTTTTCCAGGGACTACCGTCTATCGTGATGGAGCCTCACACGATATCAGTAGCAGTACGATTAATGCTCTGCTTAGTTGGGGTTAGCAGTAGTTTGAAAGTAGTAGAATTAAAATGTGGAGATATGTTCTCGAAACAAGTACGAGTGTCGATAACGAATACTAGGTGGAGTATCGCTATGGACTATAGCTTATGGGCATTGAGAAATGAGTTTCGAAGATAGAGGCAGAATTTGGCACTTTACAAGAAAGAATGGAAAATTCGACGATGTTTCAGAAAGTAGCCGGCGAATTTAGTACACTACAGTATTCTTACCGACAATTGAATGTCAGGTTACATTATATGCAGGATATAGTACCACAAACCCTAAAGAGAGTTAAAATAGGGTGGTTAGATGCTGGGGGTAAGCTTTTAAAAACAGTCTTTGGTACAGCCGACGATGATGATATTACGCAGCTCAATACGACTATACAGGATACGGGCAATATAATTTTCATAACAAAAACAACATTATTATGGCATACTACACGAGTAGGAGGGTTGGAACAAGCAGTTTTAAATAATACTAAAGCTATTAGGAACGTTACGCAGGAATTAAGTAAATACATTTTCTCGACTACCAGTAAACTAAACGAGGATCTCAGAATGGTACAGACCCATTTGAATACGATACATTCCGAGTTAACGTTAGGAAGGGCACTGCGATTACCGACAGACAAAATAATAGATGCGGTACTGGTCACAGAAGAATTACAGAAGGCGGTACATCATGCGATGCAGGGCCATCAAATACTTTCAGGTTAATATTGGACAAAGTACAGAAACAATTGGCACAAACATTACAGTTGATATTTCCCCCAGATAAATTCCATATATCACTTTACTATCATTCAGCAACAGTAAACGCTAGTACTAATAACGCGATACTATAAGTTACAATTTCCTTTCCTGTAGCTGACAAGGCTAGTATTTTTGATGGTTAGCCGGCCGCGGGGGCCGAGGGGACTAAGGCGCTCCAATCACG
Source organism: Locusta migratoria (assembly GCA_026315105.1). NCBI lineage: Eukaryota > Metazoa > Arthropoda > Insecta > Orthoptera > Acrididae > Locusta > Locusta migratoria. The sequence continues at coordinate 788,216,146 of CM048745.1, read as the reverse complement.
GTCTGCACGACCACTACGGTTGGGGGTTCGAATCCCCTCTCAGGCATGGAAATTTGTGCCGTCCTAGTTCGTAAGTAGTTCATAAGTAGTTTGTAAGTTTAGGGACTGATGACCCCGTAGTTAAGTCCCATAGACTATAAAAACATTTTAACATTTTTTATGGTTATTCAATACATCCATTTTCGATCCAATGGGACACGTTCAACAGATTCGATCAGTATAAGACACACCATACAACCAATGCTAGCGCCGTACTGTCAACAGCCTAATTATGGGACTGTATATTTTAAGATGTAGTCATCTGCCCTTCCCGAATAATCAACCTGAGCACAGAACATTGGAAGACGCAGCTGTTCTTTGGAAGCTCCGATACATCGTCTTGTAAGAAATAAATTTTACTCCCAACAATTTTTTCGAATGGGTGGGAAACAATTGGATATATGCAGTACAAGAACCAACAAATATTTTTGCACGATGTTTCAAGGATATAGTGGTATCCTCTGTATAGCATTTAGAGCTTCAGAATAGTGGTTTGATTCTTAATGGCACTTCATGTGCAATCAGGGAAATAATTTTCATTTATCTGCATCCATGACTGGCCTGACACGACCCTACAGATATTACCACAACAAAACCTAACCTTTGTTAACGATTCACTCGATCCGGAAATCCTCAAATATTTAGATCACTTCGTCAGCACCCAGCAGAGCAGAATTGATGACAGTACCATTATCCAACATGTATTGCAGCTTAAACAAGAAAGAAGGACGAAAATTGTAATGTTGAGCACTAGTATTTCTAGTCCTTTTTTCTCTGCTGATACTCCTTTGCATAGGTTGAAGAATGAGAGTAACAACAGCCCTGTCCATCAAGTCCTGGTAGAATGGTTACAAAAAATCGACATAATATGTAGGTATATGAAATAAATCAGCTATTGTCGCAAGAACGTATTGAGTGATTTTGTTGTATTTTTACTTCGATATTTTTTGACTGTAATATTATCTGTGTAGTAGTTACGAGGCAGGCGGTGTCTGTTTAAAATTCGAGGCGAATTTTCCCCCGGTGGGGGGGGGGGGGGGGGGAGAAGAATGTAGGAGGCAGGGAGAATATTGATATTTAATATGAGAAAATTTGGCAAATGGCGAGTGAACTTTGACGCAGAAGTTCAACGTGGAAGCAGTGCTGTGTTGAAAGCAGGCGTGTTACTTAAAGTAAAACGGGACAAGCACGTTTATGATTTTAGCAAGTAAAGTGGAGCAACACAGAGAGCTTTAGGTGACGGGTCGAAAAGGATACCGTACTGCCTTCCTGACAAAGAAGTCTTCGGTAAATACTCGTCACTGGGCTGAGATACTTTACACACATTAGAGGCATGTTACATTTGGTGTCAAAACCATCAAATACATATTCAACCCTTCTACAATAGAAATGTATAAAGCGATTACTGTATGTGTTACGTGCAGCAATATAGAAGTTTGTCACTGTGGGCTAGGATTGATTAGATGGATTTTAGTAGTAAGATAGCGATATTTTATTTGTGTCACAGATAAGCACTGAAGGCAACATGGAAACAGGTTCAGTAAAACAGGGTGGCGATAATACACAATTTATCTTCGTGGCAATGGCCTTCAGGTCTGGGCCATCATGTTGCGGATCGCGCGGCTGCTCAATTCAGAAGAGTCCTATCTTGACAAGGGATATGTGTATTGTTGTTTGCGTAAGCTAGTTTAAGTAATATGTAAGTCCAGGGAGTAATGACTGTAGCAGTGTAGTCCCACAGAATTACAAACTTAACGAAATTACTAATTTTCCGAAAATAAACCGCTAACAAACTTTTGCTATGTATTTAGTCAAACAGTCAGTGGTTGAGTGTACCATAAAATACAATTCCATAGATGTCGTATTAGCTTGTATCATTTTCAGCGGTAGCAGATCTCCTTTCTTTTTCTCCTCCTGCGAAATAGATACGTGACTGTACAGCTAGAGGAGGCTGAGAAATACGACTACTTTGGGGTGTCATTAGTTAGAAAACTAAATGTGGTCTCATGTTGAATAAATTTTCCTGTCTTGACCACAGAGCGAATTAACAGAGCTTTACTCAGGATTGCAACTTCACAGTAGTCTCGTTTGCTTACTGGTTGCGTCACAGACATTGTTCACAACTGAAAGCTTTATGGAGTAAAAAAAACCGCATTGTTTCTGCTAGTCTATTGTTCCCAGGCTTGTCTCCACATGTGAGCAACTGTGTATATAATAAGCTTACACAGTAGGCAGTATATCCGGCTTTATACATCGATGTTTTGTCCGCTCATTAAAACGCAGGATAATGGCTAATATTTTAACACCCTGATATAATTTCAGAATAGCTATGTACCCATTTAGCACAAAATGCAATATAATATTTCGTCACATACACGTGTAGAAGAAGATATTAATTTTTTTTAAATTTATTTGCAATATTGCGTTCAACCCACTCTTTTCAAGTAAACAGTCATTAATCGGAAGAAAGAAGACCTACAAGAACATCACAGTCAATATAAAATTTTTAACGACGTCGGTGAATCAAATTTTAATGCATGTCCAAAGGAACGGTCAAAGACAACGAATCAGGAGGTTCTCCGTAGGATCGCCGAAGATGTGGAAAGCAGATGCAACCAGAAGTGACAGGATGACATGACATGGAAATACTGGAGGGAACTGAAGAAGGTGAAGTGAACAAGGTAGCTATGTCTAATTTTTATTTAAAAAGTAAGAGAATTTTGCACGATATAATAAGAAAGCAACTTGCTAATATCGACAGAAATGTACTAAGAGTAAACTTAACTTATAGCATCTCCTTCTGTATACAGCTCATTGCATAAACCACTTTTAACTTTTTCGTCATAGTACCTCACTGTTTTGTTCGACGCTGCCGCAAAACTGTACAGTGTTATACAGTTTATTGCCATTAACTATGCAGCATCGTCTGATAGACTCTTAAGAAATTGACAGACGTTAATTGAGACGGCTTAAGCATAGAACAAATGCACCAATAAAAGAACTCATCGATGAACATAATGTCACTTCCGAAAAGCACTGATCTACATGAAGTACAAAATAAATAAATAAAGATAAAAGAGCGCCCTATGACTTCCGGAATCAGAAGTCAACTTCGTTCTGCCACCGGGCTCTCAAAAAGAGGTCGGAATAACGGATTGACGGTCAGGGCTCTCTCTCTTACTCTCGGAGTGGGAAACTACCATCAGTGGCAGATGACTCAGTATGATCAACAGCATGAGGACATAGAAATGAATGGAAACCACTGCATTAACGACAAGTACTGAAGAGACACAGGAACAGGAAAACCTGCATAATATCTTGTAGGGACCCTTCGAGCACGCAGAAGTGCCGCAACACCACGTGACATGCACTCGACTAATGTCTCAAGTAGTGCTGGAGGGCACCCTGCAGATTTACCCATAAATCTGTAAGAGTGTGAAGGGATCTACATCTACATTCACACTCTGCAAGCCACCCGATGGTGTGTAGCGGAGGGTATACTGAGTACCACTATCGGTTCTCCCTCCTATTCCAGTCACGTATTGTCCGCGGAAAGAAAGATTGTCGGTATGCCTCTGTGTGGGCTCTAATCTCTCTGATTTTATCCTCATGATCTCTTCGCGAGATATACGTAGGAGGAATCAATATACTGCTAGACTCCTCGGTGAAGGTATGTTGACGAAACTTCTGCAAAAAGCCCGTACCGAGCGACAGAGCGTCTCTCCTGCAGTCATCTCCGTAACGCTTTCACGATTACTAAATGATCCTGTAACGGAGCGCGCTGTTCTCCGTTGGATCTTCTCTGCTTCCTGTATCAAACCCGCCCAGTATGGATCCCACACTGGTGAGCAGTATTCAAGGTGTGGGCGAACAAGTGTACTATAACCTACTTCCTTTGTTTTGGAACTGCATTTCCTTAGGATTCTTCCAATGAATCTGTCTGGCATTTTCTTTACCGACAACTTATTTTATATGGTCGTCCCATTTTAAATCACTCCTAATGCTTACTCCCAGATAATTTTTGGAATTAACCTGCTATAATGTAGCTAAATGATACAGGATCTTTCTTTCCACGTATTCGCAGCACATTACACTTCTCTACATTGATATTCAATTGCCATTCTCTGCACCATGAGTCAATTCGATGCAGATCCTCCTGCATTTCAATACAATGTTCCATTGTTACAACCTCTCTATATACTATAGCATCATCCGCAAAAAGCCTCTGTGAACTTCCGATGTTATCCGCAAGGTCATTTTTATATATCGTGAACAGCAACGGACCCACGACACTCCCCTGTGGCACACCTGACATCACTCTTACTTCGGAAGACTTCTCTCCATTGAGAATGACATGCTGCAATATGCTATCTAGGAACTCCTCAATACAATCACACAATTGGACTGAAAGACCATATGCTCTTACTTTGTTCATTAAACATCTGTGGGGAACTGTATCAAACGCCTTGCGGAAGGCAAGAAACACAGCATCTACCTGAGAATCCGTGTCTATGGCCCTCTGAGTCTCGTGAACGAATAGCGCAAGCTGGGTTTCACAGGATTGCCTTCTTCAAAACCCATACTGATTCCTACAGAGCAGATTACTAGTCTCCAGAAATGTCATTATATTCGAACATAATACATGTTCCAAAATTCTAGAGATATGCTCAGTAAAATGGATGTATGGGGAGTTAGGTGGCCAGCGCAGGTATTTAAACTCATAAGAGTGTTCCTGGAGCCCTCTGTAGCAATTATAGACGTGCTGAATTTTACATTGTCCTGCTGAAATTTTCAAAGTCCGTCGGAATGGACAATGGACATTAATAGGGTACTTCAGTTTCTCCCAGCGTATTTGTTGCTCGAACAGTCCACGGGTATACTGCCGGTTCGTAGCGTCAAAGGGGCACAGCATTTGGGCGATCAGACATGTCACCATCGTTTGGAGCGCTGACGTGACACACTGAGGTACTGAGGGCGGGCGGCCATCTTATATCCCCGACCCCCGCGAAGAGTTCACTCAGCAGTCCGTGCCCGCGGCCACGAGTCGGCGGTCGTTGAGACGGTGGTGTCGGCGTCTGTGGCCTTCGTCGGTGTCCTTGCTTCACCCCTTGTCACCAGATCGTTTTGTTTTGCTAAATGTCCTTAATTAGACTCACTGCTGGTTACAAAGCCTTGCTCAGATTGTAGCCGCAGCCTCGGTTGATGAGACGGATCTCGATGGCCGAAGAACGCTGTCCCAGCATCTGGAAGTCTGAGCAAAGATCCTGGTGCGTACGCAATCCATCTCATGATTTTCGGACAAACAGTGCTCTACAAACGTCCACTTAGTCGGGTGTGCCTCTGATGTACATGGCAACGATCCTCGATGGTGCGCACTGTGTTCGATATAAGACTTTCCACATTGACTCGGAAACTGGTATATGGCGGCCTTTCGCAAACCGAGATCGTCTCTGACACTTCCCAGTAAGTTTCTTGTTCTAATGCGCTGGTAAAAGACAGTTTTTACTCGGTGTTTCTTTAATATACGTCCTAGGTTTCTCGATAGTGAGCTCACGTAAGGTATAAAGGCAGTGGCTACCTCTTCCTCCGTGACTTCTTCCTTCTTCACAGACTTTTCTGCACTGGTGGGGCGGAGAGCGTCTCGAATCTGCCATTCTGAGTACCAGTTTTCTCGGAATACTGTTCTGAGGTGTTCCAGCTCGGGCAGACTTTCTGCATCTGAAAAATTGTGCGCCCTATGTACCAGTGTTTTTAGTACCCCATTCCTCTGCGAAGGGCGATGCCAGTTGCCTACATTCAAATACAGGTCAATGTGGGTTTTCTTCCGGTAAACACTGTGGCACAAAGTGCCATCAGTTCTTCGCTTTAACCATGACATCCAGGAATGGTTATCTTCCTTCTTTTTCCGTTTAAATAGTGAATCTAATGTTTGGGTGTGTGGAGTTATGGTGTGTAAGAAAGTCCAAGACTTATCCCTACCATGGGGCCAGATGACAAATGCGTCATCCACATAACAGAAAAAATAAGTCAGTTTCCATTTGTATGACGCGAAGGCTTCCTCTTCGAAGTACTCCATGTACAAATTCGTGACCACAGGTGAGAGTGAACTGCCCATTGTGACTCCTTCAGTTTGTTCATTGTATTATCCATTAAACAGGATTTAAGTGGAGGTCAGGACATGCCTAAAGAGTTCGGTCGTCTTCTCATCAAATTTCTGACCAACAAGCTCCACAGACTCTCGTAGTGGCACCGTAGTGAATAACAAGACGACATCAAAGGTCACCAGAATATCTTTCGGCCTGAAATCGCCGAGACGTTGTACAAAATGCACAGAATAGCGAATGTGGTGTGGGCAGTTTGCTACATAAGGACTAAGCATCTGCGTCAGGTATTTGGCCAGAAATTATGTAGGTGTCCTAATGTTGCTGACAATCAGGGGTAAAGGCACTCCATCTTTGTGGACTTTAGGGAGTCCAATAAAGCATTGGTGGTACAGGTCCTTGAGGTGACAGTTATCTTGGCTACGTGCAGATAAGCGTCGAATCTACCATACTTTATGTTTGCTGCATCGCTTTCTCAATCATGGCAGACCTTCTTACTTATCCTCAAATTTCATACTACTATCTGAACAGCACAGCAGAAACACACGCTATCACCAAAATAAAAGTCTCTCTGTACCATCACATAACACTGCAATCTTCTCTAAATCATTTTCTGTATCTACATCTACATAGATACTCTGCAAATCACATTTCAGTGCCTGGCAGAGGGTTCATTAACCACTTTCATAACTTTTCTCTACCGTTCCATTCTCTAAAAGCGCGCGGGAAGAAAGAACACCTAAATCGTTCCGTTTTCGATCTGATTTCTCTTATTTTATTGGGATGGTTATGTCTCCCTAAGTAGGTAGGTGCTAGCAAAATATTTTCACATTCAGAACTAAAAGTCGATGATTGAAACTTCGCAAACAGATCACGCCGCAATGTATAACGTCTTTCTTTTAATGATTTCCACCCCAATTCGTGCAACATTTCCGTGACGCTTTACCCCCCGTAACGTGATAAAACAAAACGAGCTGCCCTTCTCTGAACCTTCTCAATATCTTCCGTCAGTCCCACCTGGTGAGGGTCCCACAAGGGGCAACAGTACTCCAAGAGAGGACGCACAAGTGTGATGTAGGCAGTCTCTTTGGTGGAGCTGGTGCATCTTCTAAGCGTTCTGCCAATGAAACGTAACCTTTGGTTCGCCTTCCCCACAACATTTTCTGTGTGTTCTCTCCAGTCAAAGTTGTTCGTAATTGTAACTCCTAGGTACTTGGTAGAATTTACGACCTTAAGGTTTGACTGATTTATCGCGTAATTGAAGTTCAGCGGATTTCTTTTAGTGGTCATGTGTATTACTTCACACTTTTCTTTATTTAGTGTCAATTGCCAATTTTCGCACCAAGTAGAATTTTGTCTAAATCGCTTTGCAGTTGCTTTTGATCCTCTGTTGACTTCACTGACCGATAAACGACAGCATCATCCGTGAACAGTCTAAGGGAGCTATTCAGATTATCTCCTAAATCGTTTATAAACACGAGGAACAGTAGGGGACCTATAACGCTTCCCTGTGGAACGCCAGATATCACTTCTGTTTTACTCGATGACTTACCGTCAATTACAACGAAATGTGTCCTTTCTGATAGGAAATCGTGAATCCAATCGCACAATTGGGGAGATATTCCATAAGCACGCAATTTCATTAGAAGCCGCTTGTGGGGTACAGTATCAAAAGCCTTCCGGAAATCCAGAAATATGGAATCGATTTGAGATCCCTTGTCGATGGCACTTAACACTTCATGTGAATAAAGGGCAAGCTGTGTTTCGCAAGAGCGATACTTTCTGAATCCGTGCTGACTATTGGTTAATAGGTCGTTCTTTTCGAGGTAGTACATAATATTCGAACAAAGTATATGTTCCAAAATCCTACTCCAAATCGACGTCAATGAGATAGGCCTGTAATTTTGGGAATCACTCCTATTGCCTTTCTTGAATATTGGAGTAACGTGGACAACTTTCCAGTCTTTGGCTACGGATCTTTCGCTGAGTGATCGGTTGCAAATTATAGCTAAGTACGGAGCTATTGCATAAGCATACTCTGAGAGGAATCTAGTTGGTATACAATCTGGCCCGGAAGATTTATTTTTGTTTAGTGACTTAAGTTGTTTTACTACTCCAGGAACATCTACTTCTAAGTTTCGCATGCTGACAGCTGTTCTTGGATTGAATACTGGAGTGTTCACTTCGTCTTCTTTGGTGAAAGAATTTCGGAAAGCTGTGTTTAGTAATTCTGCCTTAGCAGCACTGTCGTCGGTAGTATTACCATTGCTATCGCGTTGTGAAGGTATTGTTTGTGTTTTGCCGCTAGTGTACTTCACATATGACCAGAATTTCTTTGGATTTTCTGCAAGATTACGAGACAGGATTTCGTTGTGGAAACAACTATTATATTCTGGCATTGAAGTCCGCGCTAGGTTGCGAGTTTCAGTAAAAGATTGCCAGTCTTGCGGATTCTGTGTCTTTTTAAATTTTGCATGCGTTTTTCTTTGTTTCTGCAACAGTGATCTGACCTGTTTTGTGTACCACGGGGGGTCAGCCCCCTCTTTGATTAGTTTATTAGTTTATTTGGTATAAATCTCTCGATTGCTACTGATATTATGTCTTTGAAAGTAAGCCACAACTGATCTACATTCGCATTTTTAGTTTTGTAGGACTGGAGACTATCACTCAGGAAAGCGTGAAGCGAATTTTTATCTGCTTTATTGAATAGATATATTTTTCGTTTATTTTTGGTGCATTTGGGAATTTCGATATCCAGTCTCGCTACTACAACTCGATGTTCGCTAATCCCTGTATCTGTTTTGATGCTCTTTACTATCTCGGGATTATTTGTTGCTAGGAGATCAAGAGTATTTTCGCAACCACGTACTATTCTAGTGGGTTCATGAACTAACTGTTCGAAGTAGTTTTCAGAAAAAGCATTCAGAACTAGTTCGGACGATGTTTTATATTTGCCCCCGGTTTTGAATACGTAATTATGCCAACATATCGAGGGTAAATTAAAGTCGCCACCGATTATAACATTATGCTTCGGATACCTATTTGAAATATGATTCAAGCTTTCTTTGAACATTTCTGCAACCGCATCGTCTGATTCAGGGGGGCGATAAAAAGATCCAATTATTAATTTATTTCGGTGGTCAGGTATAACCTCTACCCAGAACTATTCACAGGAAGTAACTGCCTCAATTTCGCTGCAGGATAAACCGTTTGTAACAGCAATAAACACGCCACCCCCTGTTTTATTTATTCTATCCTTTCTGAAGACCATTTGCCCCTTTGAAAAAATTTCGGCCGAATTTATCTCAGGCGTCAGCCAGCTTTCAGAACTTATAACGATTTGTGCCTCAGTACTTTCTATCAGCGCTTGGAGCTCTGGAATTTTCCCAACACAGCTACGACAATTTACAACTGTTACACCAATGGTTTTTAGGTCTGCTTTCTTCCCGTGTATGATCTGCCCCCTTTGAGACTGAAACCCATTTTGTGTATTTCCGAGGCCATCTAACCTAAAAAACCGCCCAGTCCACGCCACACAGCCCTTGCTACCCGTGTAGCCGCTTCCTGAGTATAGTGGACTCCTGACCTATTTAGCGGAACCCGAAAACCCACCACCCTTTGGCGCAAGTTGAGGAATCTGCAACCCACACGGTCGCAGAACCATCTGATTCAGACCCTCCACTCGGCTCTGAACCAAAGGTCCGCAGTCAGTCCTGTCGACAATGCTGCAGTCCTGTCGACAATGCTGCAGATGGTGAGCTCCGGTTTCATCTTGCAAGCAAGACTCGGGAACACCTCTGTGGAACAATCTTCCTCAAACGTGAAGAGAGACAAAATCAATTCCAAACTTCAAAAGACAGCTAAGGGTCCACCTTATGCTACAATAGCCATCTTTTTCTCCACTTACCAGTCTGTAGCAGAGATCTTTATTCACATTTATCTCCACTTCCTAACTATCACTTGCACTGTCATTTTCAATTTGCTGCTCTTTCATTTATCATTTTTTCCCTTATGTTTATATTAAACTTATGTCATATGTGTTAAACTAATCTATCTCCATGTAAATATCGCTTGTTATTATTAGTATTGACATGTATTACACATTATGATACTGTGATTTTTGTATTATTATTATCATTATCATTATTATTATTAGTTTCAGCATCAATTGTCATTATAAATACTATTAATACTGTGTTTTTACTTTTTAAATCCTTTGTATACGTTGTTTCTGGTCAGATGTAAGAGAGGGCCAAATCTGATCAGGTTAAATAACCAACTAAATAAATAAAATAAATTTCTTGGTAATCCGCTCTGGTAAATCGGCGTTCCTTAGGACATCCCTGGTCTTGTTTTGCACCTTCTTTATGGGATCAGCGTTAATCTTCCTGTAAGAGTCATCATCAAGTAGGTTTGAAACCTTTTCGGATCCACGATTTTTTCACACTAGCCTTCACACCTCAAAGATGCTAAAAGTCGCTGGAAATGGTATGTAGTTAGGATTCCAGGTTAGACTTTGCAGGGTTGGATAACTCTAAATTCACGAATCCTTGATGTCTAAGAATATGTCCTACCAATCTATCCCTTCTTTTAGTTAAGGTATGCCAGAAATTTCTTTTCTCCCCAATTCTGTTCAGTACCTCCTCATTAGTTACGCGATCCACCCACCTAATCTTCAGCATTCTTCTGTAGCACCATATTTCAAAACCCTCTATCCTCTTCCTGTCCGCACTGTTTATCGTCCATGTCTCACTCCCATACAAGGCAACACTCCATACAAATGCCTTCAGAAAGGACTTCCTTAGGCTTAAATCAATATTCGATGTTAATAAATTTCTCTTTTTCAAGAACGCTTTTCTACCCATTGCCATTCTGCATTTTATATCCGCTGTACTGCGACAATCATTTGTTATTTTACTGGCCAAGTAACAAAAATCATCTACCTCCTTTATTGCTTCGTTTCCCAATCTTATTCCTTCAGCATCACCTGATTTTCTTAGACTGCACTCCATTACCCTAGTTTTGCTCTTGTTAATGTTCATCTTAAATGCACCTTTCAGCACACTGTCCATTCCGTTCAATTGCACTTCCAGGTCCTTTGCTGTATCTGACAGAATTACTATGTCGTCGACAAAACGCAATGTTTTCAATTCTTCACCCTGAACTTTAATTCCTTCTCCAAATTTCTCCTTGCTTTCCTTACAGCTTGCTCAATGTACAAATTGAATAACATTGGAGAAAGGCTACAACCCTGTCTTACTCCCTTTCCAACCACTGCATCCCTTTCATGCCCTTCAACTCTGAGAACCGCTGTCTGGTTTTTGTACAAGTTGTATATAACCTTACGTTCCCTATATTTTACTCCTGCTTGCTTCAGAACTTGAAAGAGTTTATTCCAATCAACATTGTCAAAAGCCTTCTCCAAATCTACAAAAGCTAGAAATGTAGGTTTGCCTTTTCTTAATCTATCTTCTAGGATAAGCCGTAAAGTGAGTATTGCCTCCCGTGTTCCTACATTTCTCCTGAAACCAAACTGATCTTCCCCGAGGTCGGCTTCTACCAGCTTTTCCATCCTTCTGTATATAATTCGAGTTAATATTTTGCAACCATGACTAATTAAACTGATGGTTCTGTAGTTTTCACACCTGCCTGCACTTGATTTCTTTGGAATGAGGATTATAACATTTTTCTTAAAGTCTGAGGGTACTTCACCTGTCTCATACATCTTACACACCAGGTGAAACAATTTTGTCATGGCTGGTGCTCCCAGAGACTTCAGTAGCTCTGAGGGAATATCATCTACTCCAGGGGCCTTGTTTCGACTTAGGTCTTTCAGTGCTCTGTCAAATTCATCTCTCAGTATAGTATCTCCTATTTCATCCTCATCTACTTCTTCTCCCCTTTCTATAATATTGCTGCTAAGTTCATTTCCTTCATAGAGCCTCTCTATATACTCTTTCCACCTTTCAGCTTTCCCTTCTTTGCTGAGAACTGGTTTTCCAGCAGTGTCCTTGATATTTATTGAGCTGTTTTTCTTATCTCCAAATGTTTCTTTTATTTTCCTGTAGGCTGTATCTATTTTCCCCCTATTTATACATTCTTCTACATCCTTGCATTTGCCTTCTAGCCACTCCTGCTTAGCCAGTTTGCACTTCCTGTCAATCTCATTTCTTAGTCGTCTGTACTCCATTTTGCCTGTTTCATTTACTGCATTTTTATATTTTCTCCTTTCATCGATTAAATTCAGTATCTCCTGTGATATCCAAGCATTTTTTGTAGGTCTTACCTTCCTACCTATTTTGTCCTCTGCTGCCTTCACTATTTCATCTCTCAATGCTACCCATTCCTCCTCTACCGTTTTATTTTCCCCCATTTCTGCCAATTGTTGCCTAAAGCTCCCTCTGGAATTCTCAAGAACTTCAGGTTCCTTCAGTTTATCCAGGTCCCATCTCCTTATTTTCCTACCTTTTTGTAGTTTCTTCAGTTTCAGCCTACAGTGCATAACCATCAAGTTATGATCAGAGTCTATATCTGCCCCTGGGTATGTCTTACAGTTTAAAACCTGGTTCCTAAATCTATGTCTTACCATTATAAAATCTATCTGGTATCTCCCGGTGTCTCCTGGTCTCTTCCAAGTATACAACCTTCTTTTGTGATTCTTGAACCAGGTGTTTGTTATAACTAAATTATGTTCCGTGCAAAATTCTACCAGGCGGCTTCCTCTTTCATTCCTTTTGCCCAGACCATATTCCCCTACTACCTTCCCTTCCCTTCCTTGTCCTACTACTGAATTCCAGTCTCCCATAACAATTAAGTTTTGCTCTCCCTTAATTGTCTGAATAATTTCCTTTAGCTCGTCATATATATCTTCGATTTCCTCGTCATCGGCAGAGCTAGTTGGCATATAAACCTGTACTACTGTTGTCGGTTTTGGCTTCATATCTATCTTGACAATGATAATGCGATCACTGTGTTGGTCATAGTAGTTTATCCGCATTCCTGTTTTCTTATTCATTATCAGTCCTACTGCTGTGATACCCCCAACTGATTTTGTATTTATAACCCTGTACTCACCTGACCAGAAATCCTGTTCATCCTGCCACCGAACTTCACTAATCCCCACTATCCATTTCCCCTTTTTAAATTTTCTAATTTTCCTACTCTATTAAGGGATCTAACATTCCACGCTCCGACCCGTAGAATGCCAGTATTGTCTTTTCTGATTATCACATCCTCCTGAGTAGTCCCCGCCCGGAGATCCGAATGGGGGACTATTTTACCTCCGGAATATTTTACCCGAGAGGATGCCATCATCATATGTTCATACAGTACAGCTGCATGTCCTCGGGAAAAGTAACGGCTGTAGTTTCCCCTTACTTTCAGCCGTTCGCAGTAACTGTGTGGCAAAACCACATTAGCTGATGTTACAAGGCCAGCTCAGTCAATCATCCAGACTGTTGCCCCTGTAACTACTGAAAAGGCTGCTGCCCCTCTTCAGGAACTACACGTTTGTCTGGTCTCTCCACAGATACCCCTCCGTTGTGGTTGCACCTACGGTACGGCTATCTGTATCGTTGAGGCACGCAAGCCACCCCACCTCGGCAATGTCTGTGGTTCATGGGAGTGTCCGATGGCCTAACGCACCGCATTCTGAGACGGGGAGGCGGCTCCGATTCGAATTCGCCCGGCGGATTAACGAAGGGGGTCGGAGTGCCGGCCTGTCTGGATGTGGTTTTTAGGTGGTTTTCCACATCACCCTAGGTGAATAACAGACTGGTACCTAAATACCATCTCAATTAGACGACTCGAAAACATTTCGCAATATTTTAAAATTTTACATATATAAGACTATACGCAGACATGTGGGGTACACATTGCCTCCCGGGGGGCATGGGGCGGCGACAGGAAAGGCATCCGGGAACCACAAAATCCGAATGTAACAAACCCGAACCTGCGTGTGCGGGAACACGTCCAAAGAGAAAGGAGGAAGGCAGTTGAGAAGTTTGTTGAAACAATCAGTGAGAATTTGGCACTTACTCTTCGTGTTAGTTCCTAGTAGGCCATCATGTTTCTTGAAGGACTGACTGGACGGCTAATATCCGGCAAGGTGTTGTTCAATATTCTTATAGAAATTCCTGAAAGTCTCTATATATCTTATCTAGTCGCCGTGTGTCGCAATTTCTTTTTTCCTTCCGAATTGTTTTCGGATCTCTATAGTCATTCAATGACGACACCTTCCTTTACACCAGCAATATCATCAGCAAACAGCCGCAGATTCCAATTCATTCAGTCCGTGAGATCATTTTTATAGATAGGAAGTAATAACGATCCTGCGACCTTCCTATCGTTTCTCACCAATAAGAATTGGGCAATACATAACTCGGGTAGTAAAAGTTTATGGCTCGTTGTCTCTGTTCATAGGGGTGAGTTATGTATGTCAGCTTCTATGCCCTAAACAGCTACCCAATCTCTTTAAACAAGATCAATACTTAATCTGTAGTTTAGCCAGTCTATTAATCTGCATATGATGACGTGAAAATATATTTAAACAAACATAAATTAAACTTCTGAATAACCAACAAAATGAATTTTAAGATAAAGAAGTGACTCACTCACGAAGTAATTCTTCATAAATGGAGTTTACTACTGTTATTAAACATGAAACGTGGAGGTGGTCCTACTTTATACATCGGTACATAACTAAATATTTCCCCAAATATTGTTCATGAGAAGCACAATAAGTATAACACGCACTCGAGAGTAAAAGTTCCAAATTATCACTCGTTAATTAGTGAACTCCATCGAACATTGCAGTTCGAAATTAATCCGCGATTAATTACAGTATTTGTTATAAAACACAGTTTGTCATCACACACGTACACGATTGTTGGATTATCACAGTCCACAGCCCTACTACCATGCATAGTATAATGACACGTTTTCCTTTCCCCGATATTATCAGAGAAAGTTTTGTATTTTTATATTATTTCGGCATGTTAAAATAGTTATCTATGAAAGTCAGAGAAAGAAAATTTAGGAACAACACTTCCAATTTTTTTTGTAAGAAAGAAGACACTCTTGCTTTGTACTTCGTAGCGATAGCATCTTGCAGACTGGAGCTGTACTTTATTATTTTTATGTGGCCGCTATTATGTACATTCAGGTAAATATATGTGATGTGTGCGTATCTTAAATTTATAAATAAACCCCCACCTCTCACTTAAATTCGCACTTATGAATTTTTATTAATAATTTTGCCCTATTCTCCCTCCGCCCATAATGTCTTATTCAGCCTTGTTGAATCACCGCACCAATGGATGGCATAGTCTTTAGTTAATATTGAATGGTGATATTTCGTGTAGCCTGCCACTCTTGTTTCAAAATTTATTCCATAATATTATCATTTACTGGCAATAGAACCTGCAGTCGATTTTCTTGTAAATTTTTAGAAGTCCGATGTGTTTGACTTACGTAATATTTCTATCCGATTGATATCATGTCACTTATCTTACGTTACTGTTTGCTACACGAGTCGTATTTTGATATTGACGAACTGCCATCCACTGTTCGGCGAGTAAATTATTATTAATAATATTATTAATATTTCATTTACAGCCAAATTTCAACCACCGATGGATCTCTTGTTAAAGGTAACTGCTCGTCGATTCTTTTTGTAATGTTCTGCCTGCACAACACTCCATCGTTAATTAGCTTGCCATTTCATTTAAGTGCATGTAATAATTTTCCCCGTAATTTACTGATTGGGATCTTTCATAGCTTCTAACTTCAAACCACTTCCTTCTGTAAATTTGTTAATCTCAAAAATTAATAGCCAGGCTGGAACATTATAAAAGATTTGGCGACCGTGACAGGACTTTCATTGTGTTACAATACCGTAAGATTCCGAATTTGCTCTTAGTTTATTAAAAAAATATCTCAATGCTATATCATTGTGTTACTCCATTGTCAACATATTAATAGTTGTCTTTCTGATTTCATGCGTCTACATCCACGAAAGTGAGACTGATCATTTTGGAAATAATTGTTGGAGAAAAAGTGACTACTCATGTGGAGAGATATTTTAATGGAAATAATTGTGACGAAAAAATTAAAAGCACTGACGGACCACAGCATCCGGACAAAAGACAAGGTAAGACCAGGCCTGCACCGTTTCTGTAGACGCTTTTAACCTTCTTTTACTATTATTTGCTTGCAGAATATCAATTTCAACTTTTCCGTATTTTGCAAATTTTTCCTAAGTTTTTCATTATTAGTTACCGCGTCAACAATAGAGCTTTATAGAATTACAGAAGATGGCTGCCGATCCCATCTTGTAGCCGCGATCCTCATCTTTTTCGCATTATCTGTGTGTTGCGAGCTGCAGTGCCGTGTTACTAGCATCTTTGGCTATAGGTAAACAAACAGTGTTAGCTCACGACATCCGTATTTACATTCACTGTACGCATGTTTTGACATGGTTAGGACGCGAAGACAAGCTACCGTTATGGATAGTATGCAACCGATTAACATTGTAGGACAATCTGAGCAGGAATTAGAAAACGTTATGGAAGACAGGCGGATAGAAAATATTTCGCCTGCTACGGACGTAAGTGACACGTCCGTAGCAGACGGAGGTACGTCTACTGTAGCTGTGCACTCAGATAGTGATCTACCTACCTCATGGTTTTCAAAATTCGAGTCAATATTAAAAAATTTAACGCAGCAAGTCTCCATGATTAGCCAACAAATGACGACAAAGCAGGAAATTAACGACAAGCTTGATAAACATTACCAATGCACAAGACAAGAGTTAGTAAATCTCCAATTGACACAACAGCAGGAACTTGATAAACATTACCAATGCACAAAACAGGACTTACATAATAAATTCCAAGCTCAACAGAATGTCTTAACACGCCTAGAACAGCAACAAAAGGAAATCGCGGATCAAATGGTAACGAGGGAAGAAATCGAGAACAGATTTAAGCAACTCGAGGAAGCACAGAAAAACCTACCAGCTCTCATTTCTGACGAGGTGAGCAGACAATTAAATACACAGATAGGCAATCTTGAACAACAGGTAGCAGATGTAGAAGGCAAAGTTAACAGTAATATTTTGAACGTAGTTGATGAAAAGGTCTCTAACATTGCTTCACAGCTTGATAACGTTTCGCAAATAACCAAAGCCCTTCCGACAGCCATTGAAAATATTACACAGGACTTGTCAGCACTCAGAATTGAACATGAAAATTTAAAAACTACCGTAACGCACATAACCTCTCAGGCAGAATCCATAGTCAGTGAGAATCAGGCAAGAGTTCAAACCTTTTTGGAGCAGACCGAGGTACAAATTAATGATAAACTAGTACGTGATTTAAACTCTGTCATTCAAAACGTTGCTGCAAAAGTATATGAGGAGCACAGCACCGCTGTAAAGTCATTGCAGGAGGAATTGTCGAATGCAAAGGCTAGTGTACGAAGGGAATCCCGGACACAGAATGCAACTTCTGACACACGTAGGAGACACGCATCACCGGTGACGTCATCTCCAGATAGGTACCATAACCAAGACCGTGACGCAAAACAGATTGACGTAGACGACGAGTGACAATCGACAGACAGACTACGTGCCGTTGGCACGGATAACGACTGACTGCGGACAACAAACGACTTGTGGACCACCACAATCTACCGTGACAATAACTGAGGTTACGGAACCTGCCCAAACCGCATCAGGTACCCAAACAAACTGAAATCGCTCTTCTCACGCCCTCCGAGTTTGAGGTGAATCCAGTGGGGGCACACGATACTCGAAAGTTAAAATGCTGAGGTTTAATGATGGTGTAGACATTAAAGATGAATTGATGCAAGAACACACAACTTGTAGAAGGAATCTATCTGAAGTCTTACAAACATACGTTGTCATTGTGGTTGGTGGTATTTGTTTTAATTCGCACACATCCTAAAGCATCAGTTATACATAAGCAGAATAAGAAGTGGCAGCATATGTATAGCGGACCGTACAGAGTTGTATAGATTCCACACCGAGGCAGTTATCTTTTAGCACACATAAACACTGGAAAGATTAAAGGTCTGTACCCACACAAAGATTTAAAAAGATTTCACGCTTAATATGAACGTCTGTGTGCATTAAGCGGCATTATTTATATTTATTTGTGTAAGCATCAAGCATGTCATAGGTCAGAACTTCTCCGAGCGACGAGCAAGATCGCAGGTAAGTGCCTAATATTTATTGTCAGCTGGCACAATCATTCAATGGATAATAAGTAAACAGATGTAAGTTACCACACTTACACAGTTATGGGCAGTTAAAAACGTAATAGCCATATGTTTTGACGTGGGTAATATTTTGTGTAGGAGTAATATTTTATATTTGCGTGTATATTTATATGTGTGTTGCTTGGAAGAAGTAGGTGATTTATTCTGGTTTGTGATCGGGAATCTTTATTTATTCATTGGACGTGGATTGTACAAGCACACGTACCATTTATATGCTTTATTGCCCGACCAAATTTTGGATAGTCACTTACGGGGACAAGTAATGTAGTTTGTTGTGATAGGAGAGAGGAGAATATGAAATCTCGTTTGCCCACTAAAAATAATTTTTGCTATAACTATTTATGCTACCAGGGAAGGATACACCAAGCTATAGAGATTTTGCTAACTTTTATGCGAATGATCAGCTGACAAATAAACAAAACACGTAGAATCATGTTGCATGACAATACAAGCTTGCACGCATACCATCTGCATAAGTAAGAACGAACTTAAATTTTCTCCGCTTAATCGATGTCGTAAGCAACAACTGCAGACTATGCAAAGAATTTAAGATGCAGAGTACAAACTATTTAGTTGCTATATAAAGCGCTGTTTGACACTTAACAGAGATAATTCTTTATCACATCACTTAAAGATATTTTCTTTCCTTTATCACACTTCATTGATGTAAAATTTTTAAGATTTACTTGAGTAATGCAGCTGGTAGAAAAACTTATCATTTGCTTAGGTTATGCAATTGTTTTGTTTGACAAACCACACATTGCGAGAAACACATGAAATTTCACAACATAGCATGGTATGGAATATTTACTACTCAAACACCGTAGACTTAAGCCTAGATATAAGAACTTTTATTTCCGAAAGAAGAAACGACGAGTATGTGTGGCAGCCACCGCTGGAATTATTTACTTTTACAACTACCGGTAACTCAGGAGGTGCATTTTAAATGAAAGATTTACTAACTTTTGACATGAACACAGAACGACGCAGGGACACACATACAAGAATACACACGCATATCTGAGTGCCATAATTTTATTTATAATTACCTATCTTTGCACAGATTTAAATTATGCATATAAGGGCAGGATTAGGCATGGTCGCGAATGTTCGAGGAATACGGATGGTGTGACAAGATGAGGACTTTCCGATGCTAGGATCGATGATTTATGCTTTATGTTGTTTGCTCGCGAATTGAAGTTAGGAGTGATCTTTGCTGTAACGATTGTAGACTGATAAAATTGATATTCTGCAAGTAGAATTAGCGAGATTCCTCTAACTACTCTGTCCTCAGTCTTCCTTCTTTAATTGTACTTCTGCCGCACGAATAGTGCGAAATCTAACTTGTATCTAACACGACGGCCGGGCCTGATCTTGTCTTGCCTTAACTTGTATATATATATATATATATATATATATATATATATATATATATATATATTGTTGTGTGTATAAATGTTATTGCAAATATTTTATGTGTGTCTGGATTACTTATATTGATGAACACCAGGGTAACACAACACGGATTACGGACTTTAAAACGTTACGATAGGTGACACTTTAAAAAAGAAATCAAAACCAGTATTGCAGAGCGACAATTAAGTCTGAAATGAAACACATTTAGACATGTAATACTGCATAGAAGAGACGTGCAGAGTGTATCGGATAAACAAGGCTGAAAACAGCATTATCACAAAACAAACTGACATGAGCATAGGCAAACCACATATGGTCAATGTTATGCTCAATATCAAAGCATGCTTATGTATTTCGTAAATTGTAAAGATTTTTATATCTGTAAATAGCTAATGAAATGAATTTTGTAAGAGAGATATGATTTTATGTGATTTGGATGTTAATGAGAGACAGTCCTTTAGTCAATGTCTTATTAAATCGAAACTATTTGGGACAGAACAGTGAAGCTAGTTATTTGAATAGGACATGTGGATTAGGAGACCGTGTGAAACAGCAATAAGCACAGATGTGTTAAGTGCAGTGAAAGACGCGAACAAGTGCTTTCATTATTCTTAAGAGACGTTCAACGACCTTCGCGCTACAGGAAGTGCAAATTTCAAACTTTATCACCCCGCGAAAAGACGCTGTCCAGTGAATTAACAGTGTTTACAACAATTAAAAAAAACTAAAAGACAGGCCTACGAGGATCGATAAATAAATTAAAGTGATAAATTAGTTTGAACAGTGCGTGATGGTGAATAAAGACGCATTCTAACGCCACCATAAACGCTCACGGGAATCAATCTTAAAAATAAAAAGATGTATAATGCGCACGCAGGACGTTTAATTGACGCACGTGCTTACATACTGTGAATCAATTAATAAACGTACGCATATGAACAAGAGAACAGTGCCGTGTGATAATTCAGAGACACAGCTAGGTGATGTGAATTCTACGACACGTACGAACCTCGCCTGCTGCAGACAAACAGACAAAAAAAAAAAACGTAATGTGGTACTCACCCACCGGTGTGAAGTGTAGACCCTCGACGAGTGCAAAGTGGACACCCCTTTCTTAAAAACACACCACACTGTAATCCCCAATGTGTTACAGTTTGAAACAGTACGATTAAAATTACGGAAGTCATACCGCGCGATCCTGCCACGATGCAACGTAAGCACAGACTGAAGCTGAACCAGTGGCGCGACGTGACGTCATTACTGATTGTTGACAGCGCTATGCAAACAAAGCTCTTACAACACCGTCTAACGGACAATATTAATCAAACAAAAAATATGAAAAAAATGTATGGACTCGCAGCAAGCTGCGTTAGCATTAATAGAGACTGAATCTATTCAGCGATAACAAAAATATTAATATAGAATCAAATCAGATACTTTAAAATGTTAGCATAAATTTAAATCAGATGCCATAGTATGTAAGATATTCCAGATAATTTCTCCATTTCTTGTGACCCCATGTATTTATATGTATGATAGATAGTAAATTATGAAACATCTAACATTTTTGCCTTGAAAGATCGCATGTACGATC
This sequence comes from Locusta migratoria, assembly GCA_026315105.1. NCBI lineage: Eukaryota > Metazoa > Arthropoda > Insecta > Orthoptera > Acrididae > Locusta > Locusta migratoria. The sequence goes on along the minus strand of CM048745.1, from coordinate 788,194,696 downwards.
AACATGAATAATCATTCTGACCAGTGACTAGTATTCATGATAGGCATTCTGTAAATAGTCATGTATATAGCACAAAAATGTATATGTAGATAGGAAAGTAAGATAAATATTAGGCAATTAACCTGCTAGTATCAGAGTCATGGACATACGTCATTTGTATTGGATGCTAAAAAAAAATTTTTGTATAATATCTGGCGTATGTTCATGTCAGTTTGTTCATTTTATCCTTTACCCACAAGAGCACACACACACATATATATACCTAGATATCTCCTCCAATAATCACAATTCAATCACGTAATAGCTTTTGCGAATGCACAAAAAACACTCATGCACCAGACAACGTGTGAATGAAGGAAACTAATCAAGTGTGCATTCTTTGCAGGAAAAAAATTAATAGTTATCCTAGTGCAGTAGACATTGCTAACTCCAATCTTTTTATTCTTTTCAATGCAATGAGACGGTGCGAGCGAGGGGCGCTGAACTGACGATTCATCACGGACCGCTGTTGTCCACGCGCATACTCCGTGCTCAATAATGGAAGCTGCTCGCTGCCGCTGCTCCCGCCTCCAGTACCAACGCAACAACTTCGAGCCGTCGCCGCCGTTACTGAAATTCAACCTACAGACAGTACTAAAAAATCAACTTCATAATCATTAAAATGAAATTTGATGCAACTTTCTGTACTATAGACATCCATCGATGTGAATAGACTGTAATACGACGAAACATGATCTGTTCTTGAGAAAACAATTCTGAAAAACGAATATTCAAAAAGACTGACCCATGTTGTACTTATGTTATGTGGAATATATGTAATTTACATTATTATCTTATGTAATATTCGATCTATTTGTGTTCTATGAAACTAGCCTTGACACAATGCTTGTTTGTCACGGCTATCGGATTCTGTATCATACCTCAGCCGTGCCAAAGGGGGCCGTATAATGACACGTTTTCCTTTCCCCGATATTATCAGAGAAAGTTTTGTATTTTTATATTCTTTCGGCATATTAAAATAGTTATCTATGAAAGTCAGAGAAAGAAAATTTAGGAACAACACTTTCAATTTTTTTGTAAGAAAGAAGACACTCTTGCTTTGTACTTCGTAGCGATAGCATCTTGCAGACTGGAGCTGTACTTTATTTTTTTTATGTGGCCGCTATTATGTACATTCAGGTAAATATATGTGATGTGCGCGTATCTTAAATTTATAAATAAACCCCCACCTCTCACTTAAATTCGCACTTATGAATTTCTATTAATAATTTTGCCCTATCCTCCCTCCGCCCATGATGTCTTTTTCAGCCTTGTTGAATCACCGCAACAATGGATGGCATAGTTTTTAGTTAATATTGAATGGTGATATTTCGTGTAGCCTGCCAGTCTTGTTTAAAAATTTATTCCATAATATTATCATTTACTGGCAATAGAACCTGCAGTCGATTTTCTTGTAAATTTTTAGAAGTCCGATGTGTTTGACTTACGTAATATTCCTATCCGATTTATATCATGTCACTTATCTTACTTTACTGTTTGCTACACGAGTCGTAGTTTAATATTGACGAACTGCCATCCACTGTTCGGCGAGTGGTTATCATATTATTAAAATTTCATTTGCAGCCAAATTTCAACCACCGATGGATCTATTGTTAAAGGTAACTGCTCGTCGATTCTTTTTGTAATGTTCTGCCTGCACAACACTCCACCGTTAATTAGCTTGCCATTTCATTTAAATGCATGTAATAATTTTCCCCGTAATTTATTGATTGGGATCTTTCATAGCTTCTAAATTCAAACCACTTCCTTCTGTAAATTTGTTAATCTCAAAAATTAATAGCCAGGCTGGATCATTATAATAGTTTAACACTTTTTAACCAGAGACTAAGTTGTGCAGTTACAGTCCCGGTCCACACATGCCTATGTCTTCAAATCACGAGTTCGTAACGCTGCATCAACCCCCCCCCTCCCCCCCCCCCCCCCCAGTGTCACAACCTTTCACCACCACGTCCAAGTCACGAGTCCCTTCCCAAGCTTTCGAAAGCGTGCTCTCTCTGGTCCCAAAATTGTATCCTTCTATAACGTTGCCCTTGCTTCGTATGATGCCATAATTGTTAAAGTAGGTTCCGCGATTATATTTTAGGTCAAGGAATTGATGATACCGAATTTTTTTTAATTTTTTTAAATTTTGAAATAAATTAGTTAAAGTACAGCACAAAATGAACATTAAAGCAAATAAACCGCGGGTTGCATATTAAAGTCGGGCACCATACAAGCAACAGCACGTTATAAGTCTTACGGAAAGCATCTAGCTGGATCCTGCGCTTCGTATTGTAGAAGCTGGGAATAATAACTTTTTTTATTTAATATATGAACGTTGAAGATACTTTACGTAGTAGATCAATGTTCAGACTGTTCACTTCGCTTTTCATTGTTGTGTGAGCGTGGGTGGAACGTGAAATTACTGGTAATGATTAAAAAAAAAAAAAAAATCGGACTTCCTGAAATTACAAAAGAAATGACTGCAGGTTCTAAAATCAAGCAAAGTATAGTATAAGGATGATTGATTGATTGAAATTTTGCAGAAAATGCGAAGCGATTGTAATGGCGTCTGAACATTAAACTATTACGAAGGGCCGGCCGCGGTGGCCGAGGGGACTGAGGCGCTTCAGTCACGGTCTACACGGCCACTACGGTCGGGGGTTCGAATCCCCCCTCGGGCATGGATATTTGTGCCGTCCTAGTTCGTAAGTAGTTCATAAGTAGTTTGTAAGTTTAGGGACTGATGACCCCGTAGTTAAGTCCCATAAGCTTAACAAACATTTGAACATTTTATTACGAAGGCGAAGGAGCTGAAAACAGTAGAAAATAAGTATTTGACGTGGAGGGATTCATTTAAATAAAAGCCAAAGAGAGTGGATGATTTTAAATTTAAGTAATATATTTTTACAACAACTTGCATAACAATATCTGACATTGAATAGATACATGAATGGAAGACGTCCGTACAGAACGAACATAGACAGGAGAGTGAGTAAAAAAAAACTACTATCTCGGTTCCATCTTCTCGCTTGTTTGGGAGTAAAAAAATGACGAACGAAATTAAATTAGTTGCATTGCGAGTCAGAGGGAACCGGAGGCGATAAGTATAGGTGATCAAAGATGAACAAAAAATAAATGAAAATTCAGTGTATAGTTACACTTCCTCGCATCCTAACGCCTCATCTTTAAAATACAATTTCCCTTCCAAAATTTTGTATATTTGAATTTCACATAATTAAATGCTTTGACCACCTCCCTACAAATATGGTTTACATTTATAAACAAATATATATTTAACAATACTAAAGAACTGTTGAGACTGAAGCTCTTTGCTTAGATAGACATTAAGCGTGGTGTCTCACTGTTCAAATATACTGCCGCCGTCGAAATATAGTTACACAATTAATATTTAATTTATTATGGCTTTTTAAGCAAAAATATTCGGTTCTTGTCCCAAATATATATAATTATTTTTATATAAGTTATCTGCTGCATATCTAATACTTTTAGACGGCCATGAAATATTTCAACATATTAACATAAAACGAACATTACGAAAATAATATTAAATATAATAAAATAAATGTATAAATGTAATGCGCTTTGCTGGGTTCATGTTTTGTGTTTCTGTGGTGGAATCTATGTTCTGACACAAGAATATTATTACCTCTACGAAAAGCAGAACAAGAGAGAAAACAAAGTTTATTGAAAGAATACGGAAATAACGTGGTATGTCTTTTAAGGTAGGTAGCGTTACTGTTACTGATAAACACTACGTATCAATAATTGTAAATATAAGTCTTATAAAATTATTATTATATTACTGAAATTTGTCGGCTTTTTATCTGTAAGGGATATTGAAATTATAATAACGGCGTTTGATTCTCTCAAGTCTCCTGAAACCAATCATATAATTATATTTGCCGTATGATCATTTCCTGATTTTATATGGATTTTTAGAATAATGAATACAGACCCATTCATAACAAACCCACCTTTTGTTTCTACCATCACCTACTGACAATACGTTCTTATAAAATTACACAGTTTTAATATTGTAATACCAGTGTAGCGCAAGATATGTTCGTTGTTATGATCTTCAATCCGGAGACTGGTTTGTTGCAGTTCTCCACCCTACTCTAATCCTGAGCAAGCCTTTTCATCTCCTCGTAAGAACGACAACCCACATCCACTTGAATCTGCTTACTATACGCGTCTCTTGGTCTCCCTCTGCTATTTTTACCTCACACACTTTCCTCCAATGCTAAATTTACGATTCCCCGATGTCTAAGAATGTGTCCTACCAAGCGATCCCTTCTTTTAGTCAGGGTGTGCCAAAAATTCCTTTTCTCACCAAGTCTGTTCAGTATTTCTTCATTAGTTATGCGATCTACCCACCCAAACTTCAGCAGTCTTCTGTAGCACCACATTTCAAAAGCCTCTATCCTCTTCCTGTCCGCACTGCTTATCGTCCATGTTTCACTCCAGTACAAGGCAACACTCCACACAAATGCCTTCAGGAAAGACTTCCTTACCCTTAAATTAATATTCGATGTTAGCAAATTTCTCTTTTTCAAAAATGCTTTTCTTCCCATTGCCATTCTGCATTTTATATCCTCTGTACTGCGACCATCGCATGTTATTTTACTACCCAAGTAACAAAACTCATCTACCACCTTCATTGTTTCGTTACCTAATCTAATTCCTTCAGCATCACCTGATTTTCTAAGACCGCTTTCCATGATTTTTGTTTTGCTCTTATTAATGTTCATTTTATACGCTCTCTTCAACACACTGTCCATTCCATTCAACTGCTCTTCCAGGTCTTTCGCTGTCTCTGACAGAATTACAATGTCATCAGCAAAACGCAATGTTTTTATTTCTTTCCCCTGAACTTTAACCCCTATTCCAAATTTTACCTTGCTTTCCTTCACCGCCTGCTCGATGTACAAATTGAATAGCATCGGAGAAAGGCTGCAACCCTGTCTCACTCCCTTCCCGACTGATGCTTCCCTTTTCATGCCCTTAGAGTCTAATAACTGCGGTCTGGCTTTTGTACAAGTTGTAAATAACTCTCCTTTCCCTGTAATTTACCCCTGCTGACTTCAGAATTTGAAAGAGTGTATTCCAGTCAACATTGTCAAAAGCTTTCTCCAAATCTACAAAAGCTAAAAATGTAGGTTTGCCTTTCCTTAATCTATCTTCTAAGTTTTGTAGCAGTACGTTTGTTATGTAGTATCGATTCATAGACATAAGTAATTTGCAAGTTCACGTATCTTTGAAAAACCATCTTTGTGTATGTAACCTGAATGTTACGTGTGGACTATTTGTTTAGTATGAAGTTATCTGACGATGGCCTAAGAAACCGAAAGCTGCTAATAACAAGCAAATAAATAATATTGTGGAATAAAAATAGTACGTATTTAAGTTTTTAATAAAATAAGTTATTTTAACATAACCCTTTAAAAATCGGGACAAATTATTCGTTTATTAAAAAAAAAGTAGGGACATATTTTTAGAGGCTCAAAAACGGGCAAATCCTGATTAATCCGGACGTCTGGTCACCCTAACTGCAGTAAACGCTCTTCACCCATGTAGAAAGAGAAGGGGGGGAGTAGGGGATGAAGCAACAGTAAATGAGAAAACCAACTCGTGGCGTATAACGAGAGCTTGTCTGTGCGTCATCGTGTTTTGGCCAGCAGCCTGTTGCCATGGACTGGCGCGGCGTGACGCAGTGGGCCGCGCGGCTATGGATCCCGGCGGCCGCCTCGGCACGCAGCCGGCGTGACCCACAAACGGCGCGGCGTCCACTCGCCACGTGGCGGCTGACTCGCGCATGCGCAGTGCGCCGGCGCTCGCCTGTGGCACGCGCGCGCATGCGCACTCCGCCGCTAAGGTCGCCGCCTTCCGGGGCGCAAGGCCGCGGCGCGCCACACTGCTATATTTAGACCGCGACCGGACTCATCGACCACTTCCAGCCCACGGCGCACCTAAATATAGAAACTGTGCCGACAACCCGTGGCGAATTCAGAGGGCGGACAGAGCGGCGGGAGGGGGCGGGGCTAAGGCGCTCAAACTTCCCGCGACCGCCTTCTCCATAATGTAAACTCCGTCCAACTGGTGCCGACTGGCCGCCGTGTCATCCTCCGTCATAAGGCGACAACGGATGCAGTATGGAGGACGACGTTGTCAGCGCGCTGCCTTCCCAGCCGTTGAGTCGGCTTTCTCGACAGGGGACACTACTCTCTATAATAAATATATTCTGAATTAGTCAACAATGCCTAGGTCAAGCCCCAACAATCGCGTAAGTGGCCAACTGCCAAAAGCGGACAAATTGAAGAGCGTCTCGGCGGCCATTGAAGTGACAAACTTCCGCGCGAACTTTAAATGTGCGTAAGATTCTTTTGATTAGAGAGAGTATTCATTTAAGTCGCGAAAACTATGTCTAATTGAAATATATAACTAAAAAACAGCTTCAGGCTCCTTGAATATACAGCAACTATCGGTTGAGTGTAAATTTATTACATATACGGTGTAGAAATTGGCCAACAGCGTTTCCTCTTCCTAACGAAACCGAACTATAACACATAGTTTATTTTAGCGTTCTAAGTGCAGCATATGAATGGAATTTATCGTCAGATACGATTTTTTGGCACTTTCTCAGTATATTCTACGATTGTGAAAGTTTTTTTTACAAACATTAATTTCGGAAGAATCTTTGCTTTAATGCTGTATTCCCCAATATTTAGATATTTCATAGCATCAAAACATCAAACAGGGCTGACTGAAACAGCTGATGTTAAAAATCAATTCTGAAAGTGAATTATACCATCAGATACTGAAACACGTCCACATAACGTGTTCCATTTAATTGACTCCCCATGAACAAATGTTGGCGAGCTTCAGACATTTTTTTTTTGAGTGTAGCAAGAGACTCCAATCGCAATATGCGAGATACTAGGCATTATATATTGATTTAGTTCTATCTTTATGCAAAATTCTAAGTGTCTATGTTGTACACGAGGCCCCAAATATCTATTAGTGTGTACTGTGATGTGCTACCACTGGCCCTGGCTTCCACAGAATGAATGAAACTTTGTATGTAAGAAAGTTTAGGAAGTGCTTCGCACGCCTCATCTGTTTTGTGTCGTCATTTCTTTCAAACACTGGGTGTTGAATGTCTCTGGGTTTGCCAACTGCTGAGCAGAACCTAGTCTTACCAAAGATTCCTAATGTAGCTTGCTATTAACCTCCTTGGCTGGGAGTTGGTCAGGTTACCTGCCTGATAAACGGTGACGCTCTCTGAGCTCCCCTCCACTACCCCTCTCTGGTAACGGTTAAGCAGTGGTGAAGAGAGCTATTCATTCGTTTCTTGTTTCCTGCTAGGGTAAGTACCTCTGGGTTTGGTTCTGCTGTGGCCTTGTGGCTTGACTTAGTTCAGGCTCCTTAGTAATACTTATGCCTTTTTGCGAGTTTAACTCCAGGAGTAGCAGCTACGCGATGTGTAGTAGTGAGATTTTGCTTAATTCCCTACAGGATTGCTAATTTTATGTCGATTTTTGCTGGAATCTGATTCCGAGGCTCTGATGGTGTTTAGTTAGCATAGTTCTTGCACTTCATAATTTTTAAATCACTTCTTCGCCTATTTAAATATGTTCAATGCCTTTTGCGTTCTTATCATAGTTGAATTCTAATATTTTTGGGGATTTGCGGTGCCTATACTGTTCGTACTTTGTCACAGAGCACATGGACGATATCAGACTAAGCCTTCAGCTTTTCCATCATTCAGTGCACATGAGTGGTTAATAATTGTATACGGCCGCGGTGGCCGAGGAGACTGAGGCGCTTCAGTCACGGTCTGCACGGCCACTATGGTCGGGGGTTCGAATCCCCCCTCCGGCATGGATATTTGTGCCGTCCTAGTTCGTAAGTAGTTTGTAAGTGTAGGGACTGATGACCCCGCAGTTAAGTCCCATAAACTTTACAAACATTTGAACATTTTTTGAATAATTGTATAGCTAATTTGCTAAGGTGTTTGCTAGTGAGTGTAGCGTGATAATTTTCCCCGAAAATTGTCCATTCTAACTTGTAATCTGTGTACTTGAGGGCCCAAGTGTGCGCCAATTAACGTGTTCCCAGTCGTGGTTATTACCATTAAATAGATCTTTTTCCTCTGTGTAGAAAGAACCGTTGCACGACGTATATCGTGTTTTTAATTTTCATGAAATAGAATTATTTCACTTATCTGAATTTTTGTGACAGAACTCTGTTCAAAAATGTTCAAATGTTTGTTAAGCTTATGGGACTTAACTACGGGGTTATCAGTCCCTAAACTTACAAACTACTTATCAACTACCTTATACTAAAGACGGCACAAATACCCCCGACCGTAGTGGCCGTGCAGACCGTGACTGAAGCGCCTCAGTCTCCTCGGCCACCGCGGCCGGCCAGAACTCTGTAATGTGCTGTAGCTATCTGTAACCTTGCTTATCTAATATATATCATTCCTCTGATCAGAAAGAATGGTTACATGATATATTTCGCGATCTTATTCTCTTCGAAATTGATTTTGTTAACTTTATGCATATTTTGTGTTCCGACTTAGTAGAGTGCTGTATTGATCTAACAACTTTAACCTTCTGTAGTTATCTTCTCCCTGTGCTAAACGAACGTCAGAGCGACCGATTTTAGATATTATTTAATGAAAACTTGACTTGATGTAGAGTTAGAAGTTCTAGGGAAACTTTAACTTCCGTCTGTACAAAAAATGTTTAAATGTTTGTTAAGCTTATTGGACTTAACTACGGGGTCATCAGTCCCTAAACTTACAAACTACTTACGAACTACCTTATACTAAGGACGGCACAAATATCCATGCCCTAGGGGGGATTCGAACCCCCGACCGTAGGGGCCGTGCAGACCGTGGCTGGAGCGCCTCAGTCCCCGCGGCCACCGCGGCCGGGCCGTCTGTACACCACACTTTGTGGTCTTAAACCAAGTGCGTTTGTTTCTGATAGTTTATCATGAGCCTAAGCCAGTAGCTTGACAGGTTATGGAAGCGAGGTACTATTTCATTGTGCGTGAGTGAACCTTCGATCTGCATTCTCCACATTGCTTGGCTGTTGTCTTGGTGTATTGGTGTCGGGTCCTTGGTAAGTACCTGCATGGCTTGACGTATGAATCGGTTTGTGAATGTGGTGCAATTCCTCCGTTCCCCCCTATGAAACGTGATCGTAAATTAACCTGTACTCAACTTTGCAGGTGGGCAATTTTAGGCCCATGTAATTGTGGATATTTTATAAGGTGTGTTTTTATTGTAATTTTAAAAAAAAATGGTCTTCCCCCCTAGTTCTTCTTGTTTTGAACAATAAAGTAATTTGTTCAACTATAATCCTTTTGTGCTAATTTAAATTCTCCCCTCATCATTTATTTTGGATTAATGTGGGGTAATTTGTTCATGTATCTTGTGTCTCTGCTCCATTCTGGAGTAGAGAATATTTGCGTTTCCGTTGCCAACATTTATTATTGATTTAGATCCATGACTGCGGATCATTATTTAATTGTGTGCAGTTTCCTCTAAAGATTACAGTAAAGGTATAACTGTTTGCTTAACTTATAGAATCAGAGTTTTGCTTAAGGGAACTGTATGTGAATATCGCCGTAATTAGATTTTGTGAGCAAGCAGTCAATTGTTAACTTCGCAAACACGGCTAGTTAATAGTCAAAAGAACAGCGGGCGAGTTTCAATACATAACTGAGAAAATAGTTTCTTACTTTGTTAATACAGCAACCAGCCACTACCAAATTCTTTTAACCCTCTCATGCGTCGGGTTAAATGCATAAATCAATTTAAGAAAGGAATAAAAAGATCGAATACTGTTTCCCATTTATATTTCTGAAGAATAAAAGTAGCCCTACTACTTGTCTTCAGAGATAAATTACTCTTGCTTAACAGACTGTTACTCAAGACAACATAGGATTGAATGAAATAAATAACAGACTTTTATAATACTGGTAGCTCTTAAAAAGGAGTTACTTTAGGTACTACTGGTAGACAGGAAGTTCAAAAAGTTTCATTTTATTATTATGTAAAATAACTATTGGGGTCACGAAATTAGTTGCCTCACTGCATTTCGAAGTTTTGTTTATGAAATTGAAATTAGCAACTTGTAACGCAGAATTTAAAGGTATAGGTTTAACAACTGAAAGGGATTTGCAGAACTATGTATAGTTCCATATATGAATTACACATAGGCACAGTGGAAGCACATTGTGAAGTTGAACCCTGTGACAATAGTTGCTGACTTTTGAGCAGTTCGATCTTCTGTTAGGTATTTGGCTTACAGCATTAAAAATGCTAATTTTATTGCTGGATACCCTAATGCTAGTGTTAGATGCCTTAGTTAAGAAAAAGTTATGGCATACTTCGTGTTCTTAAACGTTGAGCAGCTCTTCATCATTGTGCTTCATGTACACTGCAATAGTCAAACAATACAGACGTGACTATCAATTGTGTATATATCCCGCAGTAGCTATTTAAGACACGATTTACCTGCTAACAACACTCATATTTATCTGACGCTTGCCACTACAATGGCGGCCGGGCGAAGGTTCAAATTATCCTGCGACAGCAGCGCCGTCAGAGAGTCTAGATATTTTTACAAGGTCTTTGGGGCCAAGGTGCCCGCCTGCCAACAGCGGTTGGTCGACATGGATGGCGACCCATCCACAGGGCCGGCGTATGTCTAACTGCCGCCCCGTGCGAGTTAAAAAAATAAATAAATAAATAAAAATAGGAAACATTGTGTAATGTTAAAAAATCAGGTTAAAAGACAGTGTGAAAAAATCGTGGATCCGAAAAGTTTTCAAACCTGTGACCTTTCACTTCCTAGTTGAGCGCTTTACCGCCACCCATGATTTGATGTCGAAACCCATTCCTCTGTATTAAATACTTACCTGACCTAGTTAACAACATTAAATTTGTAACAAAAATATTGCGGTCATTTATGGAGATAAAAAAAGATCCTATATTTTATGTTGGACCAAATCATACTCAGCATCCAAATTTAATCAAGACATGTGACAATCTGTGACATGTTTTCATAAAAAATGCATTTGACATGTAAAAGACATGTAGGCCTAAAATATACAGGGGAAAGTTTTTTACCAAAAGTCCCGAAAAGTTCTTGACCGACATATAACAAAATTTTAATCCACACTCTGATCAACATTCGGGAGGACATGGGGTATATATTTGTGTATTTCTGAAATATTAGTAGCTTTTCGCAAATTCCCGTTATAAATTTCTAGGATTTGTGCAGGAGATTTAGCTCATGTTTTGGCAAGGACTCACATTCGCAAATGTCAACCAGTGACTATGAGCACTACTTTGTCATAATGAAAAAAAAAAAAAAAAAAAAAAAAAAAAAAAAAAAAAAAAAAAAAACTTCTCCTTCAAGCTCGTTGCTTCCATATTTTAGGAGGAGGTAGCATGTTACAGTCTGAGCACTCACTCACCCCATTTACATGGGCTTCCAAAACCGGATTTCGAAAACCGTTTTCCCAATTTCGGTTTTGGTTGGCCATGTAAACACTCCAAAATCTATTCTGGAAATCCGCTTCTCTAAAGCGGTTTTCCAGTTGCACAAACGATTTTAGGGCCCATGTAAACGCAACCGATTTTGAAACGTTCTCGGCTTGTCAGATTGTATTTTCTTGTTACTAATTTTCTGCACACATGGAAAGAGTGATGTTTTCTAATGTGAAATAAAAGTATAAATAGCCATAAATCTGTGTATTTAAATAAAGAAATATAGCGAATGTGCGGACTAAATCAGGAACTGAATCAGCTGTTTTTCAGCCGCCATATTAAGTGGACTAGGAAATCCGATTCAGGCTATGCCATGTAAACACGACAACTGAAGTCCACTCATTGCTACGTCGTGCATAACTACTACATGCCCCTTTTTTACTTGAAAACGCGCTTCAGATGTGTTGAAGTTCTATGGACGTCGTCTAGTGAGGACATACGGATGTGACCAATGTGTGCAGATGGTGTAGTGGTCAGCGCGGCAGCCTACTAACCAGGAAACTTCGTTTCGAAGCGTGGCCTAGCACAAAATTTCGTTTCCCCATTTATGTATTGAAAAGTCCAGTGGCACGTTAAGTCGAAAATTCCGTTGAGTCTTGCTTTAACAAAGGCTAAGTTTATAATTAGGTGGAAATTTGATGCAAACTGATTGAATTTTAAATCTTTTTTAGAATACCAATGACATATCCAGCAGGGGGGAGGGGGCTGTCGGGCTGCAGCCCTCTCCTCCCTCCTAGACCCTCCTGCAGTCCCCCCCCCCCCCTCCCCCTTCAAAACTTGCTGCAGCCTCCTCTAGAGAGAGAGACAGAAAGAGCGAGAGAGAGGGGGAGGGGGGAAGAAAAAAATAAAGGGATCAATCCTCCCAATATGAGTGAAGGCACAGCTCTCCCCCCCCTTTCTTTTTTTTTAGAAATCACGTCAGTTCGGTGATTAACCTCAGCCACCACCAGACCATGATCCTGGATACGCCACTGTTGGATACTATTATAGGATACAAATTACTTGACTTTGTAAAATTCTTTACCAATTACTAGTGAGAACGTAGAAATTAAATGTAAATTAGTTATCTATCATTTGAATCGGTCGGTGGAGAAAGGAACTATGCCACTTTTTTGTACTTTTCAGGAGAGCCAAAAAACTGATTTATTGTTGAACTATTTAACAGATTGCATTGAAATTTTCGACATTTGCTGTACTCTAAATACATACTGTGAATGAAAATAATTTTTATATAGTCTACAAGGTATCTTCTGTAAAAAAAAAAAAAAAAAAATTAAAATAAAAAAAAAAAAATAAATAAAAAAAATAAAAAAATTGAAATTTGTAACATAGTTCCTTTCTCCATTCAGAGAAGGAATTAGTATTTTCGAGAGTATAAAATATTGAAAGATACACATTTCTGGATAAAATGTCAAATTTATTGGTAAATTATCTTCAGCTGAACATGAAAACGACTATTTAATAGAATTCAAAGATCGGAATAGTTCATATCACACTGAGTTATTACTTGAAGTTAGCCATTTCAAAATCTCTTCATAAAAAATCTTAGTGTCTTCTGCATGAATGTGTTTCATCAGTGCCGGCCGCGGTGGCCGAGTGGCCTGAGGCGCTCCAATCACGGTCTGCAAGGCCACTACGGTCGGGGGTTCGAATCCCCCCTCGGGCATGGATATTTTTGCCGTCCTTAGTCTTAGCTAGTTCATAAGTAGTTTGTAAGCTTAGGGACCGATGACCCGGTAGTTAAGTCCCATAAGTTCTACAAACATTTGAACTTTTTTTTTGTTTCATCAGTTTCCCAAAATATTCTTCAATTCTTTTCGTATTGATTCGCACTTTGTAATAATCATGAAAATTTTTCCTGTAGAAGTCGTCTTTCAAATTTACGTCTGTCGAGGAACATTTCGTGAAAAGTTTTCAGATCCAATCTTTATTTCCTTCCCAGCATGGTGAGTTTCTTTGAGTGGGAAAGCTGTGATACTGGGTACTATCAAATTTATTACATTTTCCGGAATTTTGGTATGCATGGCTTTCTTCCACACATGTCCTTTTGACATTTAGAAAGCCAGTATTCAATCACTTACAACACTCATCAATAATCGTGACACCTGGCGAAGTTGGCGCCAAATTACTGTTTTCTTGCGCTTCCTACACCTGCATGCTGCAGACCAACGCCATCTAGCGTGTAGCTGGTGTAGTACAAGCTCGCTGATAGTAAAATCTACTGATAGGATGCGACGTGCGGCGGAGAAAGGAACCAAGTCGCCGACTTGATTCCTTTCTCCCCGGCACGTATAAAATCGACCTCATGTTATTCCCACAGGAAAATGCCAAACATAGTTCCTTTCATCACAGTAAGGTGTATAGTGATCTGTTTACTACATTTCTATAAAAAAGTTAAAATCACCAAAACGTGACTTAGTTCCCTTCCCCTCCGACCGATTCATTTATGTTTAAGGCTTTCTATAGGAAATTGATTTGAAAAGTAAAGTGTAACGTAACATTTATTTCGCCCAACAATAATTCCAAAACTCCGACAATTTGAAATTTTTACAGATATTTTACTATTCTAGTCTGGAACGTCCAGTTGTATTGTACATGGTAAACAGTTCCATACTACACCAGTGCAAATTATAGGCTACTAGCTAACCCGGCAACGCTTCGCAGTAGTTAATGTGTGTGGGATATATACCGTAATCTTTTTTTCCCCCTATGTCAGTCCCTTCTTCACTCCTCTTATTTCCCCATTTTCTCCTCCACCTATCTTTTTCTATCACCTTCTTGCCACTACGTTTTATCCCATACCATATACATCTCCTCCCCCCTTCCTCTCTGCGTCTGTATCATCCACCATTTTTAAATTCATTCCATTCACAAAAACAACTTTCCTGTTTTTTGTTAAAAATGAGGGCGAAAAGGAAAACAAAACCGCACTTTTTTACAGCACAGATTAGCGTGTTTTTCTCGTAGCGAGTAGAATAGAAATGCTATTTATAATACGTTTATATCTTCTTCGTTTTTAACGAAATAATTGTAGCATGTTAAATTCCATACGAAACAAATCAATTACTTGAAAGCCGCGGTGAAGTAGCCGAGCCCTCTAAGGCGCCTCGCTGCGGAGTGCGCGGTTGCTCGTCGTTGGAGGTTCGAGTCCTCCCTGGGGCATCGGTGTGTGTGTTGTCCTAGGGTTAGTTTACCTTAGTTTAAGTAGTTGTAAGCTACGGATTGATGACCGCGCTGTTTGGTCCGATAGATTTACAAACAAATAAATTAATTGAAATACAATACGTGGAATGGAATTACAATGTTTCGACAGTGTTTGTGTTGCGTTCATTGTAATGCATGTTGATGAACATTTTTTGTGTTTCCGTCAGGAGAGAAAACGAACAGTGCAGATAGTTTAGCAACTCTCGAACACGCCACGTACAACTGCCCATGCGAAAAACACGGCAATTCAAGATTTTTTCCATAAACTTCCAAAGACTGGCCTTGGGCTTTAATCGTCGTAGCGATGCGCGCAAGCCGACCGATATTAAGACGCCGCAATGGAGGCATCGCTCTAAAAAAATAAACCAAGATGTGTACTCAATTTGTTTGGAACACTCAAAAATAAACGAACTTACATCAATTCTATCGTTGCAAATCCCCAAAGATATGATCACCATCTATAACACCATGGAGGTAAGAATAATACAGAGGGGCTTCTAAAGAAACAACATTTCATGTTAAATCTGTCTGGTTGTTTTAACGTTGAGTGAATAACGCCGTCTTCCTTTATTCTAACCTCCTTCGCGTGTTTGTTCGCTGCGTTACAGCGTATTTGGGCGCTATGTGAGTAGCGAATGAATAAGTTGATTGTTGGAGAATCTAGAAAATTATCCGAGATGGAAGCGTACTTTTTCTCAAAGTCTGATATTTTTCGGCATATTTTCCAAAAATTTTCTTTGATACAAACCTTGTCCTCAGAATTACGAACAGAACAAACGAAAGAAGAGCCAAATCAGTGAAGCCATTCTCAAATGATGCGACGTGCGACTGCACGAGGGCTGACTTCCCCGTACATAGACGAACCCGCTACAGTCTCCATTTCTGCCTCAGCAACATTACTCCTCGTGCTCGGTCGGCCACTACGTGGTCTATCGTCTAAACAACCCGTGGCTTCGAACTTCGAAATCATGCTCGCCACAGCTGCATTTGTCGACGGAACTTTACTCATTCGAATCCCCTTTCTATGGCGATAGGACTGTAACGCTGAACTAGCACATTCCCCATTCGGATAATACAGCTTCACTAAAAGCGCCTTTTCAGGTAACGTCAACATGCTGCGACTGCTGGTGCATCTGATTCTCTCTCTTTTTTTCCCTCTTTATTGTGTTTTAATACCAGCGATACAGCCAGTAGGTTGGCAGCAGCTCCATAGGCTACTCTTCAGCCGAGAGATAAAGTATGGTTATGATGACATAAAATTACATAACAGGAGATAAAATACGGAGAAAAAAATTCAAATGTTCAAATGTTTGTATAGCTTATGGGACTTAACTACGGGATCATCTGTCCCTAAACTTACAAAGTACTTATGAACTAAGGACGGCACACATATCCATGCGCAAGGGGGGATTCGAACCCCCGACCGTAGTGTCCGTGCAGACCATGATTGGCGCGCCGATGTCCCCTCGGCCACCGCGGCCAGCAGTTTTGAGTATAAACCTAATAAAACCCCATGTCATTCCAAGCATGTGTGTCAAATTTTACCTCTCTATCTACATTATTCAGTGATTTATTAACTTGTCACTGACTTTTTGATCATCCGATACTATGCCGCTGTTGAATGACAATGACTCATATTATATTCGATATGATTGATTCGAGAGTGTCCGAAACTGCACTGTATTATTTCAGATGTGTTTATTTCCGTTATAAGTTGCACATGTATTTGTTTAATTAGATGTTTCGATCACTTGGACTATCTTCAGATCTGAAAACAAAAGTAAAATAAAAATGTACACTTTGGTAAATTTACGAAAGGTTAATTGAACAATAGTTAAATTATACATAAATGGATAGATTTTTCTTTATATTATAGTTACGTTCGCAACTCGTCTGCCTGAGTACTAATTGGTACTGAGTTTTAAAATTTGATGTATGCACTTAAAATTTGGTTCCAGGTGGTGATGGGGAGAGAAAGAGGGAGGTGGGAGGAGGGAATTATTGGGGATGGCTTTAGCCCTAATAAGCTAGGACAATCGTTTGTTACATAAATATTTTCCTAAAAGCTAGGTTTTGAAATACAGGATGTTACAAAAAGGTACGGGCAAACTTTCAGGAAACATTCCTCACACTCAAAGAAAGAAAATATGTTACGTGGACATGTGTCCGGAAACGCATAATTTCCATGTTAGAGCTCATTTTAGTATCTCTCTTTAAATGTAAATTGAAATAATTCGTGCAAACAATTGTCAAAATACCCAATTGTTTCGTTAGTATGTACTGTACTTCCTCGATTAACAGCATTTGTAAACATTGCACTGACTGCAAAACCACGTTCGTGATGAACACTAATCAGTTGATGCTACGTACTGATGTGCTTGACGCTTGATGCTAGTGCTGTAGAGCAATGAGTCACATGTCAACACAAGCACTGCAGACAACATTACCTTCCTTCAACTGGGCCAACCGCCGGCCGCGGTGGCCGCGGGAACTGAGGCGCTCCAGTGACGGTCCGCACGGCCACTACGGTCGGAGGTTCGAATCCCCCTTCGGGAATGGATATTTGTGCCGTCCTTAGTATTAGTTAGTTCATAAGTAGTTTGTAAGTTTAGGGACTGATGACTCCGTAGTTAAGTCCCATAGACTTTACAAACATTTGAACATTTCTGGGCCAACTGGCGGTGAATCGAGGAAATACAGTACATACTAACGAAACAACTGGGTATTTTGACAATAGTCTGCACGAATTATTTCAATTTACATTTAAAGAGAAATACTAAAATGAGCTCTAACGTGGAAATTAAGCGTTTCCGGACACATGTCCACATAACATATTTTCTTTCTTTGAGTGTGAGGAATGTTTCCTGAATGTTTGGCCGTACCTTTTTGTAACACCCTGTATATCAAAGAACCTCACTTTTATGAAAATATTTATATAACAAACAATTGTTCAGTTTATTCAGTATATTATTAGGGCTAAAGCCATCCCTCCAATCCCCACATCTCTCTGCACTTTCCCTCCCCATCACCACCTGGAATCAAATTTTAAGTGCGTACATCAAAGTACTGAGCCAGACGAGTTGCGGACGCACCTATAAAGTAAAGAAAAATCTACCCATTTATGTATAATTTAACTACTGTTCAATTAACCTTTCGTAATTTTATAAAATTGTACTTTTTTTCCCTTTTTTTTTAATCTGAAGATGGTCCAAGTGATCGAAACAAGTAATTAAACAAATATAAGTGCAACTGCTGACGGAAATAAGCACATTTGAGACAATGACTGATTTTACACCACAATGCATTCGAAACTAGCTCCGACAGTCAGTTGGCACGTGGTGCTGTTGGCCGGCCGTGTGACGTGTTGAGCAGTGAATAGCGGCGCCCGACGCTGTCGCGGCCCCACAGAGGGGATTAGCCCAGCACCTGGACAGGGTAGTCCGCCGCCTCGCCTCACCGCAAGCCTCTTGCGGCGACACGTGGCGGCCACGTGGGCTTCCACACGCTGGTTCTTCACAGTCACTACGTTTACATGCAACACATCTTCCCGAAGACGAAAACAGAATTTCCTAAACCGCGTTGACATCTTACGGCCTCAATCGGATTTCCTAGCTCGCATGGGGAGACGGAAGGCAATTTTTATCCCTATTCTGCCAATGCTATTTTACCCTTTGAATAGGTACACTTTTCAAAGCAACTATAACTGATAAAATTACGAAATTTTTACTGCATATTACAAGTGAAATGAACATAATAACTATAATGGTTTTGAAGAATTTTTTTTATTATTTCACCAGTAAAATTTAATTATTTTAGTACATTAATTATTATAAAACAGTTGATGATTGTTTTGTGGTTCTCAATTTACTTGTAATGATTTATTACCATCTTCAGTACAAAAAGACCAAATTTCATATTTCTAACCGCATTAGTTTATCAAATAATGGTACCTGAAAGTAAAAAAAGAAAAAAGAAAAATAAAAAAAAATAAAAAAAAGTAGTTTTGAGAAAAATCAATTTAAAGTTTAATATTGCAATTCTAGTACAGTTATTGATGAGCATTACTGACCACAAATATTTTCCTGCACCATATTGAGCATCATCTGAATCATACTGATCTTCTTTTCTTCTCTTGGTCCCTCTTCTTTTCTGTATAGCTTCTTTTGTACGTTTTAAATTAGCAATATCGGCTTTGCGGATTCTCTCTTTATCTATTTGCACCAAGGATTTTGCAGTATTTCCACTCGAT
Organism: Locusta migratoria; assembly: GCA_026315105.1. Taxonomy (NCBI): domain Eukaryota; kingdom Metazoa; phylum Arthropoda; class Insecta; order Orthoptera; family Acrididae; genus Locusta; species Locusta migratoria. Next base: position 788,175,611 of record CM048745.1, on the reverse strand, counting down.
TGTATGACCAATAATTCAAAAATATCCAATTTTCTAGTTATACCATCAATGAAGTACAAAATAGCATCATAAAGACCAAATTTGAGGGTTGTGATCTGAACAAATACAGTGGTAACGTTCGAAAACAATAACAAACACGATCGGAACAAAAGGTATCGATAGTAGATACAGGGTAGGAAACATTGAAGCGATAAAAAATAATAGAAGCATGAAGTAAGCTTGAAGGAGTGAAAGATTGCTGTGTGCATTTTCTCCGCATGGCGCAAAACGGAAGGCGTGGCCAGATTGCACAGAGCGTCAGAAAAACCATCATAACTCACGAAATAAAAATGTCGGATGGATGTAAAACAAAAACTGTTTCACGCAGGAAATATCAGGCATTGCAAATACGCTAAAATCTAAAAATCAAATTTTTTAGCCCAGTTGCCTTCCGTGTCCCCTTAATATGACGGCTGAGAAACAGCTGATTCATTTCCTGATTTAGTCAGCACAATAGCTATTTTTCTTTTCTTGAATACACAGATTCATGCTCTCTCTAATATTTATACTTTTATTTCACGTTAGTATATGCCACTCTGTCCATACGTGCCGAAAATTCGTAACAAGGAAACATAATCTGACAAGCCAAGAACGCTTCAAAAACGAATGCACTTACATGGGCATGAAAATGTATTGTGGAACTGGAAAACCGCTTTACAGAATTGGATTTCCAAAATCGGTTTACGAAATCCGGTTTTTAGAGTCCATGTAAACTGGGTGAAAAGGCTGTTCATTCTTTCTTTCTCTTGAGGCATGTTCCCGCACATGCAGGGTCAGATTTGATTATGTCGGATTTGGTGTGTTAATATTTACGGGGTGGTTGGATACCCACCATCCCATGCCACCCGGGAGAAAATATGTACCCCAAATGTCTGCGTATAATGTTATACATGAGAGAACCTTAGGAAATTAGCAAATTATTGATAAAGGAGAGGATGGGAGAAGGATTAGGAAAGAGAGGATTGTCAGTGGGTGTATTAGGACATTGAAATGAAACAATCGCGACAAGTAAAATGTGAGCTGGCCCGGGAATCAAACCCGGGTCTCCTGCTTCGGGCCAGCGGTCGCCTTAACCACTTCGCTACCCGTGCTCACCTCCGGTCCGTCTGAAATTCCCACAAGTCGCACCATATGGCTGTAGCGCCCCTATCGTTCATGCCCTGTTACATTCGCCATTATGGATTCCCGTGCGAGGTCGAACGTATGACCGCATCTGCGGTGAAGTAATTGAAGCTAATGCCGTCTACGCGTGTAACTACCTATTAGTGTGGTGTCTGCCCGAAAGAACACGGGTAGCCAATTGGTTAAGGCGCGGGCCCGGAGCGGGAGACCTGGGTTCGATTCCCGCCCCGGCTCACATTTTCACTTGTCGCCATTCTTTTATTTCAATGCCCTAATGCAGACACAGTGTCCTTCCCAATCCGTCTACCTTCCTCTCCTATATCAATAATTTGATGGCTGCGAAGCAGGTGTGGTGACTTTTCTTTCGGACATATACGAAAGAACAGACACCACACCAATAGGTGTTACGAAATATTTTCCAGTCTTGTAACTGAGGCAGGACTTCGGGACCAGTCCAGTATTCATCTAGGGGGATGTGGAAAACCGCCTAAAAACTGCATCCAGGTTGGCCTGCACTTCGATACCCTTAGTTGATCCGCCGGACAGATTCGAACCGGGACCGGTATGCCTCCCTGTCCTGGAAAGCGGTGCGTTAACCGCACAGCTAGCCGAGCGGGTGATGAATAGGCAATTCTACTTTGTTAAAAATAAAGTACAAGTTGTTATCCTGAATCATTATGATGTTCGAAAAGCATTTTCGCTCATTATTCTTAAGAAAACATCTGTTATTGGCCCACTTTAGGTTACGGTATTAAACTGTGGCGGCGGGTCTTATGTGTTCACTCGGTGAACCCGAATAATTAAAAAAAAATTAAACTATCATTATTCGTTCGGTTTTTCTATCAAATCATTTTATATGAACATTCAAAGTATTTATATCGCATGAACGTTTTACGTCGTGGGGAGAGCACGTATACAACTCGTAGAGCGGCAGCTAAGACGGCAACGGCCACAGCATTGCAATGCGCATACGCGGCTGAGGTTCAGTTTCTCTTCTGAACCCCCTGGAGGCAGCATATGGGCGCTCCCGTGGCAGGTGAACGGTAAGGGTAAACGCGCTTTTAACATTGGCGTTGGAGCTGGTAGAGACACCAGCTCCTGGCTACTCGAGCTCTTTCAGTTACGCACGAATGGTCCCGAAGTAAGACAATGGAGCTACTTGTGCACCTCGCCTAGGACATGCGCAAATGCTCCATGAAGGCGACATCCGTACTTCATATTCGTTTTTGGCACATTGAAGATTTGTGAGTAACATGTCATATTTGGTAAAATATAACTATAAATTAAAGACGCATCAACTGTAAAAGTCTTCAAAAGATTCAATCATTAATAATAATAAAGTCACTACTCTCCACCTAGCAAGAATAGCCGTGTGGTTAGCGACATCGTGCTGCGCTGTTGAAAGTAGTGGGTTCGAGACAGACTGCCATAATTTTATTCCTGTATCTGTATTAACAGATAATGACTTTCGTATTGTTACTTGTCACTTATCTTGGTACGTTTAACAAATGTGTCTCGATTTTGAGAGTAAATGAAATTTATACTCTTCGTTATAACAAATATTTGACTGTTAGAAGAAGTGTGGTAGAGACCAACCTTAGCGCATGCCTGAGTTTAGGAGCTGCTGCTGCTTATAGTGTCAAGTGACCAAAAGGTAGCTCGTCTCTTCGTCGTAACATATTAATTTAGTTACAGTCACTTAACAGTGTAGTCAGTTACATACTGTGGTTTAATTTTCATGTGCATATTCATGTTTTTGGTGTTTGATGTCAAAGAAAAGTGAACAACATTGAGTATCTTTTAACAACAAGTGAGTCATCTTTAAGCTTGGAACTAAAGTGTGAGATAAAGAAGCTAGGTAGGCAGACGCCTCAGCTCGAGTTGAAGCAAGCGCAAACAAGCCGAGGTAAGATGTTTTGCAGGAAGTCTCTTTGGACGCCGATCGAGGGGGGGGGGGGGGCACTATCAACATCCGGCACTCAAAGAAGTGAAGCCCCAGTCAACTGAAGAGCACCAGCCGCCGATGGTAGCAACACTAATGGAGGGCCTTTGCGATCACCTTTTGAAATTTAAAAGAAAATAACGGCATAACACTTCATCGGACACGAAAGCTGAATAAACGAATTGGTAGCCGAGTAAATGCTCTAAAATTTCTCTCTCTCTCATGTTTTTGTTCATAACTCACACCGTTTTTGCAAAACTTACAGCGATTTCACACTGTCACTTGATTTTACGTAAACCAAGTGTGTCATGTGACACTTATTGCTCAGAGCGCTCTTTGGCATACGCCATCTTGCTTTCTGTATTTTATGATTTTCTAATTATAAATCACGCGTCGTTATTTCAAAGCAACGGCGCACTGAAGAATTAACAAAAACACGTCGTTCTTATTATGATATAGTGTTGTTGTTATGGTCTTCAGTCCGGAGACTGCTTTGATGTAGCTCTCCACCCTACTCTATCCTGAGCAAGCCTTTTCATCTCCTCATAAGAACGGCAACCCACATCCACTTGAATATGCTTACTATACGCGTTTCTTGGTCTCCCTCTGCGATTTTTACCCCACACACTTCCCTCCAATGCTATATTTACGATTCCTCGATGTCTAAGAATGTGTCCTACCAAGCGATCCCTTCTTTTGGTCAGGGTAGCCAAAAATTCCTTTTCTCACCAATTCTGTTCAGTACCTCTTCATTAGTTATGCGATCTACCCACCTAATCTTCAGCATTCTTCTGTAGCACCACATTTCAAAAGCCTCTATTCTCTTCCTGTTCGCACTGCTTATCGTCCACGTTTCACTCCCGTACAAGACAACACTGCACACAAAATGCCTTCAGAAAAGACTTCCTTAACACTTAAATTAATATTCGATGTTAGCAAATTTCTCTTTTTCAAAAATGCTTTTCTTCCCATTGCCATTCTGCATTTTATATCCTCTGTACTGCGACCATCGCATGTTATTTTACTACCCAAGTAACAAAAGTCATCTAACACCTTCACTGTTTCGTTACCTAATCTAATTCCTTCAGCATCGCCTGATTTTCTAAGACCGCATTCCATTATTTTTGTTTTGCTCTTGTTAATGTTCATTTTATACGCTCTCTTCAACACACTGTCCATTCCATTCAACTGCTCTTCCAGGTCCTTTGCTGTCTCTGACAGAATTACAATGTCATCAGCAAAACGCAATGTTTTTATTTCTTCCCCCTGAACTTTAATCCCTATTCGAAATTTTTCCTTGCTTTCCTTCACCGCCTGCTCGATGTACAAATTGAATAACATTGGAGAAAGGCTACAACCCTGTCTTACTCCCTTCCCAACTGATGCTTCCCTTTCATGCCCTTCGAGTCTAATAACTGCGGTCTGGCTTTTGTACAAGTTGTAAATAACTCTCCTTTCCCTGTATTTTACCCCTGCTGACTTCACAATTTGAAAGAGTGTATTCCAGTCAACATTGTCAAACGCTTTCTCCAAATCTACAAAAGCTAAAAATGAAGGTTTGCCTTTCCTTAATCTATCTATATTATGATGTCTAAAAATGGCATATTGGCAGTTAACAACAGCCATCGAGAGTATGAGAATTAAGGAACAGTTTCCAATTTGTTGGCCGTAGTGTAACGAGCACTGTGTTAGATAGACATGCATATAGTCGGTAGATCGAAACCCGCCACCACAATCTCTTTTCGCCTTGGCTCCTAAAAGGATTTTGCGAACTACTATGAATTAAATAGAGCCACGTTCTGCAATATTTAGAGTTGTGCGTATGGACGAGTTCTCCCTCTAAAATGTGCGTTTGTTCTATTTCGTGAACATGCCGTGAAATACGTAACAACGAATTGAAAAATGGTCTTCTGAAGAACAAAAACTGGGAGGATACTGCAACAATTAACATTCTAAAATATCAATTACATTATTTGTGTAAATTATATTATTTACCTAAATTTTTTATTTACATAATTATATTATTTATATCAATTATATTTTGTGTATCTATATAGATCGTATCGATCACTGAGGTTCTGTCAGATACATACAAAAGACAATCAAACTCACACAAATTCGGTCACAAACAATGGAGCATGCAGGATTATTTTCCAGAGGGGAGTGTGGCAAGTGGAATGTTAATTTTATCTTCTGTCAGTTTTTACATCATAATATAAATACATATTCGATTTAAGCTTTTTATGGGTCAGACAGTTGGACAAGAACTGATTTGTTGCTTTATTCGCCTTAAATAGTCCATAAACGTGTTAGAATCTCAAATATCTGTAAAACTAATAGTTAAATAGCTATTTAATGACAAGGCTCGGTGTTACTGGAGTGACAGTTGAAAAACAAACACAGCAAAGAACTGAACAGTCTAACAGAAGGTTTAATTCTTCCTTTTTTCATAATTTGACATATTACGAAAGTGAATACTACAGCAAAATTTAATGCGGCAAATTACGGTACTTTATCGTCACAGACTATAAAACAAATGGTCAGAGATATTATGTAACGAAAGTATGATGATACATACGTAATATTGTTCTGACTATTTTGCTCTGTGAATTTACTGCACGTTGTCTTTTTAATATATTCTGGCTGAACCATTAAATAGTGGGCATCAATTGAGCTTTTTGTCTCTCAATAGTTCGCTTGTGTAATATTTGTCATCAGAATATATGTTTAAAGGTTCATCCTAGTTTTCATTTCATGATAGCTGAAATCATCCTGTGTTATCTGTTCAGTAGTGTACTTAATTTCAGGTAGTAATCTCATAATGAAATTACCACAATCTCTCTCGGTAATTACTATCACTTTCAAATTAGTTTTTATAGTCTTACTGCTGATTGTTTTCTTGTGAGCTTAATAAACAGTTATGGGTAAGTTATTACACCATGACCATTTTCCCCTGCCCGTTTGTAGCAACTGACTCTATGTTATACCATTTTATCTTATTGTGGGAAATATTAATTTGAAATGCAGTGATGGCTTTCAAGACCGGGCTGAAATAGTTTCTGTTGAATCTTCCGGGCTGTATGGTCGTGGTCGAAGAACATTTCGGCTCCTGACGTTTCGTCCAGAGCTGCGCTGGATATCTTCAGAGGTGCTACTGGTAGCGGTGAGTCTTGCCGACTCAAAACAAGACTCGCCGCTACCTAAGCTATTATTCACTATTAATGCAATATGTTGAAAGTCATTAATTAGAACGAATGCGTCTACTAAAATGTTTGTCTTTGGCGTGGTTGCTATGGACTCTTTTAGCGTAGATTGTATTACCTTTTCTGTAGTTCATGTTACTTCGTTCTGCGCTAAAATAAAGAGCAAATAATTTGTTTCAAACCGTGACTACATTTTCTCTCAAAGCTAAAATACAAACGGAATAAATGTGGTACTAACGAATTCCACAAAACTCTAGTACTTAATCTATAAACGAAGTTGCTAATATAATTACGTCATTTACAACAGTAATTGTAAAAGTATCTCCCCAGTTTGTGTTAATGTGATAAAGAAGTCTATGTTTGCAATTCGTTGGTATGTATTTCATGATATGTTTAGAAGAAAGCACTTGTCAGAGAAAGCCCTGTTACCTTCGAACAATTCGAAATCTAGCAGGATATAGTTGTGTTCAATCGAGTGTGCGAAAACCTCTTAGGAAACAAAATAAAACAATGCCAGTGGCGGTTTCTTTATTATTATTTATTTATATATTTTTTTTCTTTTTGAGGTAGGTCGATGCTTTGCGGCCGTTTGTTCATGTTCGTTCTGGGTTCTTCGTTGAGAATTTTGCTTAGGTTTATTTATTTATTTTTTTTTTTTTTATTTTTTTTTTTTTATTACAGATGATGTCGAGCCCTCTTTCTTCTTCTCTACTTTCATTGGTTCTCCAGTCTGATCGATCCTCTGTGGGCGTTGGTAATTATTCTTTTTTTTAAATTTTGATCGTTTCATCGTTGACTTAGGGTTTTCGTTACATAGGGCGTCGAGCACTCTGACCGAGCAAGCTGAGCTACCACGCTGGCAACTCTCTGACACAGCGCTCCGAGTCACTGTGCCTAGCAAGTTTCCACCGTCTAAGAAGTTCAAGCATAAAAAAAATAAAAAATAAAAAGTTCAAATGTTTGTACATTTATGGGACTTTGCTGCTGGGGTATTAGTCCCTGGCTTACAAACTACTTAAACTAACTAACGTAAGGACAACACACGCATCCATGCCCGAGGGAGGATTCGAACATCCGACGCGGGAGGCCTTTTGATTCGTAACGTGATGCTCCAGACCGCTCCGCTACTCCCGCACGGTTCGTGCATCACAAACTAATTCGCTGCCCATTACGCTACGCCGAACAGCTGCGAGAGAAATTTGTAATTCTCGTACCATCGATGATTGGTGTTATCTGCTAACATGACATTTTTGACATTAGATTGTAATTCATTGTCCTGACAACGATTTGTTTATCATAATTTTCATTGCGCCATTACTTTAAATTGACAACGCTTGAATTATAATATGAAAATCATCAAATACAGAAAGCAAGATGGCGTATACAAAAAAGAGTTTCGGGCAAGGATTCGGGCGAGGGATGTCACGTAGCTGATTTCCGAACGCCAAATGTTGTGCACCTCCATAAAACTAACCAGAAATCTGCACTATGGTGGTTTTTATTTTATGTATATTTTACTGTTTTGATTTTGATCAGCCATCCATTTTATATCTGAATATCCACCAGTACATGATTTTCTATGTAACTATCATCCACTACATCTACCAGATTTTATGTGGAGCACTATAACAAGCAGTTGAATGTCAGTGAGACCTCACCAAGAGTGTCGAAACCGGTCGCCTAGAATACATAAAATAAAAATTGTGATCTTGGCATCTATCCTATTTATACAATACGATCGTACCCCGAAGATGAGTAAATTAAGTGATAATGAAAATGTTGGAGAGATATTAAAATAATATTTTAAATAGGTATAAGTTCAAAAAAGAGTATATTTGTTAAAGCTTATCGTGTAAATAATAGGAATTAAATATACAGTGTTGAAATTACATAATTGTTATTATTAAAATGTCAAAACTGAAATATCAAAAAATTTTGATTGTCTGTTAAAATAAGGTCAGAAAGAATATTACGTATATGGTGCATAGGTATCATCACAATAGCAGAATCGTAATAGTATCGCCCATGAATTTTTATTGTTTATATTTTTATTATTTGTGTTGAAATGTTTCCTAAGAAAAAAAAAGGCCAGTGCGATTTTTTTAAAATTGTAAAGTAACAATTTTCCCGGTATAACACCTACTAGCGGCTAGGAAGCACAGTGGTAGAATGACAGACTATAAATCTAAAAGCCGCGTCTTCGATCCTCACCAGGTCCTAGGATTCTTATCTGTCAATCTCCACTTCTTTTACTCCTGGCAGTGTTGCTGATGTGAAAAATATCGAGTAGCACTGTGGATCGGAGCCCACGTTAAACTGTAGGTCTCCCTATAACTGGCTCGGTAAGTCAGTTCGAAGGTCGGAGGAAGGCAACGGCATACCACCTCCAAACAGGACCTTGCCTAGTAAAGCACTGTGGTGTTCAAACCAATCAGCGGATTGGTGATTACTTCAACTTTTTTTAAACATCTACCAACGGTTTCCTATACATGGTTGTATGCAGCAAATTAATGTACATAGTTTTCAGATTCTGGTAATATAAGAGCCAACCAGTCCTCAAACTAGGTTTATTATTCTACATAGATATGTATATTTTATCTGGTGTAAGTCACTAATGAATAGCGGAGAAGGCTAGCGTCGTTTGCCGTGCGGGCCGGCCGCGGTGGCCGAGGGGACTGAGGTGCTCCAGTCACGGTCTGCATGGCCAGTACGGTCGGGGGTTCGAATCACCACTCGGGCATGGATATTTGTGCCGTCCTTAGTTGTAAGTAGTTCATAAGTAGTTTGTAAGTTTAGGGACTGATGACCCCTTAGTTAAGTCCCATAGACTCTACAAACATTTGAACATTTTGCCATGCGGGATTTGAGACGCGATTTGAGACTCCACGTCACGGGTGGTGCGGCTGCTCCCCTCGGAGTTCGAGGTATGCCAGAAATTTCTTTTCTCCCCAATTCTGTTCAGTACCTCCTCATTAGTTACGCGGTCCACCCACCTAATCTTCAGCATTCTTCTGTAGCACCATAATTCAAAAGCCTCTATCCTTTTCCTGTCCGCACTGTTTATCGTCCATGTCTCACTCCCATACAAGGCAACACTCCATACAAATGCCTTCAGAAAGGACTTCCTTAGGCTTAAATCAATATTCGATGTTAACAAATTTCTCTTCTCAAAAAATGCTTTTCTACCCATTGCCATTCTGCATTTTATATCCTCTGTACTGCGACCATCATTTGTTATTTTACTGCCAAAGTAACAAAACTCATCTACGTCCTTTATTGCTTCGTTTCCCAATCTAATTCCTTCAGCGTCACCTGATTTTCTTACACTGCATTCCATTACCCTCGTTTTGCTCTTTCTTGTTAATGTTCATCTTATATGCACCTTTCAGCACACTGTCCATTCCGTTCAATTGCTCTTCCAGGTCCTTTGCTGTATCTGACAGAATTACTATGTCGTCGGCAAAACACAATGTTTTTAATTCTTCACCCTCAACTTTAATTCCCTCTCTAAATTTCTCCTTGCTTTCCTTTATAGCTTGCTCAATGTACAAATTGAATAACATTGGACAAAGGCTACAACCCTGTCTTACTCCCTTTCCATCCACTGCGTCCCTTTCATGCCCTTCAACTCTGACAATCGCTGTCTGGTTTTTGTACAAGTTGTAAATAACCTTACGTTCCCTATATTTTACTCCTGCTTGCTTCAGAACTTGAAAGAGTTTATTCCAATCAACATTGTCAAAAGCCTTCTCCAAATCTACAAAAGCTAGAAATGTAGGTTTGCCTTTTCTTAATCTATCTTCTAGGATAAGCTGTCAAGTGAGTATTGCCTCCCGTGTTCCTACATTTCTCCTGAACCCAAACTGATCTTCCCCGAGGCCAGCTTCTACCAGCTTTTACATCCTTCTGTAAATAATTTGTGTTAAAATTGTGCAACCATGACTTATTAAACTGATGGTTCTGTAGTTTTCACACCTGTCTGTGCCTGCTTTCTTTGGAACGGGGATTGTAACATTTTTCTTGAAGTCTGAGGGTACTTCCCCTGTCTCATACATCTTACACACCAGGTGAAACAGTTTTGTCATGGTTGGTTCTCCCGGAGACTTCAGTAGCTCTGAGGGAATGTCATCTACTCCAGGGGCCTTGTTTCAACTTAGGTCCTTCAGTGCTGTCAAATTCATCTCTCAGTATCTCCTATTTCATCCTCATCTACTTCTTCTCCCTTTCCTACAATATTGCCTCTAAGTTAACTTCCTTCATAGAGCCTCTCTATATACTCTTTCCACCTTTCAGCATTCCCTTCTTTGCTGAGAACTGATTTTCCATCAGTGTCCTTGATATTCATAGAGCTGTTTTTCTTATCTCCAAATGTTTCTTTTATTTTCCTATAGGCTGTATCTATTTTCCCCTATTTCTACATTCTTCTACATCGTTCACTTGCCTTCTAGCCACTCCTGCATAGCCATTTTGCACTTCCTGCCAATCTCATTTCTTAGTCGTCTGTACTCCATTTTGCCTGTTTCATTTACTGCATTTTTATAATTTCTCCTTTCATCGATTAAATTTAGTATCTCCTGTGATATACAAGGATTTTTTGTAGGTCTTGCCTTCCTACCTATTTTGTCCTCTGCTACCTTCACTATTTCATCTCTCAATTTTACCCATTCCTCCTCTACTGTTTTATTTTCCCCTCTTTCTGTCAATTGTTGCCTAAAGCTCCCTCTGAAATTCTTAAGAACCTCAGGTTCCTTCAATTCATCCAGTTCCCATCTCCTTATTTTCCTACCTTTTTGTAGTTTCTTCAGTTTCAGCCTACAATTCATAACCAACAAGTTATGGTCAGAGTCTATATCTTCCCCTGGGTATGTCTTACACTGTAAAACCTGGTTCCGTAATCTATGTCTTACCATTATAAAATCTATCTGGTATCTCCCGGTGTCTCCTGGTCTCTTCCAAGTATACAACCTTCTTTTGTGATTCTTGAACCAGGTGTTTGTTATAACTAAATTATGTTCCGTGCAAAATTCTACCAGGCGGCTTCCTCTTTCATTCCTTTTGCCCAGACCATATTCACCTACTATGTTCCCTTCCCTTCCTTGTCCTACTACCGAATTCCAGTCTCCCAAAACAATTAAGTTTTCCTCTCCCTTAATTCTCTGAATAATTTCCTTTAGCTCCTCATACATTTCTTCGATTTACTCATCATCGGCAGAGCTAGTTGGCATATAAACCTCTACTACTGTTGTCGGTGTTGGCTTCGTATCTATCTTGACAATGATAATGCGATCACTGTGCTGATCATAGTAGTTTACCCGCATTCCTATTTTCTTATTCATTATCAATCCTACTCCTGTGATACCCCCAATTGATTTTGTATTTATAATACTGTACTCACCTGACCAGAAATCCTGTTCATCCTGCCACCGAACTTCACTAATCCCGACTATATCTAACTTCAACCTATCCATTTCCCTTTTTAAATTTTCTAATTTTCCTACTCGATTAAGGGATCTAACATTCCACGCTCCGACCCGTAGAATGCCAGTATTGTCTTTCCTGATGATCACATCCTCCTGAGTAGTCCCCGCCCGGAGATCCGAATGGGTGACTATTTTACCTCCGGAATATTTTACCGGAGAGGATGCCATCATCATATGTTCATACAGTGGAGCTGCATGACCTCGGGAAAAATAACGGCTGTAGTTTCCCCTTGCTTTCAGCCGTTCGCAGTAGCTGTGTGGCAAAGCCACATTAGCTGATGTTACAAGGCCAGCTCAGTCAATCATCCAGACTGTTGCCCCTGTAACTACTGAAAAGGCTGCTGCCCCTCTTCAGGAACCACACGTTTGTCTGGCCTCTCCACAGATACCCCTCCGCTGTGGTTGCACCTACAGTACGGCTATCTGTATCGTTGAGGCACGCAAGCCACCCCACCTCGGCAATGTCTGTGGTTCATGGTTTTGTGTCCCAACTTCGTCGCCGCTTTTGTGTCCCAGCCTCGTCGTAGGTGTCGGTGGCCGAGTGGAATGAGACCGACACAGGAAATAAAGATAGCACGCTGGTGCAGGTACGGAGGGGAGCAGCCAGAAACTATAAACACTAGAGTAAATTAGAAAGAGATATATATTGCACAGAATGTAACAATACTTAACTTTTACATAGTACTGCAGAATGTTGATACATAGTTGTTAGAGGCCTGCCTAGTGCCTGTACGATAGCAAAGTCTTCACTGGTGCCTATCTGATTACGAAGGTCCTAACTGGTCGCTATCTCAGTCCCAAGTGAACGATGTCTTTCCGTGGTGGCCACGAGCGGGATTGCAGCAGAGGGCGCTCGTGGCTGTCGTTGTAAGAACGCCGCGCCGTGCGTGCATGGCGGAGCGCGGCGAAAGTAGGTGGCCCGCACTTTGTACTTGTGCGACACCACACCCCTCCCCCCCCCAAACCGCCGCGCCGTCGTGGGGTAGGGCTGAGGGCCACGGCGACGGCACTGGGAGGAGGGCCTGGGCGGGGGCGTTACTGGTGGGACGGGCGTCGTAGCCGAGGCTGGGATCGAGACGCCGTCCGCGCCCCGGCATCCGCCTTGCGATCCTCCAGGAAACCCGGCGAAACCTGAGGAAGGGCGCACACCCCCGCCCAGAGGGAGCAGGTCATCTTCTGAGGTGCGTGGCCCAAGCTGGGGGGGCCCGCACGGTCCCGGAGTCCCTCTCGGTGACGCTGTCATCTGCGGCGGCAACGGAGGCGGAGGGGCCGACTGCGTAGGAAGCGCGTCGACATCCATCGGGAGCTCGTAGCCTGGGGAAGCTGGGCCCGGCGGCGAGCGATGTGGCTGTGCTCCCTGGCGGTGAACTGGGTCTGGAATCAAGAAACCGAAGACAGGATCGCGCGGCCTGTGCAGACGCAATTGGTTTGCGTGGCGCCGCAGCTCCGACCCTGTGGAAGAACGTACAACATACATATTGCACCCGAGCACGCGCTGAACGGTGCCCGGCGTCCATCTTGTCTTGTTGCCAGCAAACACCCTGTACAACACCGGCGTAGAAACCTGAAAACGCGAAGCGCCATACGAACCGACTCGGTGCGTGGGAGGCTGCAGCAGGTGAAGGAGAGTGCGGTGACGGCGGCCGTGTAGCAGCTCGGCAGGAGACGGGCCGTCACGTGGAATGCACCGATACGTAGACAGGAAAATTTGAAGAGCTTGCTGCCTGGAGTGCTGACCTTTCATCTTCTCCATGTGAGACTTGAATGTTCGAACGAAACGTTCTGCTTCACCATTGGACTGAGGGTGAAAAGGTGCAGTGGTAATATGCTGAATGCCATTCACACGACAAAACTGTTGAAATTCCGCACTAACAAACTGAGGGCCATTGTCACCGACGATAGTTTCAGGCAAGCCGTCGATGCAAAACACTGATGTTAAGGCACTGATCGTACTAGACGCCGTCGTTGAGTTCATGGCAATCACAAAAGGAAACTTGCTGAAAGAGTCTACAACAATTAACCAGCGCGTATTCCAGAAAGGTCCGGCAAAGTCAATATGTAAACGTTGCCATGGTCCCTTGGGGCGTGGCCAGTCTGAGAAACCCTGTGGAGGAGCCGCCTGATGCTCCGCACAAACTGTACACTGTGATGTCATGCTCTCTATCTGAGCGTCCATACCAACCTGGGTTGGTTGACGTCTGGGCAGTTGCTTTGTCCTAACAATGCCCCAATGTTCTTGATGCAGGAGGCGTAACACTTCTCGTTGCAGGGAACGAGGAACAATCACTCTTGCTTGGTCGTTGTCGGTATGCAACAACAGTACACCCTGACTTAAAGATAACGCATGACGTTGTGCAAAATAACGTCGAACCAGAGGCCGATCAATGTCTTTGGCTCTGGCAGGCCACCCTGCGCGAACAAAACGTGCTACCACACTTAGGTCTGCATCCGCAGCTGTTTCCTGTGCAACCCGACGAGAGTTTAAAGGAAAGTCTGCGACAGCGGAAGCATCTCTGGCGTCTATCTGACAACATGCCATTTCTGAAGAATCAAATGACACATCCTGGCCAACCGGAAGTCGGGAAAGTGTGTCCGCGTTGGCGTGTTTAGAGGTAGGTCGGTAAAAAATCTCATACTGATAATTTGACAATATCAAGGACCATCTCTGAAGCCTTTGTGCCGTTCGTGGCGGAATTGGCTTTGTGGGTGAGAACAACGACGTGAGAGGCTTGTGGTCTGTCAACAAATAGAATTTTCTGCCATAGAGATAATGATGAAACTTTGTGACGCCGTAAATGATTGCTAAGGCCTCCTTTTCTATCTGACTGTAATTCTGTTGCATCGGCGTCAGTAGCTTGGATGCAAAGGCAATAGGACGATCGTGAGAACCAATACGATGTGAGATTACAGCGCCCAGACCGTACGACGAGGCGTCAACTGCTAACACTACAGGCTTCTGTGGGTCAAAGGGAATCAAACATGCATCACTGAGTAGTGCAGACTTTAGTTTGTCAAAGGCAAACTGACAATCTTTAGACCATACAAAAGGAACATTCTTCCTACATAAGTGATGCAGTGGAGCTGCAATCTGAGAGGCATTGGGAATAAATCTGAAATAATAGTTAAGCTTTCCCATCACTGCTTGCAATTCATGCACATTCTTAGGAGGAGGCAAGTCTTTGATTGCTCTAAGATGTGACTGTAAGGGATGAATTCCTTGGGCATTAATCACATGACCTAGGTACTCTATTTCAGTTTGAAAAAACGAACACTTTGCTTTATTACAACGTAGACCTGCTGCAGTCAACACTTTGAAAAGGCACTCCAGGTTTGCTAAATGTTCTTCAACTGTACGTCCGGATACCACAATATCATCTAAATAGTTCGAACAACACGGTACAGAAACTGTCAGCTGTTCCAAAAAACGCTGAAAAATAGCGGGAGCGGAAGAACTGCCAAAGGGTAGGCGTTGAAATTGAAAAAGGCCCATGTGAGTATTAATGACGAAAAACTTTTTTGACTCGTCATCAAGTGGAATCTGTAAGTATGCCTCTGCTAAATCAATCTTAGAAAAGAAGCGAGACTGTCCTAATTTGTCCATTAGTTCGTCAGGTCTGGGCAGGGGATAAGTGTCTACAATTGTTTGACTGTTCACTGTTGATTTGAAGTCCGCACAGAGACGAAGTTTTCCTGACGGCTTGGGTATAATTACTATAGGCGAGGCCCACTGACTCGCAGAAACAGGAGAAATCACCCCACTATCTTGCCAACGTTTAAGTTCTTCGGCAACTGTATCACGCAAGGCGATAGGCACTGGTCTAGCTTTACGAAACTTTGGAACTGCAGATTCTTTTAAAGTTACATGTGCCACGAAGTCTTTTGCACAACCTAGGTCCGGCGAAAACAAGTCACTATATTTGTCACACAATGCATTGATTTTATCCTGAGGCACTATTGACGAAATTTGAAGCACATCTCTTTGAATTGATAAACCAAACAAGTCAAAAGCATCTAGTCCAAAAATGTTCTGTGTCGATTTGGCCTGAAGAACTACCAAAGCAACTGTTTTTGTTACACCTTGAAAAGAGGCGGGCAGGCTACACGTTCCTAGCACGGGAATATTTTGACCTGTATAAGCTGTTAACACTTGCTGTGACGGCGACAATTTTGGCGAACCCAGAAGTTCATAAGTATCTTTATTTATTAATGTGACAGCGGAACCAGTATCAAGCTGAAATTGCACCGTCTTAATTTCTATGAAGAGAGTCACAAACAGTTTTTGCTTGCGGCGCTCGACAGGTGCGCGAATGTGGGCAACGTCTGCTACGGTTTGTTTACTGCGCTTGCGCGGGCCGCGTAGTGAAGTAAGCGGCGCAGACTCGGCACGCAGCGGATTAACAACACTGTCACTAGATGGCACTACCGCCGGATCGGCGTCCGCGCAAGCATGCGAAGCTACTCCAGATGTACTAACTACTGCACTACACTTTTGAGTAGCTACTTGATGTCTACTGTCATTAGCTACACAGTACTGGGCACTATTACAAGGAGCAGTTGCAGAAGGCACTATTTTCACTACAGGAATGCACTGTTCATAGTCATTTTGCTTGTCCCGAACCCTTTTCCGTTGCACTGTTTTACGCGCTCGTCGGCGCTTGCTACGTGGTGCACTATATAGTTTTGCCATAGGCGCAGAACTTCTTTCTTGCAATTGAGATCCAAGGAAAGCACTGTTCAATTCCACAGCCCGTATAACATTTACAGAATGAACTGTTCTCGCACTCTGCGAAGCACTGTTTCTAACGGTACCGTTCTTTGAGTTTTTAATTTGCACACACACAGACTGTACATGTCCTTATTTGCCACATTGATAACAGGTTGCGTTGCGACTAGGGCAATGAGCACGCTTGTGGCGAGACACACACTGGGGGCAAGATTTACGTACATTTTTCTGAAATGAGCGTTGGCGCCCGTTATTCAAATCACTGTTTCTAACACGACGGGGCGACCTTTGTGTCGCACTTTTACACTGGCTACTGTTTACTGACTGTTCAGCACGGCCTGTACTATTGTAAGAATCATTAGTGCTATACTGAGAACTACGGCTAGGAAAGCGTCCGTTGCGGCGAACTGAATTTACACTGTGGCTTTGCATTTCTACATCTGCTAAGTCAAAAGTATCATGCGCTTCAATAAGCTGCAGTATACTGTCTAAGGAGGGGACAGACTGTTTTAGAATCGCTGCCCTAATTCTGGGGTCCTGAATGTTCTGCGTAATCGCATCCCTCAACATCACGTCACTATACGAAAGTCCACAAGAGCAAGTAAATTTACATTTGCGGGTTAAGCCCTTCAATTCCGTAATCCACTCTTGGTGTGACTGTTCCGGTAATTTTTTCAGTCTGAAAAATCGGTATCGTGCAGCGGCTACAAGAACTTTTCTCTCATAATG
Source organism: Locusta migratoria (assembly GCA_026315105.1). Taxonomy (NCBI): domain Eukaryota; kingdom Metazoa; phylum Arthropoda; class Insecta; order Orthoptera; family Acrididae; genus Locusta; species Locusta migratoria. The sequence continues at coordinate 788,158,373 of CM048745.1, read as the reverse complement.
AGCATTCATTGCATCTACAATTTGTTCAAAGTCTACATCACGAGGAGATGCGAGAGGGAAAAGTTTTTGCAATAGTACGAAGGTCTGGGGGCCCACAATCGATAAGAAAAGGTTCTTCACTCTCTGACCTGTAATTTGATGAGCCGCGACGAGTTCTTGAAACTGTGCGAAATAGTCGCTCCATTCTTCCTCACGTTCATTGTACTGGCGAAATGTAGGAAGCGGTGCAGTGGCAGGTGTGGGCTGCTGAGGTGACGGCTGTTGTTGTTGGTGAGCAGCCTGTGCCGTTAACTGCGACACGCCCTGCAGTAGTTGAGTGATTTGCGCCGTCTGTAACTGAATAATTTCCATTAAGTTTGGGTTCGGGGTAGTGGCCATGCTGACCGATTAGGCGCCGCGCATACAAGTAAATTATAACAAAACACAAATGCAATATGAAAGAGGACGCGCTGCAACAAAAAAGTCCACAAAACACGTAACAAAATATCTTCCCCCAAAATTCTTATAATAAGGGTGGGTGGGCGGGAACAATTTCTGTGTGCTCCGACTACTACTGCTGTCTGGCTGCTGCTAGCGTGCTGGTCCAAGGTTCTATCACTCCTCGTCGCCACTTTTGTATCCCAGCCTCGTCGCCGCTTTTGTGTCTCGTTCCGTTGTAGGTGTCGGTGGCCGAGTGGAATGTAGACCGACACAGGAATAAAGATAGCACGCTGGTGCAGGTACGGAGGGGAGCAGCCAGAAACTATAAACACTAGAGTAAATTAGAAAGAGATATATATTGCACAGAATGTAACAATACTTAACTTTTACATAGTACTGCAGAATGTTGATACATAGTTGTTAGAGGCCTGCCTAGTGCCTGTACGATAGCAAAGTCTTCACTGGTGCCTATCTGATTACGAAGGTCCTAACTGGTCGCTATCTCAGTCCCAAGTGAACGATGTCTTTCCGTGGTGGCCACGAGCGGGGTTGCAGCAGAGGGCGCTCGTGGCTGTCGTTGTAAGAACGCCGCGCCGTGCGTGCATGGCGGCGCGCGCCGAAAGTAGGTGGCGCGCACTTTGTACTTGTGCGACACCACACATGGGAGTGGAAATCATTCCTATTGATGGATAATTGCGAACCACAACTGGAAATTTTTATATATCGTGATTTATATACTGTTACTTTCATCAGCGGTTCAGTCAGTCAGTATACGCTGCTTGCTCGGATACTTCGTTCTTTTTGAGTTTACGACTTTCACCAGTCATACGTATGAAGACATGCATGGTCTTTTATATGTACTACGGTAAATGTCAATATGTAGCAGCATTGGGGTTAAGGCCAAGTGTTTTATAAAATGAACCAAGTCAAAAACTAGTCCCACAAAAGACCTAAATTTTTGAAACTGAAATGGCTGCAATAAATATTAAAACATATATAGAAGAATATTATTATTTAATTACTCTGGATTGTAAAGAAATATGAAATGAATTATTCTACGTACATGCATCGAATGTGCTCATAATATAAATGTTTTAGTATTTTTAGTTCGCAAGATTTTCTTTCAACTACAGCAGAAAGCTTCAGTGTTATATTGTATGTGGTTAAGCTTGATGAATATAATTCTTTTGTAAGTGTTTTCCTGCTACCTGCGACTAGTGAAAAAATGACGTAAATATTTTAGAATTTAATTCGAAAAACGCTTCGTAGATATTAATAAACATTTCTGAAGAATTTAATGTAGACCTACAGAAACTGACATCACGAGAAAATTAATCTAGATCTATTAAAAGCTGTTTTAACTAAACACAGGAAATAAATAGCGAATGTTACACATAGTAATCTAATTATCTATCAAGGGAAGACTGTAACAATTAACTAAACACTGTGTACATCAAAATGATAATAATTCATCGTATCCAATTTGCGAAATTTGAACTCAAATATGTTAGAGAATTCTTGTAAGTTTTCTCAGTTAAAGTGGTTTTTGTAGCTCACTTCTATCTGCCTCAGAAGTGCGATATTCTTCTACAATTTTACGTCGTCAGACGCTTTTTATAGGTAGGCAAAGTCTATGAATATGTTTAAATTTATTACTGATAAAATTCTATGATTCTGGGTCTTGATTTTTCATGTCATGTTTCCATTATCAAGCTCAGGATCAGAACTGCCTTCCTGCATATCCTAACGTTAAACTGACTCTCATCTAACTTGAATATGATGCGAAACAGCAACATTCATTTGTCTGTGTTAGCTTCATGCTGAGTAAATTATACCTCTGACGGCAATGTTAGACGTATTTAGATCAAAGAATCTTGGAAAGTGAGTTTGTTACAAAGTGACCACTTTGTCCATTTGTGATTTTCTGCCGCGAATTTTCCACTTTTAGGACTGTTTCTCACAAACGTTATTTCGGAATCATTTCATATTGTGTTAATGCATTTTCAACTAACATTAGCGACTCCGAGATACAAAAGGAAAATTCCAAGCTTCAAGCGAGACTTAGTATATACGCACTAGAGGACACAGCATATTCTGAAATCAGAAATATTTGTGCTTGTTACAATTATCGCTAATAATTACGAAGCAGCTTGTGCTTTGCTAACGGCAGTGATCCTACAAGATCCCCTTGTGAGAAAGTCCGAGGTCTCTTTGATATCTGAGGCTTTCCATCGTCAATAGAAGGCAGATTACGCTAATTAGGTTCCTTTCAGAGCGCACTGATGTAATAGCTCCATAGTTATCAATAATAAAGAACCCCTCGATCGAGGGAAGAAAAATAAGTGCCCTGAGATAGGAAAGTTGCAGAGATCACACCAATATTCAAGGAAGGAAACATGAGTAATCCACTGAATTGAGACCCATATTACTGACGACAACTTTCAGTAGGCTTATGGAGCTTATGCTGTATTCGAACAAATGTCAAACACGTGGAAGAAAACGACGTATTGGCAACAGCGTGGCTCCAGAAAAATCATTCTTTTGCAACACAGGTAACTACTCTCTTGAAATAATGAGTGCTATGGAGAGGAGAACTCGAATCCATTTCACTAGATTTAAAGTAGATTTTCGACATCGTTCCTCACAAGCGACTTTTAATGAAATTACTTGTCTATGGAATATCATTTAAGTGATATGACAGGATGCAGAGTTCTTTTTACAAAAGGGCTATATCAGCAGAAATGAAATTAAATCATTGCCTTTCTATACATACACTTAGCTGTACGAAGAAGGGCAAGGATACAACAATACTTTTGCCTGGAAGGAGACTGCACAAACCTGCAGGCTGAATATTTCATTAAATTTCTAGGAATTGAAATTACAATTTCAGTACGAAAGACCACACGAGTAAGTTTTTGGGGAAGGTAAACCAAAAACTGCATTTTGTTTGCAGAATGAATACGCAACAAGCCCGCTAAAGGTACTTTACCATTGTCTTTTCTCTGCTGCCCCGTATAGGATCCTTACCAGATAGTACTGACCGAAGACACCGAAAAATACAAAGCTTGTATCGTATTGTCACTCGATAGGGAACAGACTGTCACCGATATGCCATAGTCACATATAAGTGGCCGTGAGGTCTAAGACGTCATGTCATGCATTGGGTGACCGCCCTGTGAGAAGTTTCGAATCCTCCCTTGAACATGGTTATGTGAGTGTGTTGCCATTAGTATAAATTAGTTTAAATAGTGCGTAAGTTTAGGAACGATGACCTTAGCAGTTTAGTCCCTGAGATACCACAAAAACTGACGAGTACTAACTTCAAAATAAGCTCTGCATTTTCAGACTTTTGCAGACTAAAATTTTTCCTGTTGCTAAATTTAAAGGATAAACGAACCAAATATCGTACTAAAATATCAGTGAAACGTGATTGGGTAAATGAAGAATTCCTTGTTTTTGTCAAGGTATCACTATACAAAAACGCAATGAAGGGTTTCACAGACTACTTTGGGTTTTACTTTAGTTTTATGATTACTTTGCAAATATTTCGGACAACAATAATAAAAATGTGATAGTATAAAATTATATTAAATTTTAATGTTTTATAAAGTTAAAATATTATCAGTAGTCTTGCTGTGGTTGTGTGTCCTCTATTTCAAGTTTATTATTTTTGGTTGTAGCAGTTTACGTAATAAAGTAACAGTGTCACATCACCGTAATTTTTGCAAATATCTTTGAAACACTGCTAGTTATGAAGGAAACAAAGCAGAGCAAAGTTGTAGATAGTTTTCTCCTCTACAAATACGGTTAATCAATTTTCGTCTAAGATAAACGGTTAAGCCGTTATTTCCACTTCAATTGAACAAGGACAAGTGAAAGGAGACACTTCTGAAATGAAGAGGCGTTCTGTTATCAAACGGAGAGGGGTTTTGTCATCTAATGAAGTAACCCAACCGCTTCGCTAAATATTTAACTCTTAACAACAACTGTAAATGCATTGCCCTATTGTCAGAATGGCAAGCATTAAGTGCAAATTACCTTTTTATGGTCATGATAGATTTTACAAGGAATCTTATAAACATGTAGGATGTGGGATCTTTTCCTTGGTTCTGGTATGAGGCGTAAATGAAACAGAATTTACACAAAATAGATTTATTAAACAGTTAAACCTTACATTATTCTTCTTGTTAATTCGGTGGGTCGGCGAGTGTAGTCGGCGGCGGTAAGGCACGAGGCGGCGATGAGGCGTTTCTCAACGCTTGCCGTGGATATCTCGTTACGCTTGCGGTGTATCTGCTTCCGGGCTCATCAGTTGAACATCGCCAATGGTCGAACCAAGTACTGTGTCTTAAAAGGCCGTAATTATGCGGATGTACCTCGTGGCGATGCTGTGTGATTTTCGAAAATGTTCAAATGTTAGTGAAGCTTATGGAACGTAACTGTGGGGTCATCAGTCCCTAAACTTACAAACTACTTATGAACTAACTTATACAAAAGACAGCACAAACATCCATGCTGAGGGGGGATTCGAACGCCTGAAGGGGAACGGTCTCGCGCATCGCAGCATAGTGCCTCAATACGCTCGGCCTTTCTGCCGTGGGTGTGTGATTTTCCTATCTTATAAAAAGTAATTTTCTACGACTAGAGGTAGCGGCGCAGCGTGGAGACATTGCGCTCATGCACCGGGGTCGAACTGGCGGCCTTCAGGCTGCACATCTTCGATTGGTAGAACCTTTGACGGAGATCACAGGTGACTTTCAAGACCAGACCGCATCCTATAGTTCTGGCCAGACATCCTGGATGAGAATTTTGTTGTTCTTTATCTCATTCCGAACGCTGTTACTGGCGGCCAGATTCTTCCGTCTACAACTCGATCACTTCCAGTGGCTGTTCATGACGAACACTCAGACTTTTGCTACTGCTGCTAATAACACCGCTACTGCCAATCTGCCGACACTAACGCCATCACTCTGTCTCTCTGGCGGCGTCTTCGTGGCTGTGGTATTTGTTTCGTTTTGTTTTGTTTTGTTTTAGGGGGAGGTCATCAGTCCCCCACTGTGCTATTTATTTGATGGACCCGATTGGAGGTGAACGCCTTCAGGCTCATTGTCCTCTGATGTCATGTTGTACAGTTTCTAGAAAAGTCGATCGTCACATTGCTCTGGAGGTCAAGACACTAGGTTATTGGCTTCTGATCACGTTGTTTCTAAAAGTTCGCGACTATCACGTTTTACAGTCTGTGCTTTCACGTGATGGAGTCGGTCGATGGCCTGATCGCTGAATCAACAGCTTCCGTTTGTGAAGAGAGCAATGGACTCCTTGCCACACGTGAACACTCGTCGGGACAATGTCGTGCTGAATCTGCTGCTTTAGCCGGTCCACGCACTGTCGGAATGCGCCACAGGTCTGCTGTTTTATTCGGCCGTGTCTGACAGAACTGAACTAAGTTTCCCTATTTACTTCACGTATTATTCACTTTCATTTATTACTGCACTTAATTTCAGTAATTTATTTACACAATTTATTGCACTCAATACAATTCCGAGCTCTAAAAAGGCGATAGAAAAGGTCCAATTTTAGTGTCACTACTGTAAAAGTGTGACGAAAAGGAATATTCTCCTAGCAATAGTTACTTACTTGTTCATTTCAGAATATTTGGTAATTATATGTTGCTAGGCAGGGACTTGAGGGTACAAAGTATCCTTACAAATATTTGACTACCGTAACTTTCCGCAACTATATACCAATTTTGACTTATTTTAATGCATAACCATATTGAATAATTTCCGAAACCCACAATTTTTTTACAGTTAGTAATTTATGTAAGAAATTAAATTAATGTAAGAGTAGTATTCAACACTGTCAAGTAACCAACTATAGTACACTATGATTTTTATATGCTGGATCAATGATGTCGTTGCTTTAACTATTTATTTAACTACTTCTTACACTCATGATGATGTAGAAAGTATTATAATGAATAATGAAGTCACAGTATAAAGGACACACCTTCTCAAAAGTCTCCAACAACAGCTGGCACTATGTTACAAGAAAATCAATCTACCCCTTTACACCCTATTTGTCTTTTAACTCTGCGATACTGTACAAATCCCTTTTCTGGGAGACATTCACTGTCATACTAATTTTACATACATGTAAACGACTCCATCTGGAATCTGGTGCAGGGGGACCACATTAAAATTATAAAAATTGGAAGAACCAGCTTTGGCCACATTGAAATCTTTAAGTTTTATATACAATACAGATCGATTTCGGTCAATGTCTGACCATCCTCAGTCCATGAATCCAAGCTCTGTGGGCCCACAAAAACTTGCACTTTGTATATTTACATCAAGTAGATTTATTTACATCAAGTGGATGTAAATATACAAAGTGCAAGTTTTTGTGGGCCCACAGGGCTTGGATTCATGGACTGAGGATGGTCAGACATTGACCGAAATCGATCTGTATTGTATATAAAAATTAAAGACTTCAATGTGGCCAAAGCTGGTTCTTCCAATTTTAATTATTTTACATACAATATCTGACATTTAGAACGTTAAAAGATACTTTAGAGTTCGCCATTTGTGAAAATTCCCTCATCTCTCCATACAGCTAACTGTGGTGCACGATTTATGCACACTCAAAACACTTCCAAGCCAGAACTCCCACCCCCTGTCCCCCTCATTCTGAATTATCACATCAGCACCCACTTGAGGCACGAGCACTACTGTTGCAAACTTCATTACACTGTCGCCATTTTCTTATGTTTTCAAACAAAAGGTATCATGAAACTTCCTGGCAGATTAAAATTGTGTGCCAGAACCGGGATTCGAACCTGGGACCTTTGCCTTTCGCGGGCGAGCGCTCTACCGACTGAGCTAGCCCAACACGACTCATGATGCCGCCTCACAACTTTACTTCTGCCAGTACCTCGCCTCCTACTTTCCAAACTTCACAGAAGCTCTCCTGCGAAACATGCAAGAGTAGCACTACTGGAAGAAAGGATATGGTGGAGACATGGCTTAGCCACAACCTAAGGGATGTTTCCAGAATGAAATGTTCACTTTGCAGCGGAGTATGCGCTGATATGAAACTTCCTGAAAGATTGAAATTGTGTGCCGGAACCGGGACTCGAACGTGTGACCTCTGTCTTTCGCGGGCAAGCGCTCTACCGACTCAGCTATCCCGACACGACTCACGATGCCGCCTATCAACTTTCATTCTGGAAGCATCCCTTAGGCTATGGCTAAGCCATGTCTCCACCATATCCTTTCTTCCAGGAGTGCTAGTCTGGCATGGTTCGCAGGAGAGCTTCTGTGAAGTTTGGAAAGTAGGAGGCGAGGTACTGGCGGAAGTAAAGTTGTGAGGCGGCATCGTGAGTCGTGTCGGGATAGCACAGTCGGTAGTGCGCTTGCCCGCGAAATGCAAAGGTCCCAGGTTCGAGTCCCGGTTCCGGCACACAATTTTAATCTGCCAGGAAGTTTCATGTCAGCGCACACTCCGCTGCAGAGTGAAAATTTCATTCTTAAAAGGTATCATCGTCATCTTTTAGAAACGATGGTGTATCCTCATCAGCACTACTGTTCACCGTCTTCTTGGGAATCTAAAAATCCCCAGCGCTTGTTCTGCTGAGGAATTGACGTGTAGGCAGGCGGGTATTGCGGCAGCAGGGAGGTGAGTTGGGCAGTGAGACAGAGGCGGCGAGGCTGCAGCTGGACCCGGCGGCCGGCGCCTAATTGTCGGCAACCCGATTAGCGGCGCTGCGCGGATTAAGTCTCGTTTCCTGCGCCGCAGGGCTGGCCAGCAGAACGCTGGCGCCACAACGCTGGCGGCTGGCGGCGCTTTGATCACTGGCGCAAGTAAAGCCAGCCGTTAAGGCGGTTGCCGGAGAACCTTGTTAATCTGGACGCCGTCCTCCAACCGGATAAAGCCGGCGATTCCGTCATTTCTGTAGACAAATTTGTATGGCAGGTTCAGCGTCCAGATATGTTGACTATTTCTTGGCATTTATCCGGTGGAATACATTCACATCTTCATCTACATAAATACTCTGCAAATTACATTGAACGTGACAGAGCGTTCATCGAACGGCTATTATATTTATCTAGCGTTGCATTCCCTAATCGATCGCAAGAATATTGAACACCTACGTATTTCCGTTTATGATCTGATTTCTCTTATTTTATTATGATGATCATGACTACCTATGTAGGTGGGTGCTGACAAATGAAGTTCGCATTAATGTTATAGGAGATATGATACTGCGAGAAGAATTTGACAGAGCGCTGAGTCGAGACAAGGCCCCTGGAGTAGATGATATTCCGTCTGAACTGCTGATATCGTTAGGAACACCAGTTGTGAAAAAATTGTATTACCTGGTATGCAAGATATTTGAGACAGGGGAAATACCCTCCGACTACAAGAAGAATATCGTAATTCCAATTCCAAAGAAAGCAAGTACAGACAAGTGTGAAAATTACAGAACTATCAATTTAATAAATCACGAATTATTTACAGACGAATGGAAAAACTTGTGGAATCCGACCTCGGGGAAGATAAGTCTGGATTTAGGAGAAATTTAGGAACACGGAAGCCAATACATTACGATTTATCTTAGAAGATAGGCTAATGTAAGGCAAACCTACGTTTTTAGCGTTTTTCGATTTGGAGAAAGCTTTTGACAATGTCAACTGGAATACACTCTTCCAAAATCGTAAGGTAGCAGGGGTAAAATATAGGGAGCGAAGAGTTATATTCAACCTATACAAAAACCAGTCAGCGGTTGTTAGAGTCGAAGGGCAAGAAAGGGACGCAGAGGTTGGGAAGGTAGTAAAACAGGGTTATAGCCGTTCCCCAATGTTATTCAATCTGTACATTGAACAGGCTGTAAAGGAATGGAAGGAGAAATTTGGAGAGGGCATTAAAGTGCAGGGAGAAGAAATAGAAACATCGCGGTTTGCCGATGTCATAGTAATTCTGTCAGAGACTGCAAAAGATCTGGAAGAGCAATTGAATGGAATGGACAGTGTCTTGAAAGGAAGATATAAGATGAATATTAACAAGACTAAAACGAAGGTAATGGAATGCAATGTCAGAATATCAGGCGATGCTGAAGGAATTAGATTACGTAATGAGACAGTAAAAGTAGTAGATGAATTTTGTTATTTGGGTAGCAAGATAATTTCTGATGGTGAATTAAAGGAGATATAAAATGCAGAATGGCTATGAGAAGAAAGGCGTTTCTGAAGAAGCGAAATTTGCTGACATCTAATATTAATTTAAATGTTAGGAAGTCCTTTCTGAAAGCATTTGTCTAGAACGTAGCATTGTATGACAGTGAAACGTAGACGATAAAGAGTTCAGATCAAAAGATGATAGAAGCTTTTGAAATGTGGTGCTTCAGAAGAATGATGAAAATTAGATGGGTAGATCACCTAAGTAATGAAGAGGTGCTCAACAGAATTGGGGACAAAAGAGAAGGGATAGATTGGTGGGGGACATCCTGAGACATCAAGGAATTGTCAACTTAGCATTAGAAGGAAGTGTGTGGGGTAAAAATTGTAGAGAGAGACCGAGGGACGAATATAGTAAGCAGATTCAAAAGGTTGTAGGTTGACGAACTTGCACAAGACAAGGTAGCGTGGAGTGCTGCATGAAACCTGTCTTCGGACTGAAGACAACAACAACATATTTCCGTTTATGATCTGATTTCTCTTATTTTATTGTGATGATCATGTCTAGCTATGTAGGTGGGTGCTGACAAATTATGTTCACATGCAGAAAAAAAAGTTGGTGAAAGAAATTTCGCAAATAAATCTCGCCCCGACGAACAACGCCTTCCTTAATGAACTCCCTTAATGAACTCCCATATGTTAACGTTCTTAACATTTTTTAAAATTTCCTCCGTCAGTCCTGCTGGGTGGGAAACCCACAATGCGCAGCAGTACTACAAAATAGGAGGCACAATTTAGTGTAGGCAGTTTGTTAACTGTTGCATCTTCTAATTTTTCTTTCAATGAAACGCAGCCTTTACTTCGCCTTCCCTACAATATTTTCTGTGTGTACTTTCCACTTTACGTTGTTCGTAATTATATTTCCTAGTATTTCGTTGAAGTTAAGGTCTCTAATTTCATTATATTTATAATGGTTTTAACCTTTCTTCAAATGTTGGAGCTGTTTGCTTGCTTGCTCGGCGTGTGTTGTTTTTAAACGCCATTGCACACTGCTATCTCGCTGCAGTATCGTCTTGAGAAGGGCAGGGTGCTCTCCTGCATAAATATTGGCCGACGTCGATTGTTTGTACCTGACTGCACACCCATAAGTCGTTTGAATACAATTTTGCAGTTGATTTTGATGTTCTGTTGACTTTACTAACCGAGACATGACAGCACCATCCGCAAACAGTCTAAGAAAGTTGCTCACGCTGACTCCTGAATCGTTTTGTACAGTGGTAACACACTGGACTTGCATTAGGAAGGATGGTGGTTCAAATCCACCTCCGGCCATCCAATTTAGGTTTTCCGTGATTTTCCTAAATCACTCTAAACAAATGCCGGAATGATTCCTTTCAAAGGGCACTGCCGATTTCCTACCATATCCTTACCCAAAACTCCGAGCCTTAGCTTCGTCTCTAATGACCAAGCTGTTGACGGGACGTTAAACCCTAAGATTCCTTCCTTCCTAAATGGTTTAGGAAGATAACTGACAGTATGGACCCTACAACAGTTCCCTGGGGAACGCCAGATATCACTTTCGTTTTACTCGATGACTTTCCGTCGGTTACAATGTACTGTGTCCTTTCTGACAGAAAATCACGAACCCAATTGCAGAACTGTGGCGATATTTCATTAGAATGTATTTTTATTAGAAGTCGCTTGTGAGATACAGTGTCATAAACCCCCCCCCCCCGGAAATCTAGGAACATTGTGTAGATTTGAGACCTTTTTTCGATAGCATTCATCACTTCAGGTGAGTAAAGAGCTAACTGTGTTTCACACGAACGATACTTCCTGAAACTGTGTTGACATAAGGTTAATACCTTCGAGGTATTTCAATGTTTGAGGAAAGCATATGTTCTAAATTCCTACTGCAAACGACGTCAATGATGAAGGCAAGTAATTTTGCGGATCACTTTTGTTGTCTTACTTGAATATTGGAGGTACATGTGCATCCTTCTAGTCTGTGGATACAGAACTTTCGTTGAGCGGTTGTATGTAATAGATAGGTATGGGGCTACTGCATCATCGTACTCTCACAGGAACCCAACGGTTATATAGCTTGGACCGGGCGACTTGCTTTTGTTAAGTGATTTAAGTTGCTTTAATACTCCTGAATTACTCATGCCGGTAGCTGTAATTCATTCGAATTCTGGAGTACTTCCTTCGTATTTCTTGATGAAAGAATTTCGGAAAAAGTGTACTTAGCAATTCTGCTTTAGCAGAACTGTCATCAGAAGCCTCGCCATTTCTATCGCGTATAGCAGGTGTGAACTGTGTTTTGCTGCTAGTGTACTTTACATGATGCTGTTGTGGTCTTCAGTCCGCAGACTGGTTTGATACAGCTCTCCACGCTACCCTGTCCTGTGCAAGTACCTTCATCTGAGAATACGTTCGGCAACCTACATCCTTTTGAATCTGCTTACTGTATTCGTCCCTCCGTCTCCCTCTACGATTTTTACCTCACACACTTCCTTCTAATGCTTAGTTGACGATTCCTTGATGTCTCAGTATGTGTCCCACCAATCTATCCCTTCTCTTAGTCAGGATATGCCAGAAACTCCTTTTCTCCTCAATTGGGTTAAGCACCTTCACATTTGTTACGTGATTTACCCATCTAATTTTCATCATTCGTCTGTAGCACCACATTTCGAACGCTTCTCATCTTGTCTGAACTCCTTACTGACCACGTTTCACCCCCATACAATGATACACTCCATACAAATGCTTTCAGATAGGACTTCCTAACATTTAAATTAATATTGGATGTTAACAAGTTTCGCTTCTTTAGAAATGCTTTTCTTCCCATAGCCATTCTGCATTCTGCATATCTTCTCTACCCAAATAACAAAACTCAGCTACAACTTTTATTGCCTTATTACCTAATCTAATTCCTTCAGCATCACCTGATTTTCTGGCATTCCATTCCATTACCTTCGTTTTACTCTTGTTAATGTTCACTTATATCTTCCTTTCAAGACACTGTCCATTCCATTCAATTGCTCTTCCAGATCCTTTGCAGTCTCTGACAAAATTACTATGTCGTCGGCAAACCGCAAACTTTTTACTTCTTCTCCCTGAACTATAATTCCCTCTCCAAATTTCTCGTTCCATTCTTTCTCTGCTTGCTCAATGTGTCGATTGAACAACATTTGGGTAGGCTACAACCCTGTCTTACTCCCCAATCTCTGCATTCCTTTCTTGCCCTTCGACTCTAATAACCGCTGTCTGGTTTTTGTATAGGTTGAATATAACTCTTCGCTCCCTATATTTTACCTCTGCTACCTTCAGTCAACATTGTCAAAAGCTTTGTCCAATTGTACAAATGCTGAAAATGTAGGTTTGCCTTTCCTTAGCCTATCTTCTACGACAAGTCTTAATATGAGCATTGCCTCCCGTGTTTCTAAATTTCTCCTAAATCCGAACTGATCTTCCCCGAGGTCAGATCCACAAGTTTTTCCATTCGTCTGTAAATAATTCGTGGTAGTATTTTGCAGCCATGACTTATTAAACTGATAGTTCTGTAATTTCCACACTTGTCTGCTCTTGCTTTCTTTGGAATTAGGACCAGAATTTCTTATATCTCTTACCAAATGATGTGACAGGCTTTCGTTGTGGAAAATATTGTAAGCCTCTTGCATGGAAGTTCGAGTTAAATTCAATTTTCACTAAAAGTATTCCAGTCTTGTGGACTTTGTGTCTATTTAATTTTAGCAAGCTTTACTCTTTGCTTTTGAATGAATGATCTAATCTGTTTTGTGTGCCACGGCTGTTTTGTTCATTTTGGTAAAAGTCTTCTGGTCCTAGGAAGCACAGTGGTAGAGTGCCAGACTATGAATCCAAAAGTCGGGGGGTCAATCCGCGGCAGGTATTATCATATTTATCTGTCACTTTCCACTTGTTTCACCTCTAGCAGTATTGGAGACGTGAAAAATATCGAGTAGCACTATGGTTCGGAACCCACGTTAGGCTGTAGGTCCCCCTATAACTGGCTGGGAAGACAACGGCATACCACCTCCAAACAGGACCATGCCTAGTAAAGCACTGTGGTGTTCAAACCAGTCTTCGGATTGTTGGCTGCTTTCTTTTTTGATCTTTCAATCAGTGTTCTATGACCCCGGGGAACACTATATGAGGGGTACAGAAAAGCACTTAGCTTTATCTTGTCTTATATACAGACTGTTTTAGGAGGAATACTATTTTACGAGGTGATAGCGTAGGCTAATTGCAATAAAAGTGCCATCTGACATGTGCCCTATTACTATTGAGTTCAATGCATTTTCGTTTAGAGTGTTGGTAGGCCGATTTCATTGGGTTGCTTTGTGCGTAGTTAGCGAATGTCGGCGGTAGAGTGTTGATGTTAGTGTTCTGAAGTCATGCTGTAGCTTACATTAAGTTTTAGTTGTTATTTGTTGGCAAAGGCTACTGTTTTGTAATGTCTAAACGTGCCGTACGATATTACACATGCTGAGTATGTCGATGTGGTATTTGAGAATGGGTTTTATAATGGAACCGCTGCTGCTGCTGCTGCTTGTAGAGAAGACCGCAAACTATTTCCTTCAAGAGTTCAATACTCTGAGTGACACTGATTCAGAGCACAGCAAAAGTATTGCGTATGAACGTGTAAATGTACATACTGTGGATGAAGTGGAAGAATTTATTCATTCGGTAAAACATAGTCCTTCAACAAGCACAGATCAAATTTCTGTAACATAAAAGTGTATGGTGGACATTATGTATGCATGGATTCCATCCATATCGTTTATAAATCCTACACCTTCGAGCAGGAGATGAAGACTCATGACTAGAATTTTGTTGTCGGATACTTGAAAATTGCAAGTAATTCCATTGTTAATTTATACTTTCTCTCGTGATGACAGCAATAACACTCGTAATTCACAACATGGTGCAGCCCTCATAAAATAACGCAAATACGACTTTAGAAGAGCGACATGTGGAGTTTTCAAAGTGAAGTCAAAAAGGTGGTGGTGGAGTTTTTGAAAATCAGCTTAGAACATCCTCATTTACCTTTGCATTAAGTTTGTTTGAATTAGGTTCTAATTGCCGTATCTCAGTAAATAAAAGTACCTTAACAGTAAGATGAGTAATAATCGGCCGCATCGTGTGACGTCTGGCACTTTAGCAATAATAATAATAAAAAAGATACATTTTAAACTATTATGAGACTTTTTCTCACTGAAACCATTGAAAAATGATGAAAGCATGTTCTTAGTTCCATTTTTCTGTTGTTCCTGCAGTAAAATTACGACACTTTACAGACAGTGTGCATATATCTCACTAATATTTATAATAGGATAAATAGTTCAGGAGATAAGTCGTCACAAACAACTTGATAAAGTACCTTCTCACGCACGGTTTTTAATTTACAACGTTTTCACTTCTATCTTCACCGGCAAAGCATTTCGCACGAAGTTTCTTTATATTTCAATCTACGTGCCTGGATCGTTACATTAATCAAAGATATTTCATGAGGATTAAGCTGCCTGAATATAAAACTATGGGTCAGAATCCGTAGCGAAGGCGATGGGCCAAGGGTAAAGAAGCACATTAACTGACATAGGAATTTAATTAATACTTTCCCTGAGAACGATATGTACTAAGGCTTTTGTTATATAAAGAAAAGTAGCTTAATATTGTTACAAAATATCTTCAAAAGTACTTGACCGACGCCGGATATGGATAAATTCTTCTCAATGGCTTTTGCTCAGTGTAGAAAGATGTATATTTCCTGGTCCTGAATTGGCTTAAGTCTGCTTTCCATATGTCGACATCTCTTCGTTGTTGCCTACACATCTATTCTTGCTCTTGTCGATCACATTAAATAGGCTACAGCTGTCCTATTCAGAGCTCAGGTTTGATCTGTTTTGTTCCACACGAAAGCTTTTTACTGTTCACTCATGTTCATATTTTTAAAAGTCACTTTTTATATTGCCACAAGTTCTTGCTTGTTCTCTGTTATCTCTGTCCTTCGTAACTTCATTGTTATAGTGTTGGGTTCGAACAGTTCGTCTCGTGCGAGGGCACCAGCTGTAAATGTATCAACAGATTTTTGTAGTCTCTTCTCCGTTGCTCTTCAGCTGAACTTTGTTATGTCTTGAAGCTGAAAATTTACCACAAAGCTCTACTGTTAGGATTGTGGCCACTTTTTGCACATCTTAAAATTAATAGCGAATAAATAGGTCAGCCACCAGAACGAAACAAACAATTGCTCACTGAATAAAATTGTTCGAAATGACATTATCGATCTGACTGTTCACCAAATCACAACACAATTCAGTTACAAAAAAAATTTCACTAATTACAATTAACCCTTTCCACTCCACTGTCGAACTACGCCTGACATTATAATTTTCCGCTGTGGTTCTTATTATTTGGTGCAGTTCAAGGTCATTGGTATCTTATTACAGCTGACGTAAAGCCTGTGTCAGTGCCCTCTCGAGGACGCATAATATGAAACCAATGACTTTGGGCCAGATAGTAGGTACTAGAGTGGAAAATTGTAATGTCAATATGCAGATGTGATAATAAATAACCACTTAATGAAATACGTCTTAAAATGTAGGTCTGAAAAACTATAATGGAAATAATTCAACTTTAAGGGAGGCCAAATCTGCAGCAGAATATGTGGCTGTTTTTCAGACTGAATATTACTTCTCTCGTAAATTAAATAGTACCACATAATTTCAGACGTTTTAATTAAAAGTTGGACTGACAGTCTTCCTAGCTATTAGTGTCTCTATGCTCATAAATACATAGTACCTCACAAAGGCAGCTCGTTTCGTATTGTCACGATACAGGGGAGGCAGCGTTACGGAAATGATACAGGATCTGGGATGGCAATCATTACAACAACGGCGCTTATCGCTGCGGCGTGGGCTACTTGCGAAACTCCAATCGCCAACATTCTTCTCCGAATGCGAAAATATATTGTTGACTCCCAATTACATAGGTAGAAATGATCATCAGAATAAAATAAGAGAAATCAGAGCTCGAACAGAGAGATTCAGGTGTTCTTTCTTCCCGCGCGCTATTCGAGAATGGAATGGGAGATAAATAGTATTGTGGTTCGATGAACCCTATGCCAGGCACTTAAATGTGATTTGCAGTGTATCCCATGTAGATGTAGATGTAGAAAGGGGTTTTTTCCTATTTGTGGAGTTATTCTCAATTAGGGTTAACTCATTTTCCAGTAACACAAAGTGCGGTGTTAAAATCACCACGGAAACAGGCAGTACACGTAAACATGGTTCATCAATTAAAGTCATGGATAATTTATTATTTAATATTTTCTAAACAGTTTTTTACATATAATTCTGGAAAGTTTGTGGTTGTGATAGGCGTGTATGAAAAGAACGGGTTTGCGGGGGTTTTCTCTGTGATGTGATTGGTTACCAATATCCTTAGCCCCCTCAGGGACTCAGCATTAATTTGCTGAGTACGGGCTTGGCGAACCCGGGGACCTGAGCCGTGGGCTGTGTCGCGCCAACAGTCCGCTACACCTTAAGCTCTGTGCGTGCCTCAACGACCATCGTTCGGCGCGACGGTGGAACATTGTACGCTTCAGAGCCCGGGGATCTTGGCTTAATCGCCCGGGTAGCGAGGACGGTACAAACCTCTAAAAAAAAAAAAAAAATAAAAAAAAAAAAATAAAAAAAAAATAAAAAAAAAATAAAAAAAAAAAAAAATAATAATAAATAAAAAAAATCCCTCAATCTCAAGGTGTGCTACGTGCCGAGGAGATGCATGGCTGTTGAGGTTGAACAGCCGCTAGCGAGCAACCTCTGAGGAACCTGCCGCACCTCAGTTGTATAAGGCTTACCCAGGCAAGCGGGCTGGACCTTTAGTTTCCTAGCTGCTCATGGGACCAGAATGAAACGGGCAAACCTGGCGTCTCTAAGAGAGGAAGAAACGAGTGCAATGCTGTAGGTTATGATCCCCAAACGTTCCCTTCTCTAGCTACACCACGGGAGGAACGTCGGGCAAGACATCAGGGTGAGGCTTATGCCCCTAAATATCTGGTATGTAGCCGTACAGATGGCCATCTCCTTCGCCGTGAGGCCCCACCTGTGTGTCCGTGTGGAGCAGCGCTGACTGTAGTGCATCCTCTGATGGACTGCGCAGTTTTAGCTACCTTGCGGCAGTCTTTTAACCTACCAGACGCGCTACCCTTAGTTTTAGGCGACGATGCCTCCACGGCTTATTCTAAGTTTTATTCGCGCAGCTGGTTTTTAGAACTCCATCTAGTGTTGGGTGCTATAGCCTGATACTTCAGGTCCCCACCTATCCAGTGATTTTACACCCTTTTAAGACCCTTCTGTAAATTACCAAGGTGTTTTTAGTGTGTGCAGTATGTCTGGCTCATCCTGTTTTTTGTTTTTTGTTTTTTTTTGTTTTTTTTTGTTTTTTTTTGTTTTTTGTTTTTTTTTTCCGTCTGTGAATTGCCAGCCGTGTTCTTCTGCTGTCCAGTTTTAGGTGAGATCCCGAGTTTTACCTATTGTGTGTCTTCGTTTTGTGTTGTCAGCGACTTGTCCAATGTCAGTCTACCCCATTTGTGAGTTTTCATCTTCGGAGCTTTGTTTTACTTTTTACGCTCTTGACAGAGGACTCTTAGCTAGGAACAGGGGACTGATGACTTAGCTGTTTAGTCCCCTCAAAACCAACAACAACAACAACAATATCCTTAGCCATTCAGATAACAGCATTGCGAGCGTTCATTCGGGAACTTTCACGCTTCTTTTGTGCAAGAGGAGTAGTCGGAGTTTATACACGGAATTGTTAACATCTCCATGATTGTGCTTCGAACATATTGCAACCATTTTGCATATCGTGCTTGTTTATAGGAATGAAAAGTGTATCAACATGCGTAGTATATCATGTCGACAGTCGAGTAGTGCGCGTGGCTTGTAACGCCAATCAAGAATATGTGAAGATTTATCTGGACTGATTACGTAGAATTTTGCAAGCATATTAAAATGAACATCTCTTTAGAACCTTTTTGGTGACAGGGAAAATTAATTACCATAAACTGGCTTCACTAATGAGTGTGGAGTGTGGGTGTAGCTATAAAGTCATTTAACACGGGCTTTGCAGTGAACTGTACCCTGGAGAATGCTTTAAATAATAATTACATTCTAAAAAATCCCGTGTTAATGCAACACATACCATCATTCATAAACAATTTAAGAAAAATGCAACTGATTGATAAGTAGGATCTCCACCTAAGTTTTCTTTACAGCTTTTTACAGTGAAATTACGGTTCTCGTTTTTAGTCAGGTTAGCACTGGATGGACTGCTGAAGAAGAGAATCGTTATGAGGTAAGTGAAACTATGAATTGACTGTTTTTCAGTGGAACCAACTGCAAGGCTACTGTTAAACTAGTGCGCGTTACCACCTCTAAGTACGAGCATGGAAGGTTACCGTTGAAAGTGTCTTGGTCGAAAGGCGCGGCGATTTGTGTTTAACGTAATTAGCTTCATAACTGTAAAGATTCAATACATGGTCATTGTATCCCCCTGTAAAACTTTCCATTAGTTTCGCAATAAAATGACTAAATGATTTATATGTTATTACCGTGTTTAGTATTAATGAACATTATAATATACTGATGATAATACTTATAATCTGGGTATAGAGTTATTCGTCATATTACAGATTCCTTATACAAAAACCTAATATTAGTATGTAACCAAAATTTATATTACAACGTAAACGGTAGGACACAAAGCAGTCTTAAAATGAGCACTTAATCATAATGTTATCATCTTATAAAATTATAGATGGACAATCCAATACTATCCCAGTTTGTTTAGATTATAAGGTCACATTCTCATTTCTCTACAAATTATGAGACAATTTTTAAGATTGAAATTCTTTCCTTGTTATTACATGAACCCTGACCTGCAAACTAATTTCATTAGATGCCCTATAATGGTGTATTAGTACCCTATAAAATGGCCTATTAGAGATTTATCTAACAACGTGCTTCGAATTATTTGTTATCCTCTGTTATTTATGTAAGAAGCTTCGGCAACAAGGTGTTACATCTGAATGCCTTATATCACTGTGCAAGGGTCACGTTGTTCTCACTACTTATATTAATCATTTGAATCAATTTAATAGGTAAAACTTAAGCCTGATGATAGTATACAGAAATTTTAGGACAGTGGTTTAACATGATCCATTCTTATCTCCTTTCGTTCTAGTGTGAACTCACATAATCCCTTTACAAATTATTTTCTTTGTTGTAGTTTACTACAAATGTTATTAAGTATTAACACGAACCGTCCTTGAAGTTACATGATAAAATGTTACTTCATATACTGATCTATGTTGTGTTTTACTTGTATTTTAGTTCAAAAATCAAATGTTCAAATGTTTGTTAAGCTTATGGGACTTAACTACGGGGTCATCAGTCCCTAAAATTACAAACTACTTATGAACTACTTACGAACTAGGACGGCACAAATATCCATGCCCGAGGGGGGATTCGAACCCCCGACCGTAGTGGCCGTGCTGACCGTGACTGGAGCGCCTCAGTCACCTCGGCCACCGCGGCCGGCTGTATTTTAGTAACTTGAAGCATGAGGTGCTTTTACTTGTCCTTAATCAACTAGGTTTAGCATAGGCAACTGTAATAATACTACACCAGTTTTTATGATAGGAACCGTGACTTACACCTGAGATAATATTTTATGATTAAGTAGTCTTATTTTTTACTTTCATGTAAATTAATAAAATGGAATTACCTTTAACCTTCTGCATGCATACATTTTTTTTCCAAATTATAGTATTTTAATAATGAAAGTACCCAGCACTAATAGTATTAGATCACGGTAAAATTATAAAAAAATTGTACCATCCCAGTTTATCTATTTCATGCAGCAAATGTTACACCTGTATACCAACGTATATGCTATGTGTATGCAGTTAAAGGAAAATACATATACGTTAAGTTTTCTCTGTTATTTCTTTAGGATGAATATTGTAATTTAACCCAAATTAAGTACCAGCCATTTGGTCTTGAATAATCGATCCTTGAGCTGCATCAATGTATCTTCACGTAAAAGGTTTGTAATGTATCATGTTATACCTCCATTACGAATAATATCGATTGTTTCAAAACAATAACTTTTATGCTGATGAATAAGACCCCCCCACTATCAATAACTTATATAATTTCGTACTATTGCCTTTTATGTGTAAAGTGAAATATGGGATACAGTTCATCTACATTTAACAGATAAGAGTTCGTCCTTGATATTATAATGAAACCGAAATTATCAAAACATAATCTCGTTTTAAAAACAGGAGAAAACTAAAAAGGGACCATAAATAATAATTTATATAAGTCTCAATTATATGGATAAATTTTAAAATCGTTATTTTCAAACAATATCATAAATTATTATTGACTATAGTATCTTAACTATATATGTACATGTGAATTCACTGTTAAACAAAGATGACAGTTTTTCATGTCTTAGACTTACGTGTGAGTAAACTTTGACATTCTTGTCGACAATATATTACATATCAGTTTGTTCTTTACATCCAGTGCATCTTGTACAACTGACGTAAGCTATTATGAGAAAATGATGTGGTTATTTCAACACACCTATTGAGAATAACTATTATGTTATCTGGTACTGTCCATGTATACTCTTTACTATTATCATAAGACAAATGTAATTCTGCCTTGTATAAGAGATACTGCCGGTAATTTCTTTTAAGATAATGATAGAGGTATGTACTTACTTTTAAAATTGTGACACTAGTGAATACGTTATGTCGTGGTTTATGCAGTCAGTTTGTGTAGTTTATGTGCTTTTCGAGATCAGAAGATGATGCCTAGATGATCGAAACCAGTCGTCAATCTAAGTAATTAGCGTTCGCTCCAACCAACCAATGTACTACAAACATAGTTAAATTAGTTGACGACGAGAAAAAGAAAGGATTTATCGTCCCGGTGGAGAAGGCGACAAAGAGTGTTGCGAAAATGGTGAAGCTGAGCAAGAGGATAGGTCCAAATTACGGGAGGACACGAAGCCTAGCTGAGTGAAACTCACGCTTCTACGCTCAAGACGAAGCAAATAATGGGACTGATGATATGGATAAATTTATTAATAGGCAGCAATTTCTACGGTAGTATCAACATTATAAAGAAATGCCAACTTTGCGAATATTAGAAAACTTTCATCGAAGAAAACTGAGCCGTAAAGCTACAAAGGAAAGCTTAGAAAAATAGTTCTGTTTACGGATTTTCGTTTTAGAAGGTGCTGAAATAACAGTGTTGTTTTGTATGAACAAGAGTAGATTGTTGTTAAGAGGGCATACTTTCTCAGATTTTTACCTAAGAATGGAGCGTCAGAAGCAAACCAGTACTTATTCACACGCATTATACACTAAATAAAGGGATAGTGTGCTGGGAGTGTTGTCAAATAAAAGTACCGGTCAGCGTTTGTTATTCATCCAGGCAGAAATATAGGTTTCATTCTCATATATGAGTCAAAAACCAAAACTTCCCACTATCACTCGGAAATGTATAGCAACTGATGCCATGTTTACTCCAGGAAATTCTGTTGCTTTTGGTAATGCTCCATCGCACAATACACAAGAAGATAAACCGCCGTCCTATAGCTCTCTAAAATATGAAATACAATTCTAGCTGACTAACATCACAGACTACGATCTAGGGAAAGCCGAAGTTTTGGCATTAGTTAAGGAGCACCAAACGTCTCCTGTTTACTGTATTGACAAAAGTTTGCAGAGTAACGGATATGTACCCCTCCTACTGCGCCTGCACCATCCACGTCTAAGACCCATTGAACGGTACGGGATTTTTGCAAAAAATAATATCCGTACGCAGAATATAACAAGCGTCTCGCTGAAGGAGCTGAAAAAATTACAACTTATGCTTTAGATGCTGTGCCATTAGAAGATTGGAAAAGGGCGGTATGTCTCGTTGGAAAGTGTGCGAGGACTACTGGGAAAGAGATGCTTTGATGGACGAAGAAATATATATGCAGCCAAGATCGCATTTTTCATTAATTATGTTACCGGTTTCGTCGTGCTCGACGCCATCTTCAGACCTATTATACAAAGTTTAACAAGTGATCTGTAAACATGATTGCCAAGACTCTACCTATATACAATTATATGGTTACATACCTGTCGTAATGTACATAACTTCACAATATTTTTTATATACTAAAAGAGTACATCCAGGTTGAGGCGTCACCAAACATAAAATTTCAAGTCACAAGTAAAATATAAACATCCATCTTCAAGTGGTTCTGAAGCGAGGTACTTCAAAGTCTAAGTTCAATATTAATTGAAGTCCAGTATAACACTAACTGTTAGGCGGGAAAACTATATACAAAGATGCTACATGCACATTTATGCAATGGTCTCTGCCCTTTGTGGTAGTCTTCTTTTTTTAACTGTGGGTAAAAACCCAAATAAGAGAACGTTATAAAATGTACATATATTATCCAAAAAGGCAACTAGCGTTGCTGATGGTTTGAAAAACACGCTCACAGATGTAAAAGTTTAAGGATATGATAAATTTTATTAATGTTAGACTTATTAAAGTTTTTAATGATGTTCGATCCAGGCAAAGCGACAAATTAGTGTGGTTACTAAGAGAACGCCCCATGTCTACGTTTGAATCCTTATCATGTGATATCAGTTTTGCAGATAGAGTCGAAAACTTTACTAATATCTCTTTTAGTGATGACGAAAATAACCACTTACAAAAAGGATTACAATACAAAATTCCACAAAAAATAGATAGAACCCAGGTTAAAGAAATCATAGCTGATACAAAAATAGCACTAGACGCATCCAATTTGAAAATAGGCGAAAAAGCTGCACTAGTAGGTAAGACAGCTAAGCTCCTGAATGAAAAATATAATTTAATAACCCAAGACAAGAATGAAAGTAAGACCCTTACTAGCATAAATAACAAATTAGCTGAAAATGAAGCTATGGTTGTTAAAGCAGATAAAAATAATGCCCTAGTAGTCATTCATGAACAAGAATATATTGAGAAGACTGAGAAATTCTTTCAAGAAAACAACATTGTTGAAGTAAAGAAAAACCCTATAAATAGATTCATTTCTAAATTAAAAGTAAAATTGACAGTTCAGACTTTCTACTAGACAGCTTCACCAAAAAAAGATTAAAAATGATGTCTTGTGACATAACCAAACTTAGATCACAGGTTAAGACACACAAGCCTAATAACGACATAAGGCGTATAGTTGACAGAAGAAATGCCCCGAATGTTAAACTTAACCAGTTTATAAATAAAATTCTTAATGAGCTTTATGTATTTGATCAGTGCTTTAGCATTAAGAATAGCTTAGAACTTGATAACTTGACTAAAGATAGTGACCTCCCGGAACCATCTACTCTAGTTTCATTTGACATTAAAAATCTGTCCTCCAATATTCCTGTAAAATAATGGGTCCAAGTGATAAAGAAAAATCTCTTAAAACACCAAAAACTTGGGATGGCAGAAACCATTGAGTTTGTAGAACTATTAGAACTCCACCTCTCCTTTAATTATTTTACATTTGCCGGCCGCGGTGGCCGAGGGGACTGAGGCGCTCCAGTCACGGTCCGCACGGCCACTACGGTCGGGGGTTCGAATCCCCCCTCGGGCATGGATATTTGTGCCGTCCTTAGTGTTAGCTAGTTCGTAAGTAGTTTGTAAGTTTAGGGACTGATGAACCTATAGTTAAGTCCCATAAGCTATACAAACATTTGAACATTTTATTTTACGTTTAATGACAAGATATCATCAGGCTGATGGTCTAGCCATGGGCAACTGCCTATCCGGTACCCTGGCAAACATCTTTATTAACCACCTAGAAAATTGAAACTTCCTGGTAGATTAAAATTCTGTGCCGAAACCGGGACTCGAACCTGGGACCTTTGCCTTTCGCGGGCAAGCGCACTACCGACTGTGCTATCCCGACACGACTCACGATGCCACCTCACAATTTCACTTCCGCCAGTACCTCGACTCCTACTTTCCAAACTTCACAGAAGCTCTCCTGCAAGACTAGCAAGACTAGCACTCCTGGAAGAAAGGATATGGTGGAGACATGGCTTAGCCACAGCCTAAGGGATGTTTTCAGAATGAAACTTTCACTCTGTAGTGGAGTGTGCGCTGATGTGAAACTTCCTGGCAGATTAAAACGGGGTGTATAAATTAGAATGTGGTGATTGTGACAACTTTTATATTGGTGAAACTAGTAGAACATTTTTCACCAGGTGTAAAGAACACACCAGTACATATAATAAAACTGCATTTGGGGACCACATAAGGCACACATAGCAAAAGGTTAAAGACGTGCAAAATAGTCTTAAAACGTTACATAAAATATCCAAAGGCAAAATGTTAAACATTTTGGAATCATCATTTGGTTGTCTGCCGTACGGCAGGTATATACTGCATAGCCCTCCGTGCTTCTCTGTCTTTTGCTATCATCTTCGTTCTTTGGTACCCTCCTAGTGGCTTGCTAACATCATCCATCATTTGGTACCTTCTTCTGCCCCTTCCTATCTTTCCCGGAACGCAACCCTCAATTGCCTCTACCAGAAGGCAATCTCGTCTTAAACTGTGACCTAGCCAGTTCAGTTTTCTGTTCTTTATCGTTAGCAACATCCTCCGTTCCTCTCCAACTCTGTTCAGAACTTCTTCATTTCTGACATTATCGATCCAGCTGATCTTCTCCATCCTACGCCATATTCACATTTCGCAAGCTTCAATTTTCTTCTCATCTTGCTTTCTCAATGTCCACGTTTCTGCTCCATAATAGACACTTAACCAGTCTCATTCTTAATTCTTTGTTTAAACCACTGGTTAGGAGTTTTCTTTGCTTCTGGAACGCTTCTTTCGCCAGAGCCATTCTCATTTTGGTGTCTTGTTGGCAATTCATATCTTCCGTATTTTGGAAAACATACAAATAATTAGTCACAAGAAAAAATATCCCAACTTAATCCTAAATGACCAAACTAAATTCCAAGACCATAATTTTTACAGTATTTTTGAAAAGGTCATATAAGGACACGCAAACCTAACTCGGTACCTCTCATTTTTTCCAAAAAATAAAACCAACATAGCCACTATTTTATTTCAAACTCTGTTATCAACATTTTAGGTACCCATCCCAGCTAACCTTTGTACCACTGTGGTAAACTTTTATACTAGTGCATAAGTATTTTTGTACATTGACTGCCCTGTATTGAACCCACCAGTTGCCAATACACCTTACATACGGTCCTCTGGCATCCCATGCTAAATGCGTTCATGACCTGAACACACACAATAGGATGCCCGGTGACACATACAAATTCTACACTGGCATTTTAACAATTATGATGCAGCCTTCAGCCTTCTACATATACTTTAATATGTATAAGAGGTAACCGTTTCTCTTAGCCCTATGACTATTGTAAATTTTATACTATGATATAATTTTTTTTTTAATAAATTGACCACTGTAATTTTATAATGAATTTTTTTCTTTTTTAATATAGTAACGGCCCAGTTTCAACTTACCAGTATATTACTAGATTCTTAGGTACCAACCCCTATAATAAATCTCATACTATAACATGAAGTTCTTTATAGATTGACTAATGTAAAACTTATTATATAAGATGAGTATATTTTTATAAATTAACTGCCCATGTGCAACATACCATTTATTACTATATCTTTATGTATCAGTTCTTGAACAACCTTGTACATTCATGACATGAACTTGCACAGTAACATGCGGAGTGCCACGTACATGTTCTGTACAAGGCAATTTTGAGAAATATACTGCAACTTTGCAACTTTTTATATATACTTTGACATATATAATAAAAGGCCTTTTTGCATGGCCCTCTGACGGCTAGAAATTTTGTAATATTAGCATGGATACATTCTTACCCATTGGCTACCTGTATTCAACTATCATACTAATATGCCTGTATACACCAGCCCTTGCAGACTGTACTAGATGCATTCATAACACGAACTTAAAAAAGAGATATATCTGTTGACATGTACAATTTCTGTGTAGGATAATTTAGAACGTGTAATATGCTTTCTTTCAGCCATCTGTGAATATCTTAGATATATGACTTGCATGTATATTGCCACGAGAGACCCCGAACACCAACCGCTTGGAAAATTTATAAACTACATCATTAAAAACAAAACCACAACATTAGAAGAATTTGTGATGTATATTAAAGAAGAACACAACCAATTACAGAAGCTACCAAAATATAAACAACAATTACAAAATTTCCTCTTTCATACCCTGAAATAAGGACGTAAGGAAGTATCACAAGATGTGCAACAATGATTTCTGAAGCTACAACAAACCAACAGAAGATGAACAACATAATGAAAATATAAACACAATTTCAGAAGCAATAGTAGATAATTTGTTTTCACATTTTATGTATAAATGCTTTGTATAATAATAATAAAGGTTAAAAAAAACCGCCGGCGTGGCGCAGGGTATAGAGTCACGGACTGCGGAGCAGAAGGTCGCCGGTTCAATCCCGCCCACCGGCAAAAATTTATTTTTTAGTAATTGACAATTCCAGAAGGTTCTAAATCTTTCTTATGTTCACTTGTAAATTCTACTTGTTTCCTATGTTAACTGTTCTTCTAATTTCTGGTAAATTCTGTCTGTGTATAAATAGCAGGGCACTCTGCCTGAAAGGCAGTCAGTGCTGCGTGTATGTTGAGTTCGTAATAAACGTGCTTTCATTATAAGTGCTGTGTTTAGTTGCCTTCGACGTCAAGCCTACTTCCATTGCAACGTGACAATATGAATATTAATATATATGTATTTTTTTTTAAAAAAAGAAGACGACCACAAAGTGTAGAGACCATTGTATAAATGTGCATGTAGCATCTTTGTATATAGTTTTCCCGCCTAACAGTTAGTGTAATACTGGACTTAAATTAATACTTGAAATACCTCACTTCAGAACCATTAGCAGAGGGATGTGTATATTTTATTTGTGACTAGAAATTTTATGTTTGGTGACGCCTCAACCTGGATGTACTCTTTTAGTATATAAAAATGTTGTGAAGTTATGTAAATTACGACATGTATGTAAGCATGTAATTGTATATAGGTAGTGTCTTGGCAATCATGTATACAGATCACTTGTTAAACTTTGTATAATAGGTCTGAAGATGGCATCGAGCATGCCGAAACCGGTAACATAATAAATGAAAAATGCGATCTTGGATGCAAAATCATTATTAAATATATAATATTCTATCAATCGGGCTGGATTCATGTAAAGAATCATTATTGTCAGCGACCAGATAGGCAAATGACGAAACGACAGACTTAGCAGAGGATATCAGCGTGGGAGGTAGTTCTACAGATACTGATAAGTTAAAGTAATGTTGTCAGGAATATATCGTAGACTCAGTATTCCAGCTATTGTTTATTTTATTTTCAATGTCGTGCATTACAGGATCAAACGAAATACTTTGTTGATATCTATCTATGTTATGAAAAAGGGAAAACTCCTTATGTTCTGCAAAATTATTTATTTGGTTACAAACCGGCTTACGGTTCTAAAAAGTTACCAAATAAATAATTTTGCAGAACATCAGGAATTTTTCCTTTTTCATATTATTATCATGTTCTGTCAAGCATCGACGGAAAACTATGTTCTAGCTATGTAGTTTACCCCTTCTGATTAATCGCAACGTCTTTACTCATTCGGAATACTTCCAGCCATTGACTGCAGTAATTTTCAACCAATGATGGCTTCGGAAATTTTTTTTTCATAATACCGGAAGAATAAAATCTTCGCATATCTGCCATTGATTAGAAAAAGGGATTGAGACTTTACATCTATACGCAGCAGCGAACTTGTCTTTCGCAAAATTATTAGCGACTAACGCGTTACGTGAAACAGGCTAGTAGAGCTGTACTTATAACAATACTGGAGTGTACGCCCCCCCTCTCTGTTTCTCCGACGTAAATTGGACGGTGTTGTTACCGTATCGAGTTTATCACTTCGCTTTGCCGAGTGATAGCTGTTGTAAGTGGTTATGCCGGACTTAGGAGTCCCATACGTCACCACCAGAACTAAATATTGACCCTAGGGAAAAAAAAAAAAAAAAAAAAAAAAAAATACACATAACGGATACACCCGTCTGTTGTGTTCTGTGGCTAATATCATGTGGGAATGACGAGATTTCGTCCTGAAATTGAAACTGTGGTATTAGCTAAGCTTCGCCAACTACATGGCAACTCCCTTCAGGCAAGACATGCACAACAGTTAATAGCTTCACACACACATATTTTGCATCCGCTCCAAGGTTCGCAATTGGGAGGTTAGTATAAGTGATGAGGTAAAACCCTTATTGGAATTCTTGTGTTCGAAAGAGAAATTCGAAAACTAAAGCATGAATATGGGATAGGTTCACAGATTTCTGACTGGCTGGAAGACTTCCTAAGTAATAGAACGCAGTACGTTGTTCGCGACGGCGAGTGTTTATCAGAGGCGAGTGTATCGTCAGACGTGCCCCAGGGAGTGTGATAGGACCGCTATTATTTTCTATCTATATAAATGATCTGATGGACAGAGTAAGTTGTAATTTGCGGCTGTTTGCTTATGATGCTGTGGTGTATGGGAGGGTGTCGTCTTTAACTGACTGTAATAGCATACAGGATGACTTAGACTAAATTTCTAGTTGGTGCGAAGAATGGCAGCTAGCTCTCAACGTAGGAAAATGTAAGGTGATGCGCATGAGTAGGAGAAACAATTCAATAATGTTGGAATACAGCATTAGTAGTGAGCTTCTTGATGCTGTCGCGTCGTTCAAATATCTAGGCGTAACATTGCAGAGCGATATGAAATGGAACGAACATGTAAGGACAGTTGTGAGTAAGGCGGACAGCCGACTTCGGTTTATTGGGAGAACTTTGGGAAGATGTACTTCACCTGTAAAGGAGATCGCGTATAAAACGCTTGTATGACGACGTCTTGAGTATTGCTAAAGTGTTTGGGACCCGCAGCAGATCAGTTTAAAGGAAGACATAGAGGCTGTTCAGAGGCGGGCAGCTAGATTTTTTACTGGTAGGTTCGACCAATGCGCGAGTGTCACGGAAATGCTCCGGCAACTCAATTGGGGATCGCTCGAGGAAAGACGACGTTCTTTTCGTGAATTTTTGTTGAGGAAATGTGGAGGGCCGGCATTTGAAGCTGCAGTCTACTTAAATTTCGCGTAAAGATCACAAAGACAAGAGAATTTACGGCTCGCACGGAGGCATCGAGGCGTTCTTTTTTTCCTCGTTCTATTTGGGAGTGGAATAGGAAAGGAAATGCGTAGTAGTGGTACAATGTACCCTCCTCCACGCACCTTATGGTAAATTGCGGCGTATGTATGTAGATGTAGAATGAAAACTTTTATGTGTGCAAAAAATTACGCAGCGCCTCAGCGGTAGGGGCACACTTTGTTCGCAGAGTAAGGGTCGCGCTCTAACCTCGCCCTGTCGCACCAACGATGGACACAACAAAAGAACGATCAGTCACAGCGCCATTCTAAACGACGTAGAGGTCCGTACGTGCGCCAATACTGACTCCTGCCCGCACCATTCTACCACCACCACCATGAAATGGCGATGTTGCCTGTACATAAGCTGGATTGTTAAGAGTTACACTTTCTCTCCAGATGAGGGAACGACTATTGTCCGAATGAACAGAAAATCTTATCTGTGAAAATAACCCGGCGCCATTCGTTGTTCCCCCGCCAAGTTTCTACTATCTAAGTATCACTAAGTATCACTCTTGCGAAACACAGCTTGCCCTTTATTCACATGAAGTATTAAGTGCCATCGACAAGGGATCTCAAATCGATTCTGGATTTCAGAAAAGCTTTTGACACTGTACCCCACAAGCGGCTTCTTATGAAATTGCGTGCTTATGGAATATCTCCCCAATTGTGCGATTGGATTCACGATCAGAAAGAACACAGTTCGTTGTAATTGACGGTATGTCATCGAGTAAAACAGAAGTGATATCTGGCGTTCCACAGGGAAGCGTTATAGGTCCATTACTCTTCCTCGTGTTTATAAACGATTTAGGAGACAATCTGAATAGCTCCCTTAGACTGTTCGCTGATGATGCTGTCGTTTATCGGTTAGTGAAGTCAATTGAGGATCAAAAGCAACTGCAAAGCGATTTAGACAAAATTTCTACATGGTACGAAAATTGGCAATTGACACTAAATAAAGAAAAGTGTGAAGTAATACACATGACCACTAAAATAAATCCGCTGAACTTTAATTACGCGATAAATCAGTCAAACCTTAAGGTCGTAGATTCTACCAAATATCTAGGAGTTATCATTACGAACAACTTTGACTGGAGAGAAGACATAGAAAATATTGTGGGGAAGGCGACCCAAAGGTTACGTTTCATCGGCAGAACGCTTCGAAGATGCACCAGCTCCACCAAAGAGACTGCCTACATCACATTTATGCGTCCTCTCCTGGAGTACTGTTGCCCTTTGTGGGACCCTCACCAGGTGGGACTGACGGAAGACATTGAGAAGGTTCAGAGAAGGGCAGCTCGTTTTGTTTTATCACGCTACGGGGGATGGGGGAAAGCGTCACGGAAATGTTGCACGATTTGAGATGGAAATCATTAAAGGAACGCCGTTATTCGTTGCGCCGAGATGTATTTGCGAAATTTTAATCACTTACTTTTAGTTCTGAATGTGAAAATATTTTACTAGCACCCACCTACTTAGGGAGACATGACCATCCCAATAAAATAAGAGAAATCAGATTGAAAACGGAACGATTTAGGTGTTCTTTCTTCCCGCGCCCTATTAGAGAATGGAACGATAGAGAAAAGTTATGAAAGTGGTTAATGAACCCTCTGCCAGGCACTTTAATGTGATTTGCAGAGTATCTATGTAGATGTCGATGTAGATGTAAACGGTGTCCGTGCAAAGAGGCCACATTATCGAAGGCGATTTCCGACTGTTTGATATTGCAGCTGAGTTGCAGTCAGCCTTCTGCCTCGATGAGCAGTTAACTGGAGATAACGTTCATCTCTTGCTGATGTTACCCATGAACGACCTTGACCTTGCCATTTTTAACGGTTCCTGTTGTCTGAAACCGCGTTTATGTCCCTTTAAATAAATGCAGTGTCGTGTTAATTGTAGACGACAAATTTGCGGGTACAGGGGAGTTATCCGTGGCCCGGTACATCCTCGCGAGTACCTGGTGACGAGTCTAACTGCGTTATCCAATCAGCGTGCGCGAAGAGGCGCCTTTCAGAGTCCGCGCTCACCTGCGCTACAAGTGGGCAGACGTGGTGCTGCGCCGCGCTGCAGATGAAACGGAATGCGGAATCACAGCGACACTGCGCACCAGCCTGCATTTTAAGCGCGACACATCTCTCACTGGCATCTGAGGGGAGCTAGCACGGGTTTATTCCAGGCTTTTTACAACTTTAATAGGCCAGTAAAACGACGTAATGTGTAAATATTTGCGTTAAATGCTATGGCAAATACAGAAAACTGCAACAGAAGATTTTTCGGTTCAGTTATGTAGCTTTTCATAATACTAACAAGAATTATTTACAGACGAATAGAAATACTTGTGGAATTCGACCTCGGGGAAGATCAGTTTGGATTTAGGAGAATTGTACGATCACGGGAAGCAATACTCACATTACGACTTATCTTAGAAGATAGGGTAACGAAAGGGAAATCTACGTTTTTAGTGTTTATATATATGGAGAAAGCTTTTGACAATGTCGACTGGAATACACTCTTCCAAATTCTGAAGGTATCAGGGTTAAAATATAGGGAGCGAAGAGTTACATTCAACCTCTACAAAAACCAGACAGCGGTTATTAGAGTCGAAGGGCAAGTAAGGGACGCAGAGGTTGGGAAGGGAGTAAGACAGGGTTGTATGTAGCCTTTCCCTAATGTTGTTCAATTTGTACATTGAGCAGACAGTGAAAGAATGGAAGGAGAAATTTGGAGAGGGCATTAAAGTGCAGTGAGAAGAAATAAAAACATTGCGGTTTGCGGATGACATAGTAATTCTGTCAGAGACCGCAAAAGATCTGGAAGAGCAATTGAATGGGATAGACAGTGTCTTGAAAGGACGATATAAGATGAATATTAACAGGAGTAAAACGAAGGTAATGGAATGCAATGTCAGAAAATCAGGCGATGCTGAGCGAATTAGATTAGGTAATGAGGCAATAAAATTGTGGATGAATTTTGTTATTTGGGTAGCAAGATAACTTCTGTTGGCCGAAGCTGCGGTGCAGTAGCCGAGCGGTCTAAAGCATCTCGCTGCGAAATACGCGGTTGCTCGCCGTGGAGGTTCGAGTCCTCCCTGGGGCATGGGTGTGTGTGTGTGTGTTGTCCGTAGGTTAGTTTACCTAGGTTTAAGTAGTTTTTAATCTACGGACTGATGACCACGCAGTTTGGTCCGATAGATTTAGAAACATTTGAACATTCGGTTGGCCGAAGTAAAGAAGATATGAAATGCAGAATGGCTATGGGAAGAAAAGCGTTTCTAACGAAGCGAAACTTGTTAACATCCAATATCAATTTAAATGTTAGGAAGTCCTTCCTGAAATCATTTGTCTGGAATGTGCCATTGTATGGGAGTGAAACGTGGACGATAAGGAGTTCAGCTAAAAAGATGATACAAGCTTTTGAAATGTGCTGCTACAGACGAATGATGAAAATTAGATGGGTAGATCACGTAACTAATGAGGAGATGCTAAACCGAATCGGGGAGAAAAGGAGTTTCTGACATATCCTGACTAAAAGAAGGGATAGATTGGTTGGACACATTCTGAGACATGAAGGAATTGTCAATTTAGCATTAGAAGGAAGCGTGTGGGGTAAAAATCGTAGCCGAGGAGACTGAGGCGCTTCAGTCACGGTCTGCACGGTCTCTGCGGTCGGGGGTTCGAATCCCCTCCTCGGGTCGTGCCGTCCTTAGTTGTAGGTAGTTCATAAGTAGTTTGTAAGTTTAGGGACTGATGACCCCGTAGTTAAGTCCCTTAAGCTTAACAAACATATGAACATTTGGTAAAAATCGTAGAGGGAGACCGAGGGACGAATATATTTAGCAGATTCAAAGGGATGTAGGTTGCCGAACGGTTTCTCAGGTGAAGAGACTTGCACAGGACAGGGAAGCGTGGAGAGCTGCATCTAATCAGTATGCGGACTGCAGAGCACAACAACAGCACGTAGCTTTTATACTCTATACAGGGATCAGCTGAGATATTTACAATCTGAAATATTCTCATCAACAGAATGAACTACATTTGTTCGACGTCTTTTTGTTGGTTCTACGGAGTGGAGACAATAGCATTACAGCAACCTAAAAAGTGGTATTAACAGAACGTTGTTGCAGAGGGGGTTGGTGTTTATCTAACGAATTGCAGAAGCAACAAGAACGTGACTTAACCCGAAGTTATGGACAGCCACAGGAAGGTTGGAAGCGAGACAGAGGGAGGTGGCTGTAGCTGTTGGAGTGTCCCAAAGTGTAATTTCCAGGACCTAAACGCGATTTCAGACAACAGTAAACGTTAAAAAATGGCAAGGTCAAAGTCGTTCAAGGGTAACATCAGCAAGAGGGGACCATTATCTCCGGTTAACTGCTCATCGAGGCAGGAGGCTGAATGCAACTCAGCTGCTATATCAAACAGTCGGAAATCGCCTTCGAGAATGTGGCCTCTTTGCACGGACACCGTTCAGCTCGTAGAAACGTGGCGGAGGAACAACGAATGGCACAGATAAGTCAAGATTTTGTGTTCAGCCGGACAATAGTCGTTCCCTCATCTGGAGAGAACGTGTAACTCTTTAACAATCCTGCTTATGTGCAGGGAACATCGCCATTTCATGGTGGTGGTGGTCGAATGGTGCGGGCAGGAGTCAGTATTGGCGGACGTACGGACCTCTATGTCGTTTAGAATGGCGCTGTGACTGATCGTTCTTTTGTTGTGTTCATCGTTGGTGCGACAGGATATAGGTTCCTTCTGGTGTACGATGATGTTCGTTCTCAAAGAGATAGTTGACGCAAGTAAGTGAACGAGTGGAATTGTCAGCTTCTTGAACGAATTTAAACCCGAATGAACATGTCTGTGGATATTGCATCATGGAGTAACGGCGAAATATCCTTAAAGGCTGGTAACTTCATACAGCCCATGTCACACAACTGTACTGGCAGTCCGAGGTGATCACATACCATATTACAGGGCAACTCATATTTTTCCACTAACGTACTGAAACTTATATGTTTAAATGAAATAAAGAAAATAAAATGGAGCTGATATGTTTAAATGAAATAAATAAAATAAAATCTTATGATCGGAATCGGAGACTGAAACTAGCGTGTGTGAGTGGGCAAGGTTTGTATACAGTTGCAATAGTATCTGTCTAGATTGGTACACGACGGTGAATGTAAAAACTTATCTGAATGTATGAACATCGAGTAAGAGTGGCTTATATAATGAGTCATACTGATATTTTAAGTGTCCATAATTCTGAATATTTGGGTGGTGCTGAATTTAGTGCACGAAGTCTTTTCACGACTAAATCCCATATAAATACGAGGGATTCATGTGTGGCGAGAAGAATGACCGAATCAGTCGCAGGAACTGTCGAGACTGTTATTCAAACAAAACCGCCGGCACATCAAGGGTCGCGATTAAATTCAGCTATCAGGAAAGCTGATCGAGGAACAGATGGAGTTCCCAATTGGGAATAATCTGAAGGGACAGCTCCGGAAATTGCATTACAACCTTGGGAAACTGTCCAAAAAAATCTTGGTTGGGATATTGACACAGTCGTAATTTATATCTGGAACATAATCCTTTATGCAGAACGTTGCTTCAGTGATTAAATTTATCTTCGGCACAGCGCATGTGTAGTCCCGACAACAACAAAAGTAGGCGTTGTATATACCCGCATGACCAGTGCTGCCAACCGGTGCGGAAAATCGCTACTCGTGTTGGAATTTTTTCTCTCTCGCGGCGCAGCGCCGGCATTGAAAAGTTGTTAAAAATGTACTGGAATTTTACTTTCTTTGGCTAAACCCTGTTAACTTCTATTCCGAAGTACAAAAAATACTTCATTTAGTATTAAGGCTATATTAAAACTTAGTAAGTTAGGCGCAAATACAGTTTTAACATTTAAGATAGCACATATACCGAAGCAAACCAACAATAATTACACTAAATAACAATATGCTATTAAATCAGTTCTTTACAACAACTCGTGTGACTCGGATGTGTGCAATTTGCGTAGAGTTCGATCAAAGCTATGTTGCCACTTACTCAAATCAAAAAATGTTTGTTAAGCGTAAGGGACTTAACTACGAGGTCACCAGTCGCTAAACTTACAAACCACTTATGAACTACCTACAACTAAGGACGGCACAAATATCCATGCCCGAGTGGGGATTCGAACCCCCGACCGTAGTGGCCGTGCACACCGTGACTGAAGCGCCTCAGTCTCCTCGGCCACAGCGGCCGGCTTGCCACGTACTAATGAGAACTGAAAGTGACTGTTCAACACATGTATCAGATAGTGCTATGGAGAAAAAAAATCACGAAAACATTTGTTTTTTTCTGGAGAATAATTACTGTAAGTGAAGAAATTTGAAGAAACTTATTTGAACTAACAAACCTTCTCGCGAATGAGTTTTTTTTTTCCATCACACATTCAAATCCCGCAAAAACTACAGTTCTTATATTTATAGTGACCTTGTGAATCATTCACGATCTTTACCATCGTAGGTGTCACTTATCACCATATGAATTCGTCAATAAAATAAAAATGTACTTGAGCCGTGTCGACTTCTTTTGATGTAAACCGTTGTGTCTTCTGATTTTGGCTTGTCTTTTGTTTTGTCTCTTACTATTGATGACGCTTTCGTCTTTATGTCTTGATTTATCTTACTTGGGGTGGTTTTAGCCATTGATTATCGTGTGTTGTTGGCTGGTATGCTATATTGTTACTTCTGGAGCCGTTAATCCCCTTATTTTGGGAATTATCCACTAAAAAACGTTTTAAGTTTCATCTTAATCACGTTAAGCTTGTCACTTTCTAACGACACTATCTCTTCTGGAACGTGGATTTAACTGTTGAAATTGAAGTTTCCTAAATACCGGATACATATTTCATTTCAACAGTCAGATTTATAGCAATCCACTTCATTTTAGATGAGGAAGATCGAACATAAATATTTTACTTAACTTGGTTCTTGAAGACGGACATCTGCGTTTTTGTTGCTCAGCATTCAGCAAAATAGTAGAATATGTTTCAGGAGACTATATTAAATAATCAGACATTCTTGATGATAGTTCCATTGTGACGGAAAAAATTTATTTAGTTGTGCAACATTATAATGTTAGAAACATTTAGCCTCAGATAACAGAGATGTTAACATGTTTGTAGTGACATGTTTGAGTGACAAAACATGGTTTCTCTCAAACCTGTTTCTACGTAACTGCGTAATAAGATTGATGACAAAGTTCTTTGGTTCCCAAATAAATAATACAACAATACTTTATACATGCCAAAATACACAAATTAAAATATTACATTTAAGCTTAAACTAATTATCTACGTGTTTCGTGAAATTTGTATTTAATGTGGTACAAAAAATGAAAGTAGTGTTTTGACTAGTGTTTAAAATAACTCAATGTATTTACATTATTTATGTTTTCGAAATGCACACTTATCTGTTTTGCCAATATTGCCACGAGAGACACCGAACACCGATTGCCGACGTGGCGCAGGGGATAGCGTCACGGACTGCGGAGTAGAAGGTCGCCGGTTCAATCCCGCCCACTAGCAAAATTTTATTTCTTTGTAATTTTCAATTCCAGAAGGTTCTACATCTTTCTTATGTTCACTTGTAAATTCTACTTGCTTCTTATATTAACTGTTCTTCTAATTTCTGGTAAATTCTGTCTGTGTATAAATAGCAGAGCACTCTGCTTGAGAGGCTGTCAGTGCTGCGTGTATATTGAGTTCGTAATAAACGTGCTTTCAGTATAAGTGCTGTGTTTAGTTGCCTTCGACGTCAAGCCGCAATTACCTCCAGGACATCTCGTACCGATTCCGCCGGCAGCAGCTCCATTCCACCGAGTTGGGATCGATCTTTTAGGGATGTTCCCGAAGTCGACAACCGGTAACCGTTGGATAATAGTCTGCACTGACTACCTCACACGCTACGCTGTCACCAAACCTGTGCCGACTGCAGAAGCTCCAGAGATCGCAAAATTCCTTGTAGAAGACATTATTTTGAAGCATTGAGCACCACGTGTCATGATATCTGATCGTGGAAAAGTATCCAGTCAAAACAAGTATCAGAGGTAATGTCACAGTCAACATTGTCCACAGAATGACAACTGCATACCATCCTCAGACAAATGGTCTTACGGAACGTTTTAACAAAACGTTAGCCGACATTCTGTAGCTGTACGTCGATGTTGAGCAGAAGGATTGAGATACAATTCTGCCAGTCATGACATTTGCTTACAATACCGCAAGACAAGACACCACAGGCTTCACTCCGTTTTTCCTGCTCCATGGCCGTGAAGCTGAGACGACAATGGATACACTGTTCCCGTTCCAACCGGACGACACTCAGGATGACTAAGTTAAACAGCTCATCACCAGGGTCGAAGAAGCAAGACAGCTGGCTCGCATTCGGACACTGGACGCCCAGGAGAAGGACCGCCAGCGGTATAACAACAAGCACCGACCTGTTGTGTACAGCCCAGGAGATCTGGTATGGATTTTTACCCCTGTACGGAAGGTTGGACTGTCAGAAAAGTTATTGAAGCGATACTTTGGTCCGTATCGTGTCATACGCCGCCTGTCAGACGTCACATATGAAGTTGAGGATTATGACCCGTCGTCAAAACGTCAAAAACAAAGAGACATTGTTCACGTCCTGCGCATGAAGCCTTACTACGATCCTGAAGAGCAGGTAGACGACAATGGCTTCTTGTTCACGGACTTTAAGGCCGGTAATGTTCCTGATGAAGCAACGACAGGAACGTCTGCCGTCGATAATCGCGGAGAAGGGAAGGATTCTCTTGAACTGTCATACAGAGGATCCATGACTCGGTCAAGATCCAGGACATTGCAGCTGCTTCCACAGGGATCATAACAGCGGGCCGCTGTTTCTCCAGGAGAGGGAGCAATGCCGCGAGAGACTCCAAACACCGACTGCCGGCGCGGCGCAGGGGATAGCGTCACGGACTGCGGAGCAGAAGGTGGCCGGTTCAATCCCGCCCACTGGCAAAAATTTATTTCTTTGTAATTTACAATTCCAGAAGGTTCTACATCTTTCTTATGTTCACTTGTAAATTCTACTTGCTTCTTATATTAACTGTTCTTCTAATTTCTGGTAAATTCTGTCTGTGTATAAATAGCAGTGCACTCTGCCTGAGAGGCAGTCAGTGCTGCGTGTATGTTGAGTTCGTAATAAACGGGCTTTCAGTATAAGTGCTGTGTTTAGTTGCCTTCGAAGTCAAACCTACTTCCATTGCAACGCGAAAATATTGTGTAGACGTACTATTATTGAGACATGGAATATTAATGTGTTTCAGTTTGCGGTATAATTTTTTATTAATACGGATTTGTATATGGTTGTCGTAGTTTTGTTAATTTCGAGGATAGTTTCATAGTACCAAACGGATTATTGATTTTAGTGCATGAAAAATTATCAGTATTTAATTTAGGATCCATTCATATATAAAACATGGTCTGCCCTAATTTATTTAAACTTTTAAGAAATGTTTCACGCAGGAGGACCGCACAAATATACCATCATTTGATCAACGTACTAATACCGAAATGGGAGACATAGAAATAGGTATTTCCGGTGTAGAGAAGCAGCTGAGAGACCTAAATACGAAAAAGTCTGCTGGTCCGGATGGAATACCAGTTCGGTTTTACAAAGACTATTCTGCGGCATTGGCCCCCTACTTAGCTTGCATTTATAGCGAATCTTTAATTCAGCGCAAAGTTCCTAGTGATTGGAAAAACCGCAGGTGACTCCCGTGTATAACAAAGGAAAGAGAACTGACCCATACAATTACAGGCCAATATCCTTGACATCGGTTTCATGTAGAATTTTGGAGCATATTCTCAGTTCGAATATAGTAAATTTCCTTGAAACGGAAAAGCTTCTTTCCATGAATCAGCACGGGTTTAGGAAACATCGTTCATGTGAAACTCAGCTTGCCCTTTTCTCACATGACATCTTGCGAGCCATGGACGAAGGGCAACAGGCGGATTGAGTTTTTCTCGACTTCAAAAAGGCGTTCGACGCGGTGCCACACTGCTGACTGCTAACGAAGATACGAGCTTATGGAATAGGTTCACAGATTTGTGACTGGTTGGAAGACTTCCTAAGTAATAGAACGCAGTACGTTGTTCTCGACGGCGAGTGTTCATCAGAGACGAGTGTATCGTCAGGCGTGCCCCAGGGGAGTGTGATAGGACCGCTATTATTTTCTATCTATATAAATGATCTGATGGACAGAATAAGTTGTAATTTGCGGCTGTTTGCTGATGATGCTGTGGTGTATGGGAGGGTGTCGTCTTTAACTGACTGTAATAGCATACAGGATGACTTAGACAAAATTGTAAGGTGATGCGCATGAGTAGAAACGGAAAAGCTTCTTTCCATGAATCAACACGGGTTTAGGAAACATCGTTCATGTGATGCGCATGAGTAGAAAAAACAATCCTATAATGTTCGAATACAGCATTATTAGTGAGCTTCTTGATGCTGTCGCGTCGTTCAAATATCTAGGCGTAACATTGCAGAGCGATATGAAATGGAACGAGCATGTAAGGACAGTTGTGAGTAAGGCAGACAGCCGATTTCGGTTTATTGGGAGAATTTTGGGAAGATGTACTTCACCTGTAAAGGAGACCGCGTATAAAACGCTTGTACGGCCACGTCTTGAGTATTGCTCAAGTATTTGGGACCCGCAGCAGATCGGTTTGAAGGAAGACATAGAGGCGGTTCAGAGGCGAGCAGCTAGATTTGTTACCGGTAGGTTCGACCAATGCGCGAGTGTCACGGAAATGCTCCGGCAACTCAATTGGGGATCGCTGGAAGAAAGACGACGTTCTTTTCGTGAATTTCTGTTAAGTAAATTTAGAGGTCCGGAATTTGAAGCTGAGTGTAGTACGATCTTGCTGCCGCCTACTTACATTTCGCGTAAAGATCACAAAGACAAGATAAGAGAAATTAGGGCTCGTACGGAGGCATATAGGCATTTTTTTTTCTCGTTCAATTTGGGAGTGGAATAGGAAAGGAAATGCCTAATGGTACAGTGTACCCTCCGCCACGCACCTTACGGTGAATTGCGGAGTATGTATGTAGTAGATGTAGATGTAATCAAAAGGTACGTATGCAATCACATTGTGCAATAGTTATAACATGTAGTGTGTTTTTATACAAATTAGTATCTATATAGGTTCAGCAATTTCCAAAACTAAGTGTAATGCATTTGTAGTGTTTGCAGCTGTTATTTACGGAAGTATTAAAAATTGAAAATTACGTAAAAGGACAGCCAAAGTTATGTTTAAATCAACGTACTATTTCTTAAAAGCGTTTTACTAATAGTGTTAATAGTATTTCATACTGAAGGCGAAAATGTGATATTTTACATGTACGGTAGCGAAGTTTTATTTTAGGTGTCCGATAATTTGTGTTTGTAATGTTGGCAACTGATTTTTGTAAGGAGCGTGCAACATAGGACAAACGTTACAACTTCACATGCCACTTCATATCGCTAGCGTATGGGTCCTAGGATAAGTGAGAAGGAGGGGGGGGGGGCGACGTTCAGCTGTCCCGGCTCCCGTATCTTCGACTGACCCTGTCCTTGATTCAATTACTGGCGCAAGTACCACCGCCCTCTGTGTGCTTGCACCGCTCGTGGCGCTGTTTGATCTATCGCGAGTTGATTGTCTTCTGACGCGTTTTCCATGCCACGTGTGACGCGACGGTGGCGCGCCGAGGCAGTTGGTTGGAGTGAGTCGCTGCGCAGAGAGAAGAGAGGACAATGCAGAGAGTTTGATACGATGAGTGGCATCGCTAGGGCCGAGTGATTTTGATTAAGGGGCCGTTTGTGGCCGGGACCGGCGTGTGCATCGAACGTGTTCTAGGTGGGACTCTGCCCGAGGGGAGCCATGCATGCCATGAGCTGAAGTTGGCCTGCAGAGGCCTTCTCTGTCAGGTGATAACAGCACCTCCTCGCGGGCTGTTTACTTCATCTACATCTACATACATACTCCGCAATTCACCGTAAAGTGCGTGGCGGAGGGTACACTGTACCACTACTAGGCATTTCCTTTCCTATTCCACTCCCAAATTGAACGAGGAAAAAAAGAATGCCTATATGCCTCCGTACGAGCCCTAATTTATCTTATCTTGTCTTTGTGATCTTTACGCGAAATGTAAGTAGGCGGCAGCAAGATCGTACTACACTCAGCTTCAAATTCCGGCCCTCGACATTTACTTAACAGAAATTCACGAAAAGAACGTCGTCTTTCTTCCAGCGATCCCCAATTGACTTGCCGGAGAATTTCCGTGACACTCGCGCATTGGTTGAACCTATCGGTAACAAATCTAGCTGCTCGCCTCTGAACCGCCTCTATGTCTCCCTTTAAACTGATCTGCTACGGGTCCCAAACAGTTGAGCAATACTCAAGACGTGGTCGTACAAACGTTTTATACGCGGTCTCCTTTACAGGTGAAGTACATCTTCCCAAAATTCTCCCAATAAACCGAAGTAGGCTGTCCGCCTTACTCACAACTGCCCTTACATGTTCATTCCATTTCATATCGCTCTGTAATGTTACGCCTAGATATTTGAACGACGCGACAGCATCAAGAAGCTTACTACTAATGCTGTATTCGAACATTATAGGATTGTTTTTTCTACTCATGCGCATCACCTTACATTTTTCTACGTTGAGAGCTGTGTAGCCGCATTCCTAGCGGCCGTGCGTTACCGCGTCCGTCCCTCGCCGAGTGTCGGAGCCGTCAACAACTGGCAGAGTACTCCGCACTCAGCCCCGGCTGCGCCTCGCGTAGTTTCAGCCGCTTTTGCATCTGGGATGTATGAAATGTTTCCGGGTGTTGGTTGACTCCCTCGTCCTACACCATCGCGAGGGTGCCTGCACTTGTCGTGGAGTATGAAATAAATAAGTTAAGTGACTGATAAAAAGTACTCCGTAAATTTGTGTGTCTGAATTTATCAGTATCGGTGGTTGTTCCCCAAGGGCCGTCGTTGCCTGTGTCTACGTCGTTAGTTGTTTATTCATGTGTTATACAGCACTTTTTAGTTCGATTCAGTTGTGTTATTCTCTTTGCTCTGAGTAGCACGTACTCTATATATTTAATTGGTTATCGTGAATGGGGAATTTATCTGGTTTGTGCCCCTCTGCTAGCTCACATCTGCACGAGCGGTAGTTGGTTAGCTTTGTTTTTCTTTTCTTTTTTTATCTTCTCGTAGCAGAAATATTTCCCTCCGTGAGGCGTCGCCGTCACGCGGTTGTAATTTGGCGTTCTATCCGGTTGTGTAAACCCCTTCATGTCAGAGTTGTAGTTCTTGTTGACCGTTGGGCACCTTAATCCTCTCCTCCCTGTTTGAGTCAGCTCATCTGTTTTACGTGTGTGAGTGTATTAAATTAGCGAGTAGCCAGCTCCCCCCCCCCCCACTTTAGTGTGATTTTGATAAGTAAGTTGAGCTCTTTCCATTGAATGTGCAGGGCTCATTTTTTATTGTGAGTAGTTATATTAGCCTTCTGCCTACTGATATTAATGAGCACGGTTTCCTGTTGAAACTTATATGTTAAAATAAGATAAGGTGGTCAGGGCATTGGACTGAAACTAGCGCCGAGTAAGAGTCAATATTACAATTAATCAGCATGGCATCGACTGACTGCAATGAGTATGGCCCGGTAAAGCGCTTAACTATCCAGAACACGAGTCTGGTTAAACAATGAATGACAAGTCCGGTTGTGGCTCAAGTTCTTAATCGTTAATCAGACAAATTATTCATTAATTAAACACTGGCCAATGTTTGACACAAATTTGATATGGAAAGATAAATGTGATCTTGGGTGGAGTGATATATAATCTCAAACAATGACTGATTGCAGCGGAATGACGTAATGGTATGACACACAAAAAACACTAAAGTTGACAATTATGTGTCTGTTAATTAATTAAAGAATAAAGTTTAGATCACTAATACACAGACTGAGCATGGCATCTACTCGTAGAATGACAAACTATAACAGTAAGTGATTGCAATGAAAGGAACTTGTAGGCTACAATCTAAAGGAACATCTAAATCGATGAATTTGTACTATCTATTCTAGTGTGTAAAGTCTAAGTAGATAATTATGTAATTGACTAATTACTTACAGTGCAGATCAAAGTTTATTTTATTCAACGCCAAAACTAACTAAGTATGGATTCGGTTGCGAGCTTAACAATAATTATTGTGTGTCCCGACACCTTCTGATCTAACTTGATTAACAAACCAATTATTGGGTTGTCAGCAGGTGGTGTAATTAATCTATGTATATATATAAGGCTTGTGTGTGTACGTGCTGACAGACTTTTCTCCATGACCACATACTGCCACCCACTCGTGGTTGTGGTGGTAGATAGCCCTTGGTCTAATGATGTTAGTAAGGGAGTTTGGTCGCGGTGCGTGGCAAAAATTCGCAAAATATGCTACAAATACTCTTTGGAAAAGCTATATACTCTGTGACTTACGTACTTTACGGTACGAGTAAAAATCTGTTTATTCTTTCAATCGTCAGACAATGCGGTCCTTTCAGACTTTAATAACGACGAGGAATATCAAATACGCAATTTTTTTAATAGATCACATGTTTCCGTCAACCACACATTGCCGACTATGAACAGAGACACAAAACAAAGATCGAGATAGACTCAAACATAAAAAATACTCGTGGAACATTGATCACTGTCGTGGAAGCGTGGTGGAAACACAGACATACATTAATGAATGTCTCTTAGGCCATACCTATCGATATGCCTGTGCCAGTAAGCTCACTGATCTGTGCTAATCAGTGACTTCTGATTCATATAGCCGCGACACTCTCTGCTGTGAAAGGTGTTGTCGTTTGACA
This sequence comes from Locusta migratoria, assembly GCA_026315105.1. Taxonomy (NCBI): domain Eukaryota; kingdom Metazoa; phylum Arthropoda; class Insecta; order Orthoptera; family Acrididae; genus Locusta; species Locusta migratoria. The sequence continues at coordinate 788,113,474 of CM048745.1, read as the reverse complement.
GGTAGTCCTACTCATATCCTGGCGGCCTCCTGTGATAATGTTGGCAACAGATGTTAAATAACGAGAATCATGTGACATCGTCATCGCGTGACACGCAAATATTTTGTCGTGAAATCAAGCAAACAGCAGTATTTATCTACACTATGTGGTTCGGTCATCTTTGCAACGACTTTATGTCGTGTTATGGATGTTGCCAACATAAAAACTCGAGGCCGCCAGGGTAGAAAGTAAAATTTTACCGAATCAGATACATCCGTTGTTGTCACATCTCATAATGACCAGCACTTTCACGCGAAACTCTTTTGTATAGAGTCTCATGATTCACACAGTCTTACAATTCATTCCAAATTCCTATTCAAGAATATATTTGTGAAAACTGTTACAAATCAATATTCGCACTTATCCATTATCGTTTTCAGAAATGTAATTTGCCAGCCGCTTTCGGCGCTGCTGTTGCAATGTGTAACAAAATTGAGAATAACGACGCATAATATCAAATATATAAGTTTTTAACTTCTCGGCGCGTTTTCCTCAATCACACTTTACCGATGATCAACAGAGACAAAGATGAAAATGCAGATAGGCTAACAAATGAATAATAGACCGCTACACTACAGTCACAGTCATATCTGTGGTCATACTTCTATTAGTTGGTGTGGGTGATTTTATATTGCTCTTCGCATAACTTCATCAAAATGCCAAAGTGTAAGACTGTGTTCACACAAACTTACGTGAATTCGAAACGAAGAAAACTAGCACGACGAAACTAAACGGAAGAGGAAAGAGAAGGGACACTTACAAAATTGCGCGAAAGGGTGCAACGAATTAGAGACTGCAGAAGTGAACAAGAAAGAGCAAAGGATTCCGAAGCAACGAGACTCAGAGTGTCTTCACTAAGAAACCGTGAATCTGATAACTGCAAATATAGTCTATAAACATGTATTGTGAAGACAAAAGTTATGTTATACTGATGTATCTGAAATGAAAAATAAATGTCTTGAGAAATATAGTAACGTCCAGTCTCTTCCAGCTTCATTTAAATACTATTGTGTTAAAACAATATTACTAAACTTGCATTGGCCCCATATATTTTCACATAAACGGAGTTCGTGTATTATTTAGCTTCACCTAAGATTATTTATTACTCCATATTTCGTGGATTTTCGCCCACCACACTCACCCATTAATACACAACGCGGCCAGAATACCTTATCACGATAAATGCTTCACAATATCTCAATTAAACAGTCTGTATTCATCTCATATTTAGAATAATGCTCAAGCTGTCTCTCATGCCATATATTCTAACCCCAGCAACGCTGGGTTTCTCAGCTAGTGTCTGTATACAAAGGCACGTTACACAATAGACAAGTAATACCGGTAGCTTCCTGATAAGCAAGTTAGCTACGACTTCTACAACTGAATATGAATGAAATAACAAAAGTGAACAATAAGCAAGTGGTGTAATTAATTTGGTATGTCGAGTACTTTCCACGATTGGCAAGAAATATTGGTAGCTACCTGATAAACTAGTAGCTTACGATTCTTGTATCAAAAGGAAAAAAAAAAAGTAAGAGCATGACACATAGGGCTACTAAGTATGTGCGAAATAATTTAAATTCACTCACCTCTTATCTGTAGACAGCAGCCGAAGACAGTAGCTTTTTGCAGCACATTAATGATAAAATATAAATAAAATTGAAACTTGTATCTATCCCACCGTTTAAAAGTTGCAGCTAAAATAACTTGGCTATAATAAGATTTTTTAAGTTTAAACTAAAAGAAGGACATAAGACTGCCCTTGAATTAAAACAAAGTTATAAGTTATGATTATAATTATTATTGTTACCTTATTAACATTAAAAAATATAAAATCAAAATCAGAATTATTAAGGATCCTAACAGCTTACAATAATACTCTCGCAGTCTATAGCCCTTAACCAGCACCTAACTTCGTCCGTCCACTTCCACACACTCCCACCTTCTGTCTGTCTGTCGCTACTCATTACTACTACTCAACAGTTGTTATCCAATGTCAGAGAGTGAAAGTGACAAAACAATGCTGCCACCCTTCACTGTCACCAGCCTCAAACTTCACTTAAATATTGGAGCTCGTCTTTAGTGTGTTTTTTGGTAATTGTGTTTTTAAAGGGCTGTGTTCGCTTAAATTTTGGGTGTGATTTTGATAATTAAGCTGAGCTGTCTCATTTAAATGGCAGGGGTCATTTGTAATTAATATTGTATTTACAAGGCTTGCCTTTCATTTAAAATTTTCCACTCTTGTTTAAATTGCAGGGCTTATTGTATCATTACATTTTAAAGAGTTGGTTTACTAAATTTGGAGCCTTATTAACTTACCAGAAATTGCCGCTTCCACAACCATTTTCTCAGTACGTAACGCTGTTTTGTCAAAAATAGACATTGCGGGAACGGTGGCTGTGTTATTATAATGTTTACAGTTAGAAACAGGTTCAGCCACAAATATGACATAAAATATAATTACGTAGGCTTCCGCGGCCAGAGTCAGATGACATAAAAGTTTTCTGGGTATGGTACCGCGTCATGATGTAAGGCTATTACTAAATAACCAACGTTTCGGCCAACGTTACAGTGGCCTTCATCTGGGTAACAGATGAAGATTACTAAATAACCAACTTTTCGGCCAACGTTACAGTGGCCTTCATCTGGGTAACAGATGAAGGCCACTGTAACGTTGGCCGAAACGTTGGTTATTTAAGTAATAGCCTTACATCATGACGCGGTACCATACCCAGAAAACTTTTATGTCATATGACATAAAATGTTTGTTTCGGGCTTCGCTATGAATATATCTTCAGAGGGTTACCATGTTTTAAACCACGGCCTCGTTTTTTGTCTGCAGTTTCGCAGCTGTGTCGTGTCCTCGTCTGTGACGAAATCATCCTGTATTCCTCTTATGTATTTTAAACATTATACGGTTTGATTCGTACACTGTATGAGTGTTGTTAGCACGGTTGATGAGCACTTTAAATTACACCAAGCTAAAATTTAAGGCAATGCGCACTATAAGCATTCAGAAAACGTCTCCGAGGTTCACATAAGAAGCATAACATATTTCCGAACAATGTTTAACGAGGCCACAGCTGGAAAACATGTCAACTAATTGAAGATGTATTTGTAAGAAAATCCTAAACCGATCATGGTTTCAATAAATGACATTGTTCTGCCATACTTCTAGCTGGTCGCTGGTTTTATTACAAGCGCAATATATAGTTTAAGTCATTTATCTACCGTCAGTTATTTGTTTGGGCTCTATTACAAACTATTTTCGAGATCGAAGCGGAATTAACTCATTTTGGGTCGTCAACAGTGCACACGATGGGTTTACTGGAACGAACTTATCAGAAGATGCTGATGTTATTTGATGTATCACATGACCCCCTTCCCGTTTCAGAAAAATGACTTAGATGGGCGATTTCATGATGGTGATCATGTTCGAATAACAGTGTAAAAGATGGATCACGAGCATCCACCGAACGATGCCATCAATCACATTAACGCAACAAGGGGCGCAGGCAGAATGATTGATATCCACAGCCGGTAGACAGTATTCGGTATTATGGTATTAAAAGGTATGACCACAAGTCAGAGCGATTTAATAAAACGTAGTATCTAATAACTAAAAAGCAATGAAAATTTAATTACAATTAAAAAAGGAACTTTTCTCGACCACTGTGAAATTTACCGGAACGCGAGTAGATGCAGTTTTAATTAGCCACTTTTATTTAAATTAGGAAATTCTTTTGAACAAAAGCTGTTTGCACTCAAATAATCATTCACGAAATGAATTATTTTAGAAAAGCATTATTTGAATGTACAGCAAACCGTGATAAAGAGTATAAAAAAGATCATTCCAGATCAAGCATTTTTAAGTTTCCTTTTTCGGGGTGGCATGTCAAAAGGTAATCGTATCTGCAAACAAAGTTCAGAGGCAGAGTCTAGAGATTGTCCGTATTGATTCTAACAAGAGCCCTTAAAATGAAACTAGAAAATGACAAAGAATGTGTCATATACACCGATTATTTATTAATTAGAAGTAGGTCTAATAATGAATAATAAAATAGGAATGCGGTAAACTACTATGATCAGCGCAGTGATCACATTGTCGTAATCAAGATACGTACGAAGTCAACGCCGACCAAAGTATATTTGCCAACTAGCTCTGTCGGTGATGAGGAGTTCGACGAAATGTATGAGGAGGTAAAGGAAATTAATCAAACAGTAAAGAGAGAGGAAAAATTAATTCTGATGGGGGACTGGAATCCAGTAGTAGGAAAAGGAAGGAAAGGGAAAATAGTAGTTGAATACGGACTGCGAAAAAGGGTCTGACCAGCGGTGGTACACGACACAGGTTAGACCACTCTTGCAAAACCAAGGAAAAAAAGCATGCCAAATTTAAAGGGACAGAAAATCCTCAGGACTGTCAGTATTTTATAGAAACTCGAAATTTAGCTCGAACGTCAATGCGAGAAGCTTATAATAATTTCCAGAATGAAACCCTGTCACGTAATTTGGTAGAGAATCCCAAGAAATTCTGGTCGTATGTAAAATATGCTAGTGGTAAAGCACAATCAATACCTTCACTATGCGATAGTTACGGCGATGCTAATGATGCCAGTTCTGCTGAAGCAGAATTGCTTATCACAGCCTTCAGAAATTCCTTCACGAAAGAAGACTAAGCAAATACTCCAGAATTCGTATTAAGAACAGCTGCCAGCATGCGTAATTTAGAATTTGATGCTCTTGGTGTATCAAATCGACTTAAATCATTTAACAAAACTAAGTCTCCCGGTCCTGACTGTATAACAGTTAGTTTCCTTTCAGAGTATGCTGATGCAATAGCCCCATACCTAATTATCATATACAACCGCTCACTCAGCGAACGTTCCGTACCCAAAGACTGGAAAGATGCATAGGTTACGTTAATATTCTAGAAAGGCAATAGGAGTGATCCTCAAAATTAGAGGCCTATACCATTGACGTCGATTTGTTGCACGTTTTTAGAACATATCCTTTCCTCAGATATTATGAACTACCTCGAAGAGAACGACCTATTGACCCATAGTCAACGCGGATTCAAATGTATCATTCTTGTGAAACACAGCTAGCTCTTTACTCACATGAAGTGATGAGTGATATCGACAAGGGATGTCAAATAGATCTGGTATTTCTAGATTTCCAGAAGGTTTGTGACACTGTGCCTCACAAGCGTCTTCTAGTCGAACTGCGTGCTTATGGAATATCGCCATAATTGAGCGACTGTATTCATGATTTCCTGTCAGAAAGGACACAGTACGTTGTAATTGACGGAAAGTCATCGAGCAGAACTGAAGTGACATCTGTAGTTCCGCATGTAAGTGTTACAGGGCCACTAATATTCCTTACTCATATAAACGGTTTAGGAGACAATCTCGGTGCTCGCGGATGATGCTGTAATTTATCGGTTAGTAAGGTCACCAGAAGACCAAAAGCATCTTCAAAATGATTTAGATAGCTGCGTGGGGCAAGAAAAAGGCATTTGACTACCAATAATGGGAAGTGTGAAATCATCGATACGACCACTAAAAGAAGTCCGCTAATCTCCATTTACAATGTAAATCACTCAAAACCACAGGCCCTAAATTGAACTAAATACCTAGGAGCAATAATTAAAAACAACTTAAACTGGAAAGAGCACATAGAAAATATTGTAAGGAAAGCGTACCAAAGACTACGTTTTGTTGGCAGAACAGAAGATGTAACAGCTCTACTAAAGAAACTGCCTACACCAAACTTATGCGTCCTATTTTGGAGCATTTTGGGCATTGTGGGTCACCACCAAGTGGGATTGACAGACGATTTACAAAAAGTACAGAGAAGGGCTGCTTGTTTTGTATTATATAGGAGTGAGTGTCCCGGAAATAATGCCCGAGTTGAGGTGGAAATCATTAAGAGAAAGGCGTTATTTGTTGCGACGAGACCTATCTGCGAATTTCTTTCACCAACTTTCTCTTGGGAATGCGAACATATTGTTTTAGCACATACCTACCCAGGAAAACATCATCATCAAAATAAAATCAGATTGGAAACGGAAAAATTTAGGTGTTCCTTTTTTTTTCGTGAGCTATTGGAACTGTAGAGAAACACCATAAAAGCGGTTCGATGTACCCTCTGCCATGCACTTCAATATGACTTGCATAGTATTTATGTAGATGTAGATATAGGACGCCACCTGGAAGAATTTTGAAGTCATAACACTCAGTAGGTTTAAGAATCATGAAAGAAAAGTTGTATACGTGGAAGATACCAGGAGACGCCGGAAGGGTCCAGATAAATTTTATAACGGTAAGACATAGATTTTGAAACCAGGTTTTAAAATGTAGGCCATCTCCGGGGCAGATATAGACCCTGACCAATCTTATTGGTCTGAAATATAGGCTGAAAAAGGGCCAGAAAGGTAGGAAAATAAAGAGATGGAAGTTGGATAAATTGTAGGAAGCTGATGTTCGTCAGAATTTCGGAGGTAGCTTTAGGCAACAACTGACAGAAACGAGATAAAAAAAAAAAAAAAAAAAAAAAAAAAAAAAAAAAAAAAAAAAAAAAAAAAACAATTGTAGAGGAATGGGTAACTTTTAGAGATGAAGGCAGCAGACGACTAAATAGGTAGTAAGGCAAGACCTTCAAAAAGTCTTTGGATATCACAGGAAATAATAAATTTAAGAAAAGAGAAAATATAAAAATTAAGAAGGCAAAATAGAGTAAGACGACTAATTAATGAGATTCACAGGAAGTGCAAAATGGCTAAGCAGGATATGCTAGAAGGCAAATGAAAGATTGTAGAAGAAGGTATACCTGGGAAAACAAAAGCGGCATTTCGAGACAAGAGAAGCAACTGTATGAATGTCAAGAACTCAGATGGAAAACCAGTTCTGAGCAAAGAAGGGAAAGCTGAAAGGTGGAAACAGTATATATAGGGGCTATAAATAGAAAATGAACTTCGAGACAATATTGTAGGAAGAGAGGCAGATGAATAGGAACTTGGAGATACTATGAAGAGAGAACAATTTGACGTAGCACCGAAAGACCTAAGTCGGAACAAGGCCCCTGGAGAAGACGACATACCCTCACAACCCTCTCTGGGAAAGCCAGCCATGACAAAGCTATTTCACCTGGCGCGTAGGATGTACCAGACAGGCGAAATATACTCTGACTTCAAGAAATATGTAATAATCCACATTCCAAAGAAAGCAGGTGCCGGCAAGTGTGAAAATTACACAATCATCAGTTTCATATATAATGGCTGCAAAATTATGAATTACGAGTATTTACATAAGCTGGTAAAAGCTGACCTCTGAGAAAATCAGTTTAGATTCAGGAGAAAAATAGGTACATGGGTGGCAACACTCACTTTACGACTTATCTTGGAAGATAGATTAAGGAAAGGTAAACCTACATTGCTAGCTTGCGGGAAAAACTTTTGACAATGTTGATTGGAATACATTCTTTCAAATTATGCGTACATAATGTAGCGACCGGAAGGCTATTTAGAACTTGTACGAAAACCAGACAACAGTTGTAAGAGTCTAAGGGCATGAAAGGGAAGCACTGGTTGGGTGGGGAGTAAGACAGGGTTGTAGATTTTCTCCAATGTTATTCAATTTGCACATTAAGCAAGCTATGAAGTAAAGCAAGGAGAAATTTGGAGAAGGGATTATAGTTCAGGGTGAAGAAACAAAAACAATGCGTTTTGCCGCTGACATTGTAACGGACCTGCAAGAGCAGTTGAACGGAATAGTGTGTTGGAAAGGGCGTATAACGTGAACATTAACAAGAGCAAATCAAGGGTATTGGAATGCAGTCTAAGAAAATAATTAAAAAAAATATGTATGTAATGTAATGTTATCTTTTACTAAACTGACATCATTACGAATTCTCGTATTCATGAGCTATGGAACAGGTATTAGTCTAATCTAATCAGAGTCAATTTGATCCGAACATTTCTTCAAAAGGTAGCCTCTGAGTGGCGATCGTCAAAAAGGTTTACTCTGATAAAATGCCGTTTCCTAGTTGTCTCATATTAATCGAATGCGCTATCACTAAATTAAGAACTTGAGTCATACAGTATATGACTCGGGCTCTGAGGGATTGTTCTGCGCCGGCCGCGGTGGCCGAGGGGACTAAGGCGCTCCAGTCACGGTCCGCACGGCCACTACGGTCGGGGGTTCGAATCTCCCCTCGGGCATGGATATTTGTGCCGTCCTAGTTCGTAAGTAGTTCATAAGTAGTTTGTAAGTTTAGGGACTGATGACCCCGTAGTTAAGTCCCATAGACTCTACAAACATTTGAACATTTGAATTTGATTGTTCTGCAGTTGTTCTCACGATTCATAACTAGGCGCTCATCACTGCGAGCCCATGAAAGCCTCTCCCAAACATTTTATTGGTATCTAAATTATAAGATCAGCTGTGTGTTATAATCGTTGTTGCCATTCTTTGAGATAAAACATGTCCTCTGCCGTAAAATCGTTCCTTATAATTGTTTTTCAGATGAGAATTCTACGCAGTCTTAATATCTGGTTTCGTCAGATAGTACAGTAAGAAATCATTGGTTTCTTACCATTTTAAATACTTGTATAGAATGCATTACCACATAGTTTGTCATCCCTCAGGAAGGGGTGTATGTTTTGTCCTTAGGATAATTAAGTTTGAAAATGTTCAAATCTTTGTTAAGCTTAAGGGACTGAACTGTGGGGTCATCAGTCCCTAATCTTACAAACTACTTATGTCTTTGGTATAAGACGGCACAAATATCCATGCCCGAGGGGGGATTCGAACCCCCGACAGGGAACGGCCTCGCGCATCGTAGCATAGCGCCTCAATGAGCTCGGCCGAGGCTTACTTTAAGTACTTTGTAAGTCTAGGGACTGATGACTACTGCAGTTGGGTTTACTAACATTTGATCATTTTTGACCTAAATTGCAAGCAAATTAGGTTCCATTCAGAGACGGCAATATAACAGGTCCGTAATACATCGCTCCATTAAACACCAGTATCTGGAGAATGGCACACTTTACACCAATACTCAAGAAAGTAAATACTGAGATGGGCTAGTATTCAATGGGTTACCTCTTAGTCGATATCAGTAAGATTTTGCAGCATATAGTGGCTTGCACCTTACGATCACCTTTAAGAAAATGGTCTGTTCCGGCACAACGAGTTGAGAAAATTTTGTAGTTCTGCAACATAATAAGCTCTTGATTGTCAAGAAGTAATATCAAATTGATTCCATATTTCAAAATTTTCAGAAAGCTTTTTACACTAACAAAGATTTTTAAAATCAAATTGCGTGCATACGAATTAACGTCTCATTTGTGTGACTGGATTCATGATTTCCTATAAAGATCAAAATTGACGTAAAGGGAGGAAAATCATAGAGTTATGTCTTGATTTTTCCCCCAAGGAAGTGTCCTACGTCCTCTGCTTCTCCTAATGTATAAGAATGATCAAGGAAATAACCTGAGCAACGTCTTGTGTTGTTTGCGCACGATGAAGACGATTTTTAGTCTAGTAAAATCATCAGAAAATCAATACCATTTACAAAATGTTCTAGACAAGAAATCTGTAGGAGGCAAAAAGTAGCAACTGGCGATTCATTAACCGAGGTATAATAATAATGTTAAAAAGGTACTGAGAAAGCAACGCTTGTTGCACTCTGTTCAATAAAGAACACTTAAATGATGACAAGCAAAAATTAGTAGATTCGTGCGCGAAGCATACAGTTATTACCACAGCCATAGAAAAGATCTGTCCGAGATGCCCGAAAAAATTCTGGTTCGATGTAAAATCCATAAGCGGGTCAAAGCCCACTATCCAGTGACTCGTAGATCATTCTGGGGCAGTAATAGAAGAAAGTAAACGGAAAGCTGAAGGTCTAAATTTAACCTTTAAGAAATCTGTCTCGCAGGAGGACCGCACAAATGTTTCGTCATTTGATAAACGTACTGATTCCATAATAGAGGACATAGTAATAGGTATTTCCAGTGTAGAGAAGCAGCTGAGAGCTAAATACAAAAAAGTCTGCTGGTCCGGAAGGAATACCATTTTGTTTTTACAAAGGGTATTCTGCGGCATTGGCCCCTTACTTAGCTTGCATTTATCGTGAATCTTTAATTCAGCGCAAAGTTACTAGTGATTGGAAAAAAGCGCAGGTGTCCCCCCGTTTACAAGAAAGGAAAGAGAACTGACCCACATAATTACAGACCAATACCGTTGACATCAATTTCCTGTAGAATTTTGGAGCATATTTTCATTTCGAATATAGTAAATTTCCTTGAGACGGAAAAGCTTCTTTCTATGAATCAACACGGGTTCAGGAAACATCGTTCATGTGAAACTCAGCTTGCCCTTTTCTCACATGACATCTTGCGAGCCATGGATGAAGGGCAACATGCGGATTGTGTGTATTTTTTTTTTTTTTTTTTTTTTTTTTTTTTTTTTTTTTTCAAAAATGCGTTCGACGCAATGCCACACTGCAGACGTCTACGAAGACACAAGCTTATGGAATAGGTTCACATATTTGTGACTGGCTGGAGGACTTCCTAAGTAATAGAACGCAATACGTTGTTCTCGACGGCGAGTGTTCATCAGAGACGGGTGTATCGTCAGGCGTGCCCCAGGGCAGTGTGGTAGGACCGTTATTATTTTCTATCTATATAAATGATCTGATGGACTTAGTAACTTGTAATTTGCGGCTGTTTCCTGATGATGCTGTCGAGTATGGGAGGGTGTCGTCTTTAACTGACTGCAATAGCATACAGGATTACTTAGACAAAATTTTTAGTTGATGCGAAATTGCAGTTAGCTCTCAATGTAGAAAAATGTAAGGTGATGCGCATGAGTAGCAAAAACAGTTCTATAATATTCGAATACAGCATTAGTAGTGAGCTTCTTGATGCAGTCGCGTCGTTCAAATATCTAGGCGTAACGTTGCAGAGCGATATGAAATGGAGTAAGACGGAGAGCCGACTTCGGTTTTTTGGGAGGATTCTGTAAAGGAGACCGCGTATAAAACGCTTGTACGACCACGTCTTGAGTATTGCTCAAGTATTTTGGATCCACAGCAGATCAGTTTAAAGTCTGACATAGAAGCAGTTCAAAGGCGAGCAGCTAGTTTGTTACTGATAGGTTCGACCAAAGCGCGAGTGTCACGGAAATGCTCCGGCAACTCAATTGGGAATCGCTAGAGGAAAGACAACGCTGTTTTCTTTTGAGGAAATTGAGAGGACTGGAATTTGAAGCTGAGTGTAGTACGATCGTACTACCGCCTACTTACATTTCGCGTGGTGATCACAAAGACAAAAGAAATTAGGGCTCGTACACAGGTATATAGGCATTCTTTTTTTCCTCGTTCTATTTGGGAGTGGAATAGGAAAGCAAATGCCTAGTAGTGGTACAGAATACCCTCCGCCACGCACCTTATGGTGGATATGCCATGTATGTATGTATGTTTGTAGATGTAGAAGTAGATGTACCAAAAATATCGAACTTACTCGTTTCAAAGTTGTATTAAATGTGACATTCAACAGTTAAACAGTAACACACTCAGGTAAAGGGCACAGATATTGTTTGTTGAATCATACCGCCATATAGATTATTGCTATGCAAACTAAGCACACTACGGTCGGGGGTTCGAATCCCCCCTCGGGCATGGATATTTGTGCCGTCCTAGTTCGTAAGTAGTTCATAAGTAGTTTGTAGGTTTAGGGACTGATGATGATCCCGTAGTTAAGTCCCGTAGACTATACAAACATTTTTTGAAACTAAGCACGCCTATAACCACAATTTTGTGGCAAAGGATTAAAGAAAGCTAGCTTTTCTTTAATTTACATTTTTTTAAATGTAAGCTAAGGGAAGTGTCCGGACCCCCTGGACCACTCCCTTATATACGTCCATTTTAATTACTCAAGACAACGTGCCATACTTGAATTAAATTGCATTAAGTGCACAGGGAAATCCCGCCAATAAGAATAAATTAATTACTCAAATAACATTTTAGAACAACGTCAAAATAATTAATTTGAACTGGATTAATTACTCACAGGATCTTTACAAGAAAAGGTGAAAATAACGCACGTGGTTCAGATTAATCACTAAAGACAATCATCTTGTCAGACGACTTCGATGTTTTCTATCTGAAGTTTACTGTCTCTCTTTCGGCTAACCTAAACTTATACCTGGAAGGGATACGTGATTAACAAGTCAATTATGATTACTCACATAATTCAGGTTTACTCTCACAGACGTTTCTTGGCCCATGCTTCAGGGTGCGGCTCTTCTAGGGAGACGCTTGTCCACTGTTGGTCGAGCTGATCTCTACGAGTTTACGAGAATAACTCCGGCGTCCGATCTTTGGTTGTCGTGAGTGCACCCGTGCTCCCCCGATAATCCATCCTTAGTCTGGTGCAACGTCCCAGAGATTAATTAAATTGGTCCCAATCCCCTGGTTCCGACCAAGGTTTTCGGGAGGTTTTCCTTGTTTGTAAGGCATATGCCGGAACTAGTAAGCCCCTCTCACTCATTCCCAGTTGAGATCTGCCTTTGACCCACTATCAACCTGTCTGATAATTGTCTGAATAGAACCGCGGCTCTTAATGGGCCGGAGTGGAGAATGAGAAGAATATATATGTATATATATTTTAACATGTATCGCATTCACTGGCGACCTCAGTAGACATCGTCAGCAGAATGGGGCACTCCGCGTAGCACTTCGGACGAGGTAAGGTGATTGGGTGTCACTTGTGTTAGAAGTCTTTACGTGGTATTCCACACTCCTAAATATCCCTAGGTCCCTGTTTCTGATGTGATAGTCAAGTACCATCATGGACACCTACAGCGTATAGGCCGACCTCGTCTGTTGATTTACAGTTGAAGAGGCTAGTACAGTGGAATAGGCAGGCTTATATCCACACCATCACAAAGGAATTCCAAACTGTCACTCCAATTACTATGACAGGCGGGATGATAGAAAACGAATTTCATGATCGAGTGGTTGCCCATAAGCCACACATCAAGCAAGGTAATGTCATACGATGCCTCGATTGGTGCAAGGAGCTTTAACATTTAAACGACAGATCAGTTAAAAAGCGTTGTCCGAAGTGGCGAATCACGGTACACAATGTGGCGATCATACGGCAGGATTTGGGTATGGCGAATACCCGTTGAACGTTATCTGCCAGCGTGTGTAATACCAACAGTAAAATTCATAGACAGTGGTGTTACTGTGTGGTCGTATTTTTTATGGAAGGGGCTTGCACCCCTTGTTGTCAGAGTGGCACTATCGCAGCACAGTTGATGTTTCGAGCATTTTCTCGCTTCCCACTGTTAAAGAACAATTCGAGTATGGTGACTGCGTTATTCGACACGATCGGACACTTGTTCATAATGCACGGCCTGTGGTGGAGTGGTAACGGACTGGCCTGCACAGATTCCTGACCTCTGTGATATTTTGGAACGCCAACTTCGTGCCAGGCCTCACCGACCTACATGGATACCTCTCCTCAGGGCAGCAATCCGTGAAGAATGAGCTGTTATTCCCCAAGAAACCTTCCAGCACCTGACTGAACGTATGCCTGCGAGAGCTGAAGCTGTCATCAAGGCTAAGGATGGGACAAAACCGTATTGAATTGCAGCATTGCCGATGTCAGTTTCAACCAGGTGTCCGTATGTTTTTTATCACATAGTCTATATAAGAAATATATTCAAAATCCGTACTTCAATTTTCGAGTTCACATGTTAGTAATATGATGAGTAAAGGAAAGTCAGTGTGGCCCATTTTCTTCCTACAGATGCAGCCCCAAACAGCTTTTAAAGGGAATAATAGGCGTCGGATCTTTTTTTTTAGTTTCCTGCTGTTCCATTCGTCTTCACCTATTCTTTTCTTTTATAAAACACTTATAGATTAAAGTGAAGAAAAAGCATAGAAAGACATGTATCGGTCTAGCCATTTATGACTTCTAGAGTGACCAACGTACAATTATTCAGTTTTATATTTATTCCAAATGTTCGCGAGACGGAACTTTTGTACTGAGGCGGAACTTGGGTACCAGCACGGCACTCATCTAGTGCATGGCGGAATTCATCTAAAACCCTACATCCATCTTTGCCGGCACACGGCATCAATCGTCCGGAAGGTTTCCAGCACGGCCCGCCCTACTACCTCGTCCTTCCTGGTGGCCAATTTATTTATGGAAGGCTTCGTGAATTGGCTCACCAAGTTTCAAAACAATGGTGTTCTGGAGGTAAATGGACGGCTTCACGGATGGGTGAGTTGCTTCGATAACACGACATTTGAATTCTATCTAGACTAGTATTAAATTTACTGTGTCAATAGAGAAGGACGGATGACTGCAGTTTTTAGATGTCCTCATTCGTCGTAAGAGGGTCAAAGGCATGGACGACCGTTGTCGCTGGAGGTTTGACTACTCCTTCGGGCGTGGCTGTTTTTTGTCCTTAGTGTAAGTTAGTTTTAGTAGGATGTAAATCTAAGGATTGATGACCATAGCAGTCTGGTCCAATAGGTTTATAAAGATTTTATCGCATCGCGTTTTTAATGTTCCGAAAGTACAGTAAAAACCGTAGTAAAATATAACTCTGAGCATAGGTCTCAATGTAAGCAGTGCTGTCGGTCGACAACATGGCAGTCGATACCGCTATTATGTACAAACTGAGGCTTTGAAAGTGTCTGTACTACAAAATCAGAGTTGGAAAAAAGAGGAATCGCACGCAGAGATGACTGTAATAACTCTCAAGCATAGCATTTCAAAAAATAAAACGATCGAAATTGATGGAAGGAAAATGAAATTTGTTATTTTGCACAGGATATCAGTAGCTTCTTCATTGTTTTCAAAATCCACATACTGAAGGAAAACTGTAAATACGGCAACTAAAGATGAGTGAAACCCGAAACGCGTTTGGACATAAATAGAAGACATTAAAAGTGGCCGGTTGCTGTATTTATTAAAATAAAATAATAAAAGCTATTACATTATCACACTGATCTCTTTAGAGAATTGTAGATGGCGAAAGAAGCTGTCATGTGACTTTGAATCCCTATCGGAAGAGGTCGTGTAGTGGTTAACATAACTGGGAAAGTGGACATTCAAACAGCGGATATCCAAATTTAGGTTTACGGCGTTTTTTCCAAGTCACTCGAGACAAATGCCTGTTTCCTTTCCCAACATTACCCAAAAAATCCCAACGTGAATTCCGTCTCTAATGACCACTCTACCGAGCCGACGTTAAATGCTTATCTTCTTCCCACGCTCTTACATTGTTGACGTAAGTCATAGCAGTGATATATTGGAGTATATGACGGCACGTTATAAGTACAACTCATCCAGAACTGGGTGAATAGGCCGAGCAGGCACGGAAATACGTATCGCAAAACAGTATCCCCAATCTGTTTGGTGGGATGGATGCCAGTGCCTGCACTGCAATCCTTTGTATGGCCCAGTGAGGTGGATAACTACAGAGTCTGATAGAATGAGATAGAAGAGTTAACGAGTTTGGACGAACCGACGACTACGCTGCGAATGAATGTGTCGGATCAGTCAATGTATCAGCGCGTCTGGAAACGTATGATCGCAACGCCGTAAAAAAGTGGCCGTCAAAAAAGACCACAATCGACGGGCACTGGCGGCCATGTCAGTGTCAGTCGGTTCCACACCCGACAGACGTGATGCACTACACGGGCGCAGATCGATCTAAACCGCTTCCTGAGCGTACGTTGCGACTGGAAGGCAGGCAACGGACGATTCGTGCACCTCGAAAACGACGTTTTCTCAAAACACATAAAAATTTTATAATTTTTGATACGGTGTCTGTTCTTTTCGGGGGTTCAAGTAAATGCCACGACAAGGATGAAAAATTGTGCTGGATCGAGATTCGAACCAGGATTTTTCTTCGAGACAGAGGTTGCTTTAACTAATTAGGCTATCCAGGCACGTATCCCTTCCAACCCAAATTCTCAGCTTCTATCCTCCTGCCCATTGGTTCTTCGTGGTCGCAGCCTATACTGGATCCCCGCAAAGCATTGAGTGTTTGAATGCGCTCGCGACGGCATTGAAATTGTCAATTCCTGTTGTGGTCATATTTTTCGGATATGCCCGGAAGCAACATACACGGTACCATTAATTGTAAATACGCCCACAATACGCAATGAAATTTCAATGCGGACGAATTTAAAGAATCCCTTCCGGTAATCCAGTATAGGCTGCGAGCACGAGTAATCAATGGGCCGGGGGCTAGAAGTTGAGGAATTAGGTTGAAATGGAAGTCTACCGGAATATCCTGATTCGATAAGATGACCGCTGGCCCGAAGCGGGAAATCCAGGTTCGAATCCTGGTCCAGCACAAATAGTCAAACTGTTTCAATATTTCTATTTCATAAAAGTTTTAGTCTTCATTGAGCAGAACAACGCAGAAACTAGCAATGGTAACTAGAATCCATAGTATGTTCCGACGAAAAATTGTTTTCCATCTTTTCAAGTATAAAAGGCGGCAAGTATACTGGCGATTCAAAGAGGCCTTTTAGGTCGACCGTACATGAATCGCACACTCCTGCGTTATAAATCAGCACGATGTTCGAGATGATAACATTTTATTTGGGCGTTTACTAATGGTATAATGGAACTCTACATTTGGTGTCCAAAAATTTATTCGAATTTGTAAATTATTGGAAAATACTCGGTTTTGAAACACACAAAGGATTTTAAGAGGTTAGCTGCCAATGGACACTGGAAGAAATTATGGGAAAAATTCGTTCCTAGTCGGGATTCGAACTCGGGACCCACTACGCCACTGAAGACACAGGAATGAATACAACAGCCATCGCTATCATTCTGAAGCTATCCTGAAAGGCTTTCGTGAAAAAGAAATATGTATAATTATGAATAGTGTCTAAACCTTGCATGTGATAATTTTTTGTCTCAAGTTCGGTCTTTGAATGTTACATAATACTAAATTGAATGTGTAGCACAGCACGGGAATGAAAACTGTAACATAACGAGACAGTCTAGATTTGATTTCATAAATTACTTTTCAATGTTTTATCGCAAGGTAAAGCCTGATTATGCGCAACTACTTAGAAACATAACACGACTTAACAATAGCTCGAAAACTCTGTAATGAGATCTATCAACAAAAGTGATTTAATAAAATAAAATGAACTCTCCTTCAGTAAAAAATGTGTATTTTATTGTATACAATGCATTTCGAACCCTGAGGACCTATCACGATTTTTATACATATTTAAATGCCTGGGCCTGATAGGATCAAATCATAGGTTGTAAGAATATGGAAAAATTAAAAATAGGTTCATATATTAAGAGCTTTAACAATTGACTTACTTATTAATCTTATAACTTTTCTCAATATCACTACTAGCTTTTTTTATAATATTTGTCTGTTCTTTGGCCATTAATTTTTCTTGGTGTTAGATACTGTTTCCTTTTCCGGTTACAAGATACTTTTATTCTAGTTAGCCACGTTTTTACATGGTTTCTTTCAATAATTTCCTTATATAGAATATGTTATATTTCAAATTAGCATTGGGTACCTTGTACAGCTCATTCCAGTCTAACAGCTGTAAGCTTACCCTAAACTTGGCAATGATTAAATCATTAACTAAATGCACTAGTTTTGGTCTGTATGTGAATGCATTATAAAGTGTCTGACCATTTTCAACACGATGAAAGGTATCTATCAGTTTGCTGCTGTCCTTTAATGCCAGAGTAAGAAAATTAAAACAGTGCTGGTTCACTAATAATATCTGTTCTTTCGGGCACACATATGTGGACCTTATAACGCAAGGGATCTAATGCACATGTCTTAAATATCCAGTTTAATACACATAAATATGGCAATTAAAACAAAAACCAAAGGCTTGTACTGTAATATTCCTTGAATTGTAGAAAAATATCAGCCAAGGGCTCTAAATACCTTAGCTTAAAAAAATTAAAATACATTTTATGAAGAAGAAATATATTCACAACTGCGAAAATAATTTCTACGTGAAATATGAGAATATGAAACACAGCGAGATTCGAACGCGGATTACTGCTTCTCGCATAAATGCCTATATGACATCTGCATTCGTTACTTCGTTAAATACGTGCACTGCACATCGTATTAGAGACATAGCAAAGCGTGTGGAATTTCTGATAAACGTCTCTCCTTGTGCGCGTGTTAGCCTGCATAGTGCTGCATAGTGCAATAAATTCTTATGACCACTCGTGTGTAGCAAGCAGTGCGTGCCGTTTGAAAGTTTGGGTCGATCCGTGGAGCGTGCGCGGATAGATCCTGGATGAACTATTTATCGTTTACGTTTAACTCCCGTACGTACTAACACTTCACACAAATGCCTTACACATAAATTAATATTAGATGTTAGGAAATTCCTCTATTTCAAAAACGCTTTCCTTCCCATTGCCATTCTGCATTTTACATCCTCTGTACTGCGATCATAACACGTTATTTTACTTCCCAAGTAAAAACCTCATCTACTACCTTTATAGTTTTGTTACCTATTTCAATTTCTTGAGCGTCGCCTGATTTTCTTATACTGCATTCCATTAGCCTTGTGTTGTTCTTGTTAATGTTCATCTTATACGATCAACACACTGTCCATTCAGTTAAATTACTCTTCCTTGTCCTTTTCTGAGTCTGACAGAATTACAATGTCATCGGCAAAATGGAATGTTTTTATTTCTTCACCCTGATTTCAATGCATTCTCCAGATTTCTCATTGCTTCCTTCACATCTTGCTCAAAGTACAAGAGAGAGGCTACAACGTTATCTCATTCCCTTCCCAATCATTGCTTTCGCTTCATGTCTTTGGACACTAATAACTACTGTCTGTTTCTCGTTCAAGTAGTAAAGAACCGTCCGTTTCCTATATTTTACACCTGCTGACTTCAGAATTTTAAAGATTGTATTCCAATCAACATTGTCAAAAGATTTCTGCAAATTTACAGAAGCCTGAAATGTAGGTTTGCATTTCCTTAATCTTTCTAAGACGTGAGGTGACTATTGCCTCCCGTGTTCCTATATTTCTTCTACCAGATTTTCCATTCTTCTGTACATAATTTGTGTAAAAATTTGGCTGCTATGATTCTATAATTTTCAAATCTGCCTGTGCCTGTTTTCTTTGGAATGGAAATCACTGCATTTTTCTTGAAGTCTGAGGGAACTTCGCCTGCCCCATACATCTTACGCTCAAAAAATGGTCAAATGTTTGTAAATCTAAGGGATTTAACTATGTTTGTCATTAGTTCCTACAGTTACAAAGCACTTAAAGTAACTTATGATAAGTACAACACAAAAACGCTAGCCGTAGCGAGGACTCGAACCCCCGACGCAGACCGGCCGTGCGCACCGCAGGAAGGCGCCGGTATTCTGCCGCGGTACACCTTACGCACCATGTGAAATAGTTTTGTCACGGCTGACTCTCCCACTTGTCTATTTCAGGGGCCTTTTTTTTCGAATTGCGTCTTTCAATACTCTGTGAAATGCTTCTCTTGGTATAGTATCTGATACTTAATCTAATACCTCTTCCCGTCCTAATATCGTCTTGAAGGTCCTTTACATTCTTCCTTCAGAACTGGTTATCTATCCGTCTGAGTTCTAGATATTGATACAGTTTCTTTTCTTGTCTCCAAGTATCTCTTTTATATTCCTGTAGGCGGTATCTATTTTTCCCTGATTATACATTTATGTGCAGCTTTGCATTTCACTTGTAGCCACTCCTTTTGCACTTCGTGTCAGTTTTATTTGTTAGTCACCTGTACTCCGTCTTCCTTGTATAATGTTCCAGCCTGGCTATTAATTTTTGATATTAACAAATTTACAGAAGGAAGTGGTTTGAAGTTAGAAGCTATGAAAGATCCCAATCAATAAATTATAGGGAAAAAAATTTGAAAAAATTATTAAATGCATTTAAATGAAATGGCAAGCTAATTAACGGTGAAGTATTGTGCAGGCAGAACATTACAAAAAGAATCGACGAGCAGTTACCTTTAACAATAGATCCATCGGTGGTTGAAATTTGGCTGTAAATGAAATTTTAATAATATGATAACCACTCGCCGAACAGTGGATGGTAGTTTGTCAATATCAAACTACGACTCGTGTAGCAAACCGTAAAGTAAGAAAGTGACATGATATAAATCGGATAGGAATATTACGTAAGTCAAACACATCGGATTTCTAAAAATTCACAAGAAAATCGACTGCAGATTCTA
Source organism: Locusta migratoria (assembly GCA_026315105.1). NCBI lineage: Eukaryota > Metazoa > Arthropoda > Insecta > Orthoptera > Acrididae > Locusta > Locusta migratoria. The sequence goes on along the minus strand of CM048745.1, from coordinate 788,093,160 downwards.
TTGCCAGTAAATGATAATATTATGGAATAAATTTTGAAACAAGAGTGACAGGCTACACGAAATATCACCATTCAATATTAACTAAAAAAAAACTGTGCCATCCATTGTTGCGGTGATTCAACAAGGCTGAAAAAGACATCATGGGCGGAGGGAGGATAGGGCAAAATTATTAATAAATATTCATAAGTGCGAATTTAAGTGAGAGGTGGGGTTTATTTATAAATTTAAGATACGCGCACATTACCTGAATGTACATATAGCGGCCACATAAAAATAATAAAGTACAGCTCCCGTCTGCAAGATGCTATCGCTACGAAGTACAAAGCAAGAGTGTCTTCTTTCTTACAAAAAAATTGAAAGTGTTGTTCCTAAATTTTCTTTCTCTGACTTTCATAGATAATTATTTTAACATGCCGAAATAATATAAAAATACAAGATGTTCTCTGATAATATCGGGGAAAGGAAACCGTGTCACTATACTTGCTTAATTTTCTATATTTATATTTTTGCTTATTTCATCAATTAAATTCAATTTTTCCTGTGATATTCAAGGATTTTATGGAGGTCTTTCCTTTCTACCTATTTTGTCCTTTGCTGCCTTCACTACTTTCTCTGTCAAGGCTACGCATTCATCTTCTACTGTATTATTTTCTCCCGTTTCTGTCTTCAATTTATCCGGGTAAGAGTCTATATCTGCCCCTCGACATGTTTTACTGTTTAAAACCTGGTTCAGAAATCTATGTTTTAACTTGCTTTCATGATTCTTAAACGAAGTGTTTGTTATGATTAAGTTGTTTTCAGTTCCGATTCAACCAGGCGGATTCTTCTTTCATTCCTTTTACCCAACCCATATTCACCTACTAGGTTTCTTTCCCTTCCATATCCTACTATTGAATTCCAGACACCCATCAAAATTAAGTTTTCCTCTCCCTCAACAGCCTCAATAATGTCCTTTACCTCCTCGTGTATTTCTTCGTCCACCTCATCATCGGCAGAGCCAGTTGGCGTATAAACTTGTACTACTGTTGCGGTGTTGGCTTTGTATCAATCTTGATTATGATAATCCAATCACTGTGCCGCTCATAGACGTTTATCCGCATTTCTATTTTCTTATTCATTATTGGTGCTATTGATGTAATACCCCCAAATGATTTTGTATTTATAGCCCTTTATTCACCTGATCAGAAATAGTGTTCATCTTTCCACCGAACTTTACTAATCCCCTCTATATGCAACTTCAACACAATAATCCCCTCTACATCGATTTCCTAATGTTCTAACTTTCCTAAGCGCTTGCGGGATCTAACATTCCACGTTCGATCCGTAGAATGCCAGTTTTATTTTTTGATGATGACATCCTCCTGAGAAGTCCCTGCCTGGAATGTAACCGAGAAGATGCCGTTGTCACCGTTGTCATTCACACAGTAGAGTTGCGTCTTCTAAAAAAAAAAAAAAAAAAAAAAAAAAAAGTATCGACTGTTGTTTTCTTATGATTTCAGTCGTTAGAAATATGTGTGTGGCAAAGCCACATTAGCTGATGTAACAAGGCCAGCTCAGTCAATCATCCAGACTGTTGCCCCTGTAACTACTGAAAAGGCTGCTGCCCCTCGTCAGGAACCACACGTTTGTCTGACCTCTCCACAGATACCCCTCCGCAGATATACCTACGGTACAGCTATCTGAATCGTTGAGGCACGCAAGCCGCCCTACGAAGGCAATGTATGTGGTTTATGTAGGTAGACTACTATACTAGTACGTTAATTTTGATATCTGGGTAGCAAAATAACTTCAGACGAGCGAAGTACAGATGATACAAAATGCAGAACTGTTATGGGATGAAAAACACTTAGAAAGAATACTCATTTGTTGACATAGAATTTTAATTTAAGTGTTAGGAAGTATTTTTTGCAGTCTTTAGGGGAGTGAAACGAGAACGACAAGAGTTTAGACAGAAAGTGATGGAAGTTTTTGAAAATTTGTGTTACATACTAATGCTGAAGATTAAATTGGTAAATCGCGTAAATTATGCGGAAGCATTGAACAGAACGCGGTAGAAAAGAAGTTTCTAGCGTAATTTGACTAAGAGAAGGGATCGACTGGTGCGGCATATTCTGAGAGATCAAAGAATAATCACACTAGCACTGAAGGAAAGTGAGTGGCGCATAAATCGCAGAGACGAACAGAGTAAGCAGCTCGAAAAGTATGTATATTGTCCTTATTCAGAGATGAAGATGCTTGTAGTGGATAGGGTAGTGTGGAGAGCAGCCTCAAACCAAACTTTTGACTGACGTCCAAAACAATAGCCACGCGGAAATGACTGTCCCCTCTGTGGCGTCATGTTACTGATCGAGCGACCTCTCACGTCGGAGGTTCGTGTCCTCCCACGGGCATGTCTGTGTGAGTGTTGTCCTGTATGTAGTTTCTAAGTCTAGGGCCTGATGACCGCAGCGTTTTGATCTCATAGAATTACGATCATTTGAACATTTCTTTGCCACGACGGAATACCCGTGAGCGCTAAGGCGCCTTGCTGCGATGCACGCGGCCGTTCATCATTGGAGTTCTCCCTCGGGCATGTGTGAGTGTGTGAGTGTGAGTGTGTGTGTGTGTGTGTGTGTGTGTGTGTGTGTGTGTGTGTGTGTGTGTGTGCGTGCGTTTGTGTGTGTGTTGTTCTTAGGAGAAATTAATTTAATTGGTTTGTGGCTGTAGGGACGGATGACCACTGCAGTTAGGTCTCATAACTTTGCAAAGATTTGAACATATCTTGAACATTTCTTTTACTACAATAAGGACAGACAGAATGAATTTTATTATGTGAGATGAACAATTAACAAGTGATTATTTTTGAACGAGACATTGGAGTGGAACCAGCCCTATATTTCGGGAATTCTTAACTCCGTTGACTGATACCATCCCAATGAAAAGAAGAAGAAGAAGAAAAAAAAATGTTTACAGCAATTCAAAATTAAATTTTTTGCAGGATCTTCCAGGAATACTAATTCTTACTAAATTCTTTCTTGATCACATCAAAAGTTATCATCTCGTCCAGAAGTTATTATGTTAGCTATCCATAATTCCTCCGGAGATTAAAATCAAAGAAGTTATACTGTTAGCACAAAGCAGTTGCGCAAAATATTTTCGAAGTTTGCGCAAACTTAAATCACAGTCCAACTACTGCATTAAATTTACCACAAAAGTCTATCATTCTTTATCATTAATAAATTGCATTTAAATTTATTTCAATCACTTAATAACACATTATAAATTCAAATTAATCTTGAAATTAAACATTAGTTGAAATAATATAATAACATAAAATCAATAAAAACGTTCACAGTAATATCAAATTAATATTACTTCTCGAATGGAAAGTCATAAGTGAACTTTTGTTGCCGCGGCAGAATAGCAGCGCGTACTGGAGCGCCGTGTTGCGGTGAGCGCGGTTGTTCGCCGTCGGGGGTTCGAGTCCCCCCTGGGGCATGGGTGTTTCTGTTGTCCTTAGGTTAGTTTACCTTAGGTTAAGTAGTTTGTAAGCTACGGACTGATGACCACGCAGTTTGGTCTGATATATTTACAGACATTTGAACAATTTTTTGAACATTTGTTTTCAACATTATTAACCATCAAAAAATGTCGACTTCAGTGCGTAACAGCATACTGCGGGATCTTCTCTGCCTCGACGGCCTTCCACAATGATCAGGCAGTGAGCAGGTGCATATCTCCGTCGTCGGAGGAGAAACTTCCACGGTTTGCCGCTGTGTAGTCGATGTTGAACATGTAACAGATAAAATCAAAGATATTTCCAGAATGAAACTTTCACTTTGCAGCGGAGTGTGCGCTGATATGAAACTTCCTGGCAGATTAAAAGTAAAGTTGTGAGGCGGCATCGTGAGTCGTGTCGGGATAGCACAGTCGGTAGTGCGCTTGCCCGCGAAAGGCAAAGGTCCCAGGTTCGAGTCCCGGTTCCGGCACACAGTTTTAATCTGCCAGGAAGTTTAATATCAGCGCACACTCCACTGCAGAGTGAAAGTTTCATTCTGGAAACATCCCTTAGGCTGTGGCTAAGCCATGTCTCCACCATATCCTTTCTTCCAGTAGCGCTAGTCTTGCATGGTTTGCAGGAGAGCTTCTGTGAAGTTTGGAAAGTAGGAGGCGAGGTACTGGCGGAAGTAAAGTTGTGAGGCGGCATCGTGAGTCGTGTTGGGATAGCACAGTCGGTAGTGCGCTTGCCCGCGAAAAGCAAAGGTCCCAGGTTCGAGTCCCGGTTCCGGCACACAATTTTAATCTGCCAAGAAGTTTCATCATAGATATTGTTCGACATATAATTTTAAATATTATCACTAACACACAAAACACATTGTTAATAAAGTAATTCGAATCTGAACTTCATTAGGAAATGAGTAGACGACTAAAATTGCGTACCATACAGCGTTTCCGTCATCAAGCTGCAACAAGATATATACCAACATCAAAGCTACTCGTGGTTTTTCAACTCCATACAAGTACACGGGTAACACGATTCTGTCGATAAAAAAAAATCGTCGTAAATTCTAGGCGGCTGGCGACTGCGCCCCCGATAAAGGCGCGGGATCAGTGTGATGACAGGGCAGCCAATCAGAGCGCAGGATATTGGCGATTAGCGCGGGGCGGGCATAATGCCCCCAATCACCGCCCCCAGCAGCCGCGCCGTCTTGAGAGCGCCGCCATCAGCACTTCATTACCTGCCGTGGCGCCGGCAAATTTCGTTGCGGATTCGTCACGCCAGACTAATGAGTGTGAGGGTGCCTCTAACGAAGCGCCAAAGCAGCAAGCCAGGCGACACCCCGTGCCATCCACCAAACAAACGGCGAGGAACTCTCAGCTGTATTCCACCCAGTCTGACGTTCACTACAAACATACTTATTAACAACTGTGTCTCTGACGACGTATTGCATGCATGACATAGCAAATGTAAGAGAACTAATTTTTAAAAGCTACACGTGACTGAAAATAATTTACGACATTAACCCTTAAGTAGTCGCGCCACAAGAAGTAACGCAAGTGCGAACTCGTCTTTGCAAGGCCCCTTTCATTTTTTCCATTAATGAAGAAAATGTCAACTAAGTTGAATTATACATCAATAATCATGATACTAATATTAGTAGATATAGTATAATATACGAGTATTATTGCAATGACAAAAATTACAATAAACAAACACAAATTAGAGCAACTTTCCACCTTTTCGTCTCACAAAATTTTTTTAAGATCATATCTTATTACTAGCCGCTATTTCGACTTCAGTTGACTACTGACAACACAAATAGTCTTTCTTGTCTCATTGTGCTTTTCAAGTTAGTACTGACTGGAGCTGAACATGATTCTCATTATAATATAAGCACTTGGATATACTTCTTCCAAATCGTTTTCTAAAATGTACTGAAGAAATTATTTTGTAAGTATTTTACTAACAATTGCATCACTGCTGCACTCATACGGAAATAAATACGGACAACTAAATAGCTGCCGGCGTGCGCACTAAGGCGTCATACCATGGTGATCGAGATTGCTCTCGTCGGAGGGCCGAACCCCACATTGGGTACGGATGTTCTGTTCGTCCGTTGGTTAAGCTAGTGTAAGCTAGCCTAGATGTATGTCGACGCTTCATAACCTAGCAGTCGGAAAGCACCGTTAAACATCAAATATATATATTAAAAAAACAACTCATATTTAAACCATGTTTTGCGAGGCCCTCACAGGCGCGAGGCCGTCGGCGGTGACCGACGTCGCCGACGCCTAGCGCCGCCACTGGCCGTCGGGTCAATTTCACCCGGGCACAAATTAAGCTGAGTACACATGTCAAGATTTGAATAAATAGAAAGGCCACAATTTAAGAACGATGTTTGAACATAAATGAATAAATCCAGCATATACTTGACAGCATTTAATGACAAAGTGAGTAACAATAGAAACGTGACTGATACGTGAGAGAATGTTCTCCAATAATAAATACAAAGCTTTTTGAACCATCAACATACTTCAGTCTGCTAAACAATTTGTGCCGATAAGTTTGGAATGTACTTTGGATACAGTTTCTGTACAATTAGCACACACGGTTAAATGTTTATGGTCGTTTGTACTTGGACAGATATAACACCTCTTCCGCTTGCCCAATTCTGTTCCAGTTCCGATCTCCAGCGTTTGAAGTCGTTGATTCTGTGGTAGTTTAGTATTTCTGTCTATTAGATACAACTTCATTCTCTCCCTAACATTCCTGGCTATGTGGCTGTTAGTAAACCACTGTACAACACTCTCCATAACAAGTTTGTTTGCATGACAAAATAAAAAAAGTATGATATAAAAATGAAATACGCAAATAAGTTCATTTACTTACTCAGAGAAGAAGAAACAGACTTGTTGGAATACTTGCAGCCTCTGTAGTTCACGGCAGAACACTAAGACTAGGGTCGCGCAACAACAGAACGCAAACACTCGCGTCGGGTCAGACATTCAATAATCGCAGGTTAACGGGAAACAATGGGACCAACTATATCGGAAGCAGCTAAACAATAAAGGAAATTACATGTGCATCTCAAGATTCAGAGTGATATGTGACAAAGAAATTTAACTATAGGAAATTCTCTCGGGCCATTTGGACCGGACGCGACTAAAGGGTTAACTGCCTCTGCTCCTCTGCACACACTGTACTGTTCAGAGGACGTTACAATGAGACAGGCAGTGTAGCCCCTGAGCACACGGCTATGCTCGACAGTGGGCAAACCAATAGCATTGTTGTTTCACTAATTATTTATCCAAGTAGTTATGTAAAGTATGTCACTTTCTATAGTAACACAATCAAATACGTCAGCAGATCACACACACACACAAACTCACACAAACATTACCGATAACACCTTATGAATGTACAATGTTAGATCATTGTGCCACATTTTGTATAAAGCACAAGATACACCAAAAAAATATTTTCATTGTCGTAGTTGTTGTAAGGTGCTTGGCAAGTTATAAAATGTTCAAATGTTTGGACCAAACGGCAGTAGTCATCAGTACCTAGACTTACAAACAACTTTAAACTAGCTTAAAGTAGCCTAAGGACAACACACACACACACACACACACACACACACACACACACACACACAGACACACACACACACATTACATACCTCCAGATGTTCTATAACATTAAAAAACACACTACCCAATTAACCAGTACTATTCCCTGGCCTTAATTCGTGAAAGACAACTCTGAACCTGATATAAAATTCAGTAATGGTGTCCCGTATTTGGTTATCGATTTCATCTTTTTCAGTACCCAGTGAAAATTGAATCACACTTGGATGGAGCAACAAACTTACCTCCACTAATGCACATTCCTATAGGTAAGACACAAGACCTTGTATGCTTTCAAAGTGACACAAATATGATTTATGGAATGTTCTTTCACTTCTTGGTAGAACAATGTAATATTGGAATGCAAGTAAAGCGTTTTTGTTCTGCTTTTAGAGCATTAAATTTATGATGCAGTATGAAAGGGTACCAAGTTCTGTTGATAATTTTGAACTTTACAGTAATATTTGTCTCTTGCTAATCACTTCACCTTGCAGTAGAACACTATATAGATACTAATCTAGATGCCATGATTGCATTTATCCACTTCTGCTAGTAATGCTATGCAGCCAAGGTGGTTAATAATGAGCGCAAGTATGAAGATGAAAGACTTTCATATCAATTATTTTGTCAAGTAGGCTCAACCACAGAAATCGTGTAAAAAACACTAAAGGCAAAACGTAATGTTTTTATTTCTTCCCCCTGAACTTTAATCCCTATTCCAAATTTTTCCTTGCTTTCCTTCACCGCCTGCTCGATGTACAAATTAAATAACATCGGAGAAAGGCTACAATCCTGTCTTACTCCCTTCCCAACTGATGCTTCCCTTTCATGCCCTTCGAGTCTAATAACTGCGGTATGGCTTTTGTACAAGTTGTAAATAACTCTCCTTTCCCTGTATTTTACCCCTGCTGACTTCAGAATTTGAAAGAGTGTATTCCAGTCAACATTGTCAAATGCTTTCTCCAAATCTACAAAAGCTAAAAATGTAGGTTTGCCTTTCCTTAATCTATCTTCTAAGGTAAGACGTAAAGTGAGTATTGCCTCCCGGGTTCCTATGTTCCTCCTGAATCCAAACTGATCTTCCCCGAGGTCAGCTTCTACCAGCTTTTCCATTCTCCTGTAGATAATTCGTGTTTAAATTTTGCAACCATGACTTATCAAACTGATGGTTCTGTAATTTTCACACCTGTCAGCGCCTGATTTCTTTGGAATGGGGATTATTACATTTTTCTTAAAGTCTGAGGGCATGTCGCCTGTCTCGTACATCCTACACACCAGTTCAAATAGTCTTGTCATGGCTGGCTCTCCCAGAGACTTTAGTAGCTCTGAGGGTATGTCATCTACTCCTGGGGCCTTGTTCCGACCTAGGTCTTTCAAGGCTCTGTCAAATTCATCTCTCAGTATAGTATCTCCTATTTGATCTTGATCTACTTCCTCTTCCCTTCCTGCAACATCGTCTCTAAGTTCATTTCCTTTGTAGAGCTGCTCTATGTACTCTTTCCACCTATTTATAAACATTAAAATTGATATGGTCATCAAGATATTTGTGGAGCTAACGAATTCTGCCACCATGCCAGAAAAAAGAGGCAATAAGGACGAAAACAAGCTGGGAATAATAGGTATACTTTTACGGGTAAATAGAGCTTTCATGGCCAGGAGCACTCAACTGGTATCAAACATTCTTCTTGAGGAAAAATTTCTGAGAAAGTATGTGTGAAGTACAGCTAGTGAAACACGACAACTGGAAAGCAAGAGCTGAAGAGAACTGAAGCATATCAGTTTAGATGCTACAGGAGAATGGTAAAAATTAGGTGGACGATAAGGTATCCTATGAGGAGGTTTACGTAGATCAGCGAAAATGACAGGTTTTAAGTGTGTTAAGGGATAGAACTGCTGGGGAAAGCAAAGTTTGGAATAAATTCAGCAAATAATTGAGAAAGTTTGGTCAAAGTGGTACTTTCAGATTGAACGGTTGGCGCCAAGAAGGTTAGAATAAGGGGAGATGCCCTTAACGCTACAGAAGTGAAGCCGTTGTCGCCATATTGTGGAGCCAATAATTTTGTGTTAATAAATCACTGTTCACCTATTTGAAAGGTCTGTATTTCTTCACAGAAGTGTACTATATCAAACATGTACTAGAAATGACAGTTATTTAAAAGTATGAAAGTTAATAGGGCAAGAACCTCACAGTGCTTTAATCTGAATCGTATTTCGCTGCCTCCACAAGATGGCGGACTGGCTTCAATCGACAGATAAGCTTTTCATACTAGCGTCGTCAAACCAAGCACCAGACTACTGAAATCATGCACCAAAACTAGATACTATTGGCATCAATAAAAGTGAGGACACAAAGAATGGCTGTGCGCTGGGTGGCGCATCACACACACACACACACACACACACACACACACAAACAAACAAACACACAGACACAGTCGCACGTACATTGCGTACGTGTAACACTGAGACGTACGACGTCTCGAACGGTACCTCGTAGTATATTATACGATTTGTTGTGCGACGGTCATCACAAATAGATTAGATTAGATTAATACTTGTTCCATAGATCATATATACGATATTTCGTAACGATGTGGAACATGTCAGTCTAGTAAATGTTGTCTACACTTGACAATCAATATTTTAAAGATATTTATTACATTTTTTGTCGTTTTTATTTTTATTTTTTTTTTATTTTTATTTTTTAGTTTTATCTAAAAATTTATCTACATAGTAGAAGGAGTTGCCATTCAGAAAACATTTAATTTCTTTTTAAATACTAGTTGGCTATCTGTCAGACTTTTGATGCTACTTCGTAAGTGACCAGGCTTTTGTGGCAGCAGACTCCTTTCTGAGTCAAAGTTAGATTTAACCTTGAATAGTGAATATCATCTAGTGTTGTAGCTATGCACACTGCTATTACTTTTGAATTGGGTCGGATTGTTAACGACATATTTCATGAGTTAATATATGTATTGTGAAGCTACAGTGAAGATCCCTAAATAAATGCCTGCAGGATGGTCTTGGGTGGGCTCTAGCAATTATTCTGATTACACGCTTTTGTGCAATGAATAGGTTTTTACTCAATGTTGAATTGCCTCAGAATATGATCCCATATGAAAGCAATGAATGAAAATAGGCGTAGTAAGCTAATTTACTGAGATGTATATCACCAAATTTTGCAATGACTCTGATAGCATAAGTAGCTGAACTCAGACGTTTCATGAGATCTTCAATATGTTTCTTCCAATTCAGTCCCTCGTCAATGCAAACACCTAAAAATTTTGAATATTGTACCTTAGCTACAGATTTATGTTCAAAGTCTAAATTTATTCATGGTGTCATGCTATTTACTGCATGAAACTGTATATACTGGGTTTTATCAAAGATTAATGAGAGTCCATTTGTAGAGAACCACTTAATAACTTTCTGGACGATATCATTTACAATTTCATCAGTTAATTCCTGTTTGTCAGGTGTGATAGCTATACTTGTATCATTAGCAAAAAGTACTAGCTTAGCATCATCGTGAATGTAGAATGGCAAGTCATTAATATATATTAAGAACAGCAAAGATCCCAAGACCGAACCTTGTGGGACCCCATTTTTGATAACTCCCCAGTTACAAGAATTAACTGTTTCATCTATATCATGTGAACTGCTGATTTCAACTTTCTGCACTTTTCCGGTTAAGTATGATTTAAGCCATTTGGCCACTGTCCCACTCATACCACAATATTTAAGCTTATCTAGAAGAATCCCATGATTTACACAATCAAAATCCTTTGAGAGGTCACAAAAAATCCCAACTGGTGATGTCCGATCATTCAAAGCATTTAATATTTTATTAGTGAAGTTATATATAGCATTTTCAGTTGAAAAGCGTTTTTGAAAAACAAACTGACATTTTCTTAGAACTTTATTTTTACTGATATGTGAAGCAACTCGAGAATACGTAACTTTTTAAATTTTTTTTGATAAGGCTGTAAGAAGTGAGCTGGGGCGGTAGTTGTTGACATCGGACGTATCCCCTTATTTATGCCAAGGTTTAACGATAGTATATTTCAATCTATCCGGAAAAATACCCTACTTTAAAGAACTATTACAAATATGACTGAGAATCCTACTTATCTCCTGGGAACAAGTTTTTAATAACCTGCTGGAAATGCCATCAATTCTATATGACCGCTTACTTTTGAGAGAGTTTATTATTTTCCTAATTTCTGAAGGAGAAGTGGGTGGAATTTCGATTGTATCAAATTGTGTGGGTGTGGCCTCTTCCATTAGTTGCCTTGCTCCTTCTAATGAACATTTAGATCCTATTTTCTCTACAACATTTAAAAAGTAATCGTTAAAATATTTTCAACTTCTGACTTTTTCTTAATAAAATTTTCATTTGTTTTGATGGTAATACACACTTTCTCTGCTCTTGGTTGCCCTGTCTCCCTTTTAATAATATTCCAAATATTTTTGATTTTATTATCAGAGGAGCTAATCTCAGACATGATGCCCATGCTTCTTGATTTTTTAATAACTTTTCTTAATGTAGCACAGTAGTTTTTATAATATTTTATTGTTTCTGGGTTAGTACTATTTCTCGCTGACAGATATAGTTCTTTTTTTCGGTTACAAGATATTTTTATTCCTTTAGTAAGCCATGGTTTTTTTGCATGGTTTCTTACAATTAAATAATTGATGGGAGACTTACAAAGAGGCTAGCTCGATGGAGTGCCGTTAGTGGGAGTATTTGTGACGGAACCAGCCGCACGGTTTAACGTCTCACTAGAGAGAGTATTCTAGGTAATGAGGTCGTGAGCTGCCAGCGGATATTTTTGCTGCCTTGCGGGCTCTATGCGAGTGCAGCTTGCGATCTCTTACTCGCGAACAAAGCCGAAGACAGTACACTATCACCTGCTGACGCGCGAGTTTGTAGTCAAGTTAGAGGTATTCATTGAACTGTCATAATTTATACACTATGCTAATGCAATGAATACTTGCGAAGAAATAAAACACATGCAAGGAATTTGAGGAAATATTTCCTTTAAGACCAACCTTGTGGCTTAATAATTGCAGCTCATAACACTTCTATTAGATAAAGTCGCAACACAACAACAAAGAAAGCCGCGTGGGAGTAGCAGCGTGGTCCAAGGCGCCTTGCCACAGATTGTGTGGCCACTTCCCGAAGGAGGTTCGAGTCCATTCTCTGGCATAGGTGTGTGTGTGTGTCTGTTGTTCTTAAGTTAGTATGTTTTGTGTCTAGGTCCAAATGACCTCAGAATTTTAGTCCGTTAAGATTACGCACATTTGACATATTTTAAACAAATAAAGAACAATTATTTTCATTGCGTGATGCTGTAATGAGGACAGCCGCGCAGAATAATAGATTACATTGGTCAACAGCAATTACGATCAAACATCTGTCGTTCAGTGAGTTGAGAGAGGAGTGAGGAGTAACACTAATCAATAAACTATGATTTCCGTCGACCTAATTTTCAGATCATAAACGCAACAGAAAAATAAAATAAGAATACATGCATTTTTAATAAACATTTAGTAACTTGATGCATATAATATTACTGAGATATGTTACGCACAGGCCTGTGCTAGTATTTATGAAAAGGAAAGAAATTTGTGTTTGCATTACTCTAATTTTGTAATTTTTTTTGTATTTATTTACTTTTCTTAGTAGCATCTCGCTGTTTGGAATGTATTTCCTCCATTGCTCCAGTCAGTTAAACGCCAGTAAGACAATTCCTGACCTTCAATTTTGTCAATTTAGTTTGCATTCTTTTTCCTTTATTGTTATTTCTTTTCCCCTAAAAGGGGCGTGGTGTCAGCGCACGCAGGCCCTCTTCAGCCGAGAGATATATAATAACAAAGAGAAAGAGTGCACACATAAGGGTGATAAAAATAGTAGCTACTTTAAAATGAGATGTAGATGGTGATTGATGATTCAGTGTGGAAATTTTGGCCGTTAGACCCCAGCTGGGATCGTGCAAGTCTTTAAGTGACGCCTATTGGACGACTTGCGCACCGATGATGATGATGATGAATCGAACCCCGGCTCCCTGCTTGGCATCGCACCACGCTGACCATTGGACTACGACATTTAGATGGTAACATTGTTGAAGAAATGTGTTAAAACGGTGAAAATAATGTAGTTTTTTTCTCATGGACATGGCGAATATGAAAGAAAAATGAGAAAACAGCCTCGGGGACACTGCAGCACATGAAATATCTAAAAGAAACACAGGATGCCGACTGCGGGTTGGCCGTTCATTGTACGTTAAATAAAACACCATACTGGAAATATATAATATTCTCGAAGCACTTGCTGGTTCGTGACGAGGAGGAGGGGGGGGAGTGGAGGAGGAGGGAGGGAAGTTAGGATGGGGTAGATCACCCGAACAATTAAAACACACACGGCGATGGCTGCAGTTTGGCCATTCCTGTTCGCTTTAAAAACCACACTGTTTATAAAACAGATAAAACACAGTGTGATGTGGCAGCAGAACGACATGACGATGAGTAATAAGGAGGAGAGTTGTGGAAGGTGGTGGGAGGGAGAGGTTGTGAGAAGCGTGGGGACGGGAACGAGGAGGGGGGGACAGAGCCGGAAGAGGAAAGTGACGCAGAGTGTCCCAGAAAGCCAGGAGGGGCGGGAGAGTAGGGGGATTCTGGAGGGACTGGTGGCGAGAGAAGTGGGCAGTGGGTAGTGGGAGTAGAGGAGGTGTAGGAGGGGGGGGGGGAGAGAGAGAGAGAGAGAGGACGGATCATTGGGGAACGCCAGCAGTTAGAGGAGATGGTATTATGGAAAGTGACATACCTAGGGCGATTGGAAAAAGAGGAGGAAATGACCGAGACGAGATTGATGGGAAGTGCATAGGGCTGAAGAACAAGCCAGGATACCAGATCCGGCACTGGTCCTTTCCAGATCCGAGGAGACAAAGATGACAGTGCGATGGGAATTTGACTGGAGGAAGAGGTGTGAGGTGGAGGAGTTGGTCGTACTAAAAGCCACACTGGATGATGGGGAGAGGGTGATGAATACAGAGATGATGGTAAATGCATCAGGAAAGGACCTTGCTGAACACTAGGAGGAGGTGACAGGTGGAGATTGTTCAGTTTGAGGAACATGAGGACATGGGACGTTTTCCACAGGTTGTGATAGAAGCCAGGATAAAGGGTGTTGTTGTAGAAAGTAGCCAGGGTGGTGAGGAAGGAGATGGGCATTAGTTGAGGTGGCGGTAAGTAATGGTGTTGTGGTCAGGAGCTATGTAACGTTTGGCGCATAGTACTCATAGTATGTTGTGTTGGAGGGGGGGGGGATGGATCCAGGTATTGAAAACTTGGAGCTAGTGTGGCCTTGAGAAGCCAATTTTTTCATGGTTGTCAGGAATAGTGAATAACCAAAGTTTGGATTTTCAGAAATGGAGAAGTCATCAGACAAGGAGAGGAATTGGTTAGCCTTACTGGCATCATGAGGCAGGGGCTGGTCGAGGTGGAGGAGAGGGTAGATTGTTGTGGGTTTAGAGCAAGTAAGGTGCTGGCAGGCATTCAGTTACCTGGGCGAGTGGATGGGGAGGTGTCCAACGCCAGTCCTGTCATCTTTTGGCAGTCAGGAGGCTGCACACCTGTGGCTGCAGTTGCTGGTGACAGAGGAGTATATCCTGGTCATGGGTATGAAGGAAGGGCAGTAGAGGTGGTGGGATTCCAGTAGCTGCAAGACCTTCCAGTAGCTGCAAGACCTTCATGTGGAGGGGCAGGGTGGTGGGGCTGAATGGTTTTGGTGTGGATATGGGAATGGATGGCGTCACTCGGGATCTGCTGGAGGAAGGAGGCAGCATTGTCAATATCATCTGGATTGGGATGGAGTGCCTTTCTACCTGATGGGTGATGGAGAGACGAAAGGCATCTCAGTGATCCTGGCAGTAATCGCGGCCAACGTCAGGGAAAGTGTTGCTACAAGGATGGGTGTGGTGGGGAAGGGGGACGACGTCGCCAGTAATGGTGGGAAGAAACTGATGCCACTAGCAGAGTTCGGCGGAAGTGCTGGAATGGATATTGGGGTCGGCGGCGATTACATACGACACGAAGATACTATCGACGTGGGCAAGTGTGGAAATGGACGTCAATGGTCGTACAGGTAACAATAAGGGAGGAGTGGAAGACGGTGTGTTTGAGGTGTTCCAACGGGATGTTGAGGAGGGGATGTGATCGAAACAGGTGGTGCCGTACATGGCCAAAAGGAACTCCGTCTTGTGCAGGGGAATGGGGAGGAAATAGGCGTTGGCGATGACTTGTAATTGAGGTAGGAGAAATGCATCCATGCAGTGTTGGGAGAGAGTATTCATGAGTAAGAATTTGTTTTTGGGGAGGGTGGTCTTCGTTTGCCTAACACAGATCCACTCTCTTGAAATTTCTTCACTAATCTGGGTATCGTCGATTCTTTGGGAACATGCACACTGGGAAATTTCCATATGCATTCAAAACAACATTCCGCATACGATTCTGTTTTTCATAGTTCAACATTAGAAATACTCGCTGATACTTCATATACACCACAGCAAATGGAAACTCGACAGCAAACTCAGAATACCTGAATATTGTCGCTCGGCAGCAAAACGTCCGGTCTCAGCGCTGTTGTAGAACACGCAGCCGACTGGCGGAATTGCAACAGGCGGCAAATATGCCACCCTCCCCGCTGACCTCTCGTGGCCGTCTTTCGTGAGACACGTTGTGGATTACCTACTCTACTACTATTTGACACTCTCTTCAGTAAAATGAAACACCACATTTCGATACCATTAGTTAGTTCCGCGATTCTACATTCGTGGTTTGAAACACTGGTGTTGTGAAACCGACACGAAACCGTGAAACCGACACGAAACCGTGAAACCGACAGGAAGAAACGGTTTCAATGTATCGAAAATCGACCGCGAATGTGATCCGAAACATACGGAATGAAACCGCAAGGTTTCGAAACCGTGAAAGATGCCGGTTTTGAAACACTGAAAGTGTTGTGTGTATCGAAACCTGGTTTCGAAACCATGAAACCGTAGCCAACTCTACACTGTTTCTAACGGTACCATTCTTTGAATTTTTAATTTGCATACACACAGACTGTACATGTCCCGATTTGCCACATTGATAACAGGTTGCGTTGCGGCTAGGGCATCGCGAACGCTTGTGGCGAGATACACACTGAGGGCAAGACCTACGAACATTTTTCGGAAATGAGCGTTGGCGCCCATTATTCAAATTACTGTTTCTAACACGACGGAGCGACGTTTGTGTCGCACTTTTACACTTGCTACTGTTCTCTGTCTGTTCAGCATGGCCGGTAGAAAAATAAGAATCACTAGGGCTAGACTGAGAACTACGGCTAGAAAAGCGTCCGTTACGGCGCAATGAATTAACACTGTGGCTTTGCGTTTCTACATCTGCTAAGTCAAAAGTATCACGTGCTTCAATAAGCTGCAGTACGCTGTCTAATGAGGGGTCAGACTGTTTCAGAATTGCTGCCCTAATTCTAGGGTCCTGAATGTTCTGCGTATTGCATCTCTCAACATAACGTCACTATAAGAGAGTCCACAAGAGCAAGTAAATTTACATTGGGGGGTTAAGCCCGTCAATTCCGTGATCCATTCCTGCTGTGACTGCTCAGGTAATTTTTTAAGTCTGAAAAATCAGTACCGTGCAGCAGCTACGAGAACTTTTCTCTCATAATGAGCATTCAGTGCTGCTACAATTTGATCGAATTCTAGATCATGAGGAGATGCGTGGGGGAAAAGTTTCTGCAGTAACACGAAGGTCTTTGTGCCAACTACAGCGTGAAAGAAGTGTTTGATTTTCAGACCTATTAGTTGATGAGCCGTGACGAGTTCTTGAAACTGTGCGAAGTAGTCACTCCATTCTTCCTCACGTTCGTTGTACTGGCGAAACGAAGGAAGCAGTGCGGCTGCAGGTGTGGGCTGCTGAAGCGACGGTTGGTTTTGTTGTTGGTGAGCTGTTGCGTCGTCAACTGCGACACCGCTTGCAGTAGTTGCGTGATTTGCGCCGTCTGTAACTGAATAATTTCCATTAAGTTTGGGTTCGGGGTAATGGCCATGCTGACCGATTAGGCGCCGCACATACAAGAAAATTATAACAAAACACAAATGCAAGGGAAATCAGGACGCACTGCAACAAAAAAGTCCACAAAACACGTAACAGAATATGTTCCCCCAAAAATCTTATAAGGGCGGGTGGGTGGGAGAAATTTCTGTGTGCTCCGACTGCTGCTGTCTGGCTGCTGGTCCAAGGTTCGTCTATCACTCCTCGTCGCCACTTTTGTGTCCCAGCCTCGTCACAGCTTTTGTGTCTCGTTTCCGTCGTAGGTGTCAGTGGCCGAGTTGAAAGACCGACACAGGAATAAAGGATGCACGCTTGTGCAGGTAGGAGGTGACCAGCCAGTGGGACAGCAGAAACTAGAAACACTAGAGTAAATTAGAACGAGATATATATTTGTTAGAGACTTAGTAATACTTAACTTTTACATAGCTCAGTACCGCAGAATGCTGATACATAGTTGAGCTAGAGGCCTGCCTAGTCTTCACTGGTGCCTATCTGATTCCGAAGTGTTAACTGGTTCCTATCTCAGTCCCAAGTGAAGGATGTCGTTCAGTCGTGGCCACAAGCGGGATCGCAGCAGAGGGCGCTCGTGGCTGATGTCATGCCGTGCCGTGCGTACATGGCGGCGCGCGGCGAAAGTAGGTGGCGACACCACAGTAAGTCGATTTTCTCGAGAATTTTTGAGAGTTGTCTTGAATGTCTTTACCTCATTGTTATTTGACTTCTGAACTTCAGAAAAGAAAAGCGTGTTTCCATACAATGTACAAGTGATAGGTACAAAATTACGACCAAGAAAATGTAAAGCTTCCTATGTTTTCTCATTCCTTCCTATTTTTAGTACATTTGGAATTGACTTGTGTCAGCGATATTCTAAATGCAAAAAAAACCTTATTTTCAAGTAAGATAAACTATTTGTAATACAGGTTGTTAGAGGAAAGATTAGAGGCGTTCAAATCAACGACTTTTTCGCGAGAAAAAGCTTGAAATATTTGACGGAGCTCGTGCATGTGTAGTTCAGCTGACATACGTTTAGGGCAGTGAAGACAAGTGCGCGGCCTCAGCTGCTGCTGGCGTCTGCAGCGCCAGGGAGCCGCCACTTGGCCGCTTGCAGAATTACATTCGTCCGCCCGCTCCAATTACGGCCGCTCTCTCAGCGTTTCCTCTGCCGAGGCGGATTATGCGCGCGCCGCCTGCCGCCTGCCACCTGTTACTGTGGCCCGCCGTTTCCAGCTCACGCCTTAACTCCTGGCCCGGCGCAATCAGATCACCGTCTTGTGATAAGTCCGGGGCTCAGATTACTTAACGTAATCTGTATGCACAGGGCCGAAGGAACAGACGCCATTGGCCGTGCGCACTAGGGCGCCGTGCTGCGATGCACGCGACCGTTTGCCGTCGAGTGCGCTCTCGGACATGGGTGTTTGTGTTGTACTTAGGTTATTTAGAGACATTGTAAATTATTGATACCAAAGTCGCTGCTTTTTATTAAATTATTTAATACGACAGGCCTGTTTCGGCATGAATGCCGTCGTCAGGTGTACTGTAAAATACTAAATCGGGTATACTATTTAAATTAAGAAGATAATTGTACTTTATATATACATTGGTAGCTCTTCTTACCCTTGTAAGATCGCTGCTTCTCTTATATGTATACGTTCTTATTTACATATGTAAAAGAACTGTTGTTGTTATAGCTCTTATATATATATATATATATATATATATATATATATATATATATATATATATATATAATAAATCTTATTTTGTCGATGTTTGACAGATATGCCAGCGATATTACAAGTTTACAACGCAATTATTTCTTTGCTATTATATAGAGCATATCTGGTCTTATTGGTGTGGTAATAGGACGTTTCATTACTAGTATGTAAATGATTAACCATATATTAATTTGTGGAATTAATGTTGGTGTAATTTTTGGGTTTTTATGGATCACAATAATTACATGTTTTCTAATGATTACTTTTAATTTCGTCACAATACCTGTCAAAATATCTGTCAAACATCTACAACATAAGAATTATTTTTAAAAAAAGTATATATACAGCTATAGAGGAGCTGTAACAACAACAACAACAGTTGTTTTACATAAGTAAATAAGAACGTATACATGTAAGAGAAGCAGCGATCTTACAAGGGTAAGAAGATCTACCAATGTATGTATGAAGTACGATTATCTTCTTATATAGTATACCCACCTTTGTATTTTACAGTAAACCTGACAATGGCATTCACGCCGAAACAGTCCTGACGTATTAAATAATTTAATAAAAAGCAGCGTCTTTGGTATCAATAATTTACAATGTCTTTAAATGACTTATATGACCCAGCGGGCCCAGAAGATTATAAATGATACTTAGGCTATTTCACCTTAGTTTAAGTATAATTTTTCCATAATGGATTGTGATAAGGCTGATTAGATTTTTTAGGTGGAAGGAAGCACCAGTAGCTGTACAGAAATTCTTTATTTAATTTTGCGCGACCGGTTTCGTGCTTCATCGACACCATTAGCAGGCCCCTGTTGTGTAACTGTCATTAATGGCACATTTCAACAGGGTAGTCGTTAATACCGATATCCGTAAATTGATTTGTCTACTCTTGTCACAATCGCAGTGATGACACATCATTGGAGTCATCATTGAGATTGTTGTGTAACTGTCATTAATGACATGAACAGGGTAGTCGTTAATACCGATATCTGTAAATTACATTGTCTATTCATGTCACAATCTCAATGATGACACATCATTAGAGTCATCACTGAGATTGTGAAACCTTAACTTTTTCCGGCGTAATGAATGTTCAAACAACGTACGGGTATGCTGCCAGGTGATGTCGTCGACAACCGCCGATATTTAGGCTGGAGGACACCCAGCCATTCTCAAGGCACAACTGCACTTAAGGAAGTAATGTGCAAGCGTATTTAATACCTCGGTTTGCAAAGGGTAAACAAGGAAGATACACAGTACAAGTCACTGCAGAGTCAACACAACCAAAGATGACCAAACATAAAAAATATCGATAGTGACTTAATCAACAGGTGAGGCAGCATTAATTTTGTCCCTCTGTTTTTTGACGAGAGACAGTGCCGGATTCCAAGCAGAATTTAAACAAGGTCGCTTGCTAGTTTAATTTCAACAGCTTCCTTAATAACACTATCCCAATAGGTGGAAGTGCATGTCAGAATCTCCGTGTTGTTGTATTCCATAGGATGACCGGTGTCAAGACTGTGTTCTGCAACAGCGGATTTGTTTGGCTGGCACGTGTAACGTTTATGTTCAGTACACCGGTCTTCCGCAGTGCAGATTCTCTGACCAATATATGACATGCCACAACTGCAAGGAATACGATATACATGACGCCTTACGCAAACCAAGATCATCCTTTACGGACCCCAACAGGGACTTTATCTTAGAAGGTGAAAATATGATGTGAAATGTGTTTTCGACCACACATCATTAGACTCATGACTGAGATTGTGACATGAATAGACGAATACCGGTATTAGCGACTACCTGTTCAAATGTGCCATTAATGACACACAACGCGGCCCTGAAGATGGTGTAACTGAAGCACCGGAACCGGTCGCGCATAATTAAATAAAGAATTTCTTTGCAGCTTCTGGTACTTCTTTCCACCTACAAAATTAGTTTAAAAAGTTTCTAAGCTACGGACTAATAAACACGCATTTGAGTCGGATAGTTTTAGAAACATTTGAACATTTTTTTGAACAGACGCAAGTTTTCATCCTACAGTTATTATCTGTTCATATTCGCAATGTATGACATTAACTCCGAATGGGTAAAGTTGAAAATGTGTACCCAGCCGGGACTCGAAAGCGGGTCTCCTCAATTCTAGGCACTTGCGCTGACCCCTACACCACTGAGGACACAGGGTCACCAAACCTGCACGGAATTACTCAATTGCGACTCCAATCAGATACAAATTCTCAACTTCACCCTGTTCAATAGAACTCAAACTCGTAGTTTTTGTAAACTGATTCCAGTAAGAGTAAGGGCATAGGAGTGCCTCCTGACGGAAGAAAGGTTCATTGCCCGTCATCGGGTGTCTCTTCCTTTGAATATGTCCGAATTTATACAATTTCCCGATGACGGGCGCGGAGGCAGTCCTAGGCGCTTAGTTTTATGGGAATCAATTTACAAAAACTCCAAAATTGATCTATATTGGGCGGGGTTAAGTTCAGAATTTGTCTGTGACGGGAGGCGTACTTGCAGGTGTGGTTGCTGTGTCCCTAGCGGTGTAGGTTTCGGTGAAACTGCCTCGAAAGCAGGAAACCCAGGTTCGAGTCCCTGATGAGAACACATTTTCAACTGTTACGCATTCGCAGGTAATGTCATAGATTTCGAATGTGAATTATCTGTAAGCGCTGTATGCTGTATTGGCCAAACCCATCTTACACGTATTAAGTTATGTAAGGCTCTGTTCAGAAAATATGGATGCATTCTCGTTGATCTATTCACCCATAGTCAACAAATATTCAGAAGGTATCTGTCGTAACAGTATAATTTATTGCACACACAGGACGGTATCACGGACATAGCTAATGTTTACATATGAAACCGGCGAGAGCTACAACACGACTGAGGCACTCCTCGCCCACCGCGTGCTCGCCCGGTCGTGGCGGCGCTGCAGGCCCTCAGAGGCGGCGCCATCGTGCGCCGGACTCGGCCGTGGCGCGTCTTTCAGATGCCGCGGACGGACTGGACGCGGCTTGCAGTGGCGCGCTCCAACGTCTCTCCCCTCTTCCGGGAAGCCGACATCGCAGGTGGAGGCGGAAGATGGCCGGCGACGCTGGATCGTGGCTACCACAGGAGTCGTCCACGTGACCCTGCGGCGGTGACGATCGCGGCGGGGCGGGAGCCGGCCGGAGACGGCGAGCGTCTCCATCGCCTCATCTGCGTCCGAGGAAATGTCGTCAGCACGTCGCTGCGCGGCCAACCAGTCTGGGGGCACGTAGGGGCGGAAGTTTCCACGCCGGCGGCGACCAGGTCGTGGCAGGGTCCCCGCTAGCACAGGTGACAGTGGCTGCCTTCTTCTCGGTGTAAACTTCAGATCCAGAAGAAGGCCGCTTGCAATAGTGGCAGAAACATCAGTGAAACATTTGATATGCTGACGACGAGATCAAATTTGTTTAAGTAGATTATGTCTAGGGATTGATGGCCACTGCAGTTTGGACCCATAGTTAACCGACTTAAATAATGAAAGAGGTTATCAATTCGTCTGTTTTCTTTTGATTTCAATATTATTATGTTTGTTACCTCAGAACCTTCGAATGTGTGAACCGGTTTTCATAAGTCTTTTTTATTTGAAAAGTGGTGCTTTCCATGTGGTCTCATCTCAATTTGGTCCAGTTCTGACAATGGCATACAAAAGAAAACCACAAAAGTCTTAAATTTACATTAAATATGTGTGCGACAAATGGGCGAATAACTCAATATCACGTCGGCCGATTCGAAGTGTTTTTCGTTTAAAGAATAAGAATGTGTTTTAGGGGTAGTTTGATGAGAGTTTGGTTAGGTTCTGATTATGGGATCCATGACAAAGTAACGGAACTCTTCAATTCTAATGAGCAAATTAACGATATTCGGCCGAATGTTTTATGGGCCGTCCGGCATCACTGCGAGTCGATGGGCACGTTGCTCCTCCGTTTCATTAGGTAGACGATTGTGGATTAATCCGAGGCGGTGAGCACATTGCTTATCCGTCTCATAGACAAAAATTCAAATGTTTGTATAGTCTATGGGACTTAATTACGGGGTCATCAGTCCCTAAACTTACAAACTACTTACGAACTAGGACGGCACAAATATCCATGCCCGAGGGGGGATTCGAACCCCCGACCGTAGTGGCCGTGCAGACCGTGACTGGAGCGCCTTAGTCTCCTCGGCCACAGCGGCCGGCGTCTCATACACGATCGTGGATTAAGCTGAGACAGTGGGCAATTTGCTCCTCCGTCTCGTTAGATAGGCGATCGTTAATCAAGTCGAGACGGTGACTTCGTTTTTCGATATTTTCCCTGTTCAAAACTTTTTTCATGTAAAGCCGCATATCTGAATGTCTATTTTTGCGCTCTTCACGAATCTCTTTTGAAATTTCCCTCGAGGTACATTTCCTCCCTTGAGATAGGCACTTCTCCCTGACTTCGTTTGTTTCATTTAAACGGCGTTATCTTCTATGAGCAGCACGTTTAGTAGGCCTACCCATTTATAAGTTTACATTCACTAAAACAAAAAGAAACTATTCCAAAACAAATTAATTAAAAAGTAATTGTGTACTCATCTACAACTTAATAATAAACATACTTTTTCTACTCATCAATATGTAGGTGTGATCTGTGTGTTTACGACGCAAAATATAGGTACCTACCCACATTAAATCTAAATACTTACCTATCAATAAGAAACAATGATCAAAATCCTTTTTAGAGTTCTGCTAATAAAAATGAAATGAAATTTCATTATATTAGACTACTTAAAAGTATATCAAGTTATTACGGTAATGTAATGTAGTTACAATTATTGTTATTTTTGGAGTCTGTGTCAGCCAAGGAAACACTACCATATACCTAGCAAAAATAATACGATAATATTGAGACCGAAGTCTGATAGGATCGAGATAAAAGAGATCGACCGACCGACCGAGGGTGTCGGCGGAGTGTCGCCGAAACGGACACCACGTAGTGACACAACAACGGTGTAGACAGAGAACCGCGACACAAAGTGGAATTATAAGTCCGAAATGGAAAACCGAATCGTAATCTTAGACGTAGCCGATCAACATCAAAGAGAAACAACAAAACACGTGCGACACAAGCTCATATCATATATATATACGAGGCGCGTCCAAAAAGTAAGTTCCGTTTGGTTATATAAAACGGACGGATACAGATACAGAAAAAATATTGATTGTACAAAAATCTACAACTGTTAACCTACTTTTCTACATAGCTTCCGAAATTTTGTAGGCAATTGTCATAGCATGGCACAAGGTTTTGTGTGCCTTTTTCATAGAATGTTACCGCCTGTGTATTCAACCATGTGGTAACATGTTCTTTCAGCTCATCATCATCGTTGAAGTGTTGTCTACCAAGGACAGATTTTAGGTGTAAGAAGAGGATTACTGTCAAAAGATTTTTCTGTTCACGATAATGCCTGACGTCACACACCGAATGTGACCAAACAATTCTTACGGAAATTTCAATGGGACCTGTTTGATCATCCTCCATACAGCTCGGACCTCTCTCCTAGCGACTTTCATCTCTTCTTACACCTAAAATCTGTCCTTGGTGGTCAACATTTCAACGATGATAAAGAGCTCTTACCACATAGTTGAATACACAGGCGGCAACCTTCTGTGAAGGATGCATGCAAAAACTTGTGGCATGCTATGACAAGTGCCTACAAAATTTCGGC
The DNA here is from genome assembly GCA_026315105.1 of Locusta migratoria. Lineage (NCBI taxonomy): Eukaryota > Metazoa > Arthropoda > Insecta > Orthoptera > Acrididae > Locusta > Locusta migratoria. The sequence goes on along the minus strand of CM048745.1, from coordinate 788,068,489 downwards.
AGTTATGTGGAAAAGTAGTTTAAGAGTTGTAGAATTTTGTGCAATAAAAATTTCTTCTGTATCTGTGTACAGTTTCATTTTATTACCAAACGGAACTTATTTTCTGAATGCGCCTCGTATATAAGCTACCTTGGCTAACACTGACTCCGAAAAAACAATAATTGTAAGTACATTATCGTAATAACTTGATTGACTTTTAAGTAATTTTTCATTTAATTTTAATTAGGACAACTCTACAAATATTTTGATCATTGTTTGTTATTCATACGTATGTGTTGAGTTAGATTTAAAGTGGGTAGGTACCCCCATATTTTCTTGCGTGGTAAATACATGGATCGTACCTACATATTGATGAGTAGAAAAAGTAAGTTTATTATTGAGGTGTAGAACAATGCGCAATTATTATTATTATTTTTTACTTTTGAGTGGAAATTAATTTGCTTTGGAATACGGTTTTGTTAAATTTTTTATTTATATCAAAAACATCTCGTAACGGCGCTGCTATTGGCACTGACGTCATGAAGAGAATAGTTGTGACGAAGCACAAGGTCAGTGTCCGTACAATGCTCTGACACTTATATCACAGTCTAAAGTATATAGGTACGACCTTACCTACTGCGAAAGGTTTTACTATATGGCGGTTGCAACGACATTAGTGTTTGTGTTCTGTTCTCATTTCGATAATTTCGTTGACAGTTAACAATTCGGTGAAGAGTCGAATGATTCGCACATTCTTACATTTCTCTCAGCTTTCTTATACACGAATACATTTGGAACGCGAAAATACCAAAAATTCTTACCCTTTGTGGCTGAGAAGTAATAAAAATATTGTTGAACTGGATTCTTCTGTGTTGGGAAATCGTTTTGTTGCTCCTGTAGTCTGTGTGGTTTTATCTTTCGGCTGCAGTTGTGATGGATTGTTTGGCACGCTAAATATTGTAGGTTTTGCATTACATATACATTTCTTTCGTTCGATATTCACTTATTTGACTGGAATTATTGTAACGAAAACTTAATGTTCCTGGGCGGAAAACGACTCTCTGTAGAAGGTCTAGTCTTCTAGTGTTTAGAATCACCGTGTTTTTTTTTTTTTTTTTTTTTTTTTTTTTTTTTTTTTGTCTTATAGGAAAACGACTTTATTCAGTAAATGCCTGTAAGTTAAAAGAGACTAAGTAAACTGTTCTGTAACGCTCCACAGACCTGACAAATGTTGGGCTAATTTTGGAGTTATTGACAAAGTTTATACCAATACACACGCTCCCTACTGTAAAAATTGTTACAAATCAATTTCAACGATACCACTTTCACTTATCCTATATCGTATTCAGAAATGTAGCCTGCGACTTGTTGGAGCAGAGAAGGCACAGTATATAGCAAAACTGAGCGTGAATGTCATGAGTAAATATGTTACACAGCGATTTCGTATCACAGCGCTGGCGTCTATGTTTGTTTATCTCAAATGTTTGAGAATGCTAAAATGTTCAAATGTTTGTAGATCTATCGGACCAAACTGCGTGGTCATCAGTCCGTAGCTTACAAACTATTTAAACCTAGGTAAACTAACCTAAGGACAAACACACACACACCCATGCCCCAGGGAGGACTCGAACCTCCACGGCGAACAACCGCGCGCTCCGCAGCGAGACGCTTTAGACCGCTCGGCTACTCCACCGCGGCTTTGAGAATGCTAACAGACAATTAACAATCCTGTGAAGTGGATTGCTATCCGGCAGTATTTACCTAAAAGAGAGGAAAAGTGTCATGCCTGTATTTCATTGGTTAGCTTTACGAGGATATCTCGTTAGTCATTAGTAAGAGACTCAGGTTTTATATTATCAAGTAATAAATACAATTTTATTTGTGTTTTGTTGGTATAGTGAATTATCATAGATAAAACTATCCTAAATTACAATCGACAAGAATCTAAAGATACTCTCCTGCCATAAAGTCCAATTTGTACAGAAAGTATTTCCAACGAATATATACTCTAAAATATGAAGGACTTCAACAAATTAATATTGCACCCAAACAACGAAGAGTGCACAACAACAAATGAAAAAACTGTGAAGTACATTACACCCAAAAAACGAAGATTGCAGTAAAACTGAAGTACACTGTGCAGGGAAATGAAAAGATTTATTACAGTTATGACTCCTTACCGTCCGATGACAGCATTGACAATTAATTGTATCCAGTAGAATTGTCACACTCATTACAACCTTTAGGGTTACTGACATTTAAAATTATAGCAGAAAAGCACAACAGTCAAGCTAATAAAAAGCCTAAGTAATAAACGTTGTTGTGAGATCACGCAATGAATGTACACCAAATCACGAGCAATATTTAATGAGAAGAGATACTTTTGTCTTAGTAAAAATAACCGTATTATGCAATTCATTTACAGGGAAATATATTTGACCTAATCTAGTAATTTGGATAGATAGTGCAGTTGGCATTGCGCCACCTCTTTTTCACAATAAGCTGAAATACATTACTCTTTGAAACGGTAAAAAGTTAGATCAATTCAAGCTTTAATTAAATAAAGGTTAAGAATGAAAAACTACATTCATGGCTTCTGACAGTGTGCAATGCCATATTTTTTGATAAAGACAAAGTTCCGTAATTTCTCTTGCAGGAAAAAATAATTGTGCCGAGAGGCAAATAATTTTATGAAAAATGTTTGCACTTCCAGCCTATTCTGACTGTAAGGAGCAGATATCTGAGATTTGATAGACGCGTCTTTTGGAGACGGATATTTTAGGCTTTTACACTTTTCTGGATGCTTTTATGCAGTCTCTTTATGGGTGCTACGAAAAAGCACCCTGAAAAATAGCAAGAAAAAGGGGGAGGGGGACGTCTGAGGCATTGTTGCCGACCTGTGTAAACTGGCAGTGAGCCAAGGTGTCGCGTGGCCTTTTGGGGGCTGAATCGGTGGGGAGGCTGGCGTGAGGGATGGTGAGCAAACACAGAGATGGGTTTCTCATGTCAGGCTCCACAAACTAGGCGTGTAGTGCAAGACTGTAACTATGTGACCCTGTAGGGGAAGAAAGAACTAACTTCATATTAATAACATGTCGGTAACAGGGTAAGAGAGGGAAAAAGTGTTATTTGATACCCTCATGTACGACGTTAGTGGAGAGAGCTTACAGGGTGTTTGCGACAAAGATTATGAGTGTTTCGAAAGTGGGATTCACTGTGAATCTGGGAATATCGGAGTGTGTGGACTTTCGAGGATGAGCTATGAGCATTTTGTCGGTGTATAATTGTCACTGCTACGGTGATATCATTGAGTACTGTTGAATATGCGCAGCTGATGCTAATACTATGTAAAGACGCAAAGAAAAATAAGCATTTCATCAGAATAGACTGATACTGTGAAGACATGATATATTGGAGTGGTGAAGAGAGAAGTAAATTAATCGTTTAGCAGCAAAGAAAATAACTGATAATAACACCTTAACTGCATAACCTATCGGAATCGGACTGTCTGAGATTTTAGCAAGATAATTTTTTCACTACGTCGTGCAAAATTTCTAGAAATTGTGTATGAATGAACTATATATATATATATATATATATATAAGCGCTCGTTTACTTCCACCAGGCAAATGATAATTTCTGTGCCGGTACACAAACACACCTGGGCGCTTAGGGAAGTAGAATTAAAACCGTGAGCAAGTGGAGATCATGACCGTGGGGCATTAAATGGTAGTGACCACCAAGCTGAATTCAATGAACCGTTGAATGAATAATATTTCTCTTTTGCTGTCAATTTCATCACCGTCACATTATTTGTCAGTCGAAACTACAACTAAACGCTTTACAATTTTACCTCTCTACTCAGCCTGTATTGACAAAACCAACACGATACTCTTAGATTGCAACCAACAATTCATGAGGTATCTCATGTGAAATGATATATAAACAGAGATTTCCGTGGAAGATACATATTATTGGTAACTCATGATTGGGGAAAATAAAAAAAACATCCAAAATGAAACAGGATGAATTGAATACGGATATATAAAAAATGAGATTGACAGGAAATACGGAGTAGCTAAGCAGGTATGACCTTAAGCAAGAGTGTAGATGGTTGCTTGACTCTGGGGAATGTAGATGACGCATACAGGAAAAATGGACTTTTTGAGATACATGAGATACATCTCACAGGAGCATGGAAAGCTGAAATATGGAAACAGTACACAAACTGCCAGTACAAGAGTAATGGGCGTCCATATTTAACTATGGAAAAAGAAGTTGAAATAAATTGAGACGGGATAGGAGAGTTGATACTCCAAGAAGAATTCCACACTGGCGATCAAAGTTCGTGGGATAGACGATACATCCTCATAATTTACAACACTATAACGACCAACGAGGTAAACTTTAACTTTTAATTTGATGGTTGTCTTTCACGGAATGATTGCAGCCAGAGCAGATTCTATGAGTTTGTTCATCTGGAATGTAGTTTCAGTACAAAAATGTTCAAATGTTTGTTAAGCTTATGGGACTTAACTACGGGGTCATCAGTCCCTAAACTTACAAACTACTTATGAACTACTTACGAACTAGGACGGCACAAATATCCATGCCCGAGGGGGCATTCGAACCCCCGACCGTAGTGGCCGTGCAGACCGTGACTGGAGCGCCTTAGTCCCCTCGGTCACCGCGGCCGGCTAGTTTCAGTATACTGCGAAACAAGTAATTACGATTTTTGCAAGATTATTAATATGTCTGACGTTTATTGTTTGCAACCTAGAACTTCAGTTAATTTACTGGTAACCTTCGTTAATGTTATCGTCGTATGAATCTATAACAATTAGCTGAATAAAATTCATCATTGTTTATTATTCCTTCAAAAATATGTTTTTTCATGCCCTCCATTTTTGAGAGCATATTCGATTTATTTTTTGTGTAATGTTTTTCATTCATATTAATATGGTGTAAAGAACAATTGTAGTCATGCGATTGCAAACCCGCTCTGTTAGCCGTGTGGTCTAACGCACCGCTTTCCGAAACGGGGAGGCGTATCGGCTCCGGTTCGAATCCGCTCGGTGAAGGGGGTCGGAGTGCCGGCCAGCCTGGATGTGGTTTGTAGGTGGTTACCAAACTGCGAGGTCATCAGTCCGTAGCTTACAAACTACTTAAAGCTAGGTAAACTAACCTAAGAACAAACACACCCACCCATACCCCAGGGAGGACTCGAACCTCCACGGCGAGCAACCGCGCGCTCCGCAGCGAGATGCTTTAGAGATAATTTTTCTAAAAAGTTCAAGTTTTACGTAGATCTAAAGGACCAAACTACTCTCGTCAGCGGTCCCTAGACTTACAAAGGAATTGTGATGGGTCGCAGTTATGTCGATCGGGAATTCCTACAGACCACTAAGCTAAAAGAATTTTTTCCAATGCGCCTCGGTTTCTAAGAAAATCGAGAGCAAAGTCAGGCGCCTAGCAGCTATAACTGTACTAAGTTACCGTCGATACGTTAGTCAGCATGGTGTAATTAGCAAGGCGCTCAACTGTCACACAGACGACCCGAGTTCAAATTCTGCTCGGAGTTTTTTTTTCACTTGCCCACGATTGACTGTATATAGTATATGCTTTCATATCCACTGTTATGTTAAAGCTTGAGTAATTGGCCATGATAATAACTTATGTTAATTGCTCAATATGTTATGATTGCGCGGCGATTATTTTATTTAATTCTTTATTTCGAAGCATACTTTCAAGGCAATCGAAAGATCAGTAAACCATCTGTAGTTACCACCTATAACATTAGTGCAGCATTTGCTAGCCCCGTTCAGTCCCCGGCCCCACTGTCATACCGTCGAATGCAGTATGTGCCTACTTGACGCTTTAAGAGAATTATTATGCTGCGGCCAGGCGGCTAGTTATTCACAGCGAATCGTTCACATGTAACTGTAAATACTTGATATAACTTTATCTTTGAAATAAGAATTCATAAAGTGGGAAAAAGGAATATAATTATATACAATCGTCGGATACGTATAAAAAAATTCCGAACAGGATTTAAACTCTGGTCGTTTGTGTGACAGTCGAGCGCCTTGCTAACTACACCACGCTGCCTCACGTATCGACGGTGACTTAGTAAAGGTATAGCAGTTAGGCGCAGGACTTTGCTCTCGATTTTCGTGGAAACCAAGGTGCATTGGACCAACGCCGTTTAGCTTGGTGGTCTGGAGGAGTTGCCGCACAACATACCTACGACCCTTCAACATTCGTTTGTACCATACTTGGTGTTCCCCTGGTTACACGTATTCTAAGAACACCCCCCCCCCCCCCACACACACACACTCATACCCGAGGGCGAACTCGATCCTCCGGCGGGAACGCTCATACACACCGCAACATGTAGCTCCCTAACGCACGGCCATTCCCGCGCGACTTAATTTTCCGCAAAAAATATTCAAATGTTTGTAAAGCTTATGTGACTTAACTGCGGGGTCACCAGTCCCTAAACGTACAGATTACTTATGAAACAATTCAGCTTCCTAGCGGGGTGATCGGCGTGTGACGCAATCGCTCTGGCGGCCAAGGTCTGTAGCGTGACACCGCATAAATATGTAGTCTGCAACATGGAGGACATCAACGGTGCCTTTGACAACGTCTGGTGGCCTTCTCTCTTCTCTCTGTTTGGAGAGATGGTGTGTCCTGGGCCGCTTTATAGCTGTCTAAGGGACTACTGTGTAGGACGGGAGGTCAGGCTCTTATTCCCTAGTGAAGAAGTCCACAGGGGTGTCCACAGGGCCTGGGGCCACTCTTTTGGGACATTCCATTGCTGTATGACTTGAAAAACAGTCAAGACGTACTAGATGTAATAGCCTACGTTGACGACCTCCTCCTTATGATCGGCGGCAGGAGCCGTGAGGAACTTGAACCCAAGTAAGTGCAGTCAAAATATCGACCTCATGTTGTCAAAAGACAAAGTTAACCATAGCACCTAACAAATCAAGATATCTCCTTCTGAAAGGAAGTTTGATCAGAAATCCAACCGTCCGAATAGATGGTGTACCTGTCATAAGGAAAACAAAAGCCAGGTACCGGGGCGTAATTCTGGATGAACGCAAGAATTTCGCTGCCCATGTGGATGTGGTTGCGGTAAGAGTACTCATGGCACTAAATAGGCTTGCCGAGGTTGTGCAGAGAAGGTTCCATCTTCCTCCCAATCTCATCAAGTTATACCACAACAGCATTCTGACATCCATCATGGGCAACGGATCTGGCAGCTGGGCACACAGATTGAGTAGGGTCACGCCTCCAATGGCGGTGAGAAGAGTCCAAAGGGGCATCCTCCACCATTCAATTGCGGCTTACAGGACGTCACCGGGTGGCGCCCTCTTATTGTTGATGGGGCTTTGTCCCCTAGACATTAAGATCCAGTAGCTGGCGGCGGCTTACTTGCTGAAAAAAAGGTAACGGAGACGAAATACAAGAAATCATGGAGGCTATGGTGAAGGAGAAACGAGAAATCCAAATTCAGGGATTAGAGATCTGGCAGAACACCTAGGACCAGGATGACATAGGGCGGAGGACGCATCAGTTCGTGCTAACTATACATGAAAGATTAAAAAATGGGATACTTCCAACCAAGCAGAGGGCTCATATACTTTCTTACCGGCCATGGCCCGTATCCGACAATACTTATGTCGGTTCAGGAAGCAGGCGCCTCCAGAGTGTGGCTGTGGAGCTCCGGAAGGATCTCCAGAACATGTCGTTTTCGAATGCCCTGCATACGACTTCTTGCTTCTGATTTGCGACAACAACTACAGAAACAAACAAATACAGAAACAAAACATATTTCCGTATTCTGAATGAACTTGCAGACAAAATCTCAAGCCACATCAGAGATGAAAATAATGGACCCAATGTGAGACACTGCTGCACTAGGTCATGCCGCCGGGGTACTGAATGGCCGCCGTGTCCTGGACCACGAAGACTGCGTGCAACCAAACTCCCGATCAAGACGCTAGTTAGATTAAGTTAGGTTAAGCAAACACACACGAAACCAACTACAAGAGCTGCAGCTAAAAACGGCCAGCCCAGTGCCAGGGGAACGCCTTTCGGACTTAGTTCGAGGGTCATCGGCCAAGCAGTAGGTTTATACATCACTGGCACTGCAGGGGGGGGGGGGGGGGGCACACACGAAACAAACATTGGGATTTAGCATGTAGCGACTTCCACACCATATAATAAAAACACAAGCACACCCTGCACGACACAGTACACACGAAACAAAATAACAACAAAATCATGTAGTTAGTAGCATAGCCACATAGCACTGTAAATGTAGTAGCATGTAAGGACCTATTTCGTAATAGGTTATTGTATAAGAATAAAGAATTTAAAAAATAATAGAAAAACTACTTATGAACTACGTTACACTAAAGACGACACAAACATCCACGTCCGAGGGGTGGATTCGAAACCCCGACGGGGAGCGCCCTCACGCATCGTAGCATAGCGCCTCAATGCGCTTGGCTTCTCCGCCGCGGCTAATTTTCCTCTGTCCGGTTGGTATCCTCTTGTTTCATTGGTGCTATTCAGCGTCCGGAAGTAATGGAAGATAGCAAAGTTTTCAGTTAAACCTAATGGTGTGTGCTGTCAGCCTCAATTCCTTTTGAGGTGCGTTTGATCGGACCGTTACCGTCCGCTAATCGTCTGCAGCACTGCTTCAGTAGAGATAATCTATGGTATCCCGTCGGTTGGTTTGCTTGTTCGGTACATTTGCGTCCCGATTTCTATCTGACGTTTCGGAGGACGTTTTCAGCTAGCAGAATCCCATTCCATATACTGGGCTTATTGATTCTGATATGTTGCCAAGTGCTCCGCCGTTGTAAGCACGTCGAGCCTCCTACTTGGTCACCGACATCACTTGTGATTTATCCACTAGTATCGTAGTTGGTGTGAGGCTGACACCTTGTCGAACTTCGGAGCCCGAGATCTAAGTATCACGGACACGTTTGGGGCCGCACGCAACAGGAAGTCTGTCCGAGAAACAGTAGCGGGATACTGTCGCGTCCATCATCGGGACTGCTGCATGAAAGTGCTCGTTACTGTATTGTCAAATCATGTTGTAATAAAGCCCGTTCACAAGAGGGCTCATTGTTCTTTCGCGAGTGCATGCATGGCGAGCACGGGGCCTCGAGTTAATGCAGTCTTCCTTCCGTTTTTCTCACCTGGACTGCATTTCATTTCCCTTCCCCTCCTTTCCTACCCTCACTCGTTTCCTTCCTCAGGGTGGGAGGAGGGGGGATGATGACATTTGCAGTTAGTCTCACTGTTCCCAACAACATAATGTTCAAGTGTTTGTTAAGCTTATGGGACTTAACTGCGGGGGTATCAGTCCCTAAACTTAGAAATTACTTATGAACTACCTTATACCAAATACAGCACAAACATCCATGCCCGAAGAAGGCACCTCCGAGCGGGAGACCGCGCGATTTGAAATGTAGTCTCCAGACCGCTCGGCGTTCCCAACAACAGAAGGATACAACACATTAGGCCCATAATTTACTCATCTTAGGGATCGATCGTATTTTTTAAATGGAAGGGTAGATAACAAAATCACAATTTTTTTCATTCTATTTAATTACGACGACTGGTTTCGACACTCTATGGTGTCATCATGTGATAGTACAAAACAATGCTCTCAATTGAAATGTTACTCTTTTTCTCCAAAATATCATTATACTAATGATACTGAGAATTTTCTTTTTTATGTTACTGACTGGTTTTTCTACTGCCAGACGTGAGTCAAACATTCGATTTATCTGCTCTATTAAAACGTAATGGCCGTTCGAGACTGATCAACATTTTAATATTCTAAGTGCACCTAGATGACATGAAATGATGTAGTTTACCAGTAATACTGCGATGGACCCTTTTTTTCAGCCTGCGCTGCTGATGACGACGCTGGCGTAATTCGGAGTCGTGATTGTTGGTAGCGTAACCGATTTTCGATAAAACCGCGGCTAGCATGTAAAGTGCAAACTTTCACAAAAATCTGTTATTAATCTCAGGGAAGTTAAGGAGCTTTACTCAAAATAAGGCATTTAAATAGAATAAAGTTGGCCATTACGACCTTCCCCGCGACCGTTGCGAAAGCAATGTGGTGAAATATTTCTGCAAAGATTAACATAATTCAATCTGGGTAAAGGAATTCGACTTTTACTAAAGAAAAAATGCGATAAATCTGTAAATAAAACTTCATTAAGTAAATTTAAGCATAACAAAACCAGAGCACTTACATGGACCTCCGTCAAACATCGGAAGAAGAATAAGAGTGTAATCTTAACTTGAAGTCTGAAAAAAAAAAATCATGTTCACATTGCATAGACACGTTGGAATTCAAATAAACAATTTCATTTCATCTTTGAATTTTTTTTAATTTTATTATTATTATTATTATTATTTAACGCAGTCAGTCCCCGAATCCTTTTAGGAAAGAACCATTCGAAATTCACTTCTACACTGATTATAATAGTTCATGACAGAACATCCACGCATAATTTCAAACTGAACAAATATTCTTTATCGTCGGGAAACTATCGCTGCATGTGAGTGTTTGCAGTGTGGGGGGCGGGGGAGACTTAAGGTTCCTGTAGGTAGGAGCTGGTGCATGCGCCATTTTGTTTGTTGCCCATAACTCTTAAGTGTAAACCTGCTTTGGTTCAAAAATGTGCAAATGTTTGTAGATCTATCGGACCAAACTGCGTGGTCATCAGTGCGTAGCTTACAAACTACATAAACCTAGGTAAACTAACCTACTGACAAACACACACACCCATGCCCCACGGAGGACTCGAACCTCCACGGCGAGCAACCGCGCGCTCCGCAGCGAGACGCTTTAGACCGCTCGGCTACTCCACCGCGGCCCTGCTTTGGTGCTAAAGGATTCCGTCACTCCATTTTTGTAAAAACTTATGGGTCATTGTTCTGTCATGAACTGTTTTAATCATTCCAGACATGAATTTCACTTACGCACTCTTGTATTGATTTTTATTTCAAAGTCTGCAGTAATTCTTTTTTTCGTTAAACGAAGCCCGATAATTTTGCAGTTTTAACCATTAATTGTAATCGAAATTAAACACGGTCACGAAACTTCAGCATGCGAAACTTCCATTACCAAGTATACCATTAAAAAAAAATCCATACAGGTTCGACTACAGTGATATGGCTGCAAATCAACATTAATTCCTCCGGCTGGTAAAAAACGGATTCCTCCACTTTCTTTTGTAATGATGCTTTCTGGTGTTGTCTTTGTGCTATCTACTACCATCGCTAAATCCTGATGGCGGAATCTTTCATGTTTTTCTCAGCGTAGCTCTCTTTAAAATTATTATTCATTTTCATATTACTCAGTTTGCTAAATTTCAATAGCGGTACTTAAATCTAACCTTGACTACACCAACGAAAAAAAAACCTTATACATGAACTGTTCTAATCAGTTCAGAAGTGGATTTAGATTGTTAACTGTCGTCGCGAAAACTTGCAACCACAACCGCCAGCATACGTATGTACTACCAGATGACGACGCCGTAGAGTGTCAAAACCGGTCGTCGTGAGTAAACAGAATTAAAAAAAAAATTGATCTTGTCATCTGTCCTTCGATTTACATTACGCCCGGTTTGTCTATTGTATTCAAATTTCAAACATAAATGTAACCAGATTCGATTTACCCGTTACTGTAATTGAAAATATTGTAAAAAAGTTTCAAGTGAGGGTTGTGTGTCATACTGCGTTAATCTGAAATTTTATCTGACCCTTTGGTCTGTATTAAGTTCTTAGACTTAGCAGTTGTTCTTGTAACTATAATTCATTGGACTTACTTCTAACTGGATTTGTGAAGAATATAATTATACGCCAAGAACTCTTGTTGAATGTTTTATTTTAGATGACCGGTTTCGACAGTCTTAGTTATAGTCTTGAGATCTGGCAACTGTAAGATTTTACAAAATAAAACAGTGATTGTGTCTAAATTATAAAAGTCACATTCATATTTTAAATGTACTTTGTTAAGTAAATATAAAAAAGATGTGTATAATTGAATATTATATGCCAAAGGTCGCCACTTAAATAAAATAATCAGAAAATATATGTTTTCTCACTTGTTCACACTGTTTCTAGAAGCAACTACCTAGAGTCTGAGCATGTCATGTCATGAGACCTGGTATTCAGAATACCAATTTAATAAAGGGATGTCACCTATACCTACAATGAATAGGACGTAAATGTATGCCACGTTTCGCTACATTGCGGACACACACACACACACACACACACACACACACACACACACAAAGTCAGTAATACTTGGTAGCTCACCGTGGCCTGTGCCTTCTCTCACTCACTCATCAACACAGTTGAGGATTGCTTACCTGCTGTAAATGTGGCGCACTGGAAACTCGTCTCCACAGCATGCGGACTCTAACGATGTACAGCCCACAGTGTGCGTTGCTGGAATGTGGTACAATGAGGCACAACTCGGAATAACACTATTTTTTTCTGCATGGCAGTTGAATATGAAGCCAGATGCTTAAAGAATATATTTTAAATCGCGAAATCAAATAATTACATCTACATACATACTCCGCATTTCACCGTAATGTGCGTGGCGGAGGGTACACTGTACATCTACTAGGCATTTCCTTTCCTATTCCACTCCCAAATTGAACGAGGAAAAAAAATAATGCCTATATGCCTTCGTAAGAGCCCTAATTTTTCTTATCTTGTCTTTGTGATCTTTACGCGAAATGTAAGTAGGCGGCAGGAAGATCGTACTACACTCAGCTTCAAATTCCGGCCCTCTACATTTACTTAACAGAAATTCACGAAAAGAACGTCGTCTTTCTTCCAGCGCTCCCCAATTGAGTTGCTGGAGCATTTCCGTGACACTCGCGCATTGGTCGAACCTACCAGTAACAAATATAGCTGCTCGCCTCTGACCGCCTCTATGTCTTCCTTTAAACTGATCTGCTGCGGGTTCCAAATACTTGAGCAATACTCAAGACGTGGTCGTACAAGCGTTTTATACGCGGTCTCCTTTAAAGGTGAAGTACATCTTCCCAAAATTCTCCCAATAAATCGAAGTCGGCTGTCCGCCTTAGTCGTAACTGTCCTTACATCTTCATTCCATTTCATTTCGCTCTGCAATGTTACACCTAGATATTTGAACGACGCGACTGCAACAAGAAGCTCACTACTAATGCTGCATTGGAACATTATGGGATTGTTTTTCCTACTAATGCGCATCACCTAACATTTTTCTACATTGAGAGCTAGCTGGCATTCTTCGCACCAACTAGAAATTTTGTCTAAGTCATCCTGTATGCTATTACAGTCAGTTACAGATGACACCCTCCCATACACCACAGCTTCATCAGCAAACAGCCGCAAATTACAACTTACTCTGTCCATCAGATCTTTTATATGGATAGAAAATAATGGCGGTCCTATCACACCCCCCCTGGGGCACGCCTGACGATACACTCGTCTCTGATGAACACTCGCCGTCGAGAACAACGTACTGCGTTAGTACTTAGGAAGTCTTCCAGCGAGTCACAAATCTGTGAACCTATTCCATAGCTCGTATCGTTGTTAGCAGTCTGCAGTGTGGTACCGCGTCGAACGCCGTTTTGAAGTCGAGAAAAACACAATCCGCCTGTTGCCCTTCATCCCACTAATTCCTATCTCTACACAGACATCGTTAATAAGGTCAGACCTGTTTGTGGCTATAAGGTCTAGAATATTTCCATTGCGCGTGGGTTGCCGGTTTAACTGCCCAAGACAGTTTTCGGTACTCCTGAGTACCTATTTTACGTAAGAAATCAAATTATCAGAATCAACTTCACTCACTTGTTCAGTAGGAAATTCTCATACAATCACCAATAAATTATAGTTCCCACATTTTACCAAAAACAGCATAATATTTCCAAACGCAACAAATATAATTACTCAAAGCTACTGCTGCTCACTATTTATCATCAACACTAGCGAGTAACGTATCCGAGTTGCGTGGCTCCTTCACCGAAGCACACCAGCAACAGGTGCATAGCTTCCGTGACGTCATGGCGCCTGAATTTATAATCCAGCACGATATTGCCTTAATCTCAGAGTTCAATAACAATGTCTTATGAATTCATTTAAAGTTGTAGTTAATGTTGATTTTAAATAACTGTAAAATTGCGTAGGACTATCAGTACTATTACAATGATCTACAGTATTGCAGGAGATTTTAAATAGATTCTTAAATAGGTAAACGTCGCACATATACTGTGGCGGTTCCCGCCATACACAAAAACAGAAATCCCGATCTGCGTACCCCACAGAGTGGTCCCAAATCCAAAGAAGCTGGCCAAAAGTCGAAAACGTTATAAAATTCGCTGAAAATCAGGACTTGGTGGTTTTCGGGATCGCTGATTACGAAGTCAAAATTTAGAAATACAAATTGTCGGATGAAATACAACGGATAATCTGCTCTAAAAGTATTTTATTTAATTCCTGCTCACTTGTTACCATCTCTTGAATACCGATACCAATTTAGCCAAGGCATCATTCAAACTTTTCGGCAAAATGTATGGATGCTTTATTTTGTTTGATTGCTTCATCTCAACAATGTCAGTGACCATGTTGATATTCTCGTACAATACCGATTTCAAAAATAAGATAATTACCTTTCTCGTGAAAAAAATTTCTTCGGTATTATCCAGAGGGTCTGTAGAAAATAAAGGAATAACATTAATAGGAGAATTGTTTTGACCTGTTTCCTATAAAAAATATTTCAGACGGTAAAATTACGAAAAAATACAAAGAGAATACACATCATCGCATAAAAATTATACCTGAATCCGAAGTCGCAGCTGGTTAAAGCTAATTACTGGATATATGTTGAAGAAACATCTAAGGAACAATTTATATTCGATTTCAAAGTCGACAAGAGCTTTGACTTATTGCTTTTTTCAACAGGACTTCTCGGAACGCAAATAAGAAAAATACCACTACTTTCATTAATCATTTACCATTCCATTAATTGTCGATAACAATTTCAAGCTACACGATCAATTTGTATAAGGTAGTTTGTAAGTTTTGGGACTGATGACCCCGCAGTTAAGTCTCTTAAGCTTTACAAACATTTGAACATCATCTTTTCTAAACCAGCACTTTATTAAGGCAAAATCAAACGGTCAATAAACTTCTAGGTTGAGACTACCACACAGAAATTTGCTTATACAGGGTATCCCGTTTATCTTGACCACCCAAAATATCTCTGGAACAACAAGAGCGTTTGTAAAACGACTTTCGCCTGTATCAAAGCAAAGCAGGGGCTCATGAAGGTCAAAATTGTGAAACATACTAAAACGAAGGTATGTGTATTTAACACAAACGTGTGCGTTTCTAAAAGGACACCCTATATTATCACATTAGCAATCAGTAGCATGACAAATCATATAAGCAATGACGTTGAATGCATCGCAATACGCGAATTACAACCCGAGATATTGTGAACCGAAGTTCACGCTAGAAATACGCGAAACATGCGGCTAGAGTGCTGTCGAGAACCCCATGCTGCTCAGGACGTGCGCTATCCACGCGTTTTGTGTATTTAAAGCGTTAACTTCGCTTCGCGATATCTCGGCATGTAATTCGGGTATTCTACATCTACATAGTTACTCTGCAAATCACATTTAAGTGCCTGGCAGAGGGTTCATTAACCACTTTCATAACTTTTCTCTACCGTTCCATTCTCTAATAGCGCGCGAGAAGAAAGAACACCTAAATCGTTCCGTTTTCGATCTGATTTCTCTTATTTTATTGGGATGGTCATGTCTCCCTAGGTAGGTGGGTGCTAGCAAAATATTTTCACATTCAGAACAAAAGTCGGTGATTGTAACTTCGCAAACAGATCACGCCGCAATGAACAACGTCTTTCTTTTAATGATTTCCACCCCAATTCGTGCAACATTTCCGTGACGCTTTCCTCACCGTAACGTGATAAAACAAAACGAGCTGCCCTTTTCTGAACCTTCTCAATATCTTCCGTCAGTCCTACCTGTTGGGGGGCCCTCAATGGGCACATATTTCCAGGAGAGGACGCACAAGTGTGATGTTCGCAGTCTCTTTGGTGGAGCTGGTGCACCTGCCAATGTAACGTAATCTTTGGTCCGCCTTCCCCAGAATATTTTCTATGTGTTCTCTCCAGTCTAGGTTGTTCGTAATTGTAACTCCTAGGTATTTGGTAGAATTTATGACCTTAAGGTTTTAATGATTTATCGCCTAATTGAAGTTCAGTGGATTTCTTTTAGTGGTCATGTGTATTACTTCACACAATTCTTTATTTAGTGTCAATTGCCAATTTTCGCACCATGTAGAAATTTTGTCTAAATCGCTTTGCAGTTGATCCTCTGTTGACTTCACTAACCGAAAAACGACAGCATCATCCGCGACCAATCTAAGGGAGCTATTCAGGTTGTCTCCTAAATCGTTTATAAACACAAGGAAGAGTAGGGGACCTAAAACGCTTCCCTGGGGAACGCCATCGTTTATTTGATTTGTCATGCTATAAATTGCTGATGTAATAATATAGGGTGACCATTTAAAAACAAGTTTGTGTTAAAAACACATATGCTTTCGTTTGCGAATATTTCAATTTATTTACCTTAATGAGCCCCTGCCTTACATTGATACTGGTGAAAGTCGTTTTACAAAATCTCTTGCTGTTCCAGAGATATTTGGGGTGGACAAGATAAATGGGACACCCTGTATAGAGAGAAAAGATAGGGTGGGTGGCCAAAACAGCCCTTGAGAAACGGAAGGCGCAGTGCCGCCCCACAGGTGTGTCGCGGTCACATCCCCCCCTCCCTCCCCCCCTCCCTCCCCCCCTCTGGGAGAGGCTGCGGCCGAATGGTTTTGCGGCAGGCCCTGGGGTCTCGCTGCCGCTGGATTATCTGCCCTAATCCACTTCCAATGGCGAGCCGTGTTTGCAGCAGTCTGGGCCAGATGGCGCGACCGGCGCTCCCGCCGCATTACGGACGCGGGATTTCATAAGAGCGCAGGAGAGGCGGCAATCCGCGGATTTAACGCCGTCTGCCTCCGACACTTTTCCTGAAAGCAGCTGCTTCCATTGTCTCCCCAGTGGCGAGTCAGAGCACTCTCCCTATACGGTGGACGAGTGTGCTCTGCTGCGCTACTATTCGACACGTGGACCAACCGAGGCTTCTATTTCTATAATCCATCATCCATTTATCGCGAATCTTTAATTTAGCGCAAAGTTCCTAGTGATTGAAAAAAAAGCGTAGGTAACTTCCGTTTATAAGAAAGGCAAGAGAAATGACCCACACAATTACAGACCAATATCGTTGACATCAGTTTCATATAAGAATTTTAGAGCATATTCTCAGTTCGAATATAGTAAATTTCCTTGAAACGGAAAAGCTTCTTTCCATGAATCAGCACGGGTTTAGGAAACATCGTTCGTGTGAAACTCAGCTTGCCCTTTTCTCACATGACATCTTGCGAGCCATGGATGAAGGGCAACAGGCGGATTGTGATTTCTCCAAAAAGGCGTTCGACGCGGTGCCATACTGCAGATTGCTAACGAAGATATGAGCTTATGGAATAGGTTCACATATTTGTGATTGGCTGGAAGACTTGCTAAGTAATAGAACGCAGTACGTTGTTCTCGACGGCGAGTGTTCATCAAAGACGAGTGTATTGTCAGGCGTGCCCCAGGGGAGTGTGATAGGACCGCTATTATTTTCTATCTATATAAATGATCTGATGGACAGAGTAAGTTGTAATTTGCGGCCGTTTTACTGATTATGCTGCTGTGGTGTATGGGAGGGTGTCGTCTGTAACTGACTGTAATAGCATACAGGATGACTTAGACAAAATTTCTAGTTGGTGCGAAGAATGGCAGCTAGCTCTCAATGTACAAAAATGTAAGGTAATGCGCATGAGTAGAAAAAACAATCCTATAATGTTCGAATACAGCATTAGTAGTGAGATTCTTGACGCTGTCGCGTCGTTCAAATATGTAGGCGTAACATTGCACAGCGATATTAAATGGAACGAACATGCAAGGACAGTTGTGAGTAAGGCGGACAGCCGACTTCGGTTTATTGGGAGAATTTTGGAAACATGTACTTCACTTGTAAAGGAGACCGCGTATAAAACGCTTGTACGACGACGTCTTGAGTATTGCTCAAGTGTTTGGGACCCGCAGCAGGTCAGTTTAAACGAAGACATAGAGGCGGTTCAGAGGCGAGCAGCTAGATTTGTTACCGGTAGGTTCGACCAATGCGCGAATGTCACGGAAACGCTCCGGCAACTCAATTGGGGATCGCTGGAAGAAAAACGACGTTCTTTTCGTGAATTTCTGTTAAGTAAATTTAGAGGGCCGGAATTTGAAGCTGAGTGTAGTACGATCTTACTGCCGCATACTTACATTTCGCGTAATGATCACAAAGACAAGATAAGAGAAATTAGGGCTCGTACGGAGGCATATAGGCATTTTTTTTCCCTCGTTCCATTTGGGAGTTGAATAGGAAAGGAAATGCCTAGTAGTGGTACAGTGTACCCTCCGCCACGCACCTTACGGTGAATTGCGGAGTATGTATGTAGATGTAGATTCATTAGATTAGTTGAATGAAATGAAAGCGTATGGATGAGTTTTTTTGACGTACATGAAAAGTCACCCATACGCGTTCATTTACATTCAACAACTCGGGCTCGAACAAACACAAATATACCAAAATCGAGATAATGTAGAGGTCCTTTATTGCACTAGCGATACTCTCGCATCTGCAAAACTCTGCAGTCGCCCATTAGAGGCCTCTGCGTGTGCCACGCCGCATTGCGCTTTTACCTGCTGTTGTTGTTGTTGTTTGGATGTTTTAGGGGGACAAAACTACGGAGGTCATCAGTCCCCCATTCCATCGTTAGGCATCACAACAAAAGGTGTTAACAAGTAAAAGAACCTAGAGTGGAAAACAACTAGGGGTGAGGAATATCCCCCGAGTCAGTTAAAAGACAACAAAGTCGGCAAGAGACAAATAAAACAATGACGATCACTCAGTAGAGCAGAGTAACGCCAAGAAATAAAATGTAAAAGCCGACGTCTGTGGCTGACCGACCGTGAGACTAAAAACAGGAGAAGTCAGCCACACGAAAACAAAGGGAAACCTCCAATCAGAGGTCATGACAGGACGGACACAGACACTGAAGAAAAGCTTTAAATGGAGGGGTAAAAACCACTGTCCCGAATAAAACTTAAAACAGTATCAGCCATTTTGGCATCGTCACTTAAAACTTGGGATAAAAGCGCAGGAAAATTAAAACTCCGCCGCAGAGGTGCTAAAATAGGGCATTCAACTAAGACGTGTGCCACCGTCAGGCGGGCGCCACAGCGACACACAGGCGGTTCCTCGTCACGAAGGAGATGGCCTTGAGTCAGCCATGTATGGCCAATGCGGAGCCGGCATAGGACTACGGAGTCCCGGCGGCAGGCCCGCATGGAAGAATGCCACACAGCTGTCGATTCCTTTATAGCCCTGAGTTTGTTGGCTGGTGCTAGGCTACACCACTCTGTAGCCCAAAGCTCACGCACTCGATGTCGCAGCACCGTCCGGAGATCAGTATCCGGGAGGCCGATCTCTAAAGCAGGCGCATCAATGGCCTGCTTGGCCAGCATATCAGCACGTTCGTTGCCCGGAATACCGACATGACCCGGGGACCAGAGGAACACCACTGATCGACCGGATCTGTCAAGGGCAGATAGGGTCTCTTGGATTCCTAATACGAGAGGAGACCGTAGATAGCACTGGTCGAGTGCTTTAAGGCTGCTCAGGGAGTCACTGCAGATGAGAAAGGACTCACCTGAGCGGATGTGCTCGAGCGCGCGGCATATTGCCACCAGCTCCGCGGTATAGCCACTGCAGCCAGCTGGCAGAGAGCGTTGTTCTACATGTTTGTTATGAGAGAACGCAAAACCAACCCGGCTCTCAACTTGCGAACCATCCGTGTAAACCACGTCACGTCCAGGGAATCTAGCAACGACCGCTAAAAACTGGCGACAGAGAGCTTCAGGTGGAACTGAGTCTTTGGGTCAAACAGACGGCCTTGGCAGGCGCCACGGAGGCGTGCGTGTGTGGACCCGATATGGAGGTGGTAATGGGTATGACTCAAGTTCCCGCAGCAGAGACTGGACCCTGAAGGCGATCGTATGACTCGACCTGGGTCGTCGTTGTTGGTCATGGACGACCATACGGAAAAAAAACACGGTGGTTTGGATGGCTCGACGAGCTGTGCACGTGCACTGCATAGGCTGCAAGCAGTTGGCGGCGGCGGATCGGCAAAGGTGGTACCCCGGCCTCAGCAAGTAAGCTGGTCACAGGGCTGGTACGAAAGGCACCCGTCGCGATGCGGACCCCACAGTTGTGAATGGGCTCCAGGAGATGCAGTGCCGAAGGTGCCGCAGACCCATAGGCAATGCACCTAAAATCGAGACGGGACTGCACCAGCGCCGTGTAAAGCCGCAACAGTGTGGAGCGGTCGGCACCCCAGGTCGTATGACCCAAGTGTCTGAGAAGGTTGAGATGGCGCCAGCACTTCCGTTTCAGCTGACGAATGTGGGGGAGCCACGTCAGCCGGGCGTCAAAGACAAGTCCTAAAAAACAATGAGTGTCTACTACAGTAAGTAGTTCGTCATTAAGATAAAGTACGGGTGCGGGTGGACGGTCCGACGCCGACAGAAGTGCATCACTCTGGTCTTGGAGGCAGAAAACTGAAAGCCGTGGGTAAGCGCCCAGGTCTGCGCCTTCCGAATAGCACCTTGCAACCTGCGCTCTGCAACTTGGGTGCTGAAGGAACTAAAAGAGAGACAAAAGTCGTCAGCATAAAGAGAGGTGGACACCGACGATCCAACCGCTGTGGCTAAACCGTTGATGGCGATTAAAAATAATAGAACGCTTAAAACGGAACCCTGAGGAACCCCATTTTCCTGGATATGAGAGGAGTTCAGGGAAGCACCAATTTGAACACGAAAGGTACGGACGGCTAAAAAATTCTGAATAAAAATCGGTAGGGAGCCCCGGAGGCCCCAGTCATATAAAGTGTTGAGGATGTGGCGTCGCCAGGTTGTATCGTATGCTTTGTGCATATCGAAGAAGACGGCAACAGGGTGTTGGCGCCGGGAAAAGGCTGTGCGGATTGCAGACTCGAGGTACACCAGATTATCGGTGGTAGATCGACCCTGGCGAAAACCGCCCTGGCATGGAGCCAATAATCCCCGAGTCTCAAGAATCCAACACAACCGCCGACCGACCATCCGCTCCAACAGTCTGCATGGAACGTTAGTCAGGTTAATGGGCCGATAGCTATCCAAGTTCAGAGGATGTTTGTCGGGTTTAAGCACGGGGATGATGATACTCTCCCGCCACTGTTACGGGAAAACACCATCACACCAAATGCGGTTATAGGCCACAAGTAGATTACGCCGACTATCTACCGAGAGACGTTTCAGCATTTGGCTATGGATGCTATCAGGCCCTGGCACCGTGTCTGGACATTGTCGAAGAGCACTGAGGAGCTCCCACTCAGTGAAAGGACTGTTGTAGGATTCAGAGCGGCGGGTACGAAAGAAGAGGTGCTGGCGTTCTACCCGCTCCTTCAATGTACGGAAGGCCGGTGGATAGTTTGCAGAGGCAAAGGCGCGAGCATAATGCTCGGCAAACATCTCTGCAAGTGTGGCCGGGTCCGTACATAGAACTCCATTTGTGGAGATTCCGGGTATTCCCGCTGGTGACAGTATTCCCTTTAACCGCCTGATTCTACCCCAGACCTGTGAGGCAGAGGTACCCGTCCCGATAGTGGAGACGTACCTCTCCCAGCACTCCCGTTTCCGTCTTCTTATTAACTAGCGAGCACGAGCGCGAAGCCGTTTAAAATAAATGAGATGCTCCTGAGAGGGGTGACGCTTATAGCGCTGTAAGGCCCGCCTACGATCTCTAAGAGCCTCAGCTATTTCCGGCGACCACCACGGCACTGCCTTACGCCGTGGGCACCCTGTGGAGCATGGAATTGCAGCTTTTGCAGCAGAAACAATGGTGTGAGTGACGCCCTCGACCACCACATCGATGGTATCGAGTGGAGCAGGTCGAACAATAGCAGTGGACGTGTAATCTTCCCAGTTAGCCCAGCCTAAAGCCCATCTGGGGGGGGGGGGGCGTTCTGGGGACTGACGTTGTGGGAGTGACAGAAGAGAAAATGGTCACTGCCACACAGGTCGTCGTGGGCTCTCCAGTGGACATATGGTGGAAGGCTGTGGCTGCAGATCGATAAATTAATGGTCGAGAACGTGCCATGTGCCACACTAAAGTGTGTGGGGGCACCAGTATTTAATAGGCAGAGGTCGAGTTGAGAAAGTAAAGACTCGACTACTCTGCCTCGGCCAGAAAGCGAAGTTCCGAATAAAAATATTGTGACTCAACTCCGAATATTTTTATTGGTTTTTTTATTATGACCATGATATAAGGAAACCTGTCTGACAACTTTTATCAGAGTACTTGAAAATGGCCTAAGCCCGCAACGACGTTGTGACAATAAACAGAAAAAAACGTTCAGTCAAATGGCGGTCAGCTTTCAGACAATTAGAAAATGTCATGTTGACCAAAGCTGCTTACTTTATTAACTCAAAACTACCAATTTCTGTTAGTGTACCATTCTCAATCGCTAGCAGAATTTAACCAGTAGCTTAACATATCATGATACAAAATTGCAAATTTGTAAAATAAATATTTGTCATCATGTTAAACTCCTTATAAATATTTTCCCAGTGGCTGATTGCTACAAATACATAACAAGTTTATCATGATGACAAATATTTCAAATCAAATGTCTGTAAATCTATCGGACCAAACTGCGTGGTCATCAGTCCGTAGCTTACAAACTACTTAAATCAAGGTAAAGTAACCTAAGGACAACACACACACCCATGCCACAGGGAGGACTCGAACCTCCACGGCGAGCAACCGCGCGCTCCGCAGCGAGACGCTTTAGATCGCTCGGCCACTCCACCGCGGCGACAAATATTTATTTTGCAGTTTTGTATCGCGATATGTTTACCTGTTCTCTAAACTGTGCTTGCGCTTGAGAATGGTACACTAACCGAAACCGGTAGCTTTGAGTTAATAAAGTAAACAGCTATGGTCAACATGTCATTTTGCAAAGACCTGGAGATTAGGCTGGACAGGACAACATTCATTCAAGTTATATTGTCGAAAGCTGACAATTCCGAAGTATAGGTTACGCGAGTCAGAGTGTGGTGCCATCCTATGGCATCTCGGATCATTACTAGACGTGATCAGTCTGAATGGCGATGACGAATGGGTGCTGGTAACTTTCTTTCTCTTGGAAGATTCCATATCAGGGCTTCACTTTGGAAGACTATAGATAGCAAGGTGACAGGTTTCAGAGGGGGGAAATTTAAATTTTAATATGGTCACAAAAATGAATTAGCTGTGACAACTTAGCAGAAATGAAGATGTGTAAAAATAAGATCATAAAACCTAGTTTCTGACTACGCTATTCTACGCTATTGTGAAGTAGATAAGCAGATGAAATGTAATATTTTATCTAATTTTTTGGCAACACAGAATTTCTTTATCTTCTCTTTGTAAGGTATAGGTGCACTACCAAAAAGTAACGTGAGAAGTGAAACGTTCGACATTCTGACACCGAGTGTGTGTCTCGCATGGTGGCGAAACTTTTTGATTGCATTTTTGGCATCTAAAAACCTTTCACCGTTAAAATGCTTCAGAAGTAGCTATGTGAAAAATGTTCAAATGTTTGTGCACCTTATGGGACTTAACTACGGGGTTATCAGTCCCTAGAATTACAAACTACTTATGAACTACTTACGAACTAGGACGGCACAAATATCCATGCCCGAGGGGGGGATTCGAACCCCCGACCGTAGTGGCCGTGCAGACCGTGACTGAAGCGCCTCAGTCCCCTCGGCCACCGCGGCCGGCTTCATTTATTTGCTTCTACCACTGATACCATTCAGGTTGGCCTTCTTCTTACTACACATCTCTGTATTAACCTTTTTCTGATGTCTGTGACTTCTTTTTATCCTTGAATAACTTTCATCTCTTGGCGCTGAAGCCATTACGACCTCCAGTCTCACTTTCGCGAAGGGTGCCGCACCGCTTTACGCCTGATCTCTGGGAATGTAGGCATTCCATCGCTACGCATACGTGGAGGTAGAATGTAACCTGAAATAATAGCACTTTTAATGATAAATAACCTGATATTGCAGGGTGCGGAGTGCGATCTGATTGATTTGATGAAAACTCAGAGTATTTAAATGATACGCCATACATTACATAAGATTTTTGTATTATTATTTATATGAAAGGATGAAATGTTAAAATTAGAGGTTGGTTATGTACTTTGATATATGAAATGATGCTGCCCTACATTTGTACTGAGACATTTACATGTTAGCTATGATTTAGGTAAGGTTTCGAGCTGTTGTAATATTATCGTGCATATTATATAGCATCACAACCCACATTCAGTAGTCTACACTGCTCTTAGCGCAAACACCAATCTTTTACTATCATATATGGAAAATTCCTTTGTTTATCTTTATAGTTCTAATTGCTAGAAGGTCAATTACTGTACTGTTACAATATTTTCCAATATTTATATTTTATTCTTCTGATCTTACTATAAGAAAATGAAATCGTTACTATAAGAATTTACGTATGTACGTTAATATACAAAAGTTTGTTTCCATAGTGTTATATTTTTAAGATCTTTAAGCACATAACTTCCTGTATTACGTTACAACCTAGACTTGAATGACACCTCAAAAGGCCATGCATGTGTGAATGTACATTTCATAACCGTTATTATTCTTGTAAATATATTTTTATTTTACCCCCCCCCCCCCCTTCATTTCCTCCGTTGATATGTAAAACAACTATGAAATTTATTTCCATTACTGCTTCACATAAAGTGTCAACAGACTTACGTTTCGCCATGTTAGTCACATAATACGTGTTGTGTAGTAAACAAAAGAACTTTATTATGTGGTATCTACGTTTTTAATGACATCATGTAGTTTTTGCACGCAAACATTTTTAATTTATGTATTTCCAAACGCCAGGTACACATGTTTCTGTTTATATTATTTTTATTCTTTCGAAAAAAAAAAATACTTTTCTGTAGTTAGTGCTTTTGTATTAGTTTCACTGGTTTATTACAAATATAAATCCCTTGTAAAGAGTCTACACTAATGTGATGACTTCGTCATTGAAACCGGTAATCCATGAGACAAGTGACTTAAAACTAATTTGCGATATAGGTTGCTACTTTCTATTGGCAGTTTTCATAAAATTTAATAGGCATATTTAAAAGCACCTAAATGACAAAACATCCTGTCATAATGTTGTTCGCTAAACTATCCTGAGTCATCTCTAGAAATATTTAAACGTACACATTTCACACCCTGTATACAGAATTTTCATATCTTCACATCTTGTACTCCATGATAGCGGCACCGAATAGCATTTACGCCACAGCTGGTATAGTTGCGCAAGTTGAAAGACGACCGTCTGTCGTCTTCCATATTTTTTCTGTAAAATTATAATTTATGTGATGTCGCTAGATTAACATTTTTTAAAGCTGGAATCCCACTCTTTTCAAGGCTTGAGGAATAGCATTTTCTATTTCATGTGGTAAAATATTAGTTACTATTGCTAGGTTTTTCTTATTTTGTTATGTTAATAATTCATTATTATATTAATTAATGTGGCATAAGTACGAATTCTCCTCTACGCCACTGTCCCTGTGAGAATGTGCAGTTGTTTTAAGTAGATGTGCGAGATTCTATGGCTGTCTGATTGTGGGGAATGAGAGCTCGCTTTGCATCGTTCTCTCTGGCTAAGTGACGATAGCTGCTGATACTACCAAAGTGCTTTCTACACCCTTTGGTTGCACGCTAGTCGGCGAGATCTCTCCAGCGCGAGTCTTGCTCTCCGTCCTCACCGACGCTGTTTCTTGGGCTTTCCAGCTTCTGGTAGCTTTTCGCGCCCCCGTGGCCGCTAGGCTGCCCATTCTATGCTGGTCTTCTGGTGATGTGAAGGTTGTTTCTGCTCTTGTGTTTGGAGATGGTAGTGTTTCATTGTTTGACACGTTTAACTTAGAATCGTGAAGTTAGAATAATTTTTTGGAATATTTTCTCCGATCGTGTGCGGAAATGTGTTCTCGTTTTTCAATTTAGTGATTTCCAATAGATAAACGCGGTGTGTGTGATTCTAGTTAAGTTTGATAACGACCTGGTATGTTAAAACCTGTTGTGATCATGTGGCGGTGTATGAACTCTGTGTACATACTTTCTAGCTTTGTGGGGCCCGATTTCTAATAGGTGATATGTTCATTTTTGTACAGTGCATGTAAAAATCTCCTCATCGTTTCCTTCCGTGAGTGATATATGTTCCACGTGGCTGGTTCATAGAACAAAGCCTTCAGCTTCCACTCTTGTTTGTTCCATGCCCATCAGGCAACTAACTATGCGGGTATCCCGCTGATTTCCACTAATATTTAACGATCTTCTCTCCTCGCCTATTTTAATTTTGCTGTTTCTTCTCCGACTTTTAGTACGCACTCTGTCAGTAATTCTCTCTGAGCCTTGTACAACCTCCTTCAATAGCTTCCTTATGTAATTCTAAACATTTCTATGGGTTGCATGCTCTAATTCTTAATCTTATTTTTCCGACTTTGTAATTTTTTCATTTTTGTGGTTTTTCTGAGACAGGACCTCATCCGTCTCTGTAATCGCCCCTATCGCGTGTAGCTGTATTTCATTCGCTTCCTTATATAATTCTATGCATTTCTATGTCTTGCATGTGGTAGTTAATTTTCTTTACTTTTTGGGAAACTCAATTAATTCAATTTTATAGGTTTTCGGAACCACGTGGGTCCGAGTACCGACTTATGGGGTTTGCAGCTAGTCGCCTGAATTCACGCCACTTCTCATATAAAACCAGTACCTAGGACGATTTCTAACAGACTGCAACTTAAGAAAACACCGTGATTTTGTATAATGAATCCGATATATAAAATCAAACCATTAGGAATTCTATGCACGTGACAGGCATAAGCATCTCATAACTAAAAATGAATCACTAAATCTGTTCATTGGGCATATATATATATTCGTTGAAGTACGAGGAGGTTTTGATGAAGAAAAAAGTTCAAAAGTTGTAAGACAAATAAAAGAGAAAGAAAAACGTAAAAATAACTTACTCATTCAAACTTCTGTTCTTGTGTATCACAATGAACTCCAAAATTTCTGGATAGATCTTGATGAAATTTTGTGTTTGTGTTGGTTTCAGTGGACCCCAGTCACAATTGAGCCCGATAAGTGACACTAAAAACCATAAAATGAAACATGTTTTGTGTGGTCGTAGCTACTTCAGATTACGTTCATATTCTAAGCGCTGCGATACCGTTCACCCGATTTCGATAAAAACGGGCAATATCTCCATAAATTTTCGAATGGTGCGTGGCGAGGGGTACTTCACTTATGCTTCGAACTTTTTACAAAATCTACACTTTGGTGAAAATTTCCACACTCGACTTTCGAAACAAAAGGAAGATCACATATAATTTCATATGGAACTTTACCTACAAACTACAGTTTTATGCCGATCTTGAATAAACTCTGCTAATTTTAACTGCAATAAGAGAGATAATGTTAATATATTGCATGGCAGAAGTTAAAACTGATTCAGTTTAAGCAATTATCTTGAAAGTTAGTTCATGATGATCTTAAATTTTATTGGGGAACGATTTTATAATCTTCAAGCTGCCGTATGGTACAAGTCAAAGGGTGCCTTGCAGTGAACTTCGACTATGTTTCAGTTATCTCCACCACATCTGACATATAAAGTTCCTTAGATAGTGGGCAAGAGGTGCACTGGGAGGGAGGAGGGGCAGTGGACGGCAGTGGAAGGTGAGGCAGAGACAAACAAAGTAAAGAGATGGGGAGTGAGAAGAGGAAGGGAAACAGAGAATACATAAATACCCAGACAACGCCTGGTTTTCAGCTAGTAACTACGACGGGTGTTCAAACGAAAATGTATGAAACGTATTAACTACCACACCGGTTGACATTTAAATATGCCGCTTTGGGATAACTTAGTGCAACATCTAGGGACCTTACCCTAAAAAAATTTAAAACTGTACCGTCAGCTGACAAGGTGATGCTCACTTCTCAAAGGGAAGCGTTCCAATTCCTACGACGAACTGAAGGACTGTCTCTAATCACAGAAACAGGTAAACAGGGAACAGGAAACCAAATAAAATGTTCAAATGTTTGTCAAGCTTCTGGGAATTGACTGCGGGGTCATCAGTCCATAAACTTACAAACTACTTGTAAGCTATCTTATACTAAGACCGCACAAACGTCCATGCCTGAGGGAGGATTCGCACCTCCGACGCAGGAGGCCGCGCGATCCGCTAAGTGGAGCTCCAGACCAACATCGTCTGAAGAGAAGGACTGTGTGCAAACCTTGTGTAGTTCGCGAACGAACTAGTTCGGAAGAGCGCTCCCACAAGCGAACCACGCGAACTCGTTCGCAGATCCCTCGCCTCTTAGTTCGTCCGCTCCTTTTCCGAAGACTGACGGGGAACAACGAGAGGACGCGAGAGCTCGCAGAATCGCGTGAATTCCTTCTGCCAGTTACCTTCATTTCGAGCACAGCTGTAGTTTCATAGTTCACTGCCACAAGAAATCTATTTTAAAAATAAAGTACTACGAGTACTCTGTATGCAAACTAGTTGAATACCATTGTATCACCCATTCGTATAAATAACTGGTTTATTTGTGGTCACAACTGGTTTATTTGCGTAAGTATTTGATATCAAATTTCCCAAAAATACGGGTAATAGCACACGTTTTGGCAACACTTATTCATTATATAAATGTTCAAATGTTTGTAAATCTATCGGACCAAACTACGTGGTCATCAGTCCATAGCTTACAAACTACTTAAACCTAGGTATACTAACCTAAGGACAAACACACACATCCATGCCCCAGGGAGGACTCAAACCTCCACGGCGAGCAACCGCGAGCTCCGCAGCGAGACGCTTTAGACCGCTCGCCTACTCCACCGCGGCGATTCATTATATAAAAAAGCTGTCATAAAAAACAGCTCTTTTAGTAGCGGTAGCAAAGCCAAAAAGAGCGGACGAAGTAGGAGCAGCAGACGAACTAGGAGCAGCGGACGATTATTCCAAACGAATCTCGCTACACAGTTCGTTGGATTCTTTTCCGAAGACCGACGGGCAATAGCGAGAGGGCGCGTAACAGAATTAAATCGTGTGTTTGCCTTCTGCTGATGAGTCATTTCGAGGTGAGCGTCTGCCTGCTAGATTACATAGTTCAGTGCTACAAAATTTCTGATTTGATGTGTTCTACACTCTGCAATATCTGAGTTATAAATTCTATAATGCCAAGTATAGAGATAACTCTAAACTTAAACGCGAAAAATTATCCACAGACTGTTTCTTTTAGTTTGCCTGATATAGTTAGCAGCTCAAGCAGCAAGCGCATGAAGCAGCTAAGTGGGAGAACTTCCCCCTCCACCTGCACGCGCAGACCACACCACTCAGCCGTCACTGGGAGTGGACGAAGAGCGAACTAAAGTGATCACTCCGATCGCGAACTATTATGCGCAAGTCTACTGTGTGCCGTGCCACGTCACGCAGCGTAGGTCGCGATCGCGTAGATCACTGGCTGGCCGATGGGGCACAGCCCACTGCCTCTTTGGAATAAAGAGTTCAATTACACCCATCGTGTCGTTTCGTACATTTGAACAGGATAGGGGTATCTTGTTGAAAGTTGTATTCTTCCTTGAAGTGCTCAAAATACGCTTTCGCAAACATAGGCGAGAGTGAGCTGCCAATTCCGTGTTTCCACACTCTTACCCATTGAGGTGTTGGCATGCTTGAGATTGTCACTAATCTGAGAGGGGAATTCCTTACTAATCAGTTCTAGCGACTCTATACACGCACCCGGGGAAATTAAAACCACAAGGATGTGCCACAGTACATCCGTGAACTGTTCGGCGAACTAATATTGTACCTAAATATACTTTTGGACTGTTATTCCAAATAATACTGAACCGATTTACACCATTGGGCTAATAATGCACTGCACTATACCTATGGACTTTTCTACCAACTAATAAGCCATCCTAAAAGAAGAATACAATGAAGAAAGTAGTACTGAAGTTGCAAGGACACTTCATCTCTAGCAACCGTATTAGAAAATTTCCTGTTCTTAGTAAAGTTTTTTCACTGTTCCACGAAGACATCCGAATCAGTTATTCGGCACTATCACGCGAGCAGTACAAAGAACTCTCCTTATTTACCACAGTTCGTTGCACATCAGACTCAGTGACACAATCTGCAGAATAACAGTAGGTGGTGTAATGTGCCGGCAGTGGGGTGCCCCGGGATCTCTGGAATAACAATGAAGAGCAACCAACGATCGCGGATTTAAGAGAACACTCCGTCTCCGGCAATAAATGAGGCTTACCGCTTATCCGCCGGCCTTCTGCTTAAGCCGAGTCCTAATAAAGTCCCTCTCCTCATCTGAGAGCGATTAAGAGCCGACTAATTTGTAAGGCCCCTCCGCTGCGTTCCGTGACGCCGGATAAGAACTCCCTCCCCCACCGCCCCCCTCCCATCCCCCGCCTCAGTCCATCAGTAAACCGTCTCGACTCGCGCCTGTCCTTCTTTTAAGTAAGTACTTATTTTTCAATGTCAGTAGTGAATTAAGGGAATGCACGAGATACGTGACTGTTACGGTAACTTTTTAATGTTGACCAACGTTGTTAAGGACGCTGTGATTAAGAATGTAACAGCCACAGGTAGAAATGTGAGTAAATTGTTTATCGAAAATACCATCATCCAAATGTCTGAAAGGTTACAAAAGCAGGTTGCACAATGACGCAAAATAATTAAAATACATGACAAAATCCTGAAATTACTAAGTGTACTGAGTCTCTGCTGTTTCGAGAACTTAGCACGAAAATGGTAGAGCTGTCCGCTATACAGTTAAGTGTCTCTACGGTGAAGTGATGTGGTTTCTCACAATGTTTACATTTGAGACATCATCCTGTGACGATCCCACCTATTACTTGGAATAGGACCGCAGCAACTCCAACACAAGTTCTAAAATTATATTTTAAATTTCATCACCTGCTTCGCTGATGTAACTATTTAATTTTGCAGTCTAGGTTGTTTTGCAGTAAATGTAAGTACAATGCTGCATATTTCACTTCTATATATTATCTTCAAAACATAAATTTCATCAGTATAAAAAAGAAACAGTTTCTTACATCATGGTGTTACAATCACTGAGTCCTAACTAGGTTTCACTGTGATTCGTCGCACTCCTATTTATAGCTAATGCTAGTTTCTAGAAAATTCCAGAAATAAGTTTGTACACTCACATTCATGAATTATGCTACCTTAATTAAATTAAGCGTCTCTTACAAATAACATATACATTAGAATAATCAGCACAAACAGAAGAAAATTTTACACATATTTACAGATCGGATAGTTTTATATTAAAAACATATATGCAAAATATGATTAGCCCAGTGTTGGTTTGTTTACATAATTGAAATTATTAAATGATAAAGTGGTCGTATAGTTTCGTTACAAACTGATTACGTTAAACTACTTAAGATACATTACATAACTTCAGGAAATGGTAGTAATTATATTCTTGTACTAATGCGAGTAATTGTATCATGTTAAAATACAAGAATGTTAGCATTACTACAAGATTCTTATAAACTGTAATTAAGAGAAAGTAATTTACAGAAAATGATAAAGAATTTTTTTAACATTACTTTCATTACAATATAATTATGCCGACTTAGTTCTGGACAATGATTTTTGAAATGCTCACTCGAATAATATTGTGAAAATTAGTTTGTTCAATTACTGTAATATTAGAGAGATAGAGAAATGATGTCAAAGTATGCTTTTTTGCATTTTTCCCTTTTTTTTATAATTACACATCTAGTTTCAGAAGTCTAGCTGCCATCTTCAGATGCCTCATTTACATAAAATAACTAAAGCTCGTGGTCGCTTATGGTGAGTGCTGTAGTTTACAAATGGTAAGTTTCATTTTAAATTTTAACACCATTAATATGTGGAGTACTCAACGATACATATTTCTTGTTGAGTGCGGAAAATTTAGAGAAAGTTTAGAGAAGGACAGCTCGTTTTGTATTACGGCGATATAGAGTAGAGAGTTTCACGGGATTGATGCACGAGTTGGGGTATAAATCATTAAAAGAAAGGCATTATTCGTTTCGACTAGATCTATTTGCGAAATTTCCTTCGCCAACTTTCTTTGCCGAATGTGAGAATCTTTGTTAGCACCCACCTACATACGGAGGCATGTTCATCAGAATAAAATCAGATCGAAAACTGAAAGATTTACGTGATCCCTTTTCCCGCGAGCTATGAAAGACTGAAACTGTAGAGAAATACCATAAAAGCGGTTCAATGAACCTTCTGCCATGCAATTCAATGTTACTTGCAGAGTATTTATGTAGATGTAGTGCGAATGTACATACCACGAGGCAGTGTTGCATAATAATACGAGTACTGAAATATGTTGTCATATACTAAGGATATGTCTAACTGAATTGAAGTCAAAAGATGGAGAGTATCGTCTGTGTGGTACGAAATGCCACCAGGTGGATCTAGCGTGCATGGTAACAACCCTTGAAGACGAAAACATGAAAAATACAAAAAACTGTAGTGTTATAAAGTGATCATAGTCGTACAATCATAAATAAAATATAAATTGAAATATAAATTCAGGAAACCTGAGACGTTTTTCGTCGCAAATATGTCCTAGACATTAAAGATAAAGGTAAAACAATGAATTAAAATTTGTGACGCGGCCGGGAACGCGGATCTCCATCATTACTTGGCAGACGTCTTACCATTTTTTTTAAGGAATTGTGTTTATGATTACTATAGCATCTCGACTTGATAAGTTCCCTATTTTCATAGGCCGTTGCTATGTGCACTGGATTTTCTAGAAATTAGGATGTGAGTACCAGACGACACTTTGGCAACAGTCATTTAGATAAATTTCCTGAGAGCTTGAGAACGTTCAGTGAAAAACAAGGGACATTATTCCACTAGGAAATGAAGAATATCGAAGAAAATCATAAATGCCATTGGGATCAGTAGCCAGTGAATCTAGCGAAGATACTGTTTGAACCAAATGTACTGTATAAAATGCCATACAAAATATTTTGCTTATTTTTATTTATGTCCAGAGGTATTTTTTGTCTCGATATGTATCAAAGATATGAATTGGAGGCGAGGCAATGAATTAAAATTTGTGCCGCGGGCGGAATTCGAACCAGCAGAATTGAATTTGTCGATGGAGACGTGCTAAAAATCAGTCTGTACAATAGGCGTATCGAGTAGGTCGCGGTGGCTTGTTAGCTATAGAGCTTGCTTAGTAAACAAAAAGTCCCGAGTTCCAATTCCAGCTGCAGTAAAGATTTTAAATCAACGCCTTTCCATCAATTCATTATTTTATTTATGTTATGATATATATTTATTCTTTGTAACATCGTCTTATTTGAAATCAACTGATAACTTTAAAATAAAAATGTTGAAATGCCGTACTCCTTTTTATAACTGAACCCGCTGCAAGTAACCCTTGCAATAGGTATTTGAATGGAAGAGATAATAATAATATAATTTAGCAATAGATTTGTCCTTGGTTATTAAAGGCACGATTGAGTAATTGTTTTGCATTTGCTCCAAGTAAAGTTATTTATAAGCATTCCTTGTAACCTCCAGTGCTTTGAAAAATTATTTTGTGTTTTATCTTTCTCCTCTCAACAACTCCAAAAATAA
Source organism: Locusta migratoria (assembly GCA_026315105.1). Classification (NCBI taxonomy): domain Eukaryota; kingdom Metazoa; phylum Arthropoda; class Insecta; order Orthoptera; family Acrididae; genus Locusta; species Locusta migratoria. Next base: position 788,034,487 of record CM048745.1, on the reverse strand, counting down.
CTGCGGTGGCAGTTACAATATAGGCATATTGACACTTGGAGTTTCCCTTTCGAATTAGTTTACAGAAATGATATACATTATTCTCAAAATCACTATTCTTGTATGGTCATTATAGTCTTTAGCGAGATCGTAATAAAATGCTTTCTGTTTCGATACCATAACTTCTTTTAAGTGCAGCATGTACAGTTTTTTCCAATAGCTGAATATCCACTAGTTCCTTTAGGCGAAAGTTATTCCTTCTCTCTCTAAATTGTTATCATCTGTCATCAGACTCTGTAATATTTCCCTGATTCGCCGTCCTTCCCTATAATCTTCAGCTTGCACTTAAGTCTGAATATCTCTATGTCGCTAACAGTTTCTCGAAGCAGTGATCAGTGGTAGGAGTTCTTCTGTATCTTCCGCAGAGTCAATTTTCCGCGTTGTTTTCTGCCTATTTGATACATATCGAAAAGGCGAAATTTTTGTTTACTGTGTTTTGGCATCGTTATTGATAGTTTAAAATTTTTTAAAGACTCCAGGATTCGGAAGTATACGCACGTCGAATTTGAACCACCATATCTTCCAGCCAGTTACAGGAACAAACACCGTTCGTAATTTTTGCTATAGAGCATAGACGCACACACACGTCGAATTTTATATATGTCGATAACTTTAATCCTCCATGCCTTTCTCATTCTTATTACGATGTGTAGTTTGGCTGCAGAGTGAAACATATGCAGAAACACCTCAATTTATATATTATGAGATTTTAGTATAAATGGTTAGTTATATATATATATATATATATATATATATATATATATATATATATATATATATATATATATATATATGTGTGTGTGTGTGTGTGTGTGTGAATGTGTGTTCGGTGTACGCTTATCACGTCCGAACGACAAGACCCGGAGACGTAAGTATTTGTACGGTTACTAATTTATACCTGAGGAAGGTGTTAGGCACGGTTTTATAGAGATCTGATAGATATTTAGTAATTTGAATTTACTGTTGTGTTCGTTAATTGTAAATTACTATATTCGACTGTTATGAACAATGGATAATGTAACGTCATTATTGCCGATGTTATATATTTGCCTCACCGCCTTGCGTGGGGGAGTTCGAGTTTTGGCTTTTCTGAAGTGCATTGGAAGCTATGTAGCTCTGTTGTTTTGAAATGGAAGTACTACCGTTCTGATGCTTTGTAATGTGTATATGTTTTGAATTCGTATTGTTTTGGAGAAGAAGTTTGATATAAATTAAAGAAGAAGTCAAAAATTGTATCTACGAGTATTTATTTCTACCACGACGCCCCAGGAGAATTATGTTGCAGCGAGCAGAACCCCCATACAACGTAATTATGAAAAGCTGAGTGTCGGTAGAATAAACTGTAATTACTTAAATAGTATACAAATATTTCAATTGGTGGAGCATAGCTGGGATTGCGTCATATACTGCGTCATATACTGTGTCTGTTTGTGTTGCAGGAGAAGTATGTTTGGAAGTACATAATCGATGTTTGAAAGACCGATGAGGAGGTGAATCTGGAATTATACGGCAATGAAAACGGAGCACTTAACCTGGAAATTGGATGCTTGGGCCCGGATCGTCGCATCGCTGGACACTGAATAACAAGATAAGTACAGCAGCGCTTATTAATTTGTATTTGTTAGTCTGGGTTGTTTGGCACTGTAAAAGACGATGTCAACTGAGAATAGGAAATCTAGTGTAGACATGTCAGATCAGAATGTGATGGCCAGTACACCTCGCAGCAATGTATCAAATAATGAAGAAATAATTCTAGCATCACCAGGTCTTATAGTGTTATTAAATCGATTAACAGAACAAATAACTGAACGTATTGACAAGGGAAATCATGATCTGAGCAAAAAGATGGATGACGGTTTAGCAGATTTAAAGTCGCAGATAAACGAAACAAACAGAGCAGTTGACGAAATCAGGAAACAAACATGTGATCTTGAAAGGGCAATGAAGTTAGGACATGAACAGCTGGACACTCGTTTGACTGTAGCAGAAAGTAAAATTAGTAATGTTGAGTCTGACCTTGAAAACGAAATTAGTACTGTAGAAAAGTATTTTGATCAGGAAAATAAAATTAGAAAAACTGAAATTCAGGAAATTAAAGTGTCATTAGAAAATAAAATTAGTGAAAGTGTGTCAAATTCTGAAGGTATTATTAAGAAGGATGTGTGTAACCTCAGTCAAAGGGTCAGTTTATTGCAAGAAAGTTTAGTAAATAGCAAAATGTCGATCTGTCGTGGCTTTAATTGGGCAAATGTAGTAATTAAGACATACCCTGGGGAAGGGAAATTCACCCTAAAGACTTTTTACATCATTGCTCTGACAATTTCACTGTAGAAATGACTGATGGAATGAAAATTAAGTTTGTAAAGAGATTTTTGGACAATGAAGCATATACTTGGGTCAATCAGTTAGATACAGAGGACATGTCAATATAGTGAGTGTGAGAGGTGCTTTTTGAATAAATTCTGGTCCAAAATCAAGCAGGCTAGAGTAAAAAGTGATTTCTTGCATGGGGGAAAGTACAGGGAAAGTTATGGCAATATGATGGACTTTTGTGAGGCAGAAATCAGAAAATTAGTTCATTTTGACTCACCTTTAGATGAAATCACATTGGTGGACACCCTACGTAGAAGATTACCAGGAAGAATACAACAAGCATTAGATTGTGGACCTGACGATTCAGTTGAGGACTTCTTAAGATTTGTTGGAAGATTAGACAGACGTTATGAGAGAGAAAGTGATAGAAACCGGTACCAAGAAGACCATCATGGAACAAACAGAAGAGATAATTACCAAGAAGATAGTCATGAGAACCAAGGTAGACAGCAAGGTGGGAGTTTGGATTATAGGAACAGACGAGGAAGAAACGATAGGAACCAAGGTTACTACAAGTCTAATGGAAACAGGCAGGAAAACTAAATGTCGCCCCAATGGAAGCCTGTCAGGTTGCGGTGAGAAATAGAACAAGAAATCAGGCTACTACAAATAGGATCAGATTTGGACGCAAATGGGAAAATGAGCAATATAGACAGGGACAGAAGGTAACACACAAGGTACATCGGCTCAAGTTTGACAAAGAACTATGGGAAGTCATTAAGAACCATGCTTGGAAAGAAGAGGATACGTGTATAGAACCAGAAGAGGTCACACTAGATGATGATACTGTAGCCAATATGTATAATGCAAGTGAAGACCTGACTGTAGAAGAACCCAAAATAAGTGAAGAACATGATGTGTTTGGACTGTGTAATTTGCTAAATGATAAGTTTGAAGATGCTGAAGACAGACTGAATGTTACTGCTCATGAAACTGTGAAGACTGAGAATCATGAAGATTTTGATGTTTTGTCTAGTGTGAGTTCAGAGAAGTAAGAGGATGACAGTGTTGAAGATAATGAAGAAGATGTGCAGGTCTTGGAGTTTGAAGATTTGGAGAAGGAACTTGATGGAATGATTTATGTTGAAGTCAAGGAAGGTTGCGTCTTGTCTAATGGCCAGTGTGAGACAATGTGTGTTGTAGATGATGTCAAGTCTTGTGAGAATCAAGTCGTACCAGTGAAATTGGGCAGTACTGAAAGTTGTCGAAGCAGAAATAGACAAGAAGAGGTAGGTAAAAACATCTTGCATTGTGTCATACAGAGCTACATTGATAAGGAAGAGAAAGGCAATGTTCTAGATACGTTACTGTGTAAATATCATGAGCTAGAAGATAATGTGCCTAAGTTGAAGCAGTGTGTTACCAATGATAATTGTGTTGCTAATGGATGTATTGCTTGTCAATCTGTTGAAAGTAATGTGTCCCTGAATCATGTACAAGCTAATGACGATTCCTGTACTATGAAATATGATGATATTATTGAAGATATAATCGTGAAGAAGAGGAAGATATACAATATGATATCACTGGATGCCCATATATTACCATGTTTATTGATGGAAAAGGCAAGGAAGCGTTAATTGATACAGGTAGTCCAATCAGTGAAATTTCTGAACAATTTAGATATTGTGTGAAACATGTACCGGACTACGTGGAGATGCCTGTAGTAGGAATCAAGATCAAGGGTGCTACCGGCAGACACGGCAAGCTAGTTAACCGGCAAGCCTTGTTGAACTTCAGTGTGAATGATGTGAATCTTTGTCAAGGATGTCCAGTAATACCTAATCTGTCTGAGGATGTCTTGCTAGGAACTGACTGGATCATGAAAGTGAATGCTGTATTTGACTGAGGAGGAAGAAAAGTTATGTTTGTGGATCCAAAGACTGGTGTTTTACATTGTACTGCTATGATATTGAAAAATGGGAATAGTCTGAGTAAGCAGAGTCTAGAATTAGATTTATTAGATCATAATAGAGATGTAGAAGACATGCATGAAGAACCTGAAGAAGCCTTGGAGGATATAAATTATCATGAACTCGTAAATACCGAAGTGGACGAAGCCAAAAAATTAGACAAAGAACAAAAAGAAGAACTGAGAAGAGTCTTGTGGAACTATCATGATGTGTTCGATGACAGACCGGGGAGAGTGAAAAACTACCATTGTAGCTTGCGGGTCAAACCACACGAACCATTTTACATCAAACCATACGGTGTCCCTATGGCAAAAAGGAAAGCTGTAGAGAAGGAACTTGGGAAGATGGAAAACTGGAACATAATTGAGTGGAGTACTAGTGAATACAACAACCCGATCATCGTGATATCAAGAAGAATGGAGATGTGAAAATTGCACTTGACTCCAGACATCTGAACAAGTTTTTAGAAAGGGAAACTGACCATCCAGAGAGCATCGATGAACTATTGTATAAATTTGAAAATGTAAAATATATGACTAGCCAGGACTTGACTTCTGCTTTTCATCAGGTGCCACTTGACAGAGGCTCAAGGAAGTACACTGCTTTCTTGTATGATGGAAGAAGCTATCAGTACTGCGTGGTCCCATTCGGATTAAATGTTTCTGTAGCTGAATTCATCAGAGCTTTGGATTTGGTATTAGGCAAAGATCTTGTTGAAAAGTTAACTGTGTATGTGGACGATATCCTTGTCACTGGTCAAACCTGGCAAGGACATATAAGCTTACTGGAAGAAGTGTGCAGAAGATTAAGAGCAGGAGGGATGTCTCTTAAGCTAGAAAAATGTATATTTTCTGTGGAATACATTAAGGGCAAGGACAATCTTGTTGCTGATTCACTCTCTCGTTTACCAGTGGGGGGTGAATTTAAAGATAACAGAACTCAAGCCATACAGACAGTAGTGCGTAATAATAAGATTTTGTACAGGTGTTATTTTTGTAAAATTTATTGCAGCTATGAGTTCTGTACATATGTATTCTTTTATGAAATATCGTGGAACTTGTATTTTCAATGTTATTAAAGTTTGTAAACTCAGGAAAGTACACATTCTGTGTGTGCTAAGTGCGTTGGCAAGCACTGGGTTTCTAGCTATGTGGTAGCATACTTCTGATTTCGGTTTCTGGTGCCACATCTCCTACTCATTCTGTAACCTGTTCAAATTATCTCATATCTATCATTCTATCCTTCTTCTTTAGTGTTGAGGTATGAAATGTGTGTATGTATTTTTTTTATGTTAGTAAGAATATTGATTTCAATATTGTTTGTTCAGTTAGATTTTTCAATGTATTAATTTATGTCACAGTTAAAATCTGAATTCAAATTGTTGCCTGAGTATGAAAGAGTTAAAGTATTTGAGATATTGATGGAAGTCATGTTAGAATCAGTTAATTAATGTTACTGTCTAATAATTTTGTAAGATACCAAGTTTCATGATCTCATAGTTTAAAAAAAATTCAGTTCAGAATAATAAAACAGTAAATTTTACAGTATATTTATGTGGATATTTTTGTCACATGTTTCTTGCGAATTTTGTTTTGATACTTAAAAAGGTCAGACAAGTTCAATGTGGCAGATTCTTGAGTGTCAGCCGCTCCTGATTCTGCCCTCTGCTCTTGGGAGGCCAAACCCTTGTCACCTACTTACTCCACTTGGAACTTTCAGGATCTGGTGATGCTGTGCGTGTGGACTGTGCTGTGACAACCCCAGACAGGACTAAGTGAGCAGCCAAGCCAGCCGCCGGGCCCAAGCCATCCAACGTAGGTGCTTCATTCATACATCACCTCGACTTATGAGGGCATCGTCGAGCTGATGGGGGGGGGGGGGGTATTGTATCGATATTGCTGACCCCCTCATCTCAATGTTACCGTACGATTTCGTCTGCCTGGTCCTATCATCTCAATGTCATCCTACGATACCGTCAGCGTTGGATCCGGAATCGTGTGTTTCAGGTGTGATACATGTTGCGTATGAAGTTAAAAACGTAATAGCCAGCCTAGGAATCAGTGTAGGAAGTGTCTCCGTGATACTGTGAGTAAAACAAGTGAATAGATTTCATTAATTAAGAGATTTGTATAAGACGTTTCCAAACAGTTCTATAAACAATACTTTTGTCATTGTATGTTATTTCATTAACTAGACAGACGAATTGTAAAAACTTTTGTATCTAAATAAAGACATTAAAATAAATAGCATTGTATATACGTTAGGCTCATAAAAAAGTTGTGTAGACCAGCTAATTGTGTTATTTCGACTATTACATTAATTATCAATATTGTGTTCCTTTGTATATATTGACCGACGTGAGATTTTAAACCTAGTTTTAGAATTGACAAGATAATTGATAGCTCAATATATGTTAGGAACATGTATGATGTATTCATTAACAAACTAATTGATATTTAACATCGCACTTTGTTGTTAACAGAAAGATCGGAAATTTCGTCTTAAAAATACGTGTGCCATCTAAAATTATTGTATGCATAGTTTTCATTTTATATTGTGATTATTTTTGTTTACATGAAATGTTTTACTGTTGTGTTCGTTAATTGTAAATTACTACATTCAATTGTTATGAACAATGGATAATGTAACGTCATTATTGCCGATGTTATATATTTGCCTCACCGCCTTGCGTGGGGTTGTTCGAGTTTTGGCTTTTCTGAAGTGCACTGGAAGCTATGTCGCTCTGTTGTTTTGAAATGGAAGTACTACCGTTCTGATGCTTTGTAATTTGTATATGTTTTGAATTCGTATTGTTTTGGAGAAGAAGTCTGATATAAATTAAAGAAGAAGTCAAAAATTGTATCTACGAGTATTTATTTCTACCACGACGCCCCAGGAGAATTATGTTGCAGCGAGCGGACCCCCCATACATCGCAATTATGAAAAGCTGAGTATAGGTAGAATAAACTGTAATTACTTAAATAGTATACAAATGTTTCAATATGAAATTCTACGTGTGTGTATGTTAATATTTCGCTCTTCAGCGAAAATTACAGAACGCAAACGAATGGTCTGTGCGAAGTCTCCCGTTGTACGCCATAGAAGATCCATGCCGATAGCTATAAGGGGGTGGAAGATATGGTGGTTGAAAGTCGTCAAATTATTAAAAAAATTCGAAGGCCAGCGATGACGTTTGCGAATCTATAGCAAGGAGGTTACATACAGCAGAAGTGATGCGACAGACCATATCTTTGGCCTATGCGTGCTACAATGTATTCAGCTCTTTCTCTGTAAGGATAAGCATACGAATAAGGAAATATAAGAATAAATAAATGAAGCAGTAAAAAAGAAGATCCTTTTGATACATCACTTTTAAAAAATCGATTTGACGTTTCGCGCATTGCATCAAGTGATCGATCTGTGATATTATTAAAAAATGTTTGTAATTCTATCGGACCAAACTGCGTGGTCATCAGTCCGTAGCTTACAAACTACTTAAACTAAACTAACCTAAGGACAAGACACACACCCATGCCCCAGGGAGGACTCGAACCTCCACGGCGAGCTACCGCGCGCTCCGCAGCGAGACGCTTTAGACCGCTCGGCTACTCCACCGCGGCTGTGATATTATTACAATTATTATTGTAGAATTTCTTGATTGGATTCTTCGAAACGAGTACATTTTTACGTGTGATTTATTATTTCTTATATATTCTCTGATAAATGTAACATGTTTTTAGAAAAAAGGAGATGGACAGAGGGAGAGTGGATAGGAAAAGTACTAACTCAAGGCTCGAATAAATAAATAAATAAATACCCGGGCCACGCCGGCTTTTCAGCTAGAAGAAAATATAATCAAGCATAACTGATTAAAGGCATCAACTGACTACGTCATACACTCGAACCACGTTATCTTTAAGGACTCATTATAAGGCCGGCCGCGGTGGCCGAGGGAAATGCGGCGCGTCAGTCACGATTTGCACGGCCACTACATTCGGGGTTCGAATCCCCCCTCGGGCATGGATATTTGTGCCGTCCTTAGGGTTAGCTAGTTCGTAAGTAGTTTGTAAGTTTAGGGACTGATGACCTCGCTGTTAAGTCCCATAAGCTGTACAAACATTTGAACATTATATGGCACAACGATGACCTTATGAGACTTGCGCAGTATAATAAGGCCTTTAAAATAACATGGATCGAGTGTATAACACAGGGGGGAGGAGGATAATTGGGCTGAAGACCCCCTCCGGCACCTCCCAAAGGTTATTTTAATTTTATTAATTTTTATTTTTTTAAATTTTTTATTTTTTTAAACGGGTCGTCACGGGAAATTTGAAACAGTATACATGTAATAAATCACAACGTAACTGTAACTGGCCAAGCAGAAGTAAACGTGACAATGGGTCGCCAACGTGATGCCGCAACTGAAAACGTGTGCTGCTGTTACTGTGAGCGGTTTTAATGCCGCCGCGACCAACTTTGATGCTGCCGCTACTGTTACTGCTATACTAAAGTTACGAGCCGATTGTTCATATGCGGCGACCCACTGCTCAGCAGGTCAACGGCGCCACCGAGTGGAATTTTATAAACAACAAAAGTGTTTTTATTTCAGTTTTTATACATGGAGTCTCATGTTAATTAAACTGTAAAGACCTTTCTCTCTAGTAACATAGAAGCTGCTTAATTATTTTACGAGTTGATTATATTCAGGGTGATCAAAAAGCCAGTATAAATTTAAAAACATAATAAATCACGGAATAATGTAGATAGAGAGGTAAAAATTGACACACATACTTGGAATGACACGCGGTTTTATTAGAACCAAAAACAAAAACAAGAGTTAAAAAATGTTCTACATATGGCGCTTCATCTGATCAGAAAAGCAATAATTAGCATAACAAATTAAGACAAAGCACAGATGTTTTTACAGGAAATGCTCAATATGTTCACCATCATTCCTAAGCAATAGTTGTAGTCGAGGAATAATGTTGTTAACAGCACTGTAAAGTATGTCGGAGCTATGGTGAGGCATTGGCGTCGGATGTTGTCTTTCAACATCTCTAGAGATGTCAGTCGATCACGATACAATTGAGACTTCAGTTAACCCCAAAGCCAACGATCGCATGGACTGAGGTCTGGGGACCTGGGAGGCCAAGCATGGCAAAAGTGGCAGCTGAGCACACGATCATCACCAAACGACGCGCGCAAGAGATCTTTCACGCGTCTAACAATATGGGGTGGAGTGCTGTCCTGCATAAAACCCCATGTCATTTCAAGCATGTGTATCAATTTTTACCTCTCTATCTTCATTATTCCATGTTTTAATAAGTTTTCAAATTTATACTGACTTTTTGATCACCCGGTAATTTCCATTTCCACCACTTTGTTCTCTTCCACTTTCAAATTAATGCGAGTCTGCTCATTTTATTTCTTGTGGAACTGATTTCTTAGTATAATTAGTTAAATAATAAAAAGTGTAAATATAAGTCATAATAAATTCAATATATTGAGACACCGAGTGAACAAAAAATCCTCAAAATTCACGGCAGCAGGCGTCTATAAACTCAAATGAGGAGACTGTACAAAAATCTACGTAGGTCAGACAGGCAGAACGTTCAAAACACGTTTTAAAGAGCATTGTTCTCTTCATAATAATAAAACAACATTTGGAGAGCGTTTAGTGACAGAGAAGCACACGGTTGTAACAATTAATACCCATTTACAAGTGCTACATAGGGAACCAAAAGGACGCCTCCTAACGACACTAGAAGAAATAGACATTTTCACACACCAGCTTCAAGATCCTGGAAGTACACTCAATCAACAAAATGATTTTAATAACAGCGTATTTTTTAAAAACTTTGAAGGCCTCTTGCAACCTTCGTCCTGGACGTAGCACGCCTTGGAGCGGTGGCCCCACTTTCCGATGGCTGGCGGCGGCAGTGCGTCGGCCCGGACACCGCGCTAGCAGCAGGTCGGTGTGCAGACTGGCTTGCGAACATACAAGAAAAACTGCGCGCCGCACAACGCCACCAAGTAGCGACAGAGGCAATCAACGTGCATACCATACTGTTTTATATAAATTTTTTATGTATTTTTTTATATTTTCACATTTTAATTATAATTTTAACAAACTGATGTTTAAAAAGTTTTTAAAGTATGACATATGTAATTTTATACATCTCTGTTTTACACTTTCAATGTTTTAAATACCGTATGCATGTTTTAATTATCTTACCATATTTTTATACTAATATCACATACAGTTTTATAATTTTTATGTCTGGATATATTCAAGAATCCCACTTTTAGGAAATTATTTATATAACAAAGAATTGTGCGGTATAAGACCCTAGCCTATTAGGGCTCAAGCTATCCACTCCAATCCCCCCCCCCCCACCTACTCTTTCCCTCCCCACCACCACCTGCAACCAAATTAAAAATGCCTGCATCAAACTGTAAAACTCAGTACCAATTAGTACTTAGCCAGAGGAGTTGTTATCGAAACATGTTATTAAACAATTATATTGCAACTGTTGACGGAAATAAACACATTAAAAAAAATTCAATACGCTTTACTTTTTTTAAACTAGCTCCCCCCCCCCCACAGAACCAAATACTGGCTGCACCACTGCGTGTATCCTATATTAAAAGCGCCTATTGACAGGGGAAACAGTCGCCAACAAGCGGTGAAGAAACGCAGAGGGAGAAGGGAGAAAGTGGGAAATTAAAAAGTGGCGGGAGGTGCGGTGAGAGACATTTATCTGGCGCTCAGGCACGGTGATAGGCGGGCTGCTTGCACAGTGCCGGCGGGGCGTGCAGCGGGCAGCGGCGATGCCAGGGGCGAGCACTCGTTACCCACGGCTAACGAAGAGGCCCCTCTGACAGGTGGCCTGTCCACAAAACCGCCGGTCAGCCCATCCGAAATCAATACGCGCCCTGCGGTGCAGTCAAATATTCCTCGAAAGGCGGGCGCCGCCCCTCTGTCTGCGCCAAGACGTGCTTCTCGGAAGGCTGGGCCGCGGAATTTAGTCTGCATCTCTCGCAGGAGGAGAACAGCTATCGGTCGCTAAATAAATTTATCCTTACCTATTGGTTTCGGCCAGAGGCGCCGACTTTTGAAAATCAGTGAGGGTGCTCTATTCACAAATGTTCGAAACCAACCTTCCTGAAAATCATGTTCATGCTTTATTGAATGTCCAATACTTGTTAAAAGTAAATAGCCATATTCAACATTTTCTTGATTTGCAGCTCTTATTTTTTCGTGTTTGCAGTAAAAATTACTGGGTATGAGGTCTGCCTGATATGCAAAACACTGTTTTTATTTGGCACCCAAACAAGTTTCAGCACCTCTGTGCCATCATCAGTGGGCTTTCAATTTATTTCATGCTGTGAAAACAAATTACATTTATTTTTACTATTGTGCTAGTTGTAAATTTAGGCATAAAAAGTCGTCAGTCTTATTTTGGTTTTTTACCTTATTTTACATTTTGTGGTCATGTGTGACCCTTTTTATATAATTATGAAGTGGTAGCGTTGTCATCTGCAACCAAAATTCTCTTTTAACAATTTGTGAGGTTTTAAACCGCTACTTATGGTGCGAAAACGTAATTTTGGCTTGTGGGGATATTTCTATCGTTTGTTTACTATCTATTACTTACGGTTTCTTTTGTCATATATTTCTTCTTCCACACTGTTTTATATAGCACACATGTAATACACATATTTTGCGGACTTTTTTTTATCACAACCACTTTCCACTTTAAAAATTCGTCTGTATTTACTTTGTTAAACTGGGCATGTGTCTGTTGATTTTCAGCTGTTCTCCAGTGGAATGGCGGTAGATTTGAATAATGTTAGTTTTGTGTGTGTGTGTGTGTGTGTGTGTGTGTGTGTGTGTGTGTGTGTGTGTGCATGTGTGTGTGTGTTTTAGCTGCCTATGTCATCCTTTCTGTACAATTCATTTAATGGGTTAAATAACGTATTTTTGCATAGAGTGGTGTATTCGTTCATGTCTGATTTTCCTTCTGCTATTGCTTTTTGTATGTGGTAATTTTCTTCTAATGTGAGTTTGTGGTATAGGTTGTGATTTTAGTATCTTTAGGTCTGTTTCTATTTTGGTTGGGTAATGGTTGTGAGCTATTAGGTGGTCTGCAAATGTGCTGTGGGAACTGTGACTTCTTAGTGCTCTGAGATGTTCTGAATATCTGGTTTTGAAGTTGTCAGGCCTTTTAAAGATAGAAGGAAGAAGGCATGGCTGCATTAGGACACTACAATAAAGCTATATAATTGGCCGAAGTGGATATTTCGATAGAAGTAATACCCCAAAACTTCTACACGACCAGTAAAATAATTTTTCACTGTACACTAACCTAATACATTTTGTGCGAGCCTATTCTTTCTGACAAAAGCGTCTGGTAGAAGACCGTCACCAAGGCTTAAAGAAATCTTTGAAGTATTTTGAGATTTTGAAGTCCGACATTAAATTTTAATTTTTTTGTCAGTTCAAAGCAAGAGCTGTATACTTCAACGAAACTTTCATCACTTCGAGATAACTTCATGACATCTCTGACAGTATTAATATAGTCCAAGGTTGTTTTTTTAAGCCTGAGAGAAAAGCATTACAAATTTCAAGTGAATCTATAATTTTAATAACAAGGGAAGTGACAAAGATTAATGAAAAAACGATTAACTTCAGAATCAGCATCAGATTCTGCAAGCTAAATTCCTGAAAGAACACAATTGAATGTTCATAAATACGTACACCTGAAAGATCAAAAGGACCGACGTGCTTCAGTATGTATAAAGCTAGCATAATGGGTAAAACAAGGACACTCATTACTACTCGCTTGGGGACCCGAGTACAAAACTGATCATTTCTTTCAAGTATGAAATATCGTCTCTCGCTTTGGTCATGTTTTGCATTGGCTCTTGTGTCATAAGGTAGGTTTTGATTTTTCACGATTTTTGTAAAATTTATACAATTTTATTTTCCACCTCAATTTTATGTGGGTGCCAGCACCCCCAAAACATTCTGGGGGGGGGGGGGGCAGGAGCCCCGGAATACCCACGGATTCGGCGCCCCTGGTTTCGGCTACTTGCTATTTAGAGTTTGAGGCGTAGCGCCTTAGGCTGTGTTCGCAGTGGCTCGGACAGACCGTTCTTAGACGCCGTCGACCGAGTTCGACTGAAAATATCGACCGATGGCTGGTCACACTGTATCCGACATATAGTTTGTCACTTGTTCGGGTTAAGGAGAAGGTTTGGTTAGGTTAGAATCTATTCTGTGTCCGAAGCATATTAGATTTCAATTCCCTGGGGTGCTATGGATTCCACGGACATGTTTTATGTCTCTAAATTAGTACTACAGTGCGGCTTTTGTTATTAATAAAGACATCGAATGCTTACTAATTAGCTACACCTGTCTGGAAAGAAGAAAGTGGCGAAGATTGCGTACTGTCCTCAGTTATGAATGAGGTATCGGTAAAAGGAGAAATTTCTATTACGTACTTTTGATATTTCGTGGTGTCATTGACAAGAAATATTACAGTTTTGCTGAATTTATTTGAAGTTGTGCATACTTTAAATAATGAAAGACTACCCAGTTGGGGAATTTTATTGCTTATGACGACGAGTCTCGAGGATTTATTCGCATCTTCTAGTACTACTTATTTTTTCTTTCTTTCTTTCTTTCTTTTTTTTTCTTTTTTACATAAGTACGGTACCCTTTCGGCGTTTCAATTTGTGACATTCATGCTCTGCAGTTGTTCCTTTTAGGTTACTGAAGTTTGGAAAATCGGACAGAATAAATATTGAGGTGTGTATTTTATCCTTTAATGCTTAAATGTATTATGCCTCTTTTATTAGAATATCAAACGTAATAATCGTGACAGGACTACCTGTGTACAAAAACCAGTACAACTGACGATGCCGCGGCGGAGCGACCGAACGCATTGAGGCACTATGCTACGATGCGCAAGGCCGTTCTCCATCGGGTGTTCGAATCCCCCCTTGGGCATGGATGTTTGTACTGTCTTTAGTATAAGTTAGTTCATAAGTAGTTTGTAAGTTTACGGACTGATAACCCCACAGTTAAGTCCCTTAAGCTTAACAAAGATTTATTTATTTATAATTTTAAGTGGCGATTTTTGAGTTGTGATACCAGTGTGTGAAACACGGACGATAAACAGTGTGGACAGAAAGAGGATAGAGGCTTTTGAAACGTGGTGCTACAGAAGAATGCTGAAGATTAGATGGGTGGATCGCGTAACTAATGAGGAGGTACTGAACAGAATTGGGGAGAAAAGAAATTTCTGGCATACCTTGACTAAAAGAAGGGATAGATTGGTAGGACACATTCTTAGACATCAAGGAATTGTGAATTTAGCGTTGGAGGGAAGTGTGTGGGGTAAAAACCGCAGAGGAAGACCAAGAGATGGATACAGTAAGCAGATTCAGACAGATGTAGGTTGCAGTTTTTATGTGGAGATGAAGAGGCTTGCTCAGGATAGGGTATTGTGGAGAGCTGCATCAAACCAGTCTCAGGACTGAAGACCACAACAACAACGATACCAGTGTAGCGGAGCATACACAATACCTGCTAGTAAAGACTGTTTAGTATGTACAAAAGTTGCCAACCCTCATTGCAGGAACCTCAAAAAGAATGCAGCTGTGCAAGAGCTGCTTAAAATCACAAATGGAAAGATCGCAATGTATTTATGTAAACAAATGCGCTGAAAGCGAGAAAAATTCTCAAAATGCGCTGTGATAAGCATAAAATTATATAATGGGTGACATTTTTCAGTATTTAAATCTATGAAGGACATAGTTATACGCCACCCTGAAACATCCGATTATGTTGAACGGAATGAAGTTACATTTATCGTCAATGACTGTAATTCAATATATTTGTGAAAGGCAAGTGTGAAATTAAGAATAATTTTGACCACAGAAATCACTGAAACGTGGAAGTACACGTAGGCCTGCACCACATTTGCAGGTCACTTCATAGAACAGACTCACCACCTTGTTAAAGAACGCCAGAATCAGTAAGAATAATTTGTGGGCAGCTAATACCCGATTATCACAGTACAAAACAACGTTAAGAGGCGACTACAGTAGCATCAAGATTGAGGCTATAATTTACGCCTAAAAAGGATTTAACCAACTTGGGGTTTCCAATAAACTGCAATATCAGATCATAGATTCCGAATTATATACCGTTTGAGATATTTATCGTCTTCTGGGTATCAGAATCTCTTTCTTTCTTTCACTAAACGTATCAGTTTCTCAGTCCATATCTACCGTGTGAGAACGTCGGTCATTTGTTTGTTCCTGTCCGTCACTGTCCTCTAAGCCAACTCTTTCTTGCCTAGACCGAGTTCTTCCAGAAAATACACAAGACTCAATTTAATTCTCATTGGCTGGAAAAAAACTGTCACCATACAGCATATCTTGAAAACCCGCGCTCCATCAACATCCAATAATAATCACACATTCTTTCCAGGGCAATTGACTTATAGAATCAATAGTACAGTTACCTTCTAGAATTTCAATTTCACATTCACACTTCAAAGTAGCTTGTTAAATTTTCTATGAATGATCTCTGGCAGTAGTGATCAGGAAATGCAAGTTAAAACGCTCACTGCAGATCTAAATTACTTTGCGAGTGGCCACAGCACTTGCGCAACAGAAATTTAAATAACTGCTCACTCCTTAAGGGAGCAGCCAACGTTTTAACAAACACAAATAACATATATAAAAAGGAATATATAATTTAAAATGTGACGGGGAGCATTAAATTATACAGCAGAATTTTGATACTTTAAATTATTATCCATTCAATAAAATGAACAAGCAAAATGTTGGGAGACCAAATAAATATAATGAACCACACACCATGTACAACAGTCAATTAAATTCTAAAGTTACTGCCCATAATAAAAAAGTTTCTGCCCTTTTTTAATATGGAGGTAAGATGGGAGGATATTTGCAAATATGCAGGATATAAAGAACAGCTACTAAAGGCAGGTACAATTCATAGCAGCGGCAAAACGAAGCGTCAGTGGCGTTTTAATGAAATGGCGGGCGTCTTCAAGCACAATTGAAATTATTCGATTCACAAACGAACTCATGTGCGGGAAGGCAGCGGCATGCTATCGTTAAGTACCACGTGGTGTATGAGCACAGTGAATTACATGTAATTTACAAAAAGAAATTATCTTGGAATAAGCAAGTAAGGCACACGCGAGAATTCAATAGAAGAAAGCTAGTATCAGTAAAAAGCACGACTGAAGGTAGAAGAAGCGACCGTTACGAAAGCTCATTGTGCAGTCGGTCGTACCAAGATAGTAAAGACAGAACCAATCGAGAAATTCCAAGAGAGAATTTAGCATGCTCTCGGAAACAGACATCACACGGAAACGTTAGTTAAAAACAGCAAGGAATTCAAACATAGTAAGTTTACGCAAGGGCTGAAGGCCACACACGTGTATTCTAACTTGAGAAACTGAACACCATTCGCCTGGCACAGCGAAAGAGTAATTCAATAAAATTTTAATCGATAAACCAAAACTGCCTGATCATAAATAAGTCCTAACAGCATTCCATCCCCTCAGGATTATTTGAGGATATACTCACGTTCCACCCCCAAGAACCACAGACATTGCCGAGGTGGGGTGGCTTGCGTGCCTCAACGATACAGATAGCCGTACCGTAGGTGCAACCACAGCGGAGGGGTATCTGTGGAGAGGCCAAACAAACGTGTGGTTCCTGAAGAGGGGCAGCAGCCTTTTCAGTAGTTACAGGGGCAACAGTCTGGATGATTGACTGAGCTGGCATTGTAACATCAGCTAATGTGGCTTTGCCACACAGCTACTGCGAACGGCTGAAAGCAAGGGGAAACTACAGCCGTTACCTTTCCCGAGGACATGCAGCTCTACTGTATGAACATATGATGATGGCATCCTCTCGGGTAAAATATTCCGGAGGTAAAATAGTCCCCCATTCGGATCTCCGGGCGGGGACTGCTCAGGAGGATGTGATCATCAGGAAAGACAATACTGGCATTCTACGGGTCGGAGCGTGGAATGTTAGATCCCTTAATCGAGTAGGAAAATTAGAAAATTTAAAAAGGGAAATGGATAGGTTGAAGTTAAATATAGTGGGGATTAGTGAAGTTCGGTGGCAGGATGAACAGGATTTCTGGTCAGGTGAGTACAGGATTATAAATTCAAAATCAATTGGGGGTATCACAGGAGTAGGATTGATAATGAATAAGAAAATAGGAATGCGGGTAAACTATTATGACCAGCACAGTGATCGCATTATCATTGTCAAGATAGATACGAAGCCAACACCGACAACAGTAGTACAGGTTTATATGCCAACTAGCTCTGCCGATGATGAGGAAATCGAAGAAATATATGAGGAGCTAAAGGAAATTATTCAGACAATTAAGGGAGAGGAAAACTTAATTGTTATGGGTGACTGGAATTCGGTAGTAGGACAAGGAAGGGAAGGGAGGATAGTAGGTGAATATGGTCTGGGCAAAAGGAATGAAAGAGGAAGCCGCCTGGTGGAATTTTGCACAGAACATAATTTAGTTATAACAAACACTTGGTTCAAGAATCACAAAAGAAGGTTGTATACGTGGAAGAGACCAGGAGACACCGGAAGATACCAGATAGATTTTATAATGGTAAGACATAGATTTCGGAACCAGGTTCTACAGTGTAGGACATACCCAGGGGCAGATATTGACTCTGACCATAACTTGTTGGTTATGAACTGTAGGCTGAAACTAAAGAAACTACAAAAAGGTAGGAAAATAAAGAGATGGGACCTGGATAAATTGAAGGAACCTGAGGTTCTTAAGAATTTCAGAGGGAGCTTTAGGCAACAATTGACAGAAACAGTGGAAAATAAAACAGTAGAGGAGGAATGGGTAAAATTGAGAGATGAAATAGTGAAGGTAGCAGAGGACAAAATAGGTAGGAAGGAAAGACCTGCAAAAAATCCTTGGATATCACAGGAGATACTAAATTTAATCGATGAAAGGAGAAAATATAAAAATGCAGTAAATGAAACAGGCAAAATGGAGTACAGACGACTAAGAAATGAGATTGACAGGAAGTGCAAAATGGCTAAGCAGGAGTGGCTAGAAGGCAAATGCAAGGATGTAGAAGAATGTATAAATAGGGGAAAAATAGATACAGCCTACAGGAAAATAAAAGAAACATTTGGAGATAAGAAAAACAGCTCTATGAATATCAAGGACACTGATGGAAAACCAGTTCTCAGCAAAGAAGGGAAAGCTGAAAGGTGGAAAGAGTATATAGAGGGGCTCTACAAAGGAAGTGAACTTCGAGACAACATTGTAGGAAGGGAAGAGGATGTAGATGAAGATGAAATAGGAGATACTGTACTGAGAGAAGAATTTGACAGAGCCCTGAAAGACCTAAGTCGAAACAAGGCCCCTGGAGTAGATGATATTCCCTCAGAGCTACTGAAGTCTCTGGGAGAACCAGCCATGACAAAATTGTTTCAACTGGTGTGTAAGATGTATGAGACAGGTGAAATACCCTCTGACTTTAAGAAAAATGTTATAATCCCCATCCCTAAGAAAGCAGGTGCAGACAGGTGTGAAAACTACAGAACCATCAGTTTAATAAGTCATGGTTGCAAAATATTAACGCGAATTATCTACAGGAGAATGGAAAAGCTGGTAGAAGCTGACCTCGGGGAAGATCAGTTTGGGTTTAGGAGAAATGTAGGAACTCGGGAGGCAATACTCGCTTTACGGCTTATCCTAGAAGATAGATTAAGAAAAGGCAAACCTACATTTCTAGCTTTTGTAGATTTGGAGAAGGCTTTTGACAATGTTGATTGGAATAAACTCTTTCAAGTTCTGAAGCAAGCAGGAGTAAAATATAGGGAGTGTAAGGTTATTTACAACTTGTACAAAAACCAGACAGCGGTTGTCAGAGTTGAAGGGCATGAAAGGGATGCAGTGGTTGGAAAGGGAGTAAGACAGGGTTGTAGCCTTTCTCCGATGTTATTCAATTTGTACGTTGAGCAAGCTCTAAAGGAAAGCAAGGAGAAATTTGGAGAAGGAATTAAAGTTCAGGGGGAAGAATTAAAAACATTGCGTTTTGCCGACGACATTGTAATTCTGTCAGATACAGCAAAGGACCTGGAAGAGCAATTGAACGGAATGGACAGTGTGCTGAAAGGTGCATATAAGATGAACATTAACAAGAGCAAAACTAGGGTAATGGAGTGCAGTGTAAGAAAATCAGGTGATGCTGAAGGAATTAGATTGGGAAATGAGGCAATAAAGGAGGTAGATGAGTTTTGTTACTTGGGCAGTAAAATAACAAATGATGGTCGCAGTACAGAGGATATAAAATGCAGAATGGCAATGGGTAGAAAAGCGTTCTTGAAAAAGAGAAATTTGTTAACATCGAATATTGATTTAAGTCTAAGGAAGTCCTTTCTGAAGGCATTTGTATGGAGTGTTGCCTTGTATGGGAGTGAGACGTGGACGATAAACAGTGCGGACAGGAAGAGGATTGAGGATTTTGAAATATGGTGCTACAGAATAATGCTGAAGATTAGGTGGGTGGATCACGTAACTAATGAGGAGGTACTGAACAGAATTGGGGAGAAAAGGAATTTCTGGCATACCTTGACTAAAAGAAGGGATAGATTGGTAGGACACATTCTTAGACATCAAGGAATTGTGAATTTAGCGTTGGAGGGAAGTGTATGGGGAAAAAATCGCAGGGGAAGACCAAGAGATGGATACAGTAAGCAGATTCAGACAGATGTAGGTTGTCGCTCTTATGTGGAGATGAAGAGGCTTGCTCAGGATAGGGTATTGTGGAGAGCTGCATCAAACCAGTCTCCGGACTGAAGACCACAACAACAACAACAACAACATACTCACGTTGGCGGTCGCGGCAAGAGTGATGTCTCAGGCTGCTGTCAAACCCTTCCTTCTCCGAACCGGATGTAGGGTGCGTTCTCAGAGCCTACTGTCTACCAACCCTCGCTACCTGACGTAGATAATACTCTCTACTACAGCTCCAGAGACTTCTCTTTTGTCAGCTCCTTCGTCCAGGATTAAGTTGGTACTACACTAAGAACAGCCCACCTTGCCATCTTCTCAAGTAAGGATGTCTCTGGCTCCCCAGCAGACGGCAGTGCAGACGACATACGAAGCCATGCGTTCTTAACTAAAGTAAACGAGGCCTAAAGCGCGAGGCGGCGACTGTAAGCCATTGTGCGGCAGTCAGTCAATATTAACAGCAACCTTCCACATTCATACGAACACACAAGTTCAATCACTCGGGTAGAAACACTTATAAACATGGGACATTGATCATTAATAAAGGAATAAAATAAATGACATACAAATAAACAAATTTATGGGGGAGGAACGCTTTGGAGTAATGAATAACTCAAAATGGGGCACAAATATACATTCAGTGGACATGTTTCATAATTAACACAAATAAATCAGTAAAAGCGAATAAAATACCTAATATTTAATGAATTATGTTTTGTCAAACTTAAATCTATGTTTTGATTCATTGCATCTAGAATGTCCGTGCGCTAGCGTCATCTGCTGGGCGCTGAAGCAACTATCTGCTGCATAGCTAATATACAAGCCATCTGTAGTATCAGCTTGTTGGCTTCCGATAAAATAGAGATGTAAAGCTGTGGTCACAGTGGCTCCGAAATAGGTGGGTTTTTTCCGACGCCAGATATCGGAGGAAAACAGCCGATTGTTTCAAATGAGTACTCCACTATGGGCACGGTCACAGCAGATCTCGTCACCCCGACGTAGAGACTTCGGACGACAGTCGGTGAAATTCAAATCAGTCAAATCACGCCCATTTCATATAACATCTGATGCAATACTGTCTGCAGCACACATAGGTGCTGACATGAGACATCAGGACCAGCAGAAGACGGCCATTCACTGCCCTCCCCTACACCCCTTCCCCCCAACTACCACCTTCAACTAACAACAATAGACGAACTTTAGATTAGAATATATGAAGCAGTCTAATGATTTCTGTATGTAAGCAACGCCTGATGATTATCAGAACATGCTCGAAGCGCGTAGCTTTATGTTAGCTTAAGCATAAAGAAATAAAGCGACTGGTAGCAGTAATTATATCTATCAAATCAGTTTGTTTTCCTTGCTCAAGCTGAGAAAAGTGTATTGTATATCTGCATAGGTGTTGGATCAAGATGCGAAGCTGTTGTATATTGCTTGCGTATGGGGAAGAGGCGAAAAATTGAACTATGTTATAATGAACAACCTAATGTCCGCGTGGCATGTTGTGCCATCTTCCTCTGAAAACTGAGTATGCTAGTAGTGACTGATGTGCAAGATAATCGAGCGAGTAAATTTCTTCAGAACATAGTCAAACTGTTTATCTCGTGACTATTTGATTATTTTTATCAGGTTGCATGAATGACTGTGCGAATGTGTGTGCAGAACTGTGTTTTTCCTTAGTATGGACTTCGCAGTAACTTTTGTGATCTGCTAACTAATGTGAATAATAACACATTTATTAAGAGAAGTTCTTCATTATTTTGTATGTTTTGGAAACCTGTTACAAGAAACCTGTATTTCAACACAACCTGTGGAATGTGTACACTGCTGCCAGTGTTTCAATACAGCTTTTTATGGCCGAAGAACATTGTACATCTTTTACAGTGCTGATGTGGACTGTTCCAACATTAAAGGTCAGCGATGTGGCAAGTTGCAATAAAGGCAATTGAAGTAACGGTTCATACGTAATGGTATATGATATCTAACGATTTATCTAACCTATAAATATATATATAGCAGTAGTAGTTGGAACTGGAAAATTGTAAGATTTTGTAAGAAGAACTATTTAATACCAAATGTTTTTACTGTTATCCATATATAAAATTTTAGGTATCGATCTTTAATTATTATCGTGCAATGTGTTATATAAATGAATTGCTGTTCGTTAGTCTCGATGAAACTCGAGAACGAGAACGAGAATTGGCTAATTTTAGTCTTGAAATATTCGTGTAAGTCCAGGTAAGGTTTAAACGGTGATAAAATATGGATAAGTTGTCCGGAAAAGAGGAAAATCGGGAAAAACTGCAACAGTCTTTTCCAGTGAGCTATAAATACCGTTCGTCCAATCCCGATAAAATTTTGCACATTTAGTATTGAAAGCAAGAAGAAGGCTCGCATCAAATAAAAATGTGAAAAAATTCGCTCAGAAAGTAGGAAAATTTAGGAAAAACCAAAAGCCATTTTTTCTATGAATGAAAATCAATTGCCACATGGTTGTAAGAGCATTACTTGAGTACGGTTTGACAGGACAAGGTTTATACGAAATAAATATTTCGGAAAATCTACAGGAAAATTTGAGAAAAACTGTATAAGTTAAGAACCGTTCATCCGATTGCGATAACATTTTGATCATTTGTCGTTCAACGAAAGATGAACTTTCTTATGAACTAAAAATTTGAGAAAGTTATCCGGAAAATTTGAAAATTCAGAATACGTAAAAAGAGATTCTTCTATGAAATATCAATACCATTCATCTGATTGCGATAAAATTTTGCACATGCGACGTTCAAAGCGAGAGGAAGGTTTGAGTGAAGTAAAATTTTGGACTAGTTGGCCAGAAAATAGGAAAATTTGTGAATAAAATTTTGCACATTTGACGTTCAAAGCAAGAGTACATACATATTAGCAATTGCGAAGCATTGCCGGGTCGACTATGTGAACCGGTTAACTTGGTATCACTTACCTCTGAATATAAATCATATTAATTCAAATCATATGTATTTTAGACCCAGTAGCTTTATGAAGGCATAATCAGATAGTCTAATAATTGGCTCGATAGTGAGCGGAAAGAATGGACAAATCACGCACACATGTCCAGGATAATGTTCATGTTACATTTGTGGAAGTTCAGGGAAGGTTTAAATGGTGTGAAAATATGGAAAAATTGCGAGGAAAATTTAGATTGAACACATGTAAAATAATAACTTGGTTGTTGTGCTGGGTGCGTTCAGAAATATACATTGAAAGAGTACAGTTCGCTTTACACGATCTCAATCCGTGTATGAACTGTCAAAGGTTACACATACACTAAATATATGCCACGTGCACACTAAATATAGTGCCACTGCAAAGTGCCTTGAAACTACCGCCAAAAACAAAACAAAAAAAATTACACTTCATTTGTCATTCTGTCACCATTATTGTTACTATTATTAGTGCACGGAAACATTATCATCTGATACTGTTTACAATGCCGAGGAGAAAAAGACCTAACATAGATCGTCGAAGTCAATCAAACGTGCGACGAGTAGCCTCACGCTAACCGCACTGATGACCAGCGAGGGACTGATAACGATAACGGTCGTATTGGTATGGCAGATTTGCGGTCTAGAGAGATAGGTTTGGAACGGAACGAGTTCGGGCACATCGATCACAACAGCAGCGAGCACGGGAAAATGACTTTGATCGATTTTGCAAACAATGCTCCAGTGAACCTGGAACGAGGAGCATTCTCTTATGATCCGGAAATAGATTATAGTGCCGACAAATCTGTAACAACTGGGGAATTGTCAATCATTTGTCAACATTGTAAAGATTTAAGATACAGCGGTGAATCTGCAGGATTATGTTGTGCTGGTGGTAAAGTAAAACTGTCGCAATTGGTCCTACCTCTTGATACATTACACTCATTAGTTTTTGGGATGTAAAATGGCTCTAAACACTTCTTGTCCAACATCCAAAAATATAACAATTGCTTCCATGGTTTATAATAATATGCAAGTGATACGAAGTTCACCGGGTCATCTAGTTTAATCTTATTGGAGTATTTGTAGAGTTAAACTGATTTTTGTGTACTTTGATTGTACATTAATTTGATGATAATATTCATTGTTTTAAATGTTAAAAGGTTGTAGTCTGGTCCAAACGCAGAGCATGTAGTAAGATTTGTGTAACGTAAAACCATTGGTACTTCCCAATTGATGACGTGGAAGGCAGCAAGTTTTGGCGCGAAAGAAAGAGGCTTAACGCGAGACAGTGTGGCTTAACGAGAGAGTCGAGTGATGACAGCCTGTGAGTGAGCACATATGTGGCGAGACGTAAGCGAGGCAGCAAAGCGCAGGCTTAGAATTGTATCAAGAGTTTCCAGAAATTAGCCTGGTTGACTTCTGTTATATCGTAACATGGAATTATGGACACACTGCAAATTTATTCATTGCAAAGAAGAAAATACAGTACCACACAACAAGAGCCACTACTGACAACGATTCTCCTCTAGTTCTGCAATCACGCAACTGATCGTCCGCAACACGGGATATCTGAGAAGGTTATGTACTTTTAGAATTGTAGCGCGAATGTATCAGACAAAAAGTAGTGATTTGTGTCAATAATTAGTGAATTTAACTAAAAATTGTGGTAACCTTAGTTTGTCCCTATTACGTACCCGGTTAGGGTCCTATCCTAGTGTTTAAATGTCCGAATATCCTAAATGAGAATAGATAAAAAATTAAATAATTTTACTAATGAACTAATTAACAAACTGATGTGCTTAGTTCCATTTTTGTGGTAGATTATTGGAAAGTAGTAAGAAACTGTTGCAGTTTGTTAAATTACTAATTAAATTTTGCACTTCATATATCAAATTTAAAGAAAAACTATTAAAGTGATAGTATTCATCAGTTGGCAATCATGAACTAATTGACTGCATCAAATAAGAGTACAGTATGTATTTTCTCTCCAATTTTATAAAAACCAAATTAATTTCAATAGTATTTGTTAAGAGATGAACATAGTTTAAAGGAACTGCAAATACAGTTAATTATGCTCAAAATTAATGAAAACAGTGGAAGTGCACTATACCAGTTTCAGGACTACCACCACATCTTTACAAAATCTATCAGTAAAATTTGCGCATACAATGCTTTATAAAATGCTTAATCAAAAGGTAGTTAAATATGAGTTTTTGGCTGGTGGATTTGTGTAATTTTTGTGTGCAATCCAGAACTAGGGTCACCTACGTTCAAAAATCTTTCATTGTTTGGTCAAGTGCAAATATTTATTTCATATTCAGAGCTACATTTGAGTAGTAAATCAGTAGTTTGGTTTGCCTTCTCTTGCATATTTCTTTCCGTAGAGATTATAGTCCTTGTTATTGAAACATAAACCTAACGCTTTCTACTTGTTTGTACCTAGTTGTTTTAAAGTAATATTTACAACAGATTGGAATCCGGTCAGGAACAACAGTGTGAACATTTTATTGCCTAATCGGGCTGGCGACCGTATAAATACCATTCAGTAATCTGACTAATTTGTGTACACGGCATTTTGTCCCCGTCTAGCAAATAGTCTGTCAAATGTCCAATACAAATTAAGAGTGTCTTATTCTTGGGTACACACACGGACAATTCAATAAATCCCATCGTAGGGTATGCCCTTGCATTCGCTTTGGACGCGTCTTTATCGTGGTTGGGGTGATTGGTACTTATACCCAGAGGTAAGAGGTTACAATTACAGTGGACTGTGAGGTCACCAAACCGTGAAAAATAAAATCATGTGCGCTCTGCTCACAGGCGAACTAGAAAATAGTTCAAATTAATCTTTTGCTATAAACCAAAATGCCAATACATTAATTACGGAAAAAATGTTTTTTATAAAATTCAACCATTGTTACTGGTTCCTTACAGATATAAAAATTTTAATGCCCAAATGGACAGAATTAAAACGGCTTGTACAGAATATAGAGTGTTTCCGATAACTTTTATTATAAATTCTCACGCTCGTACAAGAGTGAAGTTGTTATGTAAAGAGGAATAAAAAAATTATAAAGATGATGAAATGAAAAGGAGTTGGAAACATAAGACCCATCTATGGGTGGCGCGGGCCATCCATGTTTGCCCAAATATATACATATAATTTTGACATGTTCCTAATAAAATTACGAATTCAAACCAGTGAAATTATAAAATGGAGACACACAATTCGAATAAGAATGCCTTTGATTTATATAGATAAATCACGGACTTATTTGGCCGGAAAATATCAGATTTCTGGCAAGAAATTTCCTGTAAATACTGCAGTTTAATCTAAAACAGGTTAGATTATAAACATTCAAATGTATTAAAAAGAACAAGACATATGTAAAAAGGATGTAGAACAATGTGGCTTAGTTTCCAGCATCAAGAAATCACAGAATTGGCATAAATGCTTTTGGAACATTTTCATACCAGATTCCATTCCTTGATTGCTACATAGGGACTCATAATACAAAAAAAATACTCATCAAAAGTATACACTACCGAGGTCCTGTTAGTTATTGCAAAACCTGTTTCTGTTGAGTAGACGGTCGTCGAACAGCTCCCAGAATTGGGTACTTACATTCATTTACACTTAATTTGTCCTGCTCTAAAAACAAGAGGTGTTTCAACTTTAGAAACCGATCTGTTAGTCGCACGGACTTCGGGTGTGTCAATGCTATTCATCCAAATCAAATACTGTACAAGACATCTTAAAGTGTTGGCCGGAAGTATTTTGTGTACCATCGACACTTCCTGCTACTATCCCAGTCGTCTCTGGTTAACTGGGAGAAACGGTTGCTGTATGCCTCCGTGTGGGTCAAATCTCCCTAATTTTATCCTGATGGTCTTTTCGCGAGATATACTTAGGATGACTTTCAGAAACGTATGCTTTCTGAACTTCGAAACCATCCTATAATTTGCCTTGAGTGGTCACGGAAAACCTAAATCAAGATGTTTGGAGATGAATAAGCCGCCGTCCGTAAAAGTCTAGGACCCATTGGCCCCCGCGAATGCACAGCTTTAACCTCCAATACTCTGAACCGGACAAAAAACATGGCTACAATGGGAGTCGATCATCAGAACGTACAGTGGTCGGTACCTTCGAATTGTACCCAAAAGTGACATTTAAATAGAGAGAAACAATGTGACAGTGTGTCAACAGCATAAAAGAAATTAATGTAATTGATTGGCGCAATTTTATGATCTTCTTCTTCATTTTACCCATTAGGAAAATTGCGTGTTACGGTACTCCTGTATCATCTTCTAATACATTTAAAATTGAAAGGCGTCTTTTACCACCAAACGGTCTATATGTTCCTTCACTTTTCATTTACCTTAAATATTCATAGATGTTTCCTTATATCCAGATTTCTATTACGATCTTCTTCTTTATACGATGCCACTCAACTCAGAAACATCATATATTTACTGGGTTTATCCTGAAAAAGTTCTATTATTGTTATAAACACAGAAAAAAATTATATAATTTTTGGACGATACTATGGTTGCCTCTATGAGTAATATCGTATGAAGTTGAAGTGTTTCAACTCGTTCCATAATTCAATCTTTCCTGATTGTATGTCCTGAAACGCCACAATTTTTATCTACGGACCATGTTAGGTTATAAAATGAGGATATCGGCCACTTCCCACCTTCTTCTCATTCTCTGCTATGACATATGCGTATCTAATTACAGTTAGCCAAGTGTTTTAATTTAAACGTATTCCTTTTTATGCAACAATTTCCAAGTGTTGTGATAGTTACAACCATGCAAATAGAGAAGAGCGAAGAAGAAATACAGCATTCTTACCAGGCCCCTTTGCTTGCCTTCAGTGGCTCTGAGATAATATTTTCCATAACAATTTCGGTGTTTTGTGTAGATTCTTTATAGCAAGAGGTTACAGGCTTTTGCTGCGGTGGAGAAGCCGAGCGGTCTAAGGCGCCCCGTTGCGGAGCGCGCGGTGCTCGCCGTCGGAGGTTCGAGTCCTCCCAGGGGCTTGAGTGTGTGTGTTGTTCTTAGGTTAGTTTACCTTAGTTTAAGTTGTTTGTAAGTTATGGACTGATGACCACGCAGTTTGGTCCGATAGATTAACAAACTTATTTTTTATTGCAGTCTTCATCGGCCTATTTCTCCTTTGAAATCTTCACGGGTTATCAGCCGAGTGGCGTCGCCGTCTATTTGCAACGTTTCAGTGGATGGCATATCAATCACTTTCAGATACAAAAGCATTTATATTGTTAGATAGGTAAACTACTTCAGCCATTCAAATATGTTATGTTTTTCGCCGTGTAAAGCTCTAGGTGCCGGCCGCGGTGGCCGAGGAGATTGCGGCGCTCCAGTCACGGTCTGCACGGCCACTACGGTCGGGGGTTCGAATCCCCCCTCGGGCATGGATATTTGTGCCGTCCTAGTTCGTAAGTAGTTCATAGGTAGTTTGTAAATTTAGGGACTGATGACCCCGTAGTTAAGTCCCATAGACTTTACAAACATTTGAACATTTTTTGAAAGCTCTAGGTATTGTTCGACGACATGACACGGAACAAAAGTCTAATGAAAATATGTATGTACGGAAATGCGTTGTTTCCATGCTAGAAGCCATTTATTCAATCGTACTTTGTTAAGGCGAGTGCAAGTCCAATACACGCTCCACCACGCAGCCTCAGACTGAGTATAAACCATTTACTTTTAGTGGTACTGTTCGTCGTACTTCATGCCATAGCGCCCTCTGCTGCCATTGTAATTGGTAATGCTTCCGATACACTTCTTTTGGCAATTCACTTTGTAGTCCAACTGATACAGCCTTGTACACAATGTTCCAGTATTCGGGTCGAGAGCTTGCTGATATTGTGTTTACTTATGGAAAGGCAAATGGATGGAAATGGGCGAAATGCTGCCAGGTTGTATCGGGAGTCTA